>CM060901.1:814795607-815420607 GCA_030737815.1 Allium fistulosum | reverse complement strand
TGTTATTGTTGAAGTTCTGTTTGGCACCCACAACTTTAACATTACTTTCATTATCGGCCTCTTCAAGACGAAGAGCGATATCAATAAGCTGATCGAAAGAAACTTCCAATTTCAGAAGTAATGGCTTCTTGAGATTCTTGTTCAAGCCATAAACAAATCTCTGATTTTTCTTCAATGGGGTATTAATGTATTCAACCCCATATTTAGAAAGAGATTCGAAAGATGCGACATAGTCCGTCATAGAGGATTCACCTTGAACAAGGTCGATAAAATGCCGGGCCAAAGTTACTTTTTCAACCTCCGGTACAAATTTCAATTTGAATCTTTCTCGGAATTGCTCCCAAGTGAGATCCGCTTCAATGATTTCAGAAATAAGAAGCTCATACCAATCCAATGCTCTTTCTTGGAGCATGCTAGAAGCCACATGGACTCGGTGGAGATCAACAAGATTCATGCGAGAAAAGATGCGGTCGCATGATCTAAGCCAAGCTTGGATTTCAATGACACTCTCGGATCCTCGGAATGACCTTCCACCCAAATCGGTTTAATCTCTACATAAGCGTGCAAAACCGGATCTAGGATGAGTAGGCTCTGGAATGGGTCCGATAGCTTGAGCATTCTTAACAAGATCTAGAAGCTGCTGGGCAGACATAAATACTCCCTCCTGAGGAGTATCACTAGATTGACCGGCGCTGGGATGGCCAGGTCTAACCATTTCTCTTCTCTTTTCTAAGAAAGAAAGAAAGAAGAGGAAAAAGGTTATTCTCAAAATGAATATCAAACAACCTTGATTGATAAAACAAGGCATCAAAAAAGAAAATAGGATAGAATGGTACGAAGACTCGAATAAAAATCCTAAAGCACGACTCCTAAGAAAGACTTAGGACAATGATCCTTGTTAGATTTTTCTACATCGTTCCGAAGTTTGGCTCTAATACCAAGCTGTGACGCCCCACCTCTATGCCCACGCCAGCCAAGGACACTACTAGGTAATGCCGTCAACTAGCGCGGAGAATAAGGCTGTTGAGGAGCGACCATCCGTGTAATTGCTTTGTGCGAGCACCGATATGTCAGATAGAATAACATGCATTTCATCTCAAGAGGAAATCCGACATACCGATACAAACTCAAAGCTACCACGCAGTGGTTATAATATCTTCGGAAACAAATATAGAATTAAACATAACACAAATCAGTCACAGACAATTCATATCACAAAGGCGAAATAGATATGAATATAACACATAAAAGTGTACATCAGAGTAGTGGTCAAATAAGATCCACAATAACATAAAGGAATAGATACAAGTGCAAGACAATAGAATATGTATACATCAAGGAGTCTAATCTCAAATGTATACAACAAAAACTACTAAACTAGAGTAGTTAGCCAAAAGTCAGATGATGGTTCCAGATAGGAAGTCATGAGGGAGCACCTGTAAAATCTCAGTTTGACCCGAGTATTATTTAAGAAGAAAATAATAAATGGATCATTCTAGCTATAAATATCAGATAAAGTGATATAAAATAAGAGATAGGACAAAAACGTATGATAACCATAAATCCATACTGTGATAAGTATCTAATCGAAAATCAATCCAGAGATTAATCAGTATCACAAGAATCTTCTCAAAGATTAAAAGTGTGTCATATTCTTAATTTAATTCACCAAGCCACAATAAATGACATACATATCAATGCCAACTGATAAAGGTGGTGAAACATAAATCCCAGAAATCAATAATTAGAAATCCAGAAATCACAAGAAAAGGATGGCCAATCCCAAGCAGGAGCATGAAAACTCAACAACACGTGTATCACAAAAAATTCGGAACATCGACGCAGTACAAATGGTACGTCTAATGAATCGAAAAGCCGAGACATCGATGTAGTACAAACGGTACATCCAATGAATCGAAACACAAAACAATTCGGAACATCAACACAATACAAATGGTACGTGCAATGAATCGAAAAGCCGAGACATTGATGTAGTACAAACGATACATCCAATGAATCGAAACACAAAACAATTCGGAACATCGACGCAGTACAAACGGTACGTCCAATGAATCGAAAAGCCGAGACATCGATGTAGTACAAATGGTACATCCAATGAATCGAAACACAAAACAATTCGGAACATCGATGCAGTAGAAATGGTACGTCCAATGAATCGAAAAGCCGAGACATCGATGTAGTACAAACGGTACATCCAATGAATCGAAACACAAAACAATTCGGAACATCGACGCAGTACAAACGGTACGTCCAATGAATCGAAAAGCCGAGACATCGATGTAGTACAAACGGTACATCCAATGAATCGAAACACAAAACAATTCGGAACATCGACGCTGTACAAACGGTACGTCCAATGAATCGAAAAGCCGAGACATCGATGTAGTACAAACGGTACATCCAATGAATCGAAACACATTAAAAGCACATGGGTCGCTAGCCCACAAGGAAATGAGACTAAGCTCAATAAAGTGAGGTACAATCCTCCATGCGGACAAAGAGACATCACACATTGCTAGTCTAAACCATAAAATGATCATCATCAATCATCAAGAAGTGTCAATTACAATAAGCTAGTAAATATATGAGTTTTGCTTCATGTCCCATAACCACTAGCTTAACTTAAATATTTGCGAACAAATTGTAGATCTCCACTAGAAAATTGTCACCAGAGTTTCAACCGAACAAGTCCATAAATTAACCGACGAAGTAAACGCAAGCATTTCATACCACTTGTTTTGCTAAGCTGTTTAATTAGATTTTCTCATACGAATGAGGTAAAGGTTTGTATATACTAATAGATTGGAAAACAGTTTAAGAAACGAGCTTTGTAATAAAATAGTGTTAAATCATTTTGATGAAAGGGTTTTGATATTTACTACTAGTATAGTAAACCTTTATATTTTAAAGTGACAAATCATAGAAGTGATTGTGGGAACAATCAATCATCAAAATTCACTTTCGAAGACGTGAATAAAATCCAAAGAAATCGATACCAACTCCATCAAAATGGATATTCCAAAAATCCCAAAGAAAAGGTCATCAAAGTCGATGAATATGATAACAACAAATGGGAATCAACACGAATCGATTAAATTTGGAAAAATCAAGCAAAACAGGCAAACTGTCAAAAGACAACAGATTCAGACGTCTGAAATAATTGGTTTAGACGTCTGAATTTGGAAAATTAAATATTTTCCAGAACACAGATTCAGACGTCTGAACCTTATATTTCAGACGTCTGAAAGTAGGCATTTTCAGCCTATTTCCTTTCTGGTCGCAATCGAACCAATTCAGACGTTTGGAGCCTTTATTTCAGACGACTGAATCTGGGAATAGAAATCTTTCCAGAATAATATTCAGACGTCTGAAATAGCAATTCAGACGTCTGAAACTGGAATTTCAGACATTTCCCGAACCTAGACCAATGATGGCCAAACTATATCGATAACGATCGGACGAGCAACAACGACTAAGGAATTATGCCAAGCGACAACCCAGCCTTAATGGCTCTTCGATGCGCCTGTAATATCAATGTCCAAATATCCATTATTGGACTTTCACGAAAATTAAACCAAAACACCAAAAATTGGGATATACACAAAATCAATCCAAACCAAAATCAAATGCACAAGGAAAAGTGTTAGGAATTCATACCTAACAACAAAGATAGATATAGACATAGATGTGCGATAAAAATCTCACCTTTTCACAAAATCAATGAAGAAGAAGCTATAGAGCAATGGCAAGGACAATCACTCTTCAATTCCAACTCAACAAGCTTGAATCTAAGCTTAAAAGAGAAACATTTCCTAAATTAGGTTTAGGAATTTTTTGAAATTGATAAGAGAATGAGTTGGAGAAGAAGAAGAGGAGGCTTACCAAAGCTTCTTCTATTGATTTGGGGCTAGAACTTGATTTGCAAATGGAAACTAGGGCTTGGAGTTTTAATTTCCCATTCCTCTCTCCATTGTTGCTAAAGCTTGAGTATTGGGAAATAGAAATGAAGTAATGAAGAGAAGAGGGGTGAAGCTTGGGTGTAATGGGCTGAAACAAAACCAAAGCCCTAAAGTGAAAAAGTATCAAAATTCAACTAACTCCAAACATATCGAAGCTTATACTCAAAAAGGTCGCAAACGGCATTTTGAACTCAATGGAAGTGGTCTCGAGTCCTAATTTGGCAGTTTGCAAAAAGTAGCTTTTCGGACTAAAATCCGACTAACGATGAAATATTTAAATAAAATATTTAAATATAAGATCGATAAATATGCAGGTTGTTACAGACTCCCCTCCTTAAAGAAATTGCGTCCTCGTAATAATTAAGAGGAAAATAAAAAGTAACAACCATAAAAGCATATCAACACAAAAGAAAATTTGAAATAAGAAGTTCACCATAAAGAGTGCGAAAGAGTTAGCTCGATCGTGTTTGCTCGATGAATCCTCTGGATTCCCAAGAGAAATCCTTAGGATTTGAGAATCATCGGACTTTCATAAAAAGAACATCTTTATTTCGAAGGCACTCAACCCCCGAAGAAATGATGCGAATAGAATGTTGCTCAAAAGTCAAATCTGGTGAAACTTCAATTCCTACTCAACATCAGGCTCAAAAAATCGGAAACCTAAAATCATTTCCATAGTTAAAAGATGTGGAAAACGTCAAGAATAACAGAAAATTGAGCTGAGGCAACGGCGTAGTACAATAACAATACGCCCGAGAAGCTGGAAACACGAATAACTCCGAACATCGACGTAGTACCATAACGGTACGTCCAATGAACGGAAACTCAAATAATTCAAAACACCGACGTAGTACAAGAACGGTACGTCCAATGAACTAAACACCATAAAAGAACATCGGGCGCTAGTCCATATAAGAAATGAGATAAAGCTTAATAAAACGAAGTATATCAAAACGTCCGATGAACTTGATAAAAAGATAATTTCATTCAGACATCATCAAAGAATCAACCACTTGTTGCTTACGACTAAGCGCATTGGCAACACGATTTCCCTTCTGGGAATAAAAAGAATATCAAGATCATAAGATGTCAGAACTCGAGTCAACATGAAGTTCCTTATGAGAAAATAAATATTCCAAAGATTTATGATCGTGGTGGAGAACAAATTTCTTCCCCAAAATGATGATGCCAAACTCTAAAAGTGAAAACAATAGCCGCGAGCACTAGATCATGAGTGGCATACCTAGTCTCGATCGGCTTTAAAGATTTAGAAGCACAAGTGATAGTACGTTCTCTTTTGCAAGAGAACAGCATCCAAACCAATACGATTAGCATTGGTACAAAAGATAAGGTCTTGGCTCCCTTCGGGAATCACAAGAATAAGAGTATCGAAAAGAAAGAATTTCTTTTAAATAATCTTCTTTCCCGAAAAGCTAAAATTTTCAAAATTACATTTATCTTTATGTAATAATCTTTCTAGAGATTTACATTTTTACAAGTCAATTTACTGTGTCTGATTGTCTCATCAAAGCGTTTAAGAAATTCCTATCGATAACGTTGATCAAGCGCATTGACCAGAATTTTAAAGCACTCAATGGGCAATACAATCACAAAATCATCTTCTATATGATAAACATGTTTCTTAAAACCCTTTAAGAATATTCTTTGCTCGTTTAAGAGCAAAATCAAATTGTACTTATAAATAAATCTTATGAAAAAGATTTGCAAAATTTTAAATTGTTGTTTTCATCCAAAATCAATATATACTAGAATGGAGTCATCGAGATCGTAGAATACTCGATTCATAAAATCGATGAAATAAGCTGGACAAACTGAATGACATAATAAGTCATTCATAAGTTTCATAAAGAGTGCGGAATGCGGTAAATGGAATGCTAACTCCTGCAACTCGCAGCAAATGAAAATCGGTGGCAAGGTCGAGCTAAAAAGACCTTAACACCACTCAAAAGATTGCTTAGGTGATAATCCTAAGACAAACTCAAAAATACCGAAAAATTCTCAAACTACATGAATGAGAGAAATAACACTCTCCTCATCATGTGAGCTTGAAGAATAAAATGAGGCCATCAAATTGGAATCAAAATCACGAAGGGAAAATAGAAATCTGTTTAACAGATTGAAAATGTCGAAGATGAATAGTCCACACGGGATAAAGGATATGGCTTCATAAAAATTAAGCCAATCCTTACAAAAGTCAATTCCAAAGCTTAAGTAAAAATTGGCTCGGAAGGAAAGATCACATAAAATAATTTCGACATCAATAAAAACAAATTGAGTGTCGCGGATCCACCAATCCGGATTCGCAATCCTTAAAGAAGTCATCAAGCCCAGAAATGTTTAAAGAAAAAGAATCACAAGTTCTTTTGATATAAAAATAATGAGATGAAACCCATATAAAAAGAACTCGAATAAGATAATCACAAAATAAATGTCATCAAGGATAGAATGAAGAATACCTTGACCAAGAGAAGAGTTGCTAGGGGCTTGCAGCTTTCCTTCTCCCTTGCTTGGAAGATTAGGACAAGAAGATAATAGATGACCCGAACTTTTGCAATAACGACAAAAGAGGGGTTTCGGACACTCATTTGCATAGTGGTCCGTAAGACCACAATTGTAGCATCATCCACGACTAGAGGTAGGATTCTTTGATACCGAAGATTCTTGCCTCCCTTTCTTGTCGGGATTGGGACCTTTAAACTTAATAGGCCTCTTCATGTTATTGTTGAAGTTCTGTTTGGCACCCACAACTTCAACATTACTTTCATTATCGGCCTCTTCAAGACGAAGAGCGATATCAATAAGCTGATCGAAAGAAACTTCCAATTTCAGAAGTAATGGCTTCTTGAGATTCTTGTTCAAGCCATAAACAAATCTCTGATTTTTCTTCAATGGGGTATTAATGTATTCAACCCCATATTTAGAAAGAGATTCGAAAGATGCGACATAGTCCGTCATAGAGGATTCACCTTGAACAAGGTCGATAAAATGCCGGGCCAAAGTTACTTTTTCAACCTCCGGCACAAATTTCAATTTGAATCTTTCTCGGAATTGCTCCCAAGTGAGATCCGCTTCAACGATTTCAGAAATAAGAAGCTCATACCAATCCAATGCTCTTTCTTGGAGCATGCTAGAAGCCACATGGACTCGGTGGAGATCAACAAGATTCATGCGAGAAAAGATGCGGTCGCATGATCTAAGCCAAGCTTGGATTTCAATGACACTCTCGGATCCTCGGAATGACCTTCCACCCAAATCGGTTTAATCTCTACACAAGCGTGCAAAAACGGATCTAGGATGAGTAGGCTCTGGAATGGGTCCGATAGCTTGAGCATTCTTAACAAGATCTAGAAGCTGCTGGGCAGACATAAATACTCCCTCCTGAGGAGTATCACTAGATTGACCGGCACTGGGACGGCCAGGTCTAACCATTTCTCTTCTCTTTTCTAAGAAAGAAAGAAAGAAGACGAAAAAGGTTATTCTCAAAATGAATATCAAACAACCTTGATTGATAAAACAAGGCATCAAAAAAGAAAATAGGATAGAATGGTACGAAGACTCGAATAAAAATCCTAAAGCACGGCTCCTAAGAAAGACTTAGGACAATGATCCTTGTTAGATTTTTCTACATCGTTCCGAAGTTTGGCTCTAATACCAAGCTGTGACGCCCCACCTCTATGCCCACGCCAGCCAAGGACACTACTAGGTAATGCCGTCAACTAGCGCGGAGAATAAGGCTGTTGAGGAGCGACCATCCGTGTAATTGCTTTGTGCGAGCACCGATATGTCAAATAGAATAACATGCATTTCATCTCAAGAGGAAATCCGACATACCGATACAAACTCAAAGCTACCACACAGTGGTTATAATATCTTCGGAAACAAATATAGAATTAAACATAACACAAATCAGTCACAGACAATTCATATCACAAAGGCGAAATAGATATGAATATAACACATAAAAGTGTACATCAGAGTAGTGGTCAAATAAGATCCACAATAACACAAAGGAATAGATACAAGTGCAAGACAATAGAATATGTATACATCAAGGAGTCTAATCTCAAATGTATACAACAAAAACTACTAAACTAGAGTAGTTAGCCAAAAGTCAGATGATGGTTCCAGATAGGAAGTCATGAGGGAGCACTTGTAAAATCTCAGTCTGACCCGAGTATTATTTAAGAAGAAAATAATAAATGGATCATTCTAGCTATAAATATCAGATAAAGTGATATAAAATAAGAGATAGGACAAAAACGTATGATAACCATAAATCCATACTGTGATAAGTATCTAATCGAAAATCAATCCAGAGATTAATCAGTATCACAAGAATCTTCTCAAAGATTAAAAGTGTGTCATATTCTTAATTTAATTCACCAAGCCACAATAAATGACATACATATCAATGCCAACTGAAAAAGGTGGTGAAACATAAATCCCAGAAATCAATAATTAGAAATCCAGAAATCACAAGAAAAGGATGGCCAATCCCAAGCAGGAGCATGAAAACTCAACAACACGTGTATCACACAAAATTCGGAACATCGACGCAGTACAAATGGTACGTCTAATGAATCGAAAAGCCGAGACATCGATGTAGTACAAACGGTACATCCAATGAATCGAAACACAAAACAATTCGGAACATCAACACAATACAAATGGTACGTGCAATGAATCGAAAAGCCGAGACATTGATGTAGTACAAACGATACATCCAATGAATCGAAACACAAAACAATTCGGAACATCGACGCAGTACAAACGGTACGTCCAATGAATCGAAAAGCCGAGACATCGATGTAGTACAAATGGTACATCCAATGAATCGAAACACAAAACAATTCGGAACATCGACGCAGTATAAATGGTACGTCCAATGAATCGAAAAGCCGAGACATCGATGTAGTACAAACGGTACATCCAATGAATCGAAACACAAAACAATTTGGAACATCGACGCAGTACAAACGGTACGTCCAATGAATCGAAAAGCTGAGACATCGATGTAGTACAAACGGTACATCCAATGAATCGAAACACAAAACAATTCGGAACATCGACGCTGTACAAACGGTACGTCCAATGAATCGAAAAGCCGAGACATCGATGTAGTACAAACGGTACATCCAATGAATCGAAACACATTAAAAGCACATGGGACGCTAGCCCACAAGGAAATGAGACTAAGCTCAATAAAGTGAGGTACAATCCTCCGTGCGGACAAAGAGACATCGCACATTGCTAGTCTAAACCATAAAATGATCATCATCAATCATCAAGAAGTGTCAATTAGAATAAGCTAGTAAATATATGAGTTTAGCTTCATGTCCCATAACCACTAGCTTAACTTAAATATTTGCGAACAAATTGTAGATCTCCACTAGAAAATTGTCACCAGAGTTTCAACCGAACAAGTCCATAAATTAACCGACGAAGTAAACGCAAGCGTTTCATACCACTTGTTTTGCTAAGCTGTTTAATTAGATTTTCTCATACGAATGAGGTAAAGGTTTGTATATACTAATAGATTGGAAAACAGTTTAAGAAACGAGCTTTGTAATAAAATAGTGTTAAATCATTTTGATGAAAGGGTTTTGATATTTACTACTAGTATAGTAAACCTTTATATTTTAAAGTGACAAATCATAGAAGTGATTGTGGGAACAATCAATCATCAAAATTCACTTTCGAAGACGTGAATAAAATCAAAAGAAATCGACACCAACTCCATCAAAATGGATATTCCAAAAATCCCAAAGAAAAGGTCATCAAAGTCGATGAATATGATAACAACAAATGGGAATCAACACGAATCGATTAAATTTGGAAAATCAAGCAAAACAGGCAAACTGTCAAAAGACAACAGATTCAGACGTTTGAAATAATTGGTTTAGACGTCTGAATTTGGAAAATTAAATATTTTCCAGAACACAGATTCAGACGTCTGAACCTTATATTTCAGACGTCTGAAAGTAGGCATTTTCAGCCTATTTCCTTTCTAGTCGCAATCGAACCAATTCAGACGTTTGGAGCCTTTATTTCAGACGATTGAATCTGGGAATAGAAATCTTCCTAGAATAATACTCAAACGTCTGAAATAGCAATTCAGACGTCTGAAACTGGAATTTCAGACATTTCCCGAACCTAGACCAATGATGGCCAAACTATATCGATAACGATCGGACGAGCAACAACGACTAAGGAATTATGCCAAGTGACAACCCAGCCTTAATGGCTCTTCGATACGCCTCTAATATCAATGTCCAAATATCCATTATTGGACTTTCACGAAAATTAAACCAAAACACCAAAAATTGGGATATACACAAAATCAATCCAAACCAAAATCAAATGCACAAGGAAAAGTGTTAGGAATTCATACCTAACAACAAAGATAGATATAGACATAGATGTGCGATAAAAATCTCACCTTTTCACAAAATCAATGAAGAAGAAGCTATAGAGCAATGGCAAGGACAATCACTCTTCAATTCCAACTCAACAAGCTTGAATCTAAGCTTAAAAGAGAAACATTTCCTAAATTAGGTTTAGGAATTTTTTGAAATTGATAAGAGAATGAGTTGGAGAAGAAGAAGAGGAGGCTTACCAAAGCTTCTTCTATTGATTTGGGGCTAGAACTTGATTTGCAAATGGAAACTAGGGCTTGGAGTTTTAATTTCCCATTCCTCTCTCCATTGTTGCTAAAGCTTGAGTATTGGGAAATAGAAATGAAGTAATGAAGAGAAGAGGGGTGAAGCTTGGGTGTAATGGGCTGAAACAAAACCAAAGCCCTAAAGTGAAAAAGTATCAAAATTAAACTAACTCCAAACATATCGAAGCTTATACTCAAAAAGGTCGCAAACGGCATTTTGAACTCAATGGAAGTGGTCTCGAGTCCTAATTTGGCAGTTTGCAAAAAGTAGCTTTTCGGACTAAAATCCGACTAACGATGAAATATTTAAATAAAATATTTAAATATAAGATCGATAAATATGCAGGTTGTTACAGACTCCCCTCCTTAAAGAAATTGCGTCCTCGCAATAATTAATAGGAAAATAAAAAGTAACAACCATAAAAGCATATCAACACAAAAGAAAATTTGAAATAAGAAGTTCACCATAAAGAGTGCGAAAGAGTTAGCCCGATCGTGTTTGCTCGATGAATCCTCTGGATTCCCAAGAGAAATCCTTAGGATTTGAGAATCATCGGACTTTCATAAAAAGAACATCTTTATTTCGAAGGCACTCAACCCCCGAAGAAATGATGCGAATAGAATGTTGCTCAAAAGTCAAATCTGGTGAAACTTCAATTCCTACTCAACATCAGGCTCAAAAAATCGGAAACCTAAAATCATTTCCATAGTTAAAAGATGTGGAAAACGTCAAGAATAACAGAAAATTGAGCTGAGGCAACGGCGTAGTACAATAACAATACGCCCGAGAAGCTGGAAACATGAATAACTCCGAACATCGACATAGTACCATAACGGTACGTCCAATGAACGGAAACTCAAATAATTCGAAACACCGACGTAGTACAAGAACGGTACGTCCAATGAACTAAACACCATAAAAGAACATCGGGCGCTAGTCCATATAAGAAATGAGATAAAGCTTAATAAAACGAAGTATATCAAAACGTCCGATGAACTTGATAAAAAGATAATTTCATTCAGACATCATCAAAGAATCAACCACTTGTTGCTTACGACTAAGCGCATTGGCAACACGATTTCCCTTCTGGGAATAAAAAGAATATCAAGATCATAAGATGTCAGAACTCGAGTCAACATGAAGTTCCTTATGAGAAAATAAATATTCCAAAGATTTATGATCGTGGTGGAGAACGAATTTCTTCCCCAAAATGATGATGCCAAACTCTAAAAGTGAAAACAATAGCCGCGAGCACTAGATCAAGAGTGGCATACCTAGTCTCGATCGGCTTTAATGATTTAGAAGCACAAGTGATAGTACGTTCTCTTTTGTAAGAGAACAGCATCCAAACCAATACGATTAGCATTGGTACAAAAGATAAGGTCTTGGCTCCCTTCGGGAATCACAAGAATAAGAGTATCGAAAAGAAAGAATTTCTTTTAAATAATCTTCTTTCCCGAAAAGCTAAAATTTTCAAAATTACATTTATCTTTATGTAATAATCTTTCTAGAGATTTACATTTTTACAAGTCAATTTACTATGTCTGATTGTCTCATCAAAGCGTTTAAGAAATTCCTATCGATAACGTTGATCAAGCGCATTGACCAGAATTTTAAAGCACTCAATGGGCAATACAATCACAAAATCATCTTCTATATGATAAACATGTTTCTTAAAACCCTTTAAGAATATTCTTTGCTCGTTTAAGAGCAAAATCAAATTGTACTTATAAATAAATCTTATGAAAAAGATTTGCAAAATTTTAAATTGCTGTTTTCATCCAAAATCAATATATACTAGAATGGAGTCATCGAGATCGTAGAATACTCGATTCATAAAATGGATGAAATAAGCTGGACAAACTGAATGACATAATAAGTCATTCATAAGTTTCATAAAGAGTGCGGAATGCGGTAAATGGAATGCTAACTCCCGCAACTTGCAGCAAATGAAAATCGGTGGCAAGTTCGAGCTAAAAAGACCTTATCACCACTCAAAAGATTGCTTAGGTGATAATCCTAAGACAAACTCAAAAATACCGAAAAATTCTCAAACTACATGAATGAGAGAAATAACACTCTCCTCATCATGTGAGCTTGAAGAATAAAATGAGGCCATCAAATTGGAATCAAAATCACGAAGGAAAAATAGAAATCTGTTTAACAGATTGAAAATGTCGAAGATGAATAGTCCACACGGGATAAAGGATATGGCTTCATAAAAATTAAGCCAATCCTTACAAAAGTCAATTCCAAAGCATAAGTAAAAATTGGCTTGGAAGGAAAGATCACATAAAATAATTTCGACATCAATAAAAACAAATTGAGTGTCGCGGATCCACCAATCCGGATTCGCAATCCTTAAAGAAGTCATCAAGCCCAGAAATGTTTAAAGAAAAAGAATCACAAGTTCTTTTGATATAAAAATAATGAGATGAAACCCATATAAAAAGAACTCGAATAAGATAATCACAAAATAAATGTCATCAAGGATAGAATGAAGAATACCTTGACCAAGAGAAGAGTTGCTAGGGGCTTGCAGCTTTCCTTCTCCCTTGCTTGGAAGCTTAGGACAAGAAGATAATAGATGACCCGAACTTTTGCAATAACGACAAAAGAGGGGTTTCGGACACTCATTTGCATAGTGGTTCGTAAGACCACAATTGTAGCATCATCCACGACTTGAGGTAGGATTCTTTGATACCGAAGATTCTTGCTTCCCTTTCTTGTCGGGATTGGGACCTTTAAACTTAATAGGCCTCTTCGTGTTATTGTTGAAGTTCTGTTTGGCACCCACAACTTCAACATTACTTTCATTATCGGCCACTTCAAGACGAAGAGCGATATCAATAAGCTGATCGAAAGAAACTTCCAATTTCAGAAGTAATGGCTTCTTGAGATTCTTGTTCAAGCCATAAACAAATCTCTGATTTTTCTTCAATGGGGTATTAATGTATTCAACCCCATATTTAGAAAGAGATTCGAAAGATGCGACATAGTCCGTCATAGAGGATTCACCTTGAACAAGGTCGATAAAATGCCGGGCCAAAGTTACTTTTTCAACCTCCGGCACAAATTTCAATTTGAATCTTTCTCGGAATTGCTCCCAAGTGAGATCCGCTTCAACGATTTCAGAAATAAGAAGCTCATACCAATCCAATGCTCTTTCTTGGAGCATGCTAGAAGCCACATGGACTCGGTGGAGATCAACAAGATTCATGCGAGAAAAGATGCGGTCGCATGATCTAAGCCAAGCTTGGATTTCAATGACACTCTCGGATCCTCGGAATGACCTTCCACCCAAATCGGTTTAATCTCTACACAAGCGTGATAAGTATCTAATCGAAAATCAATCCAGAGATTAATCAGTATCACAAGAATCTTCTCAAAGATTAAAAGAGTGTTATATTCTTAATTTAATTCACCATGCCACAATAAATGACATACATATCAATGCCAACTGAAAAAGGTGGTGAAACATAAATCCCAGAAATCAATAATTAGAAATCCAGAAATCACAAGAAAAGGATGGCCAATCCCAAGCAGGAGCATGAAAACTCAACAACACGTGTATCACAAAAAATTCAAAACATCGACGAAGTACAAACGGTACGTCTAATGAATCGAAAAGCCGAGACATCGATGTAGTACAAACGGTACATCCAATGAATCGAAACACAAAACAATTCGGAACATCAACACAATACAAACGGTACGTCCAATGAATCGAAAAGCCGAGACATTGATGTAGTACAAACGATACATCCAATGAATCGAAACACAAAACAATTTGGAACATCGACGCAGTACAAACGGTACGTCCAATGAATCGAAAAGCCGAGACATTGATGTAGTACAAACGATACATCCAATGAATCGAAACACAAAACAATTCGGAACATCGACGCAGTACAAACGGTACGTCCAATGAATCGAAAAGCCGAGACATCGATGTAGTACAAATGGTACATCCAATGAATCGAAACACAAAACAATTCGGAACATCGACGCAGTATAAATGGTACGTCCAGTGAATCGAAAAGCCGAGACATTGATGTAGTACAAACGGTACATCCAATGAATAAAAACACAAAACAATTCGGAACATCGACGCAGTACAAACGGTACGTCCAATGAATCGAAAAGCCGAGACATCGATGTAGTACAAACGGTACATCCAATGAATCGAAACACATTAAAAGCACATGGGTCGCTAGCCCACAAGGAAATGAGACTAAGCTCAATAAAGTGAGGTACAATCCTCCGTGCGGACAAAGAGACATCGCACATTGCTAGTCTAAACCATAAAATGATCATCATCAATCATCAAGAAGTGTCAATTACAATAAGCTAGTAAATATATGAGTTTAGCTTCATGTCCCATAACCACTAGCTTAACTTAAATATTTGCGAACAAATTGTAGATCTCCACTAGAAAATTGTCACCAGAGTTTCAACCGAACAAGTCCATAAATTAACCGACGAAGTAAACGCAAGCGTTTCATACCACTTGTTTTGCTAAGCCGTTTAATTAGATTTTCTCATACGAATGAGGTAAAGGTTTGTATATACTAATAGATTGGAAAACAGTTTAAGAAACGAGCTTTGTAATAAAATAGTGTTAAATCATTTTGATGAAAGGGTTTTGATATTTACTACTAGTATAGTAAACCTTTATATTTTAAAGTGACAAATCATAGAAGTGATTGTGGGAATAATCAATCATCAAAATTCACATTCGAAGACGTGAATAAAATCCAAAGAAATCGATACCAACTCCATCAAAATGGATATTCCAAAAATCCCAAAGAAAAGGTCATCAAAGTCGATGAATATGATAACAACAAATGGGAATCAACACGAATCGATTAAATTTGGAAAATCAAGCAAAACAGGCAAACTGTCAAAAGATAGCAGATTCAGACGTCTGATATAATTGGTTCAGACGTCTGAATCTGGAAAATTAAATATTTTCCAGAACATAGATTCAGACGTCTGAACCTTATATTTCAGACGTCTGAAAGTAGGCATTTTCAGCCTATTTCCTTTCTGGTCGCAATCGAACCAATTCAGACGTCTGGAGCCTTTATTTCAGACGTCTAAATCTGGGAATAGAAATCTTCCCAGAATAATATTCAGACGTCTGAAATATCAATTCAGACATCTGAAACTGGAATTTCAGACATTTCCCGAACCTAGACCAATGATGGCCAAACGATATCGATAACGATCGGACGAGCAACAACGACTAAGGAATTATGCCAAGAGACAACCCAGCCTTAATGGCTCTTCGATACGCCTCGAATATCAATGTCCAAATATCCATTATTGGACTTTCACGAAAATTAAACCAAAACAACAAAAATTGGGATATACACAAAATCAATCCAAACCAAAATCAAATGCACAAGGACAAGTGTTAGGAATTCATACCTAACAACAAAGATAGATATAGACATAGATGTGAGATAAAAATCTCACCTTTTCACAAAATCAATGAAGAAGAAGCTATAGAGAAATGGCAAGGACAATCACTCTTCAATTCCAACTCAACAAGCTTGAATCTAAGCTTAAAAGAGAAACATTTCCTAAATTAGGTTTAGGAATTTTCTGAAATTGATAAGAGAATGAGTTGGAGAAGAAGAAGAGGAGGCTTACCAAAGCTTCTTCTATTGATTTGGGGCTAGAACTTGATTTGCAAATGGAAACTAGGGCTTGGAGTTTTAATTTCCCATTCCCCTCTCCATTGTTGCTAAAGCTTGAGTATTAGGTGTTAACGCTAAAAATTGAACGCTAACACCCTGGTATGTGTAGTAATGTTGTGAAAGCACCACCCGTGATACGGGAACAAGAAATAAGCAGTAAAATAGCAGAAAACGGTAAAAGACAGTGATTTTATAGTGGTTCGGCTTAAGATCAAGCCTACGTCCACTTTGAATTCCTTTATTGCTGATTTTGATTTCAAGTTGTTGCAATACACTTCAAAATACAATACATTTTGATTCCAAAACATTTCAGACTAGTAGCTCAAACTTCGATGTGATCAAGTTCTTTGAATCCATATCGGATGTGCAAAATCTCTTACGAAGCTTGTTGTAGTGTCTTCAATGTTTGGAGTTCTTCAATTGTTGGATGAGTTAAGAGTTCTGCAGAGTAACGGCGCTTCAGAGAATGATTGGAAAAGTCCCCCCATTGTTGGAGTTAGGGCTGTATTTATAGGGAAGATTCTGGGCAGAATTTTATCCCAAGTCTTAGGTCGTGTACGACCTAAGTTAGGTCGTAGGTCGCGAGCGACCTAAGATAAGTCTTGGGCCTTGTCTGAACTGCATTGAGTCGAGAAAGTAGGTCGTGAGCGACCTAAGATAGGTCGTGTAACTTTTCTCTGCTTTAGCTCGTTAGGTTGTTATATTGCTAGGTCGTTGATCTCCTTAGGACGTTGGGTCGTGAACTCCTTAAGTCGTTAGCTTCTTAGGTCGGTAGGTCGCAGCATATCTTATGTCGCATATGCTTTAGGTCGCTGAGGACTGGAGCCACTAGGTCGCTAACTCCTTAGCTCGTTAAGTCGTCTCTGTAGTTAGGTCGCTGATAGCTTTAAGGAGTTAGGTCGCTTCAGCCACTAGGTCGTTAGGGCGCTAAGACTGTTAAGTCGTAGACAGCTTTAGGTCGTAGAGCTTTAGGTTGCTAAGACTGTTAGGTTGTAGACAATTTTAGGTCGTAGAGTTTTAAGTCGTGAGTGTTTTAGGTCGCAGAGTTTTAGGTCGTTAGGTCGTGAGTGTTTTAGGTCGCAGAGTTTTAGGTCGTTAGGTCGTGAGTGTTTTAGGTCGCAGAGTTTTAGGTCGTTAGGTCATGAGTGTTTTAGGTCGCAGAGTTTTAGGTCGCTCAAAAACAAGGAGTTAACATTTTCCCCTCGAAGTACGCGCCTAGGTCGTTGGTCGTGTGCTTCGATCTAACTTTGCTAGGTCGTGAGCGACCTAAAAACCGTGCTAACTCGCATGCCTATTCGCCTTCCTCTCTCAGCCCCATATAAATTTGCTAGGTTGTTGCTTCTTCCTCACTTAATTATTTTGATTTCCCGCTCTGCCATTGAAGAATTTTCGAGCTTCCAAAGGCGAATTCAACCCATTTTAGTCACCGATTCATCTTCACCACTATATCTCGTAAGTCAATTCGATCTCCATCCCACCATAATCATTATTGAGTTATGAATCCTTATTTTCCGACCTCAGTCCCATTCCATGAGTCGTGTTTCATTTTGAGTGATTGTCACGATCGACTTTTGATCGCTGTTCTGACTGATTTATGAGGGCACGGTAATGTGTTGAATCTGTGATGGATTGGGGATGTTTTGAATTGCTTTTGGGGTGATTTGGTGGTATGAAGGGATGGAGAATTTCACGAAGAGGACGATGGATTTATATGTGTAGTTGATAACGGGTTATCGAGTCTGGTGAGTTGTTGCGTGGAGAGGAAGTCAGCGGTTTAGGGAACTCGAGCGACTTAAGATAATTCGCGACCTAAGGACTCTTACGACCTTAGGAAAGCTTCAACCTATGCTAGGTCGCTGAACGACCTAAGATTCGCATGACCTAAGACTTGCACGAACTAAGAACTGCACGACCTAAAAATCGCACGACCTAAGAACTGCACGACCTAAGAATCGCATGACCTAAGAACTGCACGACCTAACTTTCTTGTGACATAGGCTTTAGGTCACGGCCGAGCTAGGACTTGAACAAATCTGCATTGCCTTGAACCTTTTAATTTGCACAGTGCGACCTAAGGAGGCTCCGACCTATGCTAGGTCGCTGGACGACCTAACACTTGTGAAATTTGGGCAGAACTTGATTGAACTTTGAATTTTGATTGAACTTGAACTTGAACTGTGTTGCACTTCTTTGCAGATTGTTTTAACTTTAATGATAATAACCTGTTAAACACAACATTTGCAGAAAAACGGGACAAATATACTGCCATTGACTGCCCACATTGAATGACAGATTAGTCAATAAAGAATAATCAACTTAAATGAACTTTGTGAATGAAATGCTGTGAAACAACAAATTCAAATGAAGTATTAAAGCAAAGCTGAAATAATCAACTAAAGCTGATTTGTTTGCATCAACACAACACTGTACTTGGACTTAAAATGACAAGCCTTGAAACTTTATAATCGACAAATGTCAACTAACTTGATTTCAGTTATATTTTCTTGTTATTGCATTAGTTTTGCACAACACTTCACACTTTTTAGGAAACGTGCACCTTCATATTTGAATATCCAGTTGATTGTGTAGAATGACATCTCAACAAGAAGATACAGGACCAGCTGGAGAAGCTTTCCCGATTGCTAACCCATTGATCGACCCTCCAGAAAGAACTCCGACCACCCTGAGCCATAAAGTTTTCAGACAACTGTGCATCCAGTTCGGTATTGCCGAAGCAGATGCTTTATTTCTTGGAGCAAACGATACTGCTGACAGGCCACCTCTTGGTTTTGTCTTAGTTAATCGTCAGATGTGCTTGAGTGGAGTTATCCCGCCCTTCAACGATTTTCTTCGAGAACTTTTTCTTCGATTAGCTATCTCTCCCTTCCAGCTACACCCCAATGGTTATGCCGTCTTGATGGGGTTGTGTGTTCTGTTTAGGAGGACGCTCAACCGTCTTCCAAGCTTTGATGAGACTTGCTATTTGTGCACCTTTGCGAAGAACAAAGACCACCCTTCAATTATACTTGTAAGAGGTGCGAGAAACCGCAAATTGATTCTAGACTTGCCCGACAGTGCACACGGGTTCTTAAGTCAATTCTTTTTCGTTCGATGTCCTCCAGGATTCTATGCCGTTTGGAGAGTCGGAAGTAAGATTGCCTTTCTCTGTTCATCTCATGAGCCTCTCGAAACTTGAATTATCAAATGCTTAACTTCATTTTCTACTTTTTGCAGTACTTCCTCCTCCACTTAGAAATCCCAGCCTCAAGTCAATCTTTGAAACTTTAAACGCTGTGGCTGTTGAAGAAAGAAGCACCAAATTTTTGTTGAAAGATGAGTTTTTGCATCAGTTTGGACTTCTACACTCCTCCCGATCTACTTAGATTCACGAAATTTCTAGTTCTGAGACCGAAACATTGGGTGCCCCCGGTTCTCAAGCAGAGACATTAAATGCCCCAGTTTCTGCAGAAGAAATTGTATCGGAATGACCTAATGTAGAGACTGCACAGGTGAAATGTTCTACCACCGTTGACATTGCGGGATCATCCGGCAAGCTCACACTCTCTCCAGTAATCGAAGAGGAGGAATCTCCCCAATGCACCGAGAAGCCAGCCGATGAAGAAGCTAAAAAAGAAAGTTCCGCTCGGCATGATGGTGAAGACATTTTTGGTGAGCTAAGCGACCTAATGGTGACTTCACGCAAGCTTTTTAAAGATGATATTGTCAACGCTACAATTGCCTCTCCAATGATCGAAGCGACATCTGCTTTACGACCGCTTTCGTTGTCCCAAGAGTTGACTCCTGCCGCAAAATCCGATATAATTCCTAAGCCGAAGAGTGGTTTGTAGTCTGATGCGCGTAGTTTGCACGCCACACACACTTAGGATTTTTTGGCACTTATATCCACTTAGCTTCTTTACTTTGAAGATTTCTAAGACTTGACTTTTCTTTAAATTCAAGTTCTCCGATGGGGCAAAGCGGTTCACATTATGATAACTTTCGGCGCTACGGAGGGCGTGACTCTTATGACTATGGACGCTACCTCCCTGTTCGTAGGGAAACTGATGAGGAGCGAGCGGTTAGAAAAGCTCGAGAGAGACAAGCTTATGAGGAGCAGCAAAGGAGGAGGGAAGAACACCACGACTCCTCTCAAAGAGATGATGCTTCCCATAAGAGAAAGTCGCATGACAACGGAGGAAAGAGCAAAATTTCTGAAGATCCCAGTAAACGGGCCAGGCTTAGCGAAAAGGACGCGTCTGCGATTTCTAAAAAGACTGACGCTCCTATCTCTTCTGATATCCCATCCGGCTCTCCTGCTCTCCTGCTCTAAAGAAATCTGACATCCAGACGATTATTAGCAGGCCTCAATACCAAGTCAAAGATGCCCCTCCTACTCTTCAAAGCCGATTCCCGAATTGGTGTTTAAAAGGGGTGCGTTTCGACTTGGACTTGGTACCGATCGATAAGCAAGCTAGGCTTAGGAATCTCGATGCTGTTAAGCTTGATATCGAGAGGATGTCTGGATGGCAAAAACTCGTCGACGAGCTTCAAAGAGTTAATCATATGAATCTTGAAGCCATGTTGACTATGGAGAACGATAAGACGGAGTGGGATAAAATTTGCAAGCAACACGATGCGGAGATGGCGAGCATTGCAGATGACAATGCGAGACTTGAGTCCGAAGTCAAGAAACTTAAGGAAGATCTCGCCACTTCTTCTGCCTCGCATACTCAAAAAGAAGAAGTCTTTCAGAAACAAGTGCGGGATGCACATGCTGCGCAAAGGGACGTTGAAATAAAACTTGAGGTTGAGCAGCATATTACTGAAAAATACCGAAAAGATACCGCTCAGCTGCGAGAAACCGTTATCTCGCAGAACATGGAGATCGAAGTGTTAAAGTCTCGACTTTCTAAAATTGAGAAAGAGCGTGATGCGGCTGTTGCTGGTCAAGTTGCAGCTGAAGAATCTCATGAAGCAACCAAAGCCTCCATCAGCTCTACTTTATTTGACTTCTATGTTCACAGTGTCTTGGGGCGCGGAAGCCTCTCATTTCTGGGACCGAAATACGAAATCACTTTAGCTGAAGTATGGGAGTCCGCGATTGATATGCTCGGAGGTGCCGGCTATGATGAGGCAGAGCTTGAGGCACATTATTTTGATGATGAAACTCGTGCCGCTCTTGCCAGAGGAAAGGAGCAACTTGCTGAAGTTAGAGCTGAAGCAGAGGCGGGGGAGTATCTCGAAAAGAAAGTATCTCCAACTGCCCTTACCCACACTTCGACTTCGGCCGACGTTAATATCATCGGTTCCAGCTCTTATTCTCCACCTCCTGCAAAAGCTAAGGCTAAGCCTGTCATTTTTGAGTCTTCCATTATTCAAGCCGAGGAGAAGTCCCAGGATGATGTTGAAGCCGAAAACTTCGAAGTCGTCGTAATCAAACCAACTTCTCCAGGTAACTTCAAGTCTGACTACTCATTCGATTCAACTGAGCTCGATGAATTTCTCGCTTATTACTTAAGTTCTGATGATCCAATATCTTCTCTTTTTTCGAAGAGTACTGATTTTAACTTCTTTTCTTCTGTAGCGGAAGCACCGAGCGCTGTGCACTCTTCTCCTCTTCCAGCTGTTCCTCCTCCATCACTTCAAGTCACTCTTGCTTCTCAGCCAGGGTCGCAGGAAGAACAAATAGAAGCCCTTCAAGGCTTGGAGGATCCGCCCGCTTCGCAGGAACAGAAGGCGGAAGATCTTGAGGACAGTGAGAAGACTCCGAAGCAGTCTCTTGATGATGACACAAAGCTTTCTACATTGCTTACTCCGGGAAGTGAGTCTTCTTCGAAGAGGAAAGGGAAGCGCGCACTGAGGAAGAAGAAGAAAAACACTTCAGTTGGAGAAGACAAAGTAGAAGAAGATCCGACTACTCCTCCTTCTCCTCCCCTCCCAACCCGTCCACAATGGCTCCCAAAATTAGTTATTAAGCCGGGAAAGAGCTCTAAGGGTGGCGGGAAGAAGGAGTGATAAGTTGGACTTCATGCTTCTTGTTTTGCTTTTTTCTTTTTGCATGTATCGACCGGAGATTGTGCGGGCACTGGTCCCCGCTTTTTTTGAGATCTGCACATGTAAAGAACTTCCATAGTATTGAATATAATAATTCTTTTACTTGTACAAATTCTTGTGTATGTAAGAATGCATTTATTTCTCATTTTAGTGTAGAATAAACGATTCTTTTTACTTATATAAACTTTTGGTCTGTGTTTGAGAATGCATTTATTCCATATCTTTTTTGTGTGATATTGTAATGAACTTGTGGTATGTTGCTCGAATACTACTTTTATTGGTGTAGCTATCTTGTATGATATTGCCCCCATACCACAAGTGCATTGTAATATATTTTGCTTTGACGAGACTTGTACTCTTATTTTAGAGAATAACTATTCCGTTTTTGAGGAAAAATTATTATGCTTTAATGGAGCGTGTCTCGTTTTTTGGAGAAGTTTTTACGCTTCAACCTTCGG
Source organism: Allium fistulosum (assembly GCA_030737815.1). NCBI lineage: Eukaryota > Viridiplantae > Streptophyta > Magnoliopsida > Asparagales > Amaryllidaceae > Allium > Allium fistulosum. Next base: position 815,397,727 of record CM060901.1, on the reverse strand, counting down.
AGATGATTACTTCATATTTTTGAGAAGTGAATTCTCCTACGCGGTAAAGCGGGCCCTTGAAGAGGGCTTTATGTAGCACTTCAATTTTTAGGAACAACTTTTCAAGATGAACGAGTTAATCTTCCTTTAAGAGTTGAAGTGTGCTTCCAAAGAGGGCTTTTTTTTACTTGTTGTGCCTCATTAGAGGTCTTTTTGTTTGACTCGCTTGAAATTACTTCCTTACAATTGAATGGACCCACGGGGCGGACACAAACTGTCTGATCGGATGTTCGTTTGTATGAACGATCGCGACCAGTTAGTAAGAGTCTTGTTCCTTCTGCTTGGGAAGGTGCCCCTCTGGTGGTTCCGTTATCTTTGTTGTTTGAGAAGAGCATTTCATTTTTGGGACGTGCCTCCGAATAGGTCTTGTGCCTCCGGAGAGGTCTTGTGCCTCCGGAGAGGTCTTGTGTGCCTTGGGGAAGGTCTTCTGCCTCTGGAGAGGGCAGTATGTGCCTTTGTGGTAGGCTTGTGCCTCGTAAGAGGGTTTGTGGTGCCTCGGGAGAGGTCTTCTACCTCCGAAGAGGGCAGCGTGCCTCCGAAGAGGTCTTATGCCTCCGGAGAGGTCTTTATTTGATTGCCTGAAAGTTACTTTCTCACAGTTAAATGGTTCCACGGGGCGGACGCAAGTTACTTAATTGGATGTTCGTTCGCACAAATGACCGCAACTAGTTAACAAAGGCCCTGTGCCTTCCACTTGGGAAGGTGCCCTTTTTGGTGGTTCCACCAACCTTTTTGTTGAGAAGAGCACTCCCATTTTTTGGTGTGCCTCCAAAGAGGGCTTGTGCCTCCGTAGAGGTCTTTTATCCTCCGAAGAGTTGCGCCTCCGAAGAGGTCTTGTGCCTCCGAAGAGGGCTTTTGTTGATTGGCTCGCCCATGTCTCTTCGTTGTTTGCTCATTAGTGGTCCCTTGTTATTGTCCCCGAGCCCGTGTTCCTTTCTTTTGCAAGCAGTTTTCTCTATCCAAAGGAGTGTACTTCATTGTTAAGTGATTTCACGGGACAGGCGCAAGTTATCTAATCAGATGTTTGTTTGTACAGACGATCGTAATTAGTTAACAAGTGTCTGGTTCCTTTTCTTTAGAAAAGTGTCCCTTCTGTGGAATCATCAACTTTTAATGCGAAGTTCATCTTATGTTGGATTTAAATTTGGAACTTTTTGTAGCTTGAAATTCGTTTATTGAGTGATTTACGGGGCTCACTTGACCTTGTGATGGGTAAGCTTTGTTTTAATGACCTGCAATATTAAATCGATATTTTAGCAATACGTTTAGAGTATTTACACATCGAAATGAAACAGGCATTTTATAATAATAAAGAACACATAATTTATAGTGGTTCGGCCAAGAACTGTGCCTACATCCACATTATAGCTCTTTTATTGATTATCACTGATTTTACAATGGTTTACAATACAATTGATACATCCATTATCATTTTACAATTTCAAGCGTTGCTTTTAAGTAAAATATGGACACAAGTGATTGCTGTTCCAGGCTCTCGGGATTGGATCTCCTTCAATAGTTATGAGTTTGAAAGTGCCATTGAGAAGTTTATTGCCTATGACATATGGTCCTTTCCAATTTGGTCCAAACACTCCAGTTGTTGTCATGATCCTCTTCAAGACTAAGTCCCCGATTTCAAAGCTTCGTTGATGGACTTTAGAGTTGAAGTGCCTTGCTATCCTTTGCTGATGGGCCGCAACTCTGAGTCTAGCTTCTTCCCTTCTTTCATCAAGGAAGTCAAGTGCTTCGAGTTGCAACTTCTCGTTTTCAGCCTGGTTGAAATGAATTCTCCTATGTGAAGGGACTTCTAATTCTACTGGAATCATCGCTTCTGACCCGTATACCAATGAGAATGGAGTATGCCCAGTTGCAGTTTTATGAGTTGTTCTGTATGCCCATAGTGCTAGTGGTAGCTTATCAACCCATCCACCTTTTGCTTTTTCAAGCTGTTTTTTGATGGTTGACTTGATAATTTTGTTTACTGCCTCCACTTGCCCGTCTGCCTGTGGATGAGCCACTGCTGAGAAGCTTTTTCGGAATTTGAATTGCTTGCAAAAGTCCTGGAACTCTTCGCTTTCGAATTGAGTACCGTTGTCTGTGATTATCTTCTGTGGCACACCATACCTGCAAATGATATTTTTAGTCACAAAATTTATCATCTTTTTAGAGGTAATAGTAGCCAAAGGTTCAGCTTCGGCCCATTTAGTGAAATAATCAACAGCAACAATAGCATATTTGATCCCTGACTTTGCAATCGGTAAAGGTCCGATTAGATCTATTCCCCAAATGGCAAATGGCCATGGACTGACCATCTGTGTTAGTTCGGTGGAAGGTGCTCTTGGGATTTTTGCAAATCTCTGACACTTGTCGCATTTTCGGGAGAAGATAGCAGCATCTCGATTAATATCTGGCCAAAAATACCCATACCAAAGAACTTTCTTGGCAAGAGTTTGGCCACCTGAATGATCCCCACATTCTCCTCCATGTACCTCTGCTAAAATTGTCTTAGCTTCTTCCTTGGTTACACATCGGAGTAATGGCATTGAGAATCCCTGCCTGTATAACCGGCCGTCTTGAATTACATATCTCGACGCTTTTCTTAATAGCTTTCGGCGTTCTTTAGAATTTTCCGGCAGGGAACCGTTGAGTAGATATTCTCTGATCGGGGTCATCCATGACTCTTGTTCTTGAGATATAGCCATGATCCAGTCGATATCCATCTCATTAGTGCTTGGAGCTGACAAGACCTCCATAGGAACCAATCCTAATAGTTGAGCTTCTCCGGAACTTGAATATTTTGCGAGAGAATCTGCCTTCATATTTTCCTCTCGAGGTATGTGGCTTATCGAATAGTGATCGAAATCATCGAGAAGCTCAGAAGTCTTTGACAAGTAAGCAGGCAGATTTCCTCCTTTAGCTTGAAACTCCTTCTTGACTTGACATACAATAAGCTGAGAATCATTGAAGATCTTCAATGCTTTGATGTTTAGTTCCTTTGCAATCTTTAATCCAGCAATTAGAGCTTCATATTCTGCTTCATTGTTTGTAGAAGGAAATTCCAATCTTAATGCGTAACATAATGATCGCCCTTCGGGGGTTTCAAGCACAACTCCAGTCCCGGAACAGTAATCATTTCTTGAGCCATCAACATATAACTTCCATTTGGTCGGGATGTCAACTGTAACTTCTTCCTCACTATCACCCTTATCTGTGTACTCTGCAATGAAATCTTCTAAATCTTGTCCATTGATTGCTCTTTGGGGATGATAAGCGATATCATATTGGCTAAGTTGAATATTCCATTTCAGAAGGCGGCCCGAAGTTTCAAGGCGAAATAGGACTTGCTTTAGGGGCTGATTAGTGAGAACTTTGATAGGGTGAGCTTGAAAATACGGCCTCAACTTTCTGGAAGCAATCAGTAAACAAAAAGCGAGCTTTTCTAGCTTTGAATAATTCATTTCTACCCCAGTGAATCTTTTGCTGATATAGTAGACCGGGCGCTGAACTTTTGCATCTTCCCGCACTAATGCTGCACTCAGGGCATGAGACGAAACTGCCAAGTATAAGAAAAGGTCTTCGCCATTGTTGGGCTTAGAAAGTATTGGAGGCGCTTCCATGTGACGGATTAGTTCATCGAAAGCTTTCTGGCATTCAGGAGTCCATTCAAAGTTTTTCTTTCCTTTCTTTAGAGCGTCGAAGAAGGGAATGCATATATCAGTGGCTTTGGAGATAAAACGACTTAAAGCAGCAACTTTCCCATTGAGGCTCTGCAGTTCCTTCTTCGTCCTAGGGGCTTTGACTTCTCTCAGAGCAGTAATTTGAGCAGGATTAGCTTCAATGCCCCTAGCGCTCACGATAAATCCCAAGAATTTTCCGGATTCCACTCCGAATGAACATTTCAAAGGGTTGAGCTTCATTCCATACTTTCGGAGAATTGCGAACATTTCTGCTAGGTGATCCATATGGTCAACTGCTTTCTTTGATTTCACTAACATATCATCAACATAGACTTCCATAGTTTTCCCAAGCTGTGATTTGAACATTGCATTAACGAGCCTCTGATATGTTACCCCTGCATTCTTCAGTCCGAAGGGCATGACTTTGTAGCAGTAAAGACCAACATCGGTGACGAAGCTCGTATCCTCCTGATCCGACTCATTCATCATAATCTGGTTATACCCGGAGTAAGCATCCATAAAAGACAACAATTCATGCCTTGCAGTTCCATCTACCAGTTGATCAATCCTTGGCAACGGGAAGCAGTCTTTGGGACAAGCTTTGTTTAAATTTGAGAAATCGATGCATACTCTCCATTTTCCATTTGCTTTTTTAACCAGTACTGGATTTGAAACCCAATTTGGATAGGTGGATTCTTTGATGAAACCATTCTCCATGAGCCGATCTACTTCTTCCTTTAGCGCTGCTGATCTTTCTGGACCCTGGGTTCTCCTTTTCTGTTTCACAGGTGTGAATTTCGGATCAATATTTAGAGTATGTACAGCAATCTCTGGAGATATTCCACACATATCGGCGTGACTCCAAGCGAATACGTCCAGATTTGCTTTCAAAAATGATATCAACATATTTTGGACTGTCACACTTAGTTGCGAACCCACATTTAGCACTTTGTTCGGGTCTTTAAGATCACCGAGTACTGGTACCGTTACTTCCATCGGCACCACTCTATTCTCCCCTGCACTGGCTTTTCTGGGATCCATTTCTCTTCTTGCACCACTATGCTCGCCAGTGCAGGGGCCACCCTGTACTTGCTACAAGGTTGGCTTTTTGATGCGGAGCGGAGCTGCCGCATCTTTTCCCATCTCTCTCCTCCTTGCTTCTCGAAGCTCTATCAGATAACACTCCCGCGCAGCGTTTTGATCTCCTTAATTACACCAACACCATTATCTATGGGAAATTTCATAGTTAGGCACCACGGGGCAAGAATGGCTTTGAACGCAGCTAGAGTTGGTCGGCCCAGGATGGCATTGTAGGCATAAAATCCATCAACAATTACAAGTCTGTATCCAAACCACCTTTTTCTGTCGATCTCCAAGTTCCACAAACAAATCGACAGTTCCAATTGGCTGCTGTGGTTCCCCGGTAAACCCAACAATCTTCTGTGATGAAGCCTGAACGTTAGTCATTAGAATCTTCATTTGATCAAATGTCTTCTTAAAGAGTATATTGCAAGAGGCACCGCAATCAATAAGCACTTGCCTTACAATAGCTGGCCCAATTCCTGTAGAAATGACCAAGGGATCCATGGTTGGGGCTTCAATACCCATAGAATCCCTAGCTTTAAACACAATGTCTTCATTAGAAGTTCTCTGCTGTTTCAGGGGTGTAGCGTCTTCCAAAACAAAAACATCTTCCTCCGCTGGAGTATATTTCAAAGCACGAGCATATCTTTCCATTTCACCCCAGCTTCTGCCCGCTGGGTGTGGGCCTCCTGTGACTACATTGATAACAGGCCTTTCAGATTTATGTGCCGTAGTACCCTCATCCAAGCCAGATGGGTGAGTAGGGGGTTGCTGCCCCTGAGCAGATGAAGTTGGGTCATTCCTATTCTTCTTAATATACTGTTGCAGTTTATTTTATCTTAGAAACTCTTCAATCAAGCTCTTCAAATAACGACATTCATTGGTATCATGGCCGGGTTGGTTATGAAATCGACAAAATTTTCCATTCCGCATAGCACTCTTTCCAGGCTTTATCTCAGCTGGTTTAGGATAATCCACGACATCTTTTGTGGCAAAAAAGATATTCTCCGGAGTGTCAGTTAAAGGAGTGAAATCTGAGGGTTTAAAGAAGCAAGGTTTCTTTATATCCTTTTGTTTCTTCCCATCATTATTCTCCCTCTTCCGACCTCCGGAATCTTTCTTAGATGAAGCAGGAATGCTATTCTCTACTCTTGTCGCCACCACTTTCATTGGTGTAGGAAGATTTTCCAAGCGTATGAACTCGTCAGCTTTCTTATAAAACTTCTCGAGCGAATTCGGCTCCTTCATTTTCAGCCATTTACCAAATTCACTTGACTTATCGATAGCCCGCATCAGATAAGTCAAAATCATCCGTGGCTCCGCATTGTCGACTTCAGCTAGAGCTATGTTGAAGCGATTCAAGAAGGACTTAATAGACTCTCCCGGATTCTGATTAAGGCTAGACAATGACATTATGTCTTTCGCCTTTGAAGCGTACAGTCTGAATTGCTCCTTAAACTTCCGGGTTAAATCAGAGAACTGGTCTATAGATCGGGCCGGCAGCTTTGTAAACCAGAGTAGTGCTACCCCTTCTAAGTATATCGGAAAGTATTGGCATTTAATTTCATCCGTTGCCCTGGCACCGGTCATGTGCCAGTCGTATTTGTATAGAAATTGATTGGGGTCGCTTGTCCCTCGGTAAGCTGGAATGGTCGGAGGAACAAACTTTCTTGGGAATTTAGCTTTTAGAATTTTCTCAGTGAACGGAGTCTTACTTGGAGCGAACCCCCAGTCGTTCTCATCTTCATTTCTTTGCATGCTCTCTTTCATGATTTGCCGTATCATTTCCGAGAGGTATTCCTCGTTGTTCAGAGGCTCTGCGGGGCAATCATCAGCCATTTTCTCAGAAGTTTGCTTAAACAAACGTTCGTGGAGAGTTGATTGCGACCTTGTTACTCCGGCTTGGGGAGGTGCCCCTTCGGCAGTGCCAGCTGCCCATTGAGGAATGTTCCTTCCTTCAGAGTTGTGAACAGCATCAGCAAAGTTTTCCTCATTATTCACTGGTTGACGGTTAGTTCCGAGCATAGCATTCAACCTTTCTATCATTAAGGTGTTTTGGGTTTCAATTTGCTGATATAACCCAGATACAGCAGCATCTAACTCCGCTCGTGTCACTCCAATGCTTGGAGCTGCTTGACTTGATGAAGGGGAAGTAGTAGTGTTATCATGAGCATCGACGGATCTTGTAGACTTGCGCTTTCTTCCAAGAGCCATTATTTCCGACAAACTTCTGGTTCTCAAGGAAACTTTCTCTACAAACTCTCGTGAAGCAATGATGACAATACTCCTGAGTTGGGTTCTCAGTGAAAGCACCAAAATGTTAACGCTAAAAATTGAACGCTAACACCCTGGTGTGTGTAGTAATGTTGTGAAAGCACCACCCGTGATACGGGAACAAGAAATAAGCAGTAAAATAGCAGAAAACGGTAAAAGACAGCGATTTTATAGTGGTTCGGCTTAAGATCAAGCCTACGTCCACTTTGAATTCCTTTATTGCTGATTTTGATTACAAGTTGTTACAATACACTTCAAAATACAATACAATTTGATTCCCAAACACTTCAGACTAGTAGCTCAAACTTCGATGTGATCAAGTTCTTTGAATCCATATCGGATGTGCAAAATCTCTTACGAAGCTTGTTGTAGTGTCTTCAATGTTTGGAGTTCTTCAAGTGTTGGATGAGTTAAGAGTTCTGCAGAGTAACGGCGCTTCAGAGAATGATCGGAAAAGTCCCCCCACTGTTGGAGTTAGGGCTGTATTTATAGGGATGATTCTGGGCAGAATTTTATCCCAAGTCTTAGGTCGTGTACGACCTATGTTTGGTCGTAGGTCGCGAGCGACCTAAGATAAGTCATGGGCCTTGTCTAAACTGCATTGAGTCGAGAAAGTAGGTCGTGAGCGACCAAAGTTAGGTCGTGAGCGACTTAAGATAGGTCGTGTAACTTTTCTCTGCTTTAGCTCGTTAGGTTGTTATATTGCTAGGTCGATGATCTCCTTAGGACGTTGGGTCGTGAACTCCTTAAGTCGTTAGCTTCTTAGGTCGGTAGGTCGCAGCATATCTTATGTCGCATATGCTTTAGGTCGTTGAGGACTGGAGCCATTAGGTCGCTAACTCCTTAGCTCGTTAAGTCGTCTCTGTAGTTAGGTCGCTGATAGCTTTAAGGAGTTAGGCCGCTTCAGCCACTAGGTCGTTAGGTCGCTAAGACTGTTAAGTCGTAGACAGCTTTAGGTCGCAGAGCTTTAGGTTGTTAAGATTGTTAGGTCGTAGACAGTTTTAGGTCGCAGAGTTTTAGGTCGTTAGGTCGTGAGTGTTTTAGGTCGCAGAGTTTTAGGTCGTTAGGTCGTGAGTGTTTTAGGTCGCAGAGTTTTAGGTCGTTAGGTCGTGAGTGTTTTAGGTCGTAGAGTTTTAGGTCGCTCAAAAACAAGGAGTTAACATTAGGAAATAGAAATGAAGTAATGAAGAGAAGAGGGGTGAAGCTTGGGTGTAATGGGCTGAAACAAAACCAAAGCCCTAAAGTGAAAAAGTATCAAAATTCAACTAACTCCAAACATATCAAAGCTTATACTCAAAAAGGTCACAAACGGCATTTTGAACTCAATGGAAGTGGTCTCGAGTCCTAATTTGACAGTTTGCAAAAAGTAGCTTTTCGGACTAAAATCCGACTAACGATGAAATATTTAAATATAAGATCGATAAATATGCGGGTTGTTACAAAGACGAAGATTTGGTATATTATTACTAGTATTATTCCATCATTGTCTGTTCCGCTGCATTGTATTTTGTTCTGTTGTATATCAATAACTCTGATAAATGTTGTATAAATTATAATCAAATGTATAGTAAAAAACATCATGAACTGTTTATTTGATTATTATATTTTATTGTTCCATTGTGAAATTCTATGTTTGTTTTCTTCTTCTTTTCTTATTTTTCTTAATTAACCCCATTTATTATCTATGTTCCGGATTGTTTAAGTCGGGCATGTGTGGATTATTGTCGATTTAAACCTTCCGAAATGTGGGTCGTCACAATAGTATACTTATACACATACTTATATAAATAATTAATGTTTAATTAAGTATGTTAAAATTATAAATATATGTATTCTTAAAGAGAAGAAGTGATGTGACAATTTTCAAAGGTTTAAAATTAAAATAAATAAGATAAGAATGAAATGTCACATTCATACTTACACATAAGTACACTTAAGGGTATTACATGATTGATATTAGACCTCCTCCTTATTCCAACGTATAAAAGAGAGGAGAAAATGATGGAGTGATGATGTGGTATGATCTGAATGGAGGGCATTTGTACGTAGGATCGTTTTGGAAATTTTATGGTTCCATTTTATGAAAAACTAATTCAAAATTTCTCTCTCCTTCACCATTTCAATTTCCATCTTTTTTCAAAGTTTTTACACCTTCTTCTTAAGCTTTTCAAAGTATATTAATGGCTTTCATTTTAAATAAAAGGTTAAAAATCAAAGTTTTTCCTTTTAAATCCTTATAAATTGACTAGTTACACCTTATTCCTCTTCTACACCACTTCTTCTTTCAATTTCAAGCCTACACACCCACATACCACCAAGGTCGAGCCTTGTTTACCCCTAGGCTGAATCAAAAGTCCCTCCCCAAGGTTAAAAAGCAAGTCTTTTTTCAAAGAGAAGCTAAGATCTAGGTTCTTTTCAAAGTTTTAGTGAAGTTTGGTTTGGTTATCTTAGCTTTAAGTGAGTAAAGCTCACTAATTTATTTAAAGTTTATAACTTTAACTATGATGCATATTATGTTTTTACTTAGTTGTTAAAATAGTTGGTTGTTTGGGTGAATAATAGTATTGACTTGGATGTATGTATGTGTGTTTGGATGAGTTGACATATATTTTGAAAATGGAAGTTTGAAAGTCAAATTAATTTGCAATTTGTAATCTTTCATTGTATATGTTAAATCATGTCACATACACACACACACACACACACACATATATATATATATATATATATGAGAATGTTTGAGACCCAACTATGTTGTGGTAGTCTAAAAGAAAAGTTAGCATTTTGAAACGTAAAAGCGACTTGAGATCCTTTGGAAAAAAATATCATTTATTAGTTTTTAATTACTAAAAAGATTTCAAGTTTCTAACTTTGTTTTATTTTTTAACAAAATTTTACTTATGCTTTATAAGGTAAGTAAGGTTAGGAGTAAAAGGTTTGAAATATTCTAAGTTGCGATATCCGTACCGATAGTCACTATGGATGTAGTTCGAGAAAAGTTAGCATTTTAAACATAAATTGGTTTCTTTTTAAAATATTTTGAAAACTTCTTCAAAATGCTAATTATGTATAAAAGTGAATTATTTTGAAATTAAATATGAGTTTAATAATTAATTAATTAAGAAAAAGTATTTATTAATTTGTAATTAAGTTAAGTAATTAGTGTTTAGGTATTAGTCAAATAAGTTGATTATAGTTTATTAATTAAGGAAAATTGATGATTGATTAAGTTAAACGTTAATTAAGAATTAAATTTTATTTAATTAAGTTTAATTATTTAATCAATTATTATTCAATTACGATTAATTAATAATTAATTAGTTGTAGTAGGGTTTAATTAATTAATCTAATCAGATTTAATTAAGGATTAATTAAGTTTGATTAATTTCTTAATTAGAGTTAAGTATGGTTTAATTAGAATTAACTAATAAAGGTTAAACTTTACACTCTATCAATTTTCTTTAAGTCGGCTCTCTTTAATAAGTAGACTTATTTTAAATTAAGGGATCTCTTGTATGTGCCATTAAGTTAGCCTAATAAATATAAATCTTTATTGATGACTTATATTTAGCAGAATAAACCCTCATTCTGCTATAACTAAATTGAATATGGCATTGTGGACATCTGTTTCGTAGAATAAAATACCATTCTGCTATCATTTAGTTAGATAAAAACATAGATGCCATATGTTTTGAAGAATAAATCATCATTCTATTATAATTAAATTAGGTATATTATTCGGGCATCTATTTGGCAGAATAAATCTCCATTCTACCATTATATTGTTTGGACATTGAATTGAATGTTAGTAAATAAATATTTGGTAAGTGATGTTTTATATATGTGCATAGTTGTTATTTGCTTTTGTATATATACCCTCATACTTAAGTTCTGTGATGTTTGAATGAAAATGTTATCACCTTTGAAATATGTTTAAATCTTGTGCATCTGTTTAACAAAGATAATTCATTTTTAAAATAAAGATGAGACTTATGTTAATTAATTATCTTATCAGTGACATTCTAAAATTAATTAATCATTTTAAATACTGATAATTAAGGTAAATTAATTATTTAAATAATGATGTGATTAAGATTAATTAATCGTTTTTAATGAAATTTTCAAATTAGTTATCCATTTTAGTTAATGATGTTTAAGGCTAATTAATTATTTACTTAATGATAATTAATCATTTTTAAAGATGACTTAAAATTAATTAATCACATTAATAATAATGCTTTAAATTTAATTAACCATTCTAAATAACAATGGTTAAAATTAATTAATCATTTAAAAAAATGATGGTTAAGGATTAATTAATTATTCTAATAACGATGTTTTTAAAGTAAATAAATCATTTAAACAAGAATGTTTTAAAATTAAGTAATCTTTTTAAATAGTGTTATTTTGAAGTAATTAATCAGGATTGAGACTAATCGATTATTTTAAACAAATATGCTTCAAAGATAATTAATCTTTGATTAAAGCTGATTTATCATTCTAAGTAATAAAGGAAGTTATTATTTTTAAAAGGTAATTACGTTATGTTTAAAGCAAATCAATTCATTTTGATAAAGTTGTTTAAGTTAATATTTTAAATGTGAAACCCTAGCACAAGTTTGGCTTTAAAGGTAAAAGTTCAATTCAGCTATGGAAAAGTAGTCTGCAATCCCCTTATATGGAAAGGATTCGGTCATACTTTTAACACCAAACGTCGAGTCTTGGACTTGTTTCTATCTCAAAGGTCAAAAATGTCATTAAGGCAATGCCTAAAGATAACACTACATCAACTTTCCTGGCTTCATTTTAAACCAAGGGATGGCACTTGTTTAGAATTAATGAGCAGTGATAAGAGTATGATATTTAATATCCAAATACGATCATTTTTAATTATCCTCGATAGTTGATTTATAAACTATCGATTCAGCTTTCTTCATTGTTTATCAACAAATCAAAGGCGATTTGTTGCTCTTTTGAGCTTTGTTATCCTTTATCGAAAATGACTAAATCCAAAGCGTGAGAGGAAGCCAAGCTATGTGTGGCTGCTCCCATTAGGGCATTTTTCACATCCACTCTAGATTGGATTCGGTTGTATGCGCATGGAAATAGAATACTCAAATTATTGGTAACCATTAGTGGTGCCCGGTTTTGTATTATCCGACAGTCATCGTAGTTCTCAAGTATATTTCTAGAGGTATACTTTCGGTGAGGAGGGTGCACCCCTATTCACTTTTTGAAAAATTTCTCTTTCCTTTATTTTGATTCCAAGTTTTTAAATTGACCTCTTTCTTAATTGCATCAAGAAGTGACTATAGCCTTCTCGATTTTTAACTATTTGTTCCCATCCTTTAAGTTTGGATATTTATCTTGTCTTTGCTCATTTATATGTTTGGGTTGTTGTTCTGATTTGCTTCCCATTTCTTCATCTATGAGTGTTGTTCTTATGAGCTAAAAACCCATTCCGCATTTAGAGACATAGTCTCATAGAAATAATATATGTTCACCCCATCACTTGAGTTTCTCACACCGGTATTTCCAGATAGACCTAGGTATTATTTTGTTTTAATGCTCAGGTCAGACCGAACATATTTTCCCAGATTAGCTTCAAATGCTTTGGAGTTCAAGAGACATGCTGGATGCCCAAGACATATCTATGTATTTCTTTATTTTTCCATTGTACCGATTGTTGTATGTATCAGCATTTGTAAGGACATTCTGTTATAATCGTCCAGGATGATAATAGGATAGGTATTCTGATGTTGTGTATAAATAAAGATGATTTCCTTTTGTAAAGATTTTATGTAGATTTTATAATACTCGTCATGTTTTTGTGAAATTCTGTTCTGTCTTTTCTTTCTTCACCCTGAATAACCTATCTTTTGGACACTTAAATGGTCGGCACACGAATACCGAAGATGTTTGAAGTGATGTCTTTAGGTGTAAGAAAGGAAGTTCTTTACAGTAAAAATCACCCCAAAATGGTTGATGAATGATAAATATATTTTGAATGAAGATAATTCACAAAGCAAAGTGAAAAATAAGAGAAGTCCAAAAGAAGGGACAAGTAAAACCCACTCTGAGTTCGACCCCATATGAAGGAACTTAGGAGAAAGGTTTGAAAAATAATAATAAAATAAATAATGTATTTAAAATGATTCTCAAGGAATTTATTTAAAAATAGAAAACCATATTTTTGAAAAGTAAGTAAAAATAAAAGTTTTCCATAAATTAAAATGTCATTTTATATTTTGTTTAAATAGAATTTCTAGTAAAGGTTAAGATTTGCTTGGATTGAAAATTTAAGTTAAAATATTTTATGAAAAGAAATTTCCTTTGGAATAAATAGAAAATAGAGCGTAAGTATAGCTCAACTATTTTTTCGATTTTGAAAATGTGAATTTTTAAAATTCTTTTCTTTTAAGGGGTGGAGATTAGGAAATGGTACTATTTTTAAATGGGGTAAAGAAAATAGAAAGTCACAAGCGCTTGATAGAGAAAGCGATAGAAATACTTCGGTGCATAAAAGATTTAGAATAGATATTTAATGGAAGGGTAAAAATGCTCAAAAATGGAGATAGAAAAAATGTATTCTCGTATATGGAAAACACGGAGAAAACAACTGAAATAGGTTTATGCATAAAAAGATATATGTAACGACCCGGAATTTTGAACAAATTAAATTGAGAATATTTAATTAATTTTAAATATTTGAACGACGATTTAATTTGAATCCCCGAATTTAACTTTGGATTTGGCGATTTAATTATAGAATTTAATCGATTGAAAGTTGAATAAAAATTTGAATCTTCAATTTTAAGCCGATTTAAAATATTTCGAAAAGCTTTTATAATTCGTATTGATATTACTGAAGATGATAGAAGCTTCAGAATTTAATTTCGAACTGTTCTGTTCAGTTTTGAAATTTATATCGTTCGAACCAATATTTAAAAATAGCCGTCCGAGGCGCAGTCTCGGAATTCGACGAAACCAGTTCCATTGGGTCCGTAATAGTTTGTTGTTATCGGATTTCAATTTTCGTATTTTTCAGAGTTAATACGCGACCGCACGATGAGTAAACGTGTTGGATTTTAAATCGAAATTCAATTTAAAAATTTAACTTTTAAATTGTTGCCTGCACACGTTCATTCCTTCATCCACGCCCTGAATCACGCAGAGATTCTTTCTTCAGCCACCCTATTATCTGATTTGCGTCGACCTATTCTCTGTAAACCGCGTACTCTTGTCTCCTCCCATTTCTATAACTTCACGCAAACAGATTTTTGAATCAAAGAAAACGAATAAATGGCCGAAGCCTCTTTCCTCAGATAAAAAAAAAATCTTGTTCAAATAAACAAAACGAAAACAACTTCGTTCAAAAATCAAATCGAAGGCCAGGCTCAACTCAAATTCGATCAGAGCGGCGCATAGAGGAACTCGAGCAGGCTGTCGCTCAAAACATGAATGGGGAGTCGCAATCAAAGCTTTCAGGGATCGAAGTCGAACTTTGGTGGCTCGAGCGCACGCGCAGGTCGACAGTGCTTCGACAGATTGGGGGGAAATGTCGCGATTTAGGAGCAGCTAGGGCTTGGGATGGAGGCGCTCGCGAGTTCAATCTCGCATTCGAGAAGGTCAGCAATAAGGCGGCGATGTATGGGCGTTCGTCGAGGTCGCGCTCGCGCGTGAGGTTCGAGCAGGCGCAAGGCGGAAAGGGGAGTTTCTCGCGAGCTAGGGCGGTGACCTGGGAGGTGTGGAAGGAGGCAGTGCGCGTGGGTGATGGCTCGCGATCGATGGAGGGCTTGGGGTTTCGCGGCATAGGGGCCGTGCTCATCGATTCGTGTGGGCAGTGTTAGTTCTGATTGCAGTCAGGATTTCCGATGCCGAAGTTGTGATTCTCGGTGGGTTGGGGAGGTCTGTGAGCTAGCAGGTGATTGGTCAACTTTAAATTGAATTTAAAATTTAATATGTTAGTAGTAGTTTAAAGATTTAGTTATCAAGAAATTTAAATACTGTAACCAAAAGTTAAACTTTTCTTCACTGCAAAATATTCAAGATTAAGACAGAAAATTTTGTTTATATATGGGTAAAGCTGGAAAAACAATAACTTGGGAGTATAAGTGGATTTTTGGAATATAAGTCATATGTATATATGGAGTTTAAAAGTAAATTTAATATAATCAGTTATTCTGGTTACCAAAGATGTTTAAGAAAAGGAAGTTTAATTGTTTAAATTTAATTTTAGTTAAATAAATTTATAAAAGGGAAATGGGTTTAAGGAAATTTAAATGGTGGTTAAATTAAAATTTATTAATTTAGAAATCGGTTTAGAACGAACTATCAAAATTTAACAATTAAAAACGGAAATTGGTTATTTAATTGGTTCGAATATTAATAGATTTTATAAATTATTTATACAAGGTTAAAGTCGAGAAAACGAAAGAAGAAATGGAAATGGATGGCAAATAAAAAGCTAAGGTGAGATTTTCTCACTCGAAGGAAATTTGAATTTACAGTTATTATTGATGATTTGATTGCTATTGGATGTGGTATTAGATATGATAGGATATATCTATATATGTAGCAATATATACATATTGGCATATGTATATATTGGATTGATGATTTCCCGCCTCGTATAGCGGATGAGACCCTATTGCGCCGTTAGTAAGCGGATTTATAAAAACCTATATACCGCGATAATTCCGTACTGGAGCGGAATTGGTATTGTGCTAACATCTTTGGATGCAGGGAAACAGGTTGGAGGGATCCAACTGGACCCCTCACTTTGATTGAATTTATTTATACTGTGATAGGAATCTGTGAATGATTATATTGATGTTATTGATCATATCGATGTCTGGAAAATTTTTGAAAGCTAAAATTTAGCTGAATGGATGTTTAATATCATTGGATTCCAAAAATAAACGAAATTGAATTTTTGGAAATCAAAATAGAAATTTCTAAGTGAATTTGATTTTAGAAATTTAATAAATTCGAAGAAAGGAATTTTAAAGTATAAAAAGTTAATTTTTATAATCTTATCGAATTTATTTCCAGAATAAAGTGAAAATGTTAAATAAATGAATTTCGTATAATAGTGATTTTAAATTGAGGAAATTGATTTAAAATCTGGATTTCTAAATAGATTGAAAGAAGACAATAGAAATTTATTTTCTTTAAAAAGAATTTATTTAAAAGGAGATAAGTTGGAAATCCAATTAGAAATTTTAAAATTGGTAAATTGAAATGATTTGGGAAATCAATGTAAAATGATTCCAATCTGAAGAATCCATTTAAAAATAGAATATTGAATGATTTGAGGAAAATAAGGAATCTATTTAGTAGTGAAAATAAATTTAGAAATCAATATCGAAATTGATTTAGGATTGAAGTTTTATAAATAGAATTGGAATTTATAAAAGTTGTTTATAAACCCAAAGTCACTTATTTTGATAAGTTAAATATAGAAGTTGATAAAAGAAGGTTTATAAGTCGAAGTTGTTGTTAAAAAGAGAAAATAGAATTTATAAACGTGCTTATAAATTCGAAATAGATTGAATGTGATAAATTTAGTATAGAAGATTATTTAAGAAGATATATTCACGTTTTTGAATAGTGAATTTTTATTGAAATAAAAATGTGTAGAAATGATTGAAATGGGGTTAAGTAAATTTTATTCACGATATGGACAGTGAATATATTGTTAAGTAAAATGGATACGTTTTTGAAGAAGTACTATTTAAAAAAAAATGAAGTTAAACATTTTAAAGATGTTTTAAAATGTATTGTGAATCGAAAGCATAGATTTCAACAGTTCTTGTTGAAATAGGCATTTTCGAGAAATAAGGAAATGGTGGACTATAACACTGTTGTTATAGTAAATGATTTCCGAAAGGAAATGTTTTTATCTAGTATTGGGATTTACATATCTATATTAATTTCGAATCCCTATACTAGTGATTTTTGAGTCGTCGTAACGATGTTTTACGTAACATTCGTTTTTGACTCAAATTGATGTTGTTATAGAAAATAGATTTCCTTAAAGAATGAATATGTACTTATTATTGTTTTAAGTATATCGAATATTTTCAAATGTTGAAAATAAATGATTTGTGAATTACTTATTTTTAAATAAGTATGGAAATGCTTTTCCAATATGAAATGAACTGTTTTGAGATTTTATCTTCAAAGATAAAATGAAATGTGGAAATTGATTTGAAATTGTTTTCAAACGGTTAAGTGTGGAAATTTTATATCTAGTAAAGATATTTTTGGAAGATGAAATAATTTGGAAAATTATTTGGAATCTGATGATGTTGCGCATCTTTATTGATAGTTAAATAACCGACTATCAATAATTACCTTTAGATAGGTATTTGTTGTGAATTGGATGAATTTGGATGCCACACTTATTTTTGAATTTACGCTCACTATTCGGGTTAACCGGGAAAGGACCATGGGGTCGTATAACCCATTCCGAATATGTGATACGTCGCTATGAATCGCATTTGAAGACCGGTGTTGAAGACCGGATATTTTTGAAAACGAAAGGATTACCGTCGAGTTACTCTACATCGACTGATCTTCGATTTAGAGGTTTTATCACCCTTAGTGACGGGAAGTCCTGACGTGATTGAAAATTATCCGGATATGCAAGGGCTTCGTGAGAAGTGCCTTCGGTTCTGTTCGATCCCGGAACAGACTTGTATGGATTGTGTGTCTGACGTTACAATTTGAGATATAAAGCTGATTTCTTTCAAATACATTTCTGTTGGTGGCGGAGAATTTATTCTCTTAGCTTAACACCCTTCTCTGAGACGTACGAGCTCAGAGGTTATGTAGTTGAAATTTATCAGCGATATATCCCAATTTGGTAACGTGGCATACTGAGTGTTGCTGTGAAATGATCAGTGTTTGATCATTTGTGATATGATCATTCGTTTGATCTTATATCTTTGTGATCATAGGTTGATCATTTTGTTTGACCCGAAGCAGGGCTTTTTGAGAAAGCGTAGCTTTGTGGACGAGACTTCGTCGAGCCTCACACCCCGGAAATGGTCGAAACAGGAAGGATGCAGCAAGGTTCTAGGGAGTAGCGCCCCTTAGTGTATGTCATTCCTTCTGGATAAAGGTGGTATCATGGTATGGAGCCCAGATACTTAACCTCTGTGGTTACTGCATTATTTTTTTCTATGTGGTTTGTTGCGAATCGGGGATCCTCGGGAAGATCGGTGACGATCGGGGGATGGCATACGCGTGTCAGTAGTTACCTATTTTTGCAGAGGTAACCCGGCCTTGTGTTGGCAGAGATCTAACCGTAACGTTAGATTCTCGGGTCGTCTATTCCAGGGACGTACCCATCGTGGAAAAGGAAGTTCCTTAGCCTGACCATTTGTTGGAAATCCAAAGAAACAATACGTGACTTGTACGGTTTTAGTTGTAGAACCTGCCATTTAATATGGTAGCTATAGCAAGCATACTATAATGGTACCTATGCTGGCTAAGATTTATATTCTACTTTCGAAATGTTTTTCTACACTATGCACTAATAATAATATCAAAAAGAATTTGATTTTCGCGTAGTAAGCATCTTTGACTATCATAAGAAGAAATCTCCTCCAAGTCTGCGTTTGCATTGTGTGTGTGGCGGGAGGTCTTATGGTAGTTTCATTTTCCAAAAGCATTTCGAATTGACTTTAAAATTTTCCTGTTGTTTATTTTAAAGAATAACTGTTTTACGATCTCACACCAGTCACCATGACTGACTCGGAGTTTATTGTTTCCCTTCTAAACTCTGGGTGCCCACCAATTTCCACACGGGCAGCCTAGAGTTATGTTATCAGGATATTCTGGATATTCTGGAGCTTGGAGATAAGCTGGATGGCGAGACGTAGTATTTGTATCTGATATATTTATTCCGCTGTGTATTCTGTATGAGGATAAGTTTATATAACTGTCCATTGATGTGCTGTGTTGTATTGAGTTGTATATTGACTCTGATTGATGTATGTATAAACTGATATAGTTCTTTGTTTTAAAAGACTAGTGTTTATTTATTATATATTGTTCCGCTGCGATATGTGAGATTCTGATATTGTCTCTGTTCTGTATCTGTTGTTGTTTTGTTGTTCTCCTTCTCTTTTTCTTCTATCTTCTCTTCCTCCTCTTCTTTTAAATATTAAAGTTTCGCGTTTTCGCCATCCGATTGTTCGGCAATTGCTACAGTGGACGTAGCAGTGTCGGGTTTTCGGAAGACGGATTTGCGGGTCTTTACAGTTGGTATCAGAGCATATGGTTAAGCGACAACCCTGCTCTGTTGGGTGTTACTCATTAGAGATAGAGTCAGCAGTACTCTAGAATGAGTTGAGTGTAATAATAGATATGAGCGCGTATTTGTTATTTGAATATAAAATTGTTTTGTATTGTGTTGACTTATCGGTTGATTGTTTATGGATTCTGGTCGGCGCAGTCTAGCTAACTGTAATCGATAGGGGTTTCTAAACTCTAAACAAGATAAACTGACACAGTAATTGTTTTAAATAGGGTGAATGAGATAATTTCACCTAAAACTATTTTTGTATAGAAAAGAAATGATTTTCTGTAAATTATTACAGTATATGGTTGCATGGATGTTAGGAAAGTGATAATATTGAAAGTTATCATTTTTATATGAAATCGAATAAGAAATTGAAATCGTAACTCCAAAGTTAAAGAAATAAATTCACATGCAAATGAAATTTGAGAATGTAAATTATAAATGTAATTTGTAATTTAAAATGAGATTCCAGATAAGTTTTTGGAAATGTTTTGAAAGGAATTCGTAAATTTTGGAGATTCGAAAAGTTTAAAATCTTTTTGGAGTTGGAAATGTATTTCAAAGGTTTTGAAAAGTATTTTAGAGAGATGAAAAGCTCTAAACTCTTTTCGGTCGCTGGAAAATAACTTCGATGATGACCGCGGCATCATTGGTGTTCATTTTCGGGTTTCCAAAAGAGGAATTGCTGCCAAATTGTTTTAAATGGAAAGTGTTTGAGAATTTGGGTTTTGTTTTGGAAATTCAAAGGATGATTTGAATTGTTTTCAAAGATGGTTTTGAAAAGGTTGAAAAGACTCTGGAATTGAGTATTGAATTATGAGAATAAAATCGTGAATGAATGAATAAGTTTGCAATTGCAAGTACATAAAAGTGAGATTGAATGTTGAAATTCATTTCGAATTTGTAAGAAATGAAGTGGATTGAATAATTGTAAATGTGAAATGAAAGATGAATTAAAATTCATATGGAATATTTATATTGAACATAAGAATAAAACTGGAATTGATACTAAATATTGAAAACAAATTTGAAATTGTAAATGAATTAGAATTTGTGACGAATTAGTAACTGATACTAATCTAAAATGATACAGTTGTGAATGAAAGGTAACCGATAAAATTTAATATTTAGAAATTGAATTAAATCCAAATTGAATTGAAATTGGGAATTAAAAACTCAAATGAATGTGAAATGTGAAATTTAATGATAATGGATATAACTTCAATAGTAAACTAGAAATGGTATAAGAAGTTGATATTAGAAGTTTGTAATAAAATTTGCAAAATAGTTGGATGTTATAACTAGATATTATGACTAGTAGATATACAGGTATAAAGGGGAATTGAATTTGATTTCACAGATAATTTGAATTGCTCGACAAAAGGTACGTATTTGAATTATAATATGAGTTTTTGATGATTTCTTCTCTAGCCGTTTGGCTTTTTCTTTTTCTTTTTGAAATCTGAGAGTCCGTAGGGACGTTTTGTAGTCGTGCCGCATTAGCCGCGCAAAGGAGACGCTGGCGAAATTTTTCGAAAATTCCGAGTGTTAGAAAATTTTTGAGAAATTTTGAAGTTAAAATTTGAATTTAAACTTAAATTTGAATTATTAAGTTAAACAATGTTGTTTGAACTTATAGTTGAAGTTGAAATTTAGTTGAACTAATAATGAATCTTTAGTAGAAAGATTTGTTTTGAAAATTGATAAAACTATTTGGATGTTGAAAAATAGTAGACGAGTTAAGGGCCATTTTTTCCTAACTTGTAATTTCGAGGACGAAATTCTTTTAAGGAGGGAAGTTTGTAACGACCCGGAATTTTGAACAAATTAAATTGAGAATATTTAATTAATTTTAAATATTTGAACGACGATTTAATTTGAATCCCCGAATTTAACTTTGGATTTGGCGATTTAATTATAGAATTTAATCGATTGAAAGTTGAATAAAAAATTGAATCTTCAATTTTAAGCCGATTTAAAATATTTCGAAAAGCTTTTATAATTCGTATTGATATTACTGAAGATGATAGAAGCTTCAGAATTTAATTTCGAACTGTTCTGTTCAGTTTTGAAATTTATATCGTTCGAACCGATATTTAAAAATAGCCGTCCGAGGCGCAGTCTCGGAATTTGACGAAACCAGTTCCATTGGGTCCGTAATAGTTTGTTGTTATCGGATTTCAATTTTCGTATTTTTCAGAGTTAATACGCGACCGCACGATGAGTAAACGTGTTGGATTTTAAATCGAAATTCAATTTAAAAATTTAACTTTTAAATTGTTGCCTGCACACGTTCATTCCTTCATCCACGCCCTGAATCACGCAGAGATTCTTTCTTCAGCCACCCTATTATCTGATTTGCGTCGACCTATTCTCTGTAAACCGCGTACTCTTGTCTCCTCCCATTTCTATAACTTCACGCAAACAGATTTTTGAATCAAAGAAAACGAATAAATGGCCGAAGCCTCTTTCCTCAGATAAAAAAAAAATCTTGTTCAAATAAACAAAACGAAAACAACTTCGTTCAAAAATCAAATCGAAGGCCAGGCTCAACTCAAATTCGATCAGAGCGGCGCATAGAGGAACTCGAGCAGGCTGTCGCTCAAAACATGAATGGGGAGTCGCAATCAAAGCTTTCAGGGATCGAAGTCGAACTTTGGTGGCTCGAGCGCACGCGCAGGTCGACAGTGCTTCGACAGATTGGGGGGAAATGTCGCGATTTAGGAGCAGCTAGGGCTTGGGATGGAGGCGCTCGCGAGTTCAATCTCGCATTCGAGAAGGTCAGCAATAAGGCGGCGATGTCTGGGCGTTCGTCGAGGTCGCGCTCGCGCGTGAGGTTCGAGCAGGCGCAAGGCGGAAAGGGGAGTTTCTCGCGAGCTAGGGCGGTGACCTGGGAGGTGTGGAAGGAGGCAGTGCGCGTGGGTGATGGCTCGCGATCGATGGAGGGCTTGGGGTTTCGCGGCATAGGGGCCGTGCTCATCGATTCGTGTGGGCAGTGTTAGTTCTGATTGCAGTCAGGATTTCCGATGCCGAAGTTGTGATTCTCGGTGGGTTGGGGAGGTCTGTGAGCTAGCAGGTGATTGGTCAACTTTAAATTGAATTTAAAATTTAATATGTTAGTAGTAGTTTAAAGATTTAGTTATCAAGAAATTTAAATACTGTAACCAAAAGTTAAACTTTTCTTCACTGCAAAATATTCAAGATTAAGACAGAAAATTTTGTTTATATATGGGTAAAGCTGGAAAAACAATAACTTGGGAGTATAAGTGGATTTTTGGAATATAAGTCATATGTATATATGGAGTTTAAAAGTAAATTTAATATAATCAGTTATTCTGGTTACCAAAGATGTTTAAGAAAAGGAAGTTTAATTGTTTAAATTTAATTTTAGTTAAATAAATTTATAAAAGGGAAATGGGTTTAAGGAAATTTAAATGGTGGTTAAATTAAAATTTATTAATTTAGAAATCGGTTTAGAACGAACTATCAAAATTTAACAATTAAAAACGGAAATTGGTTATTTAATTGGTTCGAATATTAATAGATTTTATAAATTATTTATACAAGGTTAAAGTCGAGAAAACGAAAGAAGAAATGGAAATGGATGGCAAATAAAAAGCTAAGGTGAGATTTTCTCACTCGAAGGAAATTTGAATTTACAGTTATTATTGATGATTTGATTGCTATTGGATGTGGTATTAGATATGATAGGATATATCTATATATGTAGCAATATATACATATTGGCATATGTATATATTGGATTGATGATTTCCCGCCTCGTATAGCGGATGAGACCCTATTGCGCCGTTAGTAAGCGGATTTATAAAAACCTATATACCGCGATAATTCCGTACTGGAGCGGAATTGGTATTGTGCTAACATCTTTGGATGCAGGGAAACAGGTTGGAGGGATCCAACTGGACCCCTCACTTTGATTGAATTTATTTATACTGTGATAGGAATCTGTGAATGATTATATTGATGTTATTGATCATATCGATGTCTGGAAAATTTTTGAAAGCTAAAATTTAGCTGAATGGATGTTTAATATCATTGGATTCCAAAAATAAACGAAATTGAATTTTTGGAAATCAAAATAGAAATTTCTAAGTGAATTTGATTTTAGAAATTTAATAAATTCGAAGAAAGGAATTTTAAAGTATAAAAAGTTAATTTTTATAATCTTATCGAATTTATTTCCAGAATAAAGTGAAAATGTTAAATAAATGAATTTCGTATAATAGTGATTTTAAATTGAGGAAATTGATTTAAAATCTGGATTTCTAAATAGATTGAAAGAAGACAATAGAAATTTATTTTCTTTAAAAAGAATTTATTTAAAAGGAGATAAGTTGGAAATCCAATTAGAAATTTTAAAATTGGTAAATTGAAATGATTTGGGAAATCAATGTAAAATGATTCCAATCTGAAGAATCCATTTAAAAATAGAATATTGAATGATTTGAGGAAAATAAGGAATCTATTTAGTAGTGAAAATAAATTTAGAAATCAATATCGAAATTGATTTAGGATTGAAGTTTTATAAATAGAATTGGAATTTATAAAAGTTGTTTATAAACCCAAAGTCACTTATTTTGATAAGTTAAATATAGAAGTTGATAAAAGAAGGTTTATAAGTCGAAGTTGTTGTTAAAAAGAGAAAATAGAATTTATAAACGTGCTTATAAATTCGAAATAGATTGAATGTGATAAATTTAGTATAGAAGATTATTTAAGAAGATATATTCACGTTTTTGAATAGTGAATTTTTATTGAAATAAAAATGTGTAGAAATGATTGAAATGGGGTTAAGTAAATTTTATTCACGATATGGACAGTGAATATATTGTTAAGTAAAATGGATACGTTTTTGAAGAAGTACTATTTAAAAAAAAATGAAGTTAAACATTTTAAAGATGTTTTAAAATGTATTGTGAATCGAAAGCATAGATTTCAACAGTTCTTGTTGAAATAGGCGTTTTCGAGAAATAAGGAAATGGTGGACTATAACACTGTTGTTATAGTAAATGATTTCCGAAAGGAAATGTTTTTATCTAGTATTGGGATTTACATATCTATATTAATTTCGAATCCCTATACTAGTGATTTTTGAGTCGTCGTAACGATGTTTTACGTAACATTCGTTTTTGACTCAAATTGATGTTGTTATAGAAAATAGATTTCCTTAAAGAATGAATATGTACTTATTATTGTTTTAAATATATCGAATATTTTCAAATGTTGAAAATAAATGATTTGTGAATTACTTATTTTTAAATAAGTATGGAAATGCTTTTCCAATATGAAATGAACTGTTTTGAGATTTTATCTTCAAAGATAAAATGAAATGTGGAAATTGATTTGAAATTGTTTTCAAACGGTTAAGTGTGGAAATTTTATATCTAGTAAAGATATTTTTGGAAGATGAAATAATTTGGAAAATTATTTGGAATCTGATGATGTTGCGCATCTTTATTGATAGTTAAATAACCGACTATCAATAATTACCTTTAGATAGGTATTTGTTGTGAATTGGATGAATTTGGATGCCACACTTATTTTTGAATTTACGCTCACTATTCGGGTTAACCGGGAAAGGACCATGGGGTCGTATAACCCATTCCGAATATGTGATACGTCGCTATGAATCGCATTTGAAGACCGGTGTTGAAGACCGGATATTTTTGAAAACGAAAGGATTACCGTCGAGTTACTCTACATCGACTGATCTTCGATTTAGAGGTTTTATCACCCTTAGTGACGGGAAGTCCTGACGTGATTGAAAATTATCCGGATATGCAAGGGCTTCGTGAGAAGTGCCTTCGGTTCTGTTCGATCCCGGAACAGACTTGTATGGATTGTGTGTCTGACGTTACAATTTGAGATATAAAGCTGATTTCTTTCAAATACATTTCTGTTGGTGGCGGAGAATTTATTCTCTTAGCTTAACACCCTTCTCTGAGACGTACGAGCTCAGAGGTTATGTAGTTGAAATTTATCAGCGATATATCCCAATTTGGTAA
Organism: Allium fistulosum; assembly: GCA_030737815.1. Classification (NCBI taxonomy): domain Eukaryota; kingdom Viridiplantae; phylum Streptophyta; class Magnoliopsida; order Asparagales; family Amaryllidaceae; genus Allium; species Allium fistulosum. Next base: position 815,372,315 of record CM060901.1, on the reverse strand, counting down.
CGTGGCATACTGAGTGTTGCTGTGAAATGATCAGTGTTTGATCATTTGTGATATGATCATTCGTTTGATCTTATATCTTTGTGATCATAGGTTGATCATTTTGTTTGACCCGAAGCAGGGCTTTTTGAGAAAGCGTAGCTTTGTGGACGAGACTTCGTCGAGCCTCACACCCCGGAAATGGTCGAAACAGGAAGGATGCAGCAAGGTTCTAGGGAGTAGCGCCCCTTAGTGTATGTCATTCCTTCTGGATAAAGGTGGTATCATGGTATGGAGCCCAGATACTTAACCTCTGTGGTTACTGCATTATTTTTTTCTATGTGGTTTGTTGCGAATCGGGGATCCTCGGGAAGATCGGTGACGATCGGGGGATGGCATACGCGTGTCAGTAGTTACCTATTTTTGCAGAGGTAACCCGGCCTTGTGTTGGCAGAGATCTAACCGTAACGTTAGATTCTCGGGTCGTCTATTCCAGGGACGTACCCATCGTGGAAAAGGAAGTTCCTTAGCCTGACCATTTGTTGGAAATCCAAAGAAACAATACGTGACTTGTACGGTTTTAGTTGTAGAACCTGCCATTTAATATGGTAGCTATAGCAAGCATACTATAATGGTACCTATGCTGGCTAAGATTTATATTCTACTTTCGAAATGTTTTTCTACACTATGCACTAATAATAATATCAAAAAGAATTTGATTTTCGCGTAGTAAGCATCTTTGACTATCATAAGAAGAAATCTCCTCCAAGTCTGCGTTTGCATTGTGTGTGTGGCGGGAGGTCTTATGGTAGTTTCATTTTCCAAAAGCATTTCGAATTGACTTTAAAATTTTCCTGTTGTTTATTTTAAAGAATAACTGTTTTACGATCTCACACCAGTCACCATGACTGACTCGGAGTTTATTGTTTCCCTTCTAAACTCTGGGTGCCCACCAATTTCCACACGGGCAGCCTAGAGTTATGTTATCAGGATATTCTGGATATTCTGGAGCTTGGAGATAAGCTGGATGGCGAGACGTAGTATTTGTATCTGATATATTTATTCCGCTGTGTATTCTGTATGAGGATAAGTTTATATAACTGTCCATTGATGTGCTGTGTTGTATTGAGTTGTATATTGACTCTGATTGATGTATGTATAAACTGATATAGTTCTTTGTTTTAAAAGACTAGTGTTTATTTATTATATATTGTTCCGCTGCGATATGTGAGATTCTGATATTGTCTCTGTTCTGTATCTGTTGTTGTTTTGTTGTTCTCCTTCTCTTTTTCTTCTATCTTCTCTTCCTCCTCTTCTTTTAAATATTAAAGTTTCGCGTTTTCGCCATCCGATTGTTCGGCAATTGCTACAGTGGACGTAGCAGTGTCGGGTTTTCGGAAGACGGATTTGCGGGTCTTTACAATATATATATAAGGAGAATCTATTTAAATAAGTGCAACTTAGGTATAATAAATTTAAATAAAAGTAAAATTAGGAAATTTAAATAAAAGAAGCATTAAGAATTTATGTTAAAGTAAGGTTAGTGATCTATTAGAAATGGTATTGAAAAAAATAGTTTACATAAATATATATAGTAATTGCACAAAATTTGAGAATACTATCGAGAAATTTGGATTAAAAGAATATATAATAGAGGGTAATTAGATGACAAACGAGTACGTTGGTAGACTCAAGGTCATGGAAAACATGATAGATAGTGGAAGATTGTGCCGCCAAGCCAATTTTCTAACGAGTTATTCTAAACTTCATAGTTTATATTTCTTACCCACTATAGTATAAACTATAATTGGTAGTAGTTAAAATATTGGATGTAACTTATTTATTATAAGCCTAAAAGGTAAGTTAAGACATGTGGGTTGTAGTATTATGGAATATTAGAAATGTTCATCTTAATTGAGTAAGAAGTGATAAAGCCACAACATCATCTATAACAATTAATATTGAAGGGAAGCTTCCAACAATGGTTTCATTTAGATTAATTAGGTTGTAAGAATTATTTGTCTCTATTGTATAAAACACATAAGATATTATGAGAAATGTTCCTTTTTATTTGTTTTCTAGATTGACCGCTTAGTAAAGTGCCAAGAAGGTAATGTCTAGGATTAGAATTGGGGAATCAAGTATCCTGTTGTAACGACCCAAGATTTTGGACATTTGAAATTGGAATATTTAACTGATTTTAAATATTTAAATGTTAATTTTTAACTTGAATTTCAATATTTATTGGATGATTTAGTTATTGAATTTAATAATGGAAAATTGGGGGAAATAGTGAATCTGGGATTTCAAGCTTGATAAAAATAATTTGAAGGCTTATAAAATTTATATTGATAATACTGAAGGTAATAAAAGCTTTAAAGTTGAATTTGGAAGTGATTTGTCTAGTTTTAAAAAATATATCGTTTAAATTGACATTTAAAAATAGCCTTCCGAGGTATAGTCTTGGATTTTGACGAAAACAGTTCCATTGGATCCGTAATAGTGTATTATTATCGGATTTCAAATTTCGTAGTGTTTGGAGTTGTCGTGTGATCGTACGATATGAAAACGCGCTGAAATTTATATCAAAATTCAATATAATAACTAGGTCCAAAAAGCTATCTTCTCCATACGATCGAATTAGGACTCGAAACCTTTTCCATTGCGTTCGAAATAGGGCTATAACATTATAAACGCCTGGTGGCATGCCTCGATAGGAGGTCAAGATTTTGAGTTGCATTTTTTGAGACAATTTGAATTTAAATTTAAATATAATATATATACATATTTTGACTGGTCAAAAAGGGCATTTACATCAGACCTTTTTGCTTTCATCTCGTGGTCACTGTAGCAAGGCAATTTTTTTACGCAAGGTATCTCCCTCTTCTTTATGTTAACAACTGAAGTTTACACATTTCAAACGAGATAAAAAAAATACAAAATCAAAATAATGGCCGAACAGTTCAAACCAAACTCGTTCTTCCTCTTCTTATGTTCCAGTTTAAAAAAAATCATGTCTTCCTCGTATCCCCTTCCGTTCGAGCAAATGCGGTTAAGAAAAAAAAAAGGAAACTGAATTTCCCTCTCCTCTCTTTGGCGAAAATGACATTCACTTCGCTCTAAAGAAAATGATAGACGACACTTCAAATTTCGAAATCAAATCCATCTATCGATTAAAATTTTGAAGCTCGGCCTCATTGAATCGGCAAATGGAGGGATCTTTGATTTGTAGGTAGCTCTTTGGGTTGCGTTCGACTTTTGTCGTGATGGATTTTGGCTTAGTCAGAACTTGAGTCGTCGATGGTTTGGGAAGCGCGACGGAGTTCTCGAGGGGAGGCACAGCGACTTCGGCGATCTGTTTTGGTCGAGCTGCCTCGTGGTTGTCGACAGCAGTGTGGTGAGAATCTCTCTCGATTTTTATACATGTCGATTTTAGTTTTTCTCTTTTCAATTTCAATTTAATAAAATATATATATAAACAGAGAAGATGATGCAGCACGACCTAAGGAATCACTGGGTTCAGGTCGGTCACGACCTAAGAAAGAGGAGTTAGGTCGGCCATGACCTAAGGAACACGGTTCAGACCGTTTACGACCTAACAAGGGCTTAAGTCGTTCGGGATCTTTAGATCGTGTACGATCTAAGGCTACAGGAGGAGCACCACGAGATAACAAAGTAGCAGCACGAGTTGAGAATGCGCAAGGCTTAAGTCGGCTACGACCTAAGGAAATTGTTTTAGGTCGTCTACGACCTAACGAGTATGCTGAAGAAGGGAGCTCACGACCTAAGATAAGTCGCGTATGAACTACGACCTAGTTAGGTCGCGTGACGTGATGTAGCAGTTTTTCTCTTGAGTCGCTGAATTTTAGGTCGTGGCAATGTTAAGTCATTTGTTGTTGAGTCGTGATACTGTTGAGTCGTGAGTCGCGACACCTGTTAACTTGTGAGCATTAATAAGTCGTTAGGTTTTAAGTCGTATGTCGTGATATTATGTTATATATTTCTTAAGCCGTGAGTAGTTAGGTCGTATACGACCTAAGTGTTGTGCATTTTTGTATTGCATGAGTTGTAACTTCTATAAATAGGCCGGTGGTGCCATTTGTAATGGTTGTTGATTTTTGAATAAAACTTTTGTTTGAGAGCTTTGTGCCTCTTCTTAAATTGGTAGTTGAGTGTAATCTCCTATCTCCACTTTCGGTTAATCGGGTGCGCTCGATTCAACGACTGTTGAAGCCGATTCACGAAATCTAGTGCGCTAGATCAACGTGCGAAGAATCGCAGATCTTTAAACACGGTATAGTGCGCTATCAACGTGTTTGGGATAGCTAGAATTCGGTATCTTCGGATCAACGAATTTGGGCCATTCGGTATTCTTCATTCCATCGATCGCTACTTTCACAAAATCATCACTTTGTTATTCCACTGCTGCATCATTTGGTATCAGAGCCTGTTTTAGCCAATCATAGATAAATCGAGTCTTGGAGCCGAGAATTTCAAGTTGAAGTGTTAGCCGAGCTTGAAGTGTTAAGCCGAGCTAAGTAGAAGTGTTGGAGATCGAATTTGTATCATTCGGAGAAGCTTGTTGTTCAAAGTGTTCATCGCGAAATTGCAACGAGGTTGGAGTTTTCGATCCATATCATTTTGGATCTAAGTTCAAAAGGTGTTTGAAATTTGGAGTTGGAGCCGAGAGTAGATTGAAAGTGTATCATTTGTTCATTTGTTTGTTCAAGGCCGAAAGTCAAAGTTTTGAAGAATCAACCATGCCGCCGAGAAGAGCTAATCGCCATCAGAACGTAGAAGCTTTGTATAGAAGAGAAGAAGTTGATGAGATGGAGCAACGAATTAATGAAAACTTTAGTGAAAAGCTTAATGAAGGGATTGGACGATTAGAGAAGATAATGTTGGAGATGAATCAAAATCGGAGAAGGGTTTCACCTGAATCTAACCATGGGGGAAGTAGAGTCTCACCACATTCCAATCGGGAGAGAAGTGTTGATAACGATCATAGAAGTGTGAGTCGAGATTGTTATAGAGATGATGATGATCGAAGACGTGATAAGAATGTGAATGATCGAGAACGGAGGAATGTAGATAGAAGGGATATTGGTGGAAGACGTGATGGTAGTAGAGATGTTGGTGGTCAGGATCGACATCGATATACATCAGATTTTGAAGAGGAGTATGATGGTGGTAGTGTTCATGGACGAGGACGTGGACAAGGAAGAAATCAATCGGAGTATGATCACAAGTGGGAGTCTGGGATGAAGACTGAAATACCAGAGTTCAAAGGAGGTATGCAAGCCAAGAAGTTTCTTGATTGGTTAGCTTATGTTGAAGAAATATTTGACTTCAAGGAGGTTCCGGAGGATCAAAAAGTGAAGTTGGTTGCTACTAGGTTGAGGGGAAGAGCTATGGCATGGTGGCAGCAAACTAAACTTACTAGAGAACGGATGGGGAAGTCAAAAATTGTTGCTTGGGAAAAGATGAAGAAACTGATGAAGGCTACGTTCTTGCCCTATAATTACCAGCCACTAATGTATCAGAGATTACAGAACTTGAGGCAAGGAACGAAGACGGTTGCTGATTATGCAGATGAGTTCTACTAGTTAATTGCTCGAAATGATATCATGGAAAGAGAAGAACAATTGACTGCGAGGTTTGTCGGTGGACTTAGAGCACAGATCCAAGATATGGTGAACATGTTCGACCCTAAATCTATGGCCGAAGCACATCAAAAGGCGTTGGCTTGGGAGAAACAAGGAAGACGTGGGGGAGGTGTGTTTCCAAGTTTTACGGGGCAAAACAAAGGAGCGGGTAATAGTTCTAATATTCCTAAAGCATCAGTAAACTAGTTGTTCATGAAGTGGCTAAGCCAAAGGCCAACACTAATTTCAAATGCTATAACTGTCAAGAAGTGGGTCACAAGAGCAACGAATGTCCAAAACCGAAGAAGAGAACTATGATTGCTGAGGCAGAGGAAGATGAGTAGAGGCTGACTGTTCTAATTCACTGCATGATGAGGAGAAAGAGAATGTGTCGGGAGATGAAGGGTATTCATTAATGATGAAGAGGTCGTGTTTAACACCAAAACAGGAGGAGGAAACTAGCTGGTTGAGGAGTAACATCTTTCAATCAACATGTACTATCTTGGGAAGAGTTTGCATGTTTGTTATTGATGCGGGGAGCTGTGATAATATTATCTCTACAGAAGCTGTGAAGAAGTTATCATTGAAGACAGAGAAGCATCCGAAACCGTACAAGTTAGCTTGGTTGAGGAAAGGTGGGGAGGTGAAAGTTGGACGAAGAGCTTGTGTTAATTTTTCAATTGGGAAGAAATACAAGGATGAAATTTGGTGTGATGTTGTGGACATTGACGTATGTCATCTGTTGCTGGGGAGGCCGTGGCAGTATGATAGAGCGGTGCAACATGATGGGCGTACAAACAGTTATAGTTTCATGTTTGAAGGCACGAAGATTACTTTAGTTCCAAAGAAGCGACAACAAGAAGAAAGCAAGTTGGAGGAGATTGAAGAACTTAAAACTTTGCTATCTTTAAAGGAGTTTGTGAAGGAAGTCGAAGAGGAACCTGAAGTATACTTGTTGATTGGACGTGAGAGTCATGAAGAGGTTGAAATTCCTGAAGAAGTAAAGCCAGTGCTGGAGGAATTTGAAGATGTATTTCCAGAGGAGTTGCCAACGGAGTTACCGCCGTTGAGGGACATTCAAAATCAAATTGATCTTGTTCCAGGGGCTGTATTACCACAGAGACCACACTACAGAATGAGTCCAAAAGAACATGAGGAGTTGAGAAGGCAAGTGGAAGAATTGCTTGAACAGGGGCGTGTGCAGGAAAGTTTGAGTCCTTGTGCTGTGCCAGCTTTGTTGGTACTCAAGAAGGATGGAACGTGGAGAATGTGCACCGATAGTCGGGCATTGAACAAGATTACAGTGAGATATAGATTTCCTATGCCTAGACTAGATGACTTGTTGGATCAACTTAGTGGAGCTGCTATATTTTCGAAGATTGATTTGAAAAGTGGTTATCATCAAATTCGAATCAGACCAGGGGATGAATGGAAAACAGCGTTCAAGACACGTGAGGGGTTGTACGAATGGCTGGTTATGCCGTTTGGTCTTTCGAATGCACCAAGTACATTCATGCGGGTGATGAATCAAATCTTTAGACCATTCATTGGGAAGTTTGTGGTGGTGTATTTTGATGATATACTGATATACAGTGGAAGTGCAGAGGAACACTTGCAACATCTGAGAGAAGTGTTGATGGTACTGAGACAGGAACAATTTTATGCTGCAACGAAGAAATGCGTGTTCATGACGCAGAGTGTTTTATTTTTGGGATATGTTATATCGGGAGGAGGTATACAGGTGGATCAGAATAAAGTTGAAGCAATCAGAAATTGGCCACAACCTAGGACGATAACAGAAGTTAGAAGTTTTCATGGTTTAGCATCATTCTACCAAAGGTTCATTCCACACTTCAGTAGCGTGATGGCACCAGTCACTGATTGTATGAAAGGGAAACAATTTTTATGGTCAGAAGAAGCAGGGGTTGCTTTTGAGCAGATCAAAGAACTCTTGACGACAGCACCAATTCTAGTATTACCATATTTTCAGTTGTTATTTGAGTTACATACTGATGCATCTAAAGTTGGGATTGGAGGAGTGTTGAGTCAGAAGGGGCGTCCTATTGCATATTTCAGTGAGAAGTTGTCGGGAGCGAAGATGAGATATGACACATATGATGTCGAATTTTATGCTATCGTGCAAGCTGTGAAACATTGGAGACATTATTTGTTTCATAAAGAATTTGTTTTATATACCGATCATGAAGCGTTGAAGCATATGCAGGGACAGGACAAGATTGCAGCAAGGCATGCTTCGTGGATTCCAAACTTACAACAATTTACATTTGTGGTGAAACACAAATCGGGAATCACAAATCGAGTGGCAGATGCATTGAGCAGAAGGAATCATGTGTTGACTACAATGAAGGTTGAGGTGACAGGGTTTGATGTGTTGCCAGAATTATTTGTTGATGATCCTTACTTTGCAAAGCATGTAGATGAAGTCAAGGAGGGGAAGACGGATGAGTTTGTAATGGTGGATGGTTTTCTTTTTAAGGGAAATCGATTATGTATACCGGAGTGCAGCTTACGTATGAAGATTGTAAAGGAATTGCATGAGGAAGGACATGTGGGCAGAGATCGTACTTTACAATTGATTTCTCAATCTTATTATTGGCCGTCAATGAAGCGGGAAGTTGGAAAATTTGTGGAGAGGTGCCATATTTGCCAAGTTTGCAAGAGTACAACGACGAATGCGGGATTATATATGTCGTTACCCGTGCCGATTAGACCATGGGTTGATATCAGTATGGATTTTGTTTTGGGTTTTCCTAGAACTCAAAGGGGAAATGATTCTATATTCGTTGTGGTGGACAGGTTTTCTAAAATGGCACATTTCATTGCATGTAAGAAGACAGCGGATGCCGTCCGAGTCACTCAGTTATTCTTTAAGGAGGTATATCGATTGCATGGGCTACCTGAATCGATTGTTTCAGACAGGGATACTAGATTTCTAAGTCATTTCTGGCTAATTTTGTGGAAGATGGTGGGAACGAAATTGAACTTTAGTAGCGCTTATCATCCGCAGACAGATGGACAGACCGAAGTTGTGAACAGATCATTGGGGAATTTGTTGAGATGTCTTATGCAAGACAATCTGAAGAGTTGGGATATGAAGCTATGTCAAGCAGAATTGCTCATAACCATGCAGTGAACTGGAGTACTGGATTCAGCCCATTTCAGGTTGTATATTCTAGTTTGCCAAAGAGACCATTGGATTTAACGGTAGTACCACAACCAAAGGGGACGGTTAAACGAGCTGTTGATTTTTTTGAGGGGTTGACTGAATGTCATAAAATCGTCCAGGAACGATTGGAGAAGGCGAATGAGAAGTATAAACGCTCTGCAGATCTGAAGCGAAGAAGTGTTGAGTTTAATAAAGGAGATTTGGTATATGCTGTGTTAACAAAGAACCGTTTTCCAGTGGGCGCTTATAACAAGTTGAAAGCTAGAAAAATTGGTCCTGTAGAAGTCGTGAAACGGATTAATGAAAATGCTTATAAGTTAAAGCTGCCGGAGGATGTGTACACGTCTGACGTATTCAATGTTAAGCATCTCATACCTTATTATGGGAATGAACAAGCTGATGAAGAAGAGATTACAAATTCGAGGACGAATTTTTCTCAACCCGGAGAGGATGATGCAGCACGACCTAAGGAATCACTGGGTTCAGGTCGGTCACGACCTAAGAAAGAGGAGTTAGGTCGGCCACGACCTAAGGAACATGTTTCAGACCGTTTACAACCTAACAAGGGCTTAAGTCATTCGGGATCTTTAGATCGTGTACGATCTAAGGCTACAGGAGGAGCACCACGAGATAAGAAAGTAGCAGCACAAGTTGAGAATGCGCAAGGCTTAAGTCGGCTACGACCTAAGGAAAGTGTTTTAGGTCATCTACGACCTAACAAGTATGCTGAAGAAGGGAGCTCACGACCTAAGATAAGTCGCGTACGACCTACGACTTTGTTAGGTCGCGTGACGTGATGCAGCAGTTTTTCTCTTGAGTCGCTGAATTTAGGTCGTGGCAATGTTAAGTCGTTTGTTGTTGAGTCGTGATACTGTTGAGTCGTGAGTCGCGACACCTATTAACTTGTGAGCATTAATAAGTCGTTAGGTTTTAAGTCGTATGTCGTGATATTATGTTGTATATTTCTTAAGTCGTGAGTAGTTAGGTCGTATACGACCTAAGTGTTGTGCATTTTTGTATTGCGTGAGTTATAACTTCTATAAATAGGTCGGTGGTGCCATTTGTAATGGTTGTTGATTTTTGAATAAAACTTTTGTTTGAGTGCTTTGTGCCTCTTCTTAAATTGGTAGTTGAGTGTAATCTCCTATCTCCACTTTCGGTTAATCGAGTGCGCTCGATTCAACGACTGTTGAAGCCGATTCACGGAATCTAGTGCGCTAGATCAACGTGCGAAGAATCGCAGATCTTTAAACACGGTATAGTGCGCTATCAACGTGTTTGGGATAGCTAGAATTCGGTATCTTCGGATCAACGAATTTGGGCCATTCGGTATTCTTCATTCCATCGATCGCTACTTTCACTGAATCATCACTTTGTTATTCCGCTGCTGCACCAGAAAGGAATGTTAAAATCAGATTTTTAAATTTTACAAATATATATATATATATATATATATGTATAAATACTGGAAAGATTTTACAGTAAAGAAAATATTCATTACTGAAGAGAAAAAATATATATACACATGCCATTTTAATATATATAGGAAAAACAGAAAAGAAAACGAATTAACAGTAAAGGAAAGTATTTTATAAACAGAAATATATATTTATAGATAAGGTTTTGGGAGAAGGCAGGAATTTTAAATGTTTGAGGAGTTTACATAAAATTAGATTTTTAAATCTATATAGATTATTTTATAAAAATATATGTAGTTTCAAAATATATATATATATATATATACACACACACAGTAAACCTGCTGTTAATTTTGAAAATGTGTATTATGGTGGCTAACTTGTTTTATCAACTCATTTTAGTTACTAAAAATTAAATTATTAGTTTAAATAAAATAAATAAATAGTAATTAATTGTTCGATCAACTCAAATATTAATAAACTGCATAATGTTGTACAAGGTCTAAAATCGTGGAGAAACAAGCCGATTTGGATCGGATTGCAAATTAAAAGACAAAGGTGAGTTACTCTCACTAAAATTTTATTTACTGGTGAATTTAAATAGTTAAAATTTAAATTATAGTTGATTGATTGCATTGATAATTTATTATCAGTCTGGATGTGATATTATATATAGTAGTATATATATATATATATTTGGAGTGATTAATATTCCCGCATTATATAGCGGATGAGACCCTATGCGCCCCGCATAATAGCGGATGACCCTATATACCACGATATTCCCCTTGAAGTGGGATTGGTATTTTTATATTGTGCTAACATCTGTGATTTATTTGATAATCTGTGGTAGATTATATTGAAAAGTGAAGCTCTTGAATGCTATGTTTAGCTGAATATATTTGGATATTTTGAGATGTCAAAAGTAAAAGTATTAGATTTTTGGAAAGAAAGAAAGGAAAAGAAAATGAAAAGAAAATGGTTTTAAAGTAATTAGTTTATGGTTATATAAATTAAGTAATTTAAAACCTCAAGTTAACTTAAACCTTAGAATTTGTAAATGGCTAGGATAAATAAAATAATTTAAACTTAAAATTAATTAAGTTAAGGTAATTATATATCTGTTAATTATTTATTAATTACTAAGGTTTATTAAAGTGAATAAATAGTTGAAATTAGTTAATAGTCAATGATAAAATAAAATGATCTAAACCTTTAATTAATTTAAAGTCTTAAGTTGATTATACTTGTTAATTATTAACTAATTCAAGGTATTTAATTAGAATAAAATAAAATGGTTTGTAATTGGTTTCATGGTAATTAAACATGATCTGAAAATAATTAATTAATTCTGTTTTAAAGTAAATTAATGATTTGTGTGACTAGTTAATCTAGTCTATGAATAGTTTAAATTGGAATAACCTGAAGTGAACAGTTATCTATAAAATGTGAGACGTTTTATTTGAATAGATATGGTGATGGGATTTTTATGAGAAGGTTGACATTCTGAAAATTGTTTTGTTTTGCTGAAAACAACTTGGCTTAAAAGATGGCGTTGGATTCGAAGAGACCAGGATTGGATATCAGTAATATCCGGAACCACTTCAATTTAATAAGTACTTCAATCTTTACCGGTTTGATTCGTAGAATCAAATAGGCTGGAATTAAATAAAATTAAGTAAATTTGACTATTTTGAATAAGTAACTGCATTTAAAGATTATTTTAAATAATGGACTTAGCAACAAAGTGTTGGTTATAAAACATAAGAACTCGTAATGTTGGACGGGTTACCTTGATTTTCAAAGGCGTTTTTACCACTTTAGTATTTCAAATTAAAGAGGTTTTCTCACGCTGGTTTCCAGCACGACTCGGGTGTTACTTTATTATAATGCTCGGGTCAGACCGAGTATTACAAATTTTCAGGTTAGGACGTTCTAGAGCTCAGGAGACGAGCTGGATGGCAGAGACGTATTGATTATTTTCCACGGTGTAGTATACTGTATAGACAGTAGTAGAGGACATGTTATTTAACTGTCCAGATTTGTTGTACTCTGATATCTTGTGTATATATATTGATAGTTACAGCTTTTCATTATATAGAATGCTATTATTTGTATATTATATTTGTTCCGCTGCAATTGTGAGGTTCTGTGTTGTTGTTCTCTATTTCTTCTTCTACCTTCTTTTCTTCTTAACCCTAACAGTCTGGAGTTTCCGGCACTCGATTGTTCGGCACTCTATACAGTGAACGTATTAGTGTCAATTTTCGGGGTCGAAAATCTTCCGGGCCGTTACACCTGTCCTACTTGGTTACCAGCCTGGCCTGAAAGGTGAAGTGAGCCCAAAGATTACCCCTAATAGAAAAGGCCCAACTTGAATTGGGCCTTGGACTAATTTTCAATGTCGTTTTGAAAATCAAAGTTAAGGATTTGAAATTTAATTATTTAATTTAAAATGAAATATGTTTATTACAAAAGTTATGATATAACATATTTTTTCAAAATGTTTGGAAACCTATCCACATTAATTTCAAGATCCAAATTTGTTTGTAGGATTACTAAAATTAAATTAGTTAAACAAGTTAATTAATTAATGAACATGTGCATGTATTATATATTGAGATATATGTTATGTTGTTTTAAATTATTTAAAATAACATAAGTATACATGTTTTTGTATGAATGGAAGTTTGAAACTAATATAATTTAACTAATAGTTTAATTAAATAAGTTAAATTAATTAAATTACATATGTATATGATATATGTGTTATAATATAATAGTTATAAATTATAATTATTCATGGATATAAATCTTATATCAATATCAAATTAATTAAAGTGTTAACCAACAAAAAATTAAATGTGATTTAATTAATATAAACTAAATGTAAAACCTGAAAGAAACCTATAATAGACATAATAAATATATACATACGTAACCGTACGTATATCATGATATCGGATGTGTTCAACACTTGAATCACGAGGTTGTTCATTAGAATTACATTATTTCATAAATCGATATCACTCAAGTTAATTTGTCCTTACCATACATACATACATACATATATATATATATATATTAAAAAATTACTTGCATACTCCTTAGTTGTTGAGCAAACTCAAGCTAGGGATGTTATGTATGGGATTATTAATATATTGAATAGATGAGGTAAGATAACTATATGTATTTGTCGAGCAAACTCAAGGTACATATACTATACTTAGGCCATCATGATATGGTAGGTAGAGTGAATAATTTTCTTTTTGATGTATTGGGCAAACTCAGGGTCAAAGTGAAAGTAGGACAAAGCACCATGGGTTAGGAGTTGTATATGATACAACCGATAAGGAGTTATCCATCATTTCTGGAGCTATGACTTATTGAGCAAACTCAAGTTAGAATTCCAAGACGGACGAGTCCTAACATCTAATAGTGAAGTCAAAAGACTTCTATATTTCGACTTAAGGTTTGGCAAAACATAAAAGACTAGTGGGAGCTTATTAGTAAAATGAAACATAAAGTTTGACCCTACTATTATTATAGAACATCCATTATGATTTGTCAAATAATTTACCACTTAAACTTGCAGAAAATGTCATCTCCAAAACTGCTTTTTGAAAGCAACAAGCTCATTGGACCAAAATATATAGACTGGCTAAGATCAATTAAGATAGCGTTAACTTACGAGCACCTTTGGACTTTTGTTACATGTGAACCTAAAATTGAACCCGCTAATGATGTTGACCCTCAAGAATGACTTGCTTATTTAAAGTGGCAATCAAACCTAGAGATAGTCCAAGTTTTCGTGTTGTCCACCTTAGACAAACCGTTGCAAAGGAAACATGAGAACATGTGTGTCCATGATATTTTTAATAGTCTCAAAGCTCTTTTTGGTGAACAATTCTGTTCCGCAAGGTACGAACTTTCGAAGAAACTGTTCAGCACCAAAATGTCCAAGGGACAGAAAGTGGTTGATTACATTCTAACGATGAAAGGCTATATTGATAAAGTTGCACAATTAGACATAAAAATAAGCAATGAAATGCAAGTACACTTGATCCTTGGTTCTCTTACTTCTCAGTATGAACCGTTCATACTGAATTATAACATGAGCCAATTAAATGTGAATCTCGTGGAGCTCCTCAATATGTTGAGGTCAGTCGAGTTTGAATTTGAGGATCGAGGTGTCGTACTTGCTGTGAAAGGTAATGCATCTTCTTCGAAAGGTTCGAAGAAAGAGATTGTAAGAAAAATAAAAGTAAGAAGATCGATTACAAGGGTCAATGTCACCAATGGCATAAGAAAGGTCACTGGAAAAGGAACTATCCTAAGTAGTTAAAGGTTGTTAGGGAAAGGAAACAGAATGGTTCCACGGCTCCGTCAAGTGCATTTTGGTTTAAAATTGTTTTGCAATCAATAAAATGTCTTGGTTTTTAGATACTACATCTGGAACTTATATATATAATTCGTTACAATAGCTTAGGAACTGGCGTCGCATGGAAAAAGGATAAACAAGCCTCCATGTTGCTGAAGGATCTATTATAGATGCAACAGCAGTAGGAGACTATCATTTAGTTTTCCTAGTGGTGTAGTATTGATATTAAATTATTGCTATTTTGTAAAAGACTTTATTTATGGAATTGTATCTGTTTCTAGATTGTTTGAGACTGGATATGTTTTTTGTTGTGCAAATAGTGTTATGAACATTAGTTTGAATGAAAATAAAATCGTTGTTGGTGTTCTTGAAAATTGCATTTATGCGATCAATACTAATTATGTGTGTTTTGTGAATAAATCTTCTAATAAAAAATGAAAATTATCTTTGGCACTGTAGACTTGGTCATATCAGTGAGAAACGACTTCACAAATTGAAAACCAAAGGTTTTCTTCCATCGCTTGATTCTAAATCATTTGACACCAATGACTCATGTGTCATAGGTATAATGACCAAGAACCCTTTCAATTGGAGTAATGAAAGAGTTGATGAACACTTAGGGTTGATACATAGTGATATATGTGGCCAATACCTATAAATACCAAACTTAATAGTTCTTACTTTGTTATGTTCACTGATGATTTTCGAGATTAGGATATATATATATATATATTATGAAGAACGTATCCGACATCTATGAGAAGTTCTTTATGTAAAAAAATGTAGCAAAAAATCAAACGAGCCATAAGATTAAAATTCTGCAATCAATTTGAGGAGGTGAGTATGTTGGATAAGATTTTCGATAATACCTAAAAGATAATGGGATTATCTCTCAGATTACTCCACCCTACACTCCGCAACACAATGGTGTGTCAGAGCGAAGGAATCAAACCCTATTAGATATGGTTCATTCCATGATGAGTAAGGTTGAATTACCTCTGCCTTATTGGGGATATATATTGAACTTGTCACCTACTAAATCTATACCCAAAACACTATGTGAGATGTGCTCTAGTAAGAAACCCCAACTAAAATATTTTAAAGTATGAGGTTGTCCGGCATACGTTGAGAAGTTGATCTAAATAAATCAGTGGCAAGATTAGTACTGTGTAAGTTTATAGGATATCTCAAAAACTCGATGGGATATATATTCTACAATACCGAGGAACAAAAGGCCATTGTTTCTCGACACACTATCTTTTTAGAAAAAAATTTCTATTAATGAAATGAACAGCGTAGTTGTAGACTTGGATGAGATCCGAGAAACTAACACCGAGGCCGAAGCAGTGGGAGAAACAAGTTCACCCATATACGAAAACACACAATATATTAGAAGGTTTAGTAGGGAATCTCGCACACCAGAGAGATACTACGGTCTTCTCGTGGATGGAGAAAAGGAGGACCGTGTCTTAGATGACAACACTCCTCTATCTTTCAAACAAGCATTGCAAAGTCAAGACTCTGCACTCTGGCTTGAAGCTATGAAATCTTGAATGAGCTCCATGTACGAAAACAAATTTTGGACTTTGTCGGACGTACCCAAAGTGATATAACCCTTCGGTTGCAAATGGATTTTTAAGAAAAAACTATATGCGGATGGAGAAGTGGAGACTTATAAAAAAAGACTAGTTGCAAAGCATTTTGTCAAATTCATGGCATTGAATATGATGAAACCTTTTCACCCGTAGCAATGCTTAAATCAAATCGGAATATGCTATCCATTGCTACACTCTATGACTACGAAATATGGCAAATGGATGTAAAGATGGCTTTTCTAAATGGTGATTTAGAAGAAACTGTTTGTATGCCATAGCCAGAGGGTTTTGTGGTCAGTAGGAGTGAAGGCAAAGCTTGCAAGTTGCTAAATTCCATTTAAGGACTCAAACAAGCATCAAGGAGCAGAACAAGTATTTTGATAAAGTAATCAAACAATTTGGTTTTTATCAGAACATAGAGGAAGCGTGCATATACAAAAAGGAACAGGGAAATGCTATTGTTTTCTTAGTACTCTATGTCGACCATCTATTATTGATTGGCAATGACACTACATTATTGCAATCAATGAAAGCTTGGCTTTCCAAAAACTTCTCCATGAAGGATTTAGGAGAAGTAGCCTGTATACTTGGTATAAAGATCTATGAAGATAGATCTAAGAGGCTATTTGAACTGTCTCAATCCATTATGTAGACACCATACTAAAAAGGTTTAGTGTAGAGAATTCCATGCGCGGAAGTGTTCCAATGCAATCTTGAATTATTGTTTCTAAAAAGGATGCTCCTCATATCGATGAGGAGAAAGAGCATTTGAAGAGGATTCTCTATGCTTTAGTCATAGGATCAATGGATGTATGCTATGCCGTGTACTAGACCAAATATTGCATATGCATTAGGATATGTAAGCTCATACTAGTCTATTTCCGAAGAAATACATTGGATGGCTATAAAAATTATACATAAGTATTTGAGAAATAATAAGGACTTATTCCTCATATGTGGAAATGGAGACCTCCTTATGTAGGGTTGTACATAATGGAGCTTTCAAAGAGATATATATGATAGTAAATCAGTGTCCGACTATGTTTTTACACTAAATGGTGGAGCTATTAGCAGGAAAAGTTCCAAGCAAGAAATAGTTTCTAATTCCACGATGGAGGTCAAGTACATCGCCCTTAATGAAGCAGCAAAAGTGGCAGTTTGGATGCGCAAGTTTTTAAGTGAGCTCGGAGTGATTCTCGATACTAGGAAACCTATGGCATTGTTTTGTGACAACAATGCAACAATACAAAATCATAAAGGAACTGAGAGCACACAAGAACTCACGACACATTCTTCGAAAGTTCCACATAATTAGAGAATTCGTTGAGAAGAAAGAAGTTGTGATTCAAAGGGTAGATACCGAGGACACCATAGTAGATC
This sequence comes from Allium fistulosum, assembly GCA_030737815.1. Classification (NCBI taxonomy): domain Eukaryota; kingdom Viridiplantae; phylum Streptophyta; class Magnoliopsida; order Asparagales; family Amaryllidaceae; genus Allium; species Allium fistulosum. The sequence continues at coordinate 815,354,733 of CM060901.1, read as the reverse complement.
TATGCACTAAAGGCCTAGCTCGGTCTGTTCTCGAGAAATTGATTAAAGGGATGAGATTAAGATTCCATATTTGGCCTCAAGTGCAAGTCGGAGATGGATAGAATTAGAGGTATGCCCTAGGGGCAATTCTGTAGTTTACTGTAAATTAATAACTTTGAAATCAATTCTTGTTGGAAATAAAGGTGTTTCTTCTTTCTGTTATACATTTTTTATAATGTGTTATAAATAGTTAAATGTTTAATTAAAATATATTTAATAGAAAATCCATAAATGGTATGTTTTTGTGATAGTAGTTACAAGGTGTTGTAACCGTGAGTAATTTATCACAATAAAATTAAATATATCATTTTAAATGTTCCTGGTCAAGATGCATCGAGACTGGATAACGATGTATCCATTGAGACGAGAGTACGTTACGCTCTCCAAATGTTGGAAATGTATTACTCATGACTACTGGGGGCACCTATGGGTTACATACTGATAGTTATTGGATAACTATGGAATGACTCACTCGAAAGTTTTCTATCCTTAATATAATTAAATCAAACAGTAAATATCAATGTGACTAATTTACACAGTTCTCTTGACTTAAGCATACTATTGATCTTCAATGTAGAAGCTCCGATTTGATTATAGTTAAATCATGGCACGGTGTCCATCGAATGACTATAGTTGGGCCGAATGAAAGCATTGGAAGTGAAACACTATTTAAGAGAGGATTCGTCTCCTCAGTTATATGAGATTAGTATCATGATCGACTAATGCCAACTCAAAGACAAAGTCTTTGGCCAAAGCAGTTCAGTTAGTAATAATAATTATTATTGAACCAAGGACATTGTGTTCAGACTATCACTACAACAAAAATACTCTATTGCAACGCCCTTTTTACAACGGGCATTGGTTGCCCGTTGTAATAGTAGGCTATTACAACGGTCCATTTAGGCCCGTTGTAATAGATGCCCTATACAACATCTTTTTTACAATGGGCAATGACTGCCCGTTGTAATAGAATACTATTACAATGGTCCTTTCATGCCCGTTGTAATAGATGTCAATTTTACAACGTTCACAAAATGCCCGTTGTAATAGATACCAATTTTACAACGGTCACAAAATGTCCATTGTAAGAGGTGCCAACTTTACAACGGACTAAAAATGCCCGTTGTAATAGATGCCAATTTTACAACGGGCTAAAAATGCTCGTTGTAATAGGTGCCAATTTTACAACGGTCATAAAATGCCCGTTGTAATAAATGTTTGTTGCCAAATTTTGACAACCAATAATTAATAATTACAATGCTTTCTTAAAATTAATATTTATTATTTATTAATATTTAATAATTATTCATTAATAATATTATATTAATCATATGTTACTAATTACTAATTATAATATTATAGTGCTAATTACTAATTACTAACCATTAATAATATTATATTATTTATTAATATTTAATAATTAATCATTAATAATATTATATTAATCATTTATAACTTATAATAATAAATGATTATTATTAAATAATCACTAATTACTAATTGTTATACATAATCAAATATAAATATAAAACAAAACCCTAAATTTTAAACTATAGAAGCCCAAAGATAAATTATAGAAGCCGGCCCAATAAGTGAATAAATATTTCCCTTCTCTGTTTTATCATCGGCCTGTATTCTTTTGTCTGTGATAATTCGATGCTCTCTTCGTTACTCTTTTCCTTTGCTCGAAAAATTAGGGCTTTGGAATTTGTTGAAGCCGCCGACTTATGTAGTTGATTGAAGAATGAATTATATACGGTTTGCTTTGTCAATCAAATTGTCACTTTGATTCGAAGCCGGCTGCTTTTCGATCGAGTTCGACTTGTATTGGTATGTTATTTTCCTTTTGCTTTTCTGGTAGATATGCTTGAACTCGATCGATGATTCGAGTCGAATGATTATTCCCTTTTTTGCTTGTACTCGAATGCATAATTTTGCTGTTCATTTATATAGGGTTCGAACCCCTATATTTTCGTTAATGTTAATTTTGCTTGTACTCTCCACATTTTGAGACCACCGATGGCCTTAGTTAACTCTCTAGTTTTGATCATAATCTGGCTTGTAGGCATGGCCAATAGTGACCCCTTTGCCACCTCCTTTCTGTTTATCGTGCATTAAGGCGCTTTTTGTTTTGAGCAATAAGAATTTGTTAAAGTACTGATTCAATTCAGCATTTATTTAGGCATTTGATTTAATATTTCATTCAATGGTATCAAGTCAAACCATCAAAATAGTATTCAGCACATTTTTAGTGCTTTTTGAAATGCTGAACTGTTGCACGGATATTTTCCAACGTATACCCATCTGATATTATAAATCGTACAGATTTTTCTTCTCTTCGTTCAAGGCAGCTCAAAGGAATCAATTCCAAGACAGTACACATTGTTTCAGGTAAGATTATATGTATTTTTTAATAATATAAACAAGTATGGTTTGCTGCTTGTATGTTAGTAGGATGTGTTTGAGTTTCGTGTGGTATATACGCAGTATCTTTGTTATTTGCAATGTTAAGTACTAAATATGTTTGATTCTATTATATTTTCTCACACTTTTCAATGTTCTTTTACGTACTCTTTATAGTTTGTACACGTTAATTTATGTATTTCAAAATAAAGGCATTTAAATTCTAAAATGATATTTACAACAGGCATTTATACCTTTATGTAATATTCCATTCTTATGGCAGTGATCAAGCCCACTTAGTAGCTGTTGCATGAAGCATTATACTTGGAAGTTTAATTTTTTTATATATATAAAGTGGCATTAAAAGGATGATAATGTAGATTATCGAGATTCCATACCTGTGCCTCTGTGAATTTGATACCAAGTGTAGATGCAAGTCTAGTAAGATCATGTTCCATGTATTCAAACATAAGATACAAGTTGCATGATGTCTTTGATGTAATGATGCCTTCGAGTTTAATAACATTTGGGTGATCAAGTGTACGTAGAATATTTATTTCTCTTGCCATAAAATGAACACTGTCTGGATCCATATTAAGGAACCTCACCTTTTTTAGCGCAACGGGTTTTCCAGCGTGAAGATCACGGGCTCTATATACAGTAATGTAGGTTCCTTGTCCAATCTGCAGTAATAAAATAGAATCAAAATCTAGCATGTAGAAGGACTTTTAGAATCTACATGTGGAAGGACATGCACTAGTATGTGTGTGTGTGGTGTGTGTGTGTGTAGGGAGGGTTGCAAAGGGGTTAGACTGTTGTTAAACTGCTGTGAAGTTTGCTGCAGAAAACCTATTGAACATAAAAAATTACTTTCATATCAATTCCTCCACTCCTGTATCTTTTGAAATACATGTTGAAAACGCAAAACTCAATATTCAGACCAAACAGGCCCGTAGGTTTTCAATTGAAAAGAAGTTCACATACTAATTCTTGTTATATCAATTCGTGTGTGCAGCTTTCTTTTTTTGTTTGTACTGTGGTATCTGTTGGAACAACCAGCTATGGAAGTATCGCAAATTCAGTTCAATTTTTGGATATTTTTCTCAAATGCAATTTGTGCCCTAGCATTGAATTTCTCCATATTTCTTGTGATCGGAACGGGGGCAGTTACTATTCGAGTTGCCGGAGTTTTAAAAGACTGGATATTAATTGCCCTTTCAACAGTCATATTCCCTGAATCTACCATTACCAGTCTTAATATAATTGGCAAACATTTCCATTAAAATTTGTAGCAATTGGTTGTCAGTCCATCACCTCTCTGCAAATAAGTTGACTAAGTAAAAGATGCTGACTAGAATAATAAGGCAAGAAATATAAGATCATGTATTCTATGCTCAGCCAGCCAATTAGAACACAAATTTTAAAAAAGACAATACTTCTTATCTTTCAATGAACGAGTTTTTTTTGTAAAATTTGTAAAACCTCCGTTCTGATGGCAGGGCAGTTTATAGCATAGGGATGGTCAGGGTAAGTGTGAGGCTGTAGTGGTTTGCGGTGAAGTCCGGTGTAGCAGCTTGTTTTGGTGACAATTTATGGTTGTGGTTGAAGTGTGGGTAATAGTAGTAGGGTGATAGCAGCAGGGTGACAGTGGTGAACAGTTTGGATGGTTGATGTTTGCTTGTGGTATGGTGATTATTGGAGTGTTGATGGTGACATGAATTGTTGCTGTCAGTTGTGTTGTTCGAACGCGGGGGAGCAGCAATTTCGATGATTGACGATGTAAATGTGCCCACAGGCAAGGCAGGTATGTGGTCTGTAGTGTAGGCAAAACTATCGATGCAATATAGTGTAGCCGATGGCTGTTTTGATGGAAGTTTGTTGAAGTGTTGCGAGGGCAGTGGTATAAGCCGAGTACTGGTATGTTGCTTTATGCTTATGTGTTAATGTTTTACGTATTTGGTTGTTATGAAACTAGTTGTCATGTGTATATTAGAACCATGTCGATGCAAACTTATCTAACTTTTTGGAATGTGTTGGAATTTTATGACTCTAGCTTTTAGTCTTTTCGTACATGAGTTTGGTTGTTTTATGATAATATTTATTACTCGTTAAATTATTCATTATTGGTATGAATGTACTGCATGGATGCTGCTGTAATTTTTTTTTAAATTTGCATTTATTTTGCAACGGTCAGAAACCGTTGCAGTATCATGTATTACAATGGGCATTGTCCGTTGCGAAATCCATACTACAATGGGCATTGCCCGTTGTAAAATATGGTCGACCTATTACAACGAGGCCTAATACAACGGGCACATGCCCGTTGCGAAATCCATATTACAATGGGCATTGCCCGTTGTAAAATGGCTGTTTTGTTGTAGTGTATAAAGCTGATGTGGATGACATTGGAATTTTGACCATTACGAAATTCCATAAGTCCAAGTGACATTGGAATATTGCAAGGTGAGTATCAAAAATCACAAATCTAGCTGAAGCAAAGCTTCAAAATGCCAAATCTGTACAAAACTAGGCTCTGTAAAATTGTTTTCCGTACTGTTGTTTTCTGAGTTAAAACTGATTTGGGTTGCCACTTTGCATGTCATTTTCTCTCAATTCCGACAATGAAATGTTGCCGGATTTTCTTCTGTTGATAGATATGCCTGCAAAATTCCATAGCAAAACTCTTTTGTTTAATACCTGAAAATTTTGCTGCAAACTCAATACGAAGCCTGGAAATCACCCGTACATATTTCTGTTTTCTGAACTGTTGCAAATATGGCCTTGGTCCATGTTTGAGACAGCATATCTCTTTCATTTTCTATCGGAATTCATTGATTATTTTTTTGTTTGAAAGTTGAAGTTTTCTACTACGTGCATATTAATTTTCAATTCAACATGTAGAAGTTTGGTCCTCTGTTTCATGCCTAAAAGTTGAACTCGAGATGGTTTTCAGGCCTGTACATATTTCTGTTTTCTGAGCTGTTGTAAACATAGTCTGAGTCCATGTTTGAGACAGCGTATCTTTTTCATTTCCTGTCGAAATTCATCAATTCTTATTTATTTGAAAGCTAAAGTTTTCTACTATGTGCATACCAATTTTCAGTTAAATCTGAGGCTGGTTGGTCACCTGTTTCATACCTTTAATTTAAACCCGAGAGGGTTTTCAGACCTGGGCAGAATTCAACATGGCCCGAGTCCATGTTTGAAATTTCATATCTTCACCATTTCATGTGGGAATCCAATGAATCCTTTTCCAGTTCATAGATAAATTGTTCTACTTTGTGTGTAACTAATTTGGACCATTCCAATGTCATTAAGTCATTCGAATCATGTCTGAAAGTTAAATCCGGAGAAAATTTCAGACCTAGGTATTATTTTTGCCCTGTGCATTTTTGTGTTCTGCCTTATTTTCTAATCCGTTTTCCGACTTCTGCATCTTGTTTTTGTGATATTTCTAAACTATTTTGAAGGCCATGAAGCCTATCAATAGGCGAGATAGATTTTTTTTGAATTTGTGATTCAAAACAAATCGGTTTTTGAGATGTTTTCGAATGTGGGTTTTGGTGTTTTTCGATGATTTTTCTTTGATTTCGAGCACAGGTTTTTCTAAATGATTTTGAAATGATTTTTAAAATAAATCGGCTTTTGAAATAATTATTATATAATATTTATAAATTATTTTTAAGCTATAAAAACTATATATTCTCTATAATAAGGGAATTTCGAAGATTGTTTACCAAAAACGATTTCGAAAAATTATTTTAAGAGCTTGTTTTCTCAAACAAATTATTTTCTATATAAAATACATGTTTTTTCACTATTCGAGCGTATGAGAAGGAGAATTAAACGATTGGGTAAAACATGTGGTATGGGACACGTGCGTATATCTTTTCGGTTAATTCCTGACCTGTCCGTTTGATCGTTTTGACCTTCGGGTCGTATTGGCCGATGAGAAGAGGCAAGTATTTTTACTGATTTCTACTGTGGCATTGGCTAGCGGTTAGTAAATCGATTAGTGAGAACGGGTGGTATGGGACGCACGTTAGCACTTTTCGGGTTCCTATCTGAGATTTTGTGACACATTTGTCTAAGAGACTTATTTGCCACTACTAGACCTTCGGGTCATTTGTCCTTCGTGATGTTTGTCTAAGAGATGTATTTGTCCTTCGGGATGTTTTTCTAAGAGATGTATTTGTCCTTCGAGATGTTGTCCTTCAGGATGTTTGTCCATTTAGACGTGGCACCTTATTTCTAGAAAATAGTACTAGGCAGGCTTCGGCCATTTGTGAGCATGTGCTATCTTTTGAGATCGTCTCATTGATTTATTTGTGATTTTCCAAGTGTATCACCTTTTTACATTATTGGCCATTTGAGCCGTTCGAGACATTATATATGGCGATTACATCTTTTGGAAATTGAACTCCTTATCGAATTCTATACTTTAAGATTTGGGTTTGCCAACACTTGGCGTTTATTTCGAGATTTCTAATCTCCTTTTGGAGATATTGGTGTGTTTGCCATTTTTGGCGTATTTTGAGATTTGAGATTTCCCTATTTTGAGAATATATTTGTGATTGCCATTTTTTGCGAGTTTGAGTTTTTAGATTTCCTATTTAGGAGATATGGTTTAGAGAAACCAATATTGTTATTTTTGGGATTTCGCCGATGATATGAGGCGTTTATTATACTTATTTTTCTGTCAATGAGTCTACCTCTTTCGAGGACATATACTTAGTGAATTACCTCATTTAAAGAAATGACATGCTCTTACTATTATTTCTTTTCATTCGAGAAGATACCTCACCTTTACACTTATACTTCATATATCTATTGTTAGTCTGATTGTTTTAGCTAGACTGACCCGTGTATTTTATACTCGGGTCAGACCGAGTTGTTTCAGGTTAGATACCTACTTTAGGAATTATGATTGTTTCATATATCTATTGCTAATCTAATTGTTTTAGCTAGACTGACCCGTGTATACCAAAAATGAAAGCAGTAAGGGCATTTTGAAATGTCCCTAACAATTTAAGTAGAGGTCAAAAAATGCATTAGTTTGCCTCTATGATTATGAGAGGCAAATTAAAATTTGCCTTTAAAAATCAAGTCCCTAAAGGTAAATAGGGGCAAATAGTGTTTTTTATCTGCCTCCAATAAAATGTATGCCACGTAAGAACTAAAGCTCAAAATATACTAGGGACGGGTGAAAATGCCTCTATTGCTAAACTTTGTTAGAACCATGAATTTAAATAGCGGCAGAACTATGTGCAAAACCTACAACCAACGTGTCAAAACCTAAATCCAGTAAAGTATATACACTCCAATATTATACAAACAGATGATACTGCAATATAACATCATACATTTCATTCAACAAAAAGAAATTTGCGCCACAACATACCATTCTATATGACATTCAAAAGAAAAAAACAAAGTGAATATCAACATTGGGTGCATATAACTAGCATCGCACAAAATATTACACATTTTAATCAAGAAGAGCATTATAAGAAAAACATAAAATTTACACTGTTATATGACATAGAACAAGAAACTTCATAAAAGCAATTGAAATTTTTTGTTGATACCGCTTCAACCTCACTCTAATCAAATCGTTCAAGTGGACCAAAATAGTACGTTATAGCGTTGATGCTAACACATTACTTATCCCATGTGGATGCACACATTGTTGTAAGGAATCCATATCATTGAGAGTGCAGTAATATCTCAAATAGTGTGGGATATTGGTGCACATAAGCTGGATGATGTTGCTGAAATAATAAATGCAGTCAGACATGGATAAAATCAGGTTAATAAAAGTTAAAACAATATCAATTTTGTTACACATGGAGGTATGTCATGGATGACCAAAGAAGATATCCTAGACATGGGTTAATGTACATAGTTTGAATAATATTTTTTATGTCAAATGATTCAATAGTTTAGAAAGAAAAAATATTCGTTGTAGTAGGTGGACTATTCATCTAATATCAAAGGCCAAGTAACATAAAATATTAGAAATATTGCATTCATAATACGTGCATATGCATAAAATATCCTCTTTTTTTTTCAATATTCACTCTAATGTATGTTTAGTGGACGAATCCATGAGTTCTACTAACAAATCAAGCTAGAAAATCTACCACTAAAGATGGGTCATTGGCAAATATCCAATATTATAGTAAGTATTATATTTAATATTATAAGTAATTTGCATAATAAATGGGTAAGAAAGAGTAGTAATAAATGGGTACGAAAGAGTACTGATACAATTAATTTACTAACACTACAACCTATAATGTTATTCTACAACTTCATTAGTAAAATGATAATAATTCACTACTGATTAGATGTATATTATGAGGAAACAGGTTATACATCATACGTCTAAACTGACATTATGCAACTATGTATAGGAGATATACTTATCATTCTAGAAAACATCTCATTAAAAATTAATAGATAGTGCCAAAAGGATTTGGTCTTACCATGTTTTCGATGATAAATTATTAACCCAACTTCAATGCTCATCCTTTCTTCTGAGAACCCAAACATATACCTCTATAAGATGATGAAAGCTGTGTTTTTATTTCTATTCCAGTGATATACGGAGAATATCAAAATTGAGCATATATCAAATAAAGAGATATTATCAAAATTTTGAAATAACATAAGATTCATTAGTTTATATCTAGAATTGTCCTTTTATTTACAGGTCATGTACTTCTTGTGTATCCTAAAACAAGACGAGTACTTAAACCCTACTAGAATTTGAGTTATCATTTACAAATTTAATTATTAGCTAAACTGGTAAAAGCAGCTAAACACCTATTTTGATTTCAATTAGTGTATATGCAGTAAAATCGTATCTTATTACTATGTTGATGATAGTCCTCGTGTATTCCTTGTTCGTGTAAGGATGATAGCAAACTAGTAACAAGATATGTAAGCATTATTTGCACTTGCTGTGATTAAACTAAATTGTGTATCATTTAAACATAGCTAGGATTGGGCATTATAAAAAAGATTAGTGTATGACGGCTATAAAAGTTTATAACATCCAATAATTGAAGATTATAAATGTGGATATTGCACATTAACTTCTATTAATTGATTTGATATAATAATGAATAAATTACTCCAATTATTGAAGAAGAAAAAAATCTTCATCCATGGAAAAGTTGACACAAAAGAAAAGTTAGTTTCTAACACATTTTGCATTGGAGGAAATTTGTATACATCATTGTCATGTGCATTTTATATCGTTAAATGGCCCATGACACATAAGCTTCACAAGATAATATATCATGTAGGCATTGAAGATACTATCTTATGACTTTTTAGGATTTGGAGAGTTTTCAGGATTCAAAGGTTTAGACTACAATTTTAGATTCACAAGATATATACTTGGAGATTTTTCAGGAATCAAATGTTTAGACTGCAAATTTTAACGGCCAATGCCAACCGTATTCAATATCTACATTATTGCATGATGCTTTTCATAATCATAATTCAATGTCAAACAATATATAAGGAGAAGTGAAAAAATATTGGTCGTAAATGTAGGGACAAATATCGGGGGACATGTTAAACTATGCATTTGTTAGAACAATGCATAAATTGTAAATAATTGAACATAAACAATGTGATTTACTGGTCAATTATTACTAAGTTGGCTTGCTTGTGGTTTTGTAACTAAAATGGAACAAATAATGTACGTTAAAAAGCACAATACCCATTGTTTTAGGTCGGTCATTTTACTTTTTAGTTGCGAAAACAAGATAAACCAAGTCAAAAATGTAAACTCTAAATTACTCTCTTTGTACGAAACAAATAGTCTGATATTTGGCAAGAAATAAACTGAACTATTAAATTATTTGTTGAAACAAGATTTTAAACACTGGCCTAATATTTCGTATCTTGATGTATTTGGCTAAAACATTGCAATCGAAGATTATGATAATTACTATTGTTTCGCGTGGGGGAGGGGGAGGGGGTGGTGGTTGTGTGTGTGCATGCACGAACGTGCCATACCCCTTGGGGCCCAAAATTTGATTTATCAATGGTCCCTAATCTAAAAGTTGAAGCTAACTGGATGAAGAATGGGCTTTCTCTTAGTAACTATAATTATGGAGTAATTTAGTCAATCATAACAAGTTTGTGAACCCAAGCACTTTAACCATATATCTAATACTGTTGATCTGTACGTTATTATTTTATGCAAGGCAATTTTAATCATGATAAGCCTCGCATATAGAAAAATTGCTGATAGTGTTTCGTTTAGCTCAGTGACTAAGAAAAATGATTAGCATAATATTTTTGATACAAAAACAAATGCACGTAATCAACTTGTATGTTTCTTGATGCAATCATTTAGCTTTGCGGTATTAGATTTTAATGCGCATAAGATGTTCATATATCCATAACCTGAGTTTTTTTAAATAAACAAATTAACTATACCTTGAATAATTTATAACCTATCACACTGGGGCCAAGAGGCCCAAGACTACAAAGATTTAACCAATAATGCTTAAGATGTTATAGCATGAATACCTGTTGCTGAAGAGATACGGTCAGCTTTGGGCAAACAACACAGATGGCCTTTGAATCTGGAACTTGAGAATTGTAAAGTTTCTCTAGTAAACAAGCATCACCAAACACAAAACATTGAACCAGAAGGAATATTTATGTGTGCATTTAACCTCGTCAAATCAAAGACAAACCTTTGAAAGTTCCCGTGTTGAGCTGAAAATAGAAGGGCTGCAAAAAGATCGGCAGAAAGATCTAAATTGTCATCCCTGCACAAACTAAATGCCTTTGAAGTCATGTGTCTATTTTCCACAAGAAGCCTAGCAGAATTATTACCAAAAGATATAATTGCTGCTGCACCTGTAACAAATAATGAACAGTCTTTAAATATAACATTGAAGTAGCATTATAATTAATAAATAATCATGTTCAAATATGAAGAAAGTCTTTATTGTAGGTTTACAAAAAAAACTAAGCTAAGACAAAGTGTTAAAAGTAATCAACTAATGATACAACTTGAACATCAACTAAGGTGGTTAATTGTATCATATCAGTGGAGTTAGTAGAGCAGTGTTAACAGACTAATTTCTCACCCCCAAAATCTTTGATATTGAAACTTTGATAATAAAATAGTTGAATTTCAAAATTAAAGTTTTTGACAATTTCAAAATAAAAATCATAGCAAGCCTCGGTACCACCAAAATAAGAACAGTTGAACTTAACCCTTGCAATTAAGATTAAAGTGCAATAAAATAAGAACTACTTTTATATGATCAATTATATTTGTATACTTCTATCTATTAATAAAATAAAATAAGAACTTAAATATTCAAACAACTTAGACATCGTGATAATTTTCTTTTCCAATTACATAGAAAAACCACATAAGAATAAGTGGCAATCTAACACATTGTAGTTGCTTATAGATAAATAGAATGACATACATTTGTTGATATTTCAGGTGGTAAAAGAGCTATAAAACTAATATAGTTAGAAGGTGATAAATAACTTTGATAAAATGAACCTCAAGCACTGCAAAGTTATGAAATAACTTTCCCATGATGATTATTTGTTTATGGAAACTGATAGCAGCTCGAAAGTGGATCCAGATGCATGATGATTACCTTAGATATAACAAAAGATTTGCAATGTTCAAGCCATAAAATCATTAGACAATTTAATTATTCTTAACATTTACTGTCATAAGCAAATTGGGAGTTCAAATAATATAGTAAAAAAATGCAAAATTGTGTCATATAATTGAAACCGAGGCTTGCTTAGAACTTATTTTATAAGTAAATAATAAAGCAAAAATGTAACCAATGGCGCCTCATTTATATGTAAATGTGATGTTTAAGAACTTCAAATGTAGGCAATAGTGCCTCATTAATTAAAAAGAATGAATTCCCAACTTCATTCAAATTCTCAGAAGAAAATCAACTTCATTAAAGCAACAAAGACTACAATCATACCAAAATCAATTTAAATATAGTAATTAGGAAAATAATGAATCAGGGACAAAGTTGACGAATGTAAGGCTTCTAAAGGAGTTGGAAACATATTGGAAGATAAAATTGAAAATAAACTGGAAAAGTGGAAATTGAGTTTGCACCTTTAATTTCATAGCTAAGCACATCAGATTACATGCCTTCTTAAGTATTAGTTCAAAGCATCACCACTAGCATTCACTTTTTTATCTAAGTCTTTTTGGTAAAATGAAAAGCACTCTTCTTAACCTGAAACAAAAATGTAGTCAACACGATGAAAATTATGATGGAATGGTTCTTATATTTCTATGTGCTTCTTGGAAGATTATTTTTGTGAGCTTGGAAACATGATATATAATTTGTAAGTTTTTTATTAGAAAACGAGACTTGAAAATTTTTCTATGATAGTTTTTAGTTGTACTTATCCAGGAAAAGAGTTGATGAATGATCATATTGCTTTTATTTTGAACATATACATATAGCTAAGTGTCAACATATCTCCAACCTATTAGTACATGAAGCATGTTGATTATTACTTGGAATATACGAATTCATTAACCTACCGTAATTTGTGAGACATTGATAAAATTATTAAGAAATCGCCCTAAGATATTTTGGAAAACTTTAACTTTTTATTATGTAAAAAGTTGGATTACAGTTCTGATCTCGCTTGCAACACGTGTACTGGTGTTAGTATAATAAAATTTGCAGTCCACATTACCTATACCATTTTAAAATTATTTTTTATAGGAATTTTGTATATATAATATGACTCAATATCTATAGAGATGAATCACTTGAACGTTAGTATAAAACTACTCCAATATAACCACACCTAATTCTAGAACATAAAAAGTACAATACTACAATCCATTGATTTATTTTCTCACAGCTCAGACGTAAGCTTCTTTCCATTGAGCAATTGCTCCTGAATTGAGTCGCAATTGTCACACTACTTCTGGACAAAATTGAGTTGAGTTTGAAATTGATGATGAAGATGATGGTAAAGAAGTGGAGTATGATAAGTTAAAATTTTCTTATCAAGTGACAATTATTTGGACATGAGAATGATTTCCCATATTTACAATGTTTTATTGTGTATATGTTGAAGGAAACAAAAGTTTATTCTTTCAGATCCTACTAAGCAATGGAAGAATTTTAAGTTAAGTGGACAACTCCAAAGTTAATTATGTATAAACTTATACAATCGCTTTAAAACTGATATTACGAGTTTTCACGCAAAGACCTATTGCAAACAACCCTGAATATTAATACCACCAACAAAATAGTTACACCAATAGGTAACTGTCTTACTTTTGATTCTACAATTGACCTATGAAGTATTAACCCAGAAAGAAATACAGTTCATGATCAAATAATACATAAAGTTCTCAATGACAAATTTATGTTATAATCTGATTTAATACATGAACCTTGTAAATTAAACACAACATTTAGTGTGGGTACCAATAGTAATGATGAAGCTATTACAAAGCAGACCATATACCAAGGAGGGAAAAACATCAAAATTTTAGATTAAACAAAAATAAGGAAGAAAAAAAGCTTTATGGCATAGAGGTGCTATCAAAATCAAAAGAAAATACAAAGGCAGGAATGGAAGACACCTAGTACAAGCTAAAAAATTTAGCAGTAAGCTCGATTGCCATTAGAAACACACTGGAAACAAATTGCGCAAAGCAATGACACCTCGATGCCATGAACTTTGACATAAGCCAGTTGTCAAATTCAAACAGTAACTATTTTAGGTAAAGATAGAGCATATCCTTCCAGGTAAACATGATGTCATTATTCTCATTGAAAATGGTAAGCCGAAAAATTGAAATACTATTAAATTACCTTTTTAGCTCAAGTGGTATCATCGAAAACACATTTCTTTATAAACAAAACCCATATATAAGTATATAACACTTTTACAACTATATAAATAAATGCATATTATCTTGTCTAAGTTAAAAGCAACTATCTAGTTATGCCTAAAATTGAACTACATTTGATTTCCTTAAACAAATTTGAAGAACTTGAGAACAAAATGATAAATATCTAAAATTAAGATTATATCAAGCATATATAAACTGTACAATACCAAACATACATAATTAGTTTTATAAAAAATTAGGTTATCATTGAGATTTACTTTATAGTGCCAAGTTATAACAAAAAGTCTCATAAATAGGTTTTCTGCCATATATTTTAATACAATATTCAATTGTAAACTTGGCATACCTAGATCTGCAATTGGTAAGTCTCGCTTCCCCATCTTCTCGTCAAGCCAAATAGTATTCATTAGATTTCTTCAATACAATCGAGAAGGATTACGATTGAAACTTCCTGAAAGAGAAAACAACTTTGAGTTGCAGCAACACAAATTGGTAAAAAAATTCACAAACACCAAATTGTTAGGGTTGTCATCAAAGTAATTTGACTAAGAGATTTTTTAGAATAATACGGATTTCAATTTGGAGGGAGGTTGGACATCAATCGATTTAGGGTTTAATTTTCACTTTCCTAAATTTACATTGCCGCCATATTAATATGAAGCTAAATTAAATTACTGCATTTATTTCAAAACCCAGCTAAACAATCCACGTAGGTAAAAATGAGTTTGAGGGAGCAAACTACCAAACTATATTAGAGGCGTTTGCATAGGTCGGTAATAGTACCAATAGAGACGGAACATTTTATTGCCCTTAATCGGCTATTGGTAGAGGCACATAATTTATTTTGCCTCTCCTAAGGGGCCTCTAATGCTTTATTTTCTAGTAGTGTCCATTCTCCACATTGAAGAAAATTAACGTTAAAAGTTAGATCTACAGCTTCAATGTTTATTATAAGGTAGAAGTTTATAAATTTATTCATTACTTTAATTTATTCATGTTTATACAGAAGAATATGCTTGTTCATTAACTGCAGCATTCTTTTCCGATTTGCAAACATTTCCATTAAAATTTGTAGCAATTGGTTGTCAGTCCATCACCTCTCTGCAAATAAGTTGACTAAGTAAAAGATGCTGACTAGAATAATAAGGCAAGAAATATAAGATCATATATTCTATGCTCAGCCAGCCAATTAGAACATAAATTTTAAAAAAGACAATACTTCTTATCTTTCAATGAACGAGTTTTTTTTGTAAAATTTGTAAAACCTCCGTTCTGATGGCAGGGCAGTTTATAGCAGAGGGATGGTCAGGGTAAGTGTGAGGCTGTAGTGGTTTGCGGTGAAGTCTGGTGTAGCAGCCTGTTTTGGTGACAATTTATGGTTGTGGTTGAAGTGTGGGTAATAGTAGTAGGGTGATAGCAGCAGGGTGACAGTGGTGAACAGTTTGGATGGTTGATGTTTGCTTGTGGTATGGTGATTATTGGAGTGTTGATGGTGACATGAATTGTTGTTGTCAGTTGTGTTGTTCGAACGCGGGGGAGCAGCAATTTCGATGATTGACAATGTAAATGTGCCCACAGGCAAGGCAGGTATGTGGTCTGTAGTGTAGGCAAAACTATCGATGCAATATATTGTAGCCGATGGCTGTTTTGATGGAAGTTTGTTGAAGTGTTGCGAGGGCAGTGGTATGAGCCGAGTACTGGTATGTTGCTTTATGCTTATGTGTTAATGTTTTACGTATTTGGTTGTTATGAAACTAGTTGTCATGTGTATATTAGAACCATGTCGATGTAAACTTATCTAACTTTTTGGAATGTGTTGGAATTTTATGACTCTAGCTTTTAGTCTTTTCGTACATGAGTTTGGTTGTTTTATGATAATATTTATTACTCGTTAAATTATTCATTATTGGTATGGATGTACTGCATGGATGCTGTTGTAATTTTTTTTTAAATTTGCATTTATTTTGCAACGGTCAGAAACCGTTGTAGTATCATGTATTACAACGGGCATTGTCCGTTGCGAAATCCATATTACAATGGGCATTGCCCGTTGTAAAATATGGTCGACCTATTACAACGAGGCCTAATACAACGGGCACATGCCCGTTGCGAAATCCATATTACAATGGGCATTGCCCGTTGTAAAATGGCTGTTTTGTTGTAGTGTATAAAGCTGATGTGGATGACATTGGAATTTTGACCATTACGAAATTCCATAAGTCCAAGTGACATTGGAATATTGCAAGGTGAGTATCAAAAATCACAAATCTAGCTGAAGCAAAGCTTCAAAATGCCAAATCTGTACAAAACTAGGCTCTGTAAAATTGTTTTCCGTACTGTTGTTTTCTGAGTTAAAACTGATTTGGGTTGCCACTTTGCATGTCATTTTCTCTCAATTCCGACAATGAAATGTTGCCGGATTTTCTTCTGTTGATAGATATGCCTGCAAAATTCCATAGCAAAACTCTTTTGTTTAATACCTGAAAATTTTGCTGCAAACTCAATACGAAGCCTGGAAATCACCCGTACATATTTCTGTTTTTTGAACTGTTGCAAATATGGCCTTGGTCCATGTTTGAGACAGCATATCTCTTTCATTTTCTATCGGAATTCATTGATTATTTTTTTGTTTGAAAGTTGAAGTTTTCTACTACGTGCATATTAATTTTCAATTCAACATGTAGAAGTTTGGTCCTCTGTTTCATGCCTGAAAGTTGAACTCGAGATGGTTTTCAGGCCTGTACATATTTCTGTTTTCTGAGCTGTTGTAAACATAGTCTGAGTCCATGTTTGAGACAGCGTATCTTTTTCATTTCCTGTCGAAATTCATCAGTTCTTATTTATTTGAAAGCTAAAGTTTTCTTCTATGTGCATACCAATTTTCAGTTAAATCTGAGGCTGGTTGGTCACCTGTTTCATGCCTGTAATTTGAACCCGAGAGGGTTTTCAGACCTGGGCAGAATTCAACATGGCCCGAGTCCATGTTTGAAATTTCATATCTTCACCATTTCATGTCGGAATCCAATGAATCCTTTTCCAGTTCATAGATAAATTGTTCTACTTTGTGTGTAA
Organism: Allium fistulosum; assembly: GCA_030737815.1. Lineage (NCBI taxonomy): Eukaryota > Viridiplantae > Streptophyta > Magnoliopsida > Asparagales > Amaryllidaceae > Allium > Allium fistulosum. The sequence continues at coordinate 815,337,305 of CM060901.1, read as the reverse complement.
CTAATTTGGACCATTCCAATGTCATTAAGTCATTCGAATCATGTCTGAAAGTTAAATCCGGAGAAGATTTCAGACCTAGGTATTATTTTTGCCCTGTACATTTTTGTGTTCTTCCTTATTTTCTAATCCGTTTTCCGACTTCTGCATCTTGTTTTTGTGATATTTCTAAACTATTTTGAAGGCCATGAAGCCTATCAATAGGCGAGATAGATTTTTTTTTAATTTGTGATTCAAAACAAATCGGTTTTTGAGATGTTTTCGAATGTGGGTTTTGGTGTTTTTCGATGATTTTTCTTTGATTTCGAGCACAGGTTTTTCTAAATGATTTTGAAATGATTTTTAAAATAAATCGGCTTTTGAAATAATTATTATATAATATTTATAAATTATTTTTAAGCTATAAAAACTATATATTCTCTATAATAAGGGAATTTCGAAGATTGTTTACCAAAAACGATTTCGAAAAATTATTTTAAGAGCTTGTTTTCTCAAACAAATTATTTTCTATATAAAATACATGTTTTTTCACTATTCGAGCGTATGAGAAGGAGAATTAAACGATTGGGTAAAACATGTGGTATGGGACACGTGCGTATATCTTTTCGGTTAATTCCTGACCTGTCCGTTTGATCGTTTTGACCTTCGGGTCGTATTGGCCGATGAGAAGAGGCAAGTATTTTTACTGATTTCTACTGTGGCATTGGCTAGCGGTTAGTAAATCGATTAGTGAGAACGGGTGATATGGGACGCACGTTAGCACTTTTCGGGTTCCTATCTGAGATTTTGTGACACATTTGTCTAAGAGACTTATTTGCCACTACTAGACCTTCGGGTCATTTGTCCTTCGTGATGTTTGTCTAAGAGATGTATTTGTCCTTCGGGATGTTTTTCTAAGAGATGTATTTGTCCTTCGAGATGTTGTCCTTCAGGATGTTTGTCCATTTAGACGTGGCACCTTATTTCTAGAAAATAGTACTAGGCAGGCTTCGGCCATTTGTGAGCATGTGCTATCTTTTGAGATCGTCTCATTGATTTATTTGTGATTTTCCAAGTGTATCACCTTTTTACATATTGGCCATTTGAGCCATTCGAGACATTATATATGGCGATTACATCTTTAGGAAATTGAACTCCTTATCGAATTCTATACTTTAAGATTTGGGTTTGCCAACACTTGGCGTTTATTTCGAGATTTCTAATCTCCTTTTGGAGATATTGGTGTGTTTGCCATTTTTGGTGTATTTTGAGATTTGAGATTTCCCTATTTTGAGAATATATTTGTGATTTCCATTTTTGGCGAGTTTGAGTTTTTAGATTTCCTATTTAGGAGATATGGTTTAGAGAAACCAATATTGTTATTTTTGGGATTTCGCCGATGATATGAGGCGTTTATTATACTTATTTTTCTGTCAATGAGTCTACCTCTTTCGAGGACATATACTTAGTGAATTACCTCATTTAAAGAAATGACATGCTCTTACTATTATTTCTTTTCATTCGAGAAGATACCTCACCTTTACACTTATACTTCATATATCTATTGTTAGTCTGATTGTTTTAGCTAGACTGACCCGTGTATTTTATACTCGGGTCAGACCGAGTTGTTTCAGGTTAGATACCTACTTTAGGACTTATGATTGTTTCATATATCTATTGCTAATATAATTGTTTTAGCTAGACTGACCCGTGTATTTTACATTTATACTACATATATCTATTGCTAATCTATAGCTTTGTATTTTTGACTCGTTGTATATAGTGTGGTCTTCGAACCACTTATGATGTATCATTTTGTATCGTACTGGGATGTATTAGTGTATATGTATATATCTGTTGTTATATTTTGTTCTAATAAATCTGTTAGCCATTATAGTTTTGTATTAAGCATTTATTCGATATGTCAATCCACTTAAGAAAGAAAAAAAATTAGAGCATTAATCGATGTATTTAATAGATGTTGAAGACAAAGCTATAGATGGTCGCTCCTAACCATCCCTATTCTCCGTATTAGCAAACAATATTACCAAGTAATACTCTTTGTTAATGTGGGCCTCGGGGTGGGGCATCACAGCTTGGTATCAGAGTTGAGTTCAGAACAAAATATGATAAACACAGAACATAAACATATATTACGGTACATCAAAGTATAGTACAAGTGTTACAAACCCCGAATCAACGTGTCCTTTGGGGTGGATATAAGTTGGGAATACGTCTAGGAATGCATTTTAATTCCGTAGTATTCCATAATTGAATTAATGATATCTACCTGGTGAATGATCTTTATCTTATCTTAACTTTCAGCTAATGGCTGGAAGAGGCAGAGGATGTCGCTCGGATGCTGGGCAATCCAACGGCTCGCATCCCGATGGCGTATATATGTCTACCGATCAGTTCATGGAGTAATTTAGGAGCACTCAGCCTCTAACTCCTACTCCATCGTCTTCTCCGCACAAGTCTGATTTTTCGCGCATGTGTAGTTATTTCTCCCATCTCAGAGGCAAGCCGTTCAAAGGCTCCAAGTTTGTATTAGAGGTCCAGGCTTAGCATCGTACGTGCGAGCACATCGTTTTTCGCATGGATCTTTCCGACCACCACCGAGTTCTTGTAGCATCGAGTACGTTGCAAGAACGTGCTCTTGACTTGTATGAGCTTCTCATTGCCGAGCTCAACGAGTTCACTCTCACCTGGACACGGTTTAGGGAACGATTCGAGCTTAAATTCAACCCCGAATCAGAGGCCTTATTTGCCCGTCGCTTCCTCGAGTTGAAGCAAGGGAAATCTTCCGTTTCTGACTATGTATCTTTCTTCGATGCCTTATCCAAATATGGTCTCGAGTATATCAGCACATCTTATAAGAAGAATCAGAAGTTTGTTTTTGGTTTGAAGAAGTATTTGAAGAAGTCTCTTATGCTCCAGCTCAAGCTAACTTTTGAGGAGTTAGTTGACTCGGCGCTTCACCTTGAAGCAGTCGAGGAAGATCGTCCTTTCCTTTTCGTTTGGTTACTGTAAACCACTTAAAAAACCACACAAGCGTTTATCATAACCTCCCACTCACCAATAGTAACTACCCAACACAATGAGTGGCACTTCAAACTGCTTCCATCTTCAATGAGTTTCTACCGATGACTTAAACCATTGTTTTATTTGACATCATCGAACCCAGATCTGAACATGTTACGGGTTTCCTTTTCGAGCGTTGTCTCTATCCCATATCTGGGAGGAATCGCTCAATAGTCTTCATGATAAACATTTTTAGTTTGTTAAACCAATGACCATAATTGTTGAAGATAAGGGTGCACACAACCCATACTCGATCCGACCCAACCCAACCTAGTTCGAGTAGAATATGGGTTACAATTTGTAACACATACTATATACGGGTTAGATGTGATATTTTATTCAACCCAACCTAACCCAACATAAAAAACTCATTCATATCAAACCATGTAAAATTGGAACAGGCAACATCTAGAATAAAGCACATGTATTCTAGAATAAACATACTTAAAAATCATATTCGATGCCAATCCACGTAAAATTAAAGCGATCAAAACACATAGGATTGACTAAGAGATTTTGAGAAGAATTTTAATATACGGAATGAAAATCTTACTCTAATATATATATATATATAGTGAATCAATTCTACGTGATGTATTTTATAATGAAATTCTAATAAAATAGTGGTAGTGAATCGGCTATATTTAATACATTATGCTACCTAAAATCCGCTATTTTGAGTTGAACATTTTAAAATTCTATTTTGACTTTTTCTTCAAATTTTTATTTTCATATTAGGCTTGTGTAATCCAATCCAACCCTACTAAACCCGACCCAATCCATACTACAACTCAACCCATATCCAACCTCATATGGGGTAGGGTACGGTAGAACTATTTTTAACCAATATCTATATGGGTTGGGTGAAAGTATTTGTAATGACCGGGATTTTCGACCCTAAAAAATTGACACTAATACGTCCATTGTATTACATGCCAAGAAATCGAATGCCGGAAAACTCGATTGTTAGGGGAAGTAGAAAATAAAGATAGAACAAAATCTCACATAAATGGAATAACATATATTATTTCAATATAAAATCTTCACAGCGGAAAAATTCAAATACAATATTATAGTCTAACCTTAATTCAGCTTGGACAATTATAAATCTCTGTCCTTACAATTATTGACAACCAAGCAAAACAAATGCAGTATATGCATCGGATAATAGAATACGTCCATACGTAAATAAAGATCCTTAACTCTTACATTGAAGCTCCAAAGCATCCAAATCTATATCTATAAATATACTCGGTCTAACCCGAGCATTGAAAGGGAAGAATGTCTGGATCAGTCTGGTAAATCAGCATGAGAAAACACATCTCAACGGAATTTATTTTAAAGTTACAAACTTTCCTTTATCAAACAAAGGTATCTCGTATGACCACGCCCACACATGAACACGGACGGGTTTTTACCATACGATAACCAAAACATTTCATATCAAATCATGTTATATTATACTAGTGTCTAGTATACAAATAATATCGATTATAGCCGAAATTGTTACAATGGTTAAATTTGATGGCATAATAGGTTTACAATCAAGTCCGTAGGCACTTATTGGGAAATGGATTTCCATACAATGGCAGGTAAGGAACTACCTTCCATATAGTACATCTCTAGAGAGGAAAGTATCAAGTATACATAAAAAATCCTCCACATCTAACAAGATCGGCCTATCCCTATTTGGCACTCATACATGGCCTGGATAGAACCAAATATGACATCACCCCAGTCATTCCCTATTGGAACTGGACCAGCTCGCAGCCAAAGTTATGGGTGAATTTCAAATATTTTTACCCTATTGGATCTTTATTGGACTTATGAGGTCTAACTTAATTAGAACATTTCTAAATGTCATTTAAATAAAATCATTTATTTTATTTAAATTCAAATATATTAAGATATGAAATTAATTTTATTTGATTTAGTTTATACATAAATGTATCATATACATATATGTGTGAGTGCATGTGTAACATAATAATCCCTTAAAGGTATAATATGACCATATGTAGATGTTGGGATCGACATCGCAACATACATATTAGCTCATTTTGTATGTCATGTAAGTTGTCCAAATATGTGCATGTATATGTGTTACAACACACACACACATGTATGTATAAATATATTATATATAATATATGAACATAAAACATTTATATATAGATAAATATATATATAAAGAGAGAGAACAATTACTAAAATATTTATAATTCGAAATTAACTTAGTTTTGCGAACATAATAATTTTAGTATTTCAATTTGTATATATTATGAATAAAATAATGTTTTCATCCATAAATAATTAACATAAAATAACCTATTTATGAAAATTGAAATTTTGCAATTTGCGAAAATCTAGGATTATAAAATAGAGCTTAGGAAAAATCTGGAGATTTTTCAAAGTTGAAATATTATTTTTAAAACAAATGCATTGATTTCGTCAATAATTATTTAGTATAAAATAATATGTCATTAAAAATTCAAATTTTAAAATTTTAGACAGTCTAGGATCATGAATGAAAGGTTAAACAAATTTTGAAGAATATTTTAAATAAATTATTATTTTTAATAAATCATAAACATTTTTTCCAAATAATATTAATTATTAAAAATAATAAACTTTTTGAAAAATTCCTAAATTTTTTCTATACGTTTCTAAAATGATATAATATTTATAAAAAAAATATAATTGAATTTTCAATGTAATAATTATTTTATCCATAATAAACAATTCAAAATTTTAATAAATGTTAATTTATAAATATGAATATATGTATGATAACTAATTTTCGAATTTGTAAATTCATATTATATATAAATAAGTGTGCTAAAAATTTTAATTCATATATATATCTTATATATGCATATCTGCTATTATGAGAGAGAAATATACACTAATATATATATATATAAATGAATTTATCAATAAATATATATAAAACAATTATTAATGAAAAAATTAATTTTGTACAGTAAACAACATTTGCCAATACATAAATCAAATAGTATAATAAACAAATTATGCACATAACCAAACTGATTTGTGACAACTAAATCTACTTACAAAATGTCACCTAACTAAACATATAGTAGCAATATATTTAAATAGATATGAAATTGCTCATTATAAGATTATAGAATATAATTTAATTACTATAATATGAATTAAAATTACCAATTTAATGATGCCTTTGAATCCACATTGAAGTAATGACTTCCCTTCCTTTTACTGTTCTTGATTCGTCAAATTGCAAGTCCGTAATCATCGACTTCTAACTATCGAATAGTATTATTTTAATTTGAAATATATTTGATAATTTTGGAGTGGATTGAGAGCTATGTTTTAACCAGCAATATAGAAGGTAATGGCGGGGAAGAAAGGTTCTTATATATATATATGGTTGTATTAGAGAGAAACGAGGAAAACCTTTTTACCCATTCTAACTTGATCTCAACCCATTATCTCCAAGCCAATTCCCTATGTTTTAGCCACCCCTAGACCTTCCAAAAACCGAAATTTTGCAGTCCTAATGATGGGCCTTAAACCCATCTAAGCCCAAGCCAAAATACTATGCAATTAAATCTAATTTAATCGCTTGTCGATATTGTATGTCGATCGATATGTTTATAACTGTTATAAATATATGTAACATTATTTATTTCTCAAATCATATTCAAATTTTATAATTAATATTTCATAAATATTAATTAATTTATAACAAATATAAACTAATTAAATCTTTCGGTCTTAAGGGAATTCATCATTTCGGCTGTGTAACTCTTGGGGGTAAATTTAGTCAGCAATAAACATTAAACTATTCTAATGTTAATGTTCACACATCACTTAGCAAGTGGTGTGACATTATGGTCAAATTTATCGCTTACTCATTTTTGGTAAATTCAATTTTATTTTAATAAGCGTTACCCGGTTGTGACATTTGTTTACACTAATTCTCTTCATCAAAACTATATCACTTTGGACTTATAGAATTTTGTAATGGTTAAAATTCCAACCTCATCCACATTCAACTTTATAGTCCAAATAGTAACGCCCCACTCCGAGACACACATTAGCAAAGAGTATTACAAGGTAACACCGTCTGCTAATGCGGAGAATAGAGCTGGTTAGGAACGACCATCTATAGCCTTATCTTAATTATCTATTGAATATGCCGACAATTGCCACTTCTTACTTAAATGGATCGACATATCCAATAAAAACTTAATACAAAGCCATAGGTGGTTGAGGATCTATCAGAATAAAATATAACAACTCAAATGTAATACACATCACAGAACAATAGATCATCACATATATTTTCACATATACAGATACGTCACAGAGTTTACAAAAAGATACATGTAAGTGGTAAAGCAAACCACAATATACAGGCGAGTCAATAGAATACATATGAGAGTTACAGACAAAAAGGACTACACAAAAAGCTATAAGAAAAAGGAGCTAGCGGAGTAGTCCATGCAGAAGCAAAATAGGCTAAGTCCAATGTACCTAACCTGAAACATCTCGGTCTAACCCGAGTATAAAATACACGGGTCAGTCTAGCTAAACAAATCAGTTAGATAAACTAAATGATAATGAACATACAAGATCATAAAGTACCACAAATATCTCCAAAAGAGATAACCAAATCATCTAACATAAGATGAATCATAACAAGCCTCGTATCATCGGCAACTCAAATAACAAAGGATATCATATCCCAAACAAGCCAAAAGGCAAATAGCAAATACCAATAAAGGTAACACAAGTTTCCACAAGGTAATCGCTATATATCGTGTGGTTCAATGAACCTACACCGAAGGGCGATACGCTAGGGAAATATAATAGTCAAAGAAAAAAAAGTTGCTCGAGCTTAGTACTGTATAACAAGGATCCACAAGCCTGAAGGCAACAAACCCGAAGGCACAAACCCGAAGGTACAAGCCCGAAGGCAACATACCCGAAGGCAACAAACCCCGAAGGCTCAAGCCCAAAGGCAACAAACCCCGAAGGCTCAAGCCCGAAGGAAATAAACCCCGAAGGCTCAAGCCCGAAGGCCACAAACTGAGAAGGCAACAAACCCCATAGGCTCAAGCCCGAAGGAAACAAACCATAGTGGCGAAGGTCCGGTGGCCCAGTACTGGACACCACTAACTGGCGGAATGTGTCACAACTCTCAGAAAGGAACCCGAAAAATGTTAACGTGAGTCCCATACTACACGTTCGCACTAAACAGTTTACTAACCGATAGTCAATTTCACACTCAAAGCAGTACAAAGTTCACCTCATCTCATAGGTAAATCAGACCCAAAGGTCAAAATGGTCAAATGAATAGATTAGGAATTAACTGAAAAGATAAACGCATGTATTATAGCACGCGTTTTATTTAATCATTTAATTCTCCTCCCTCTTCGCTCGAAGTGCAAAATTGTGTGTGTTTTAAATAGAAATTATAAATTGGAGAAACAAGCTTTTAATACAATTTAAAAAGATCACTTTATAAAAACCCATGTACGAAATCTAAAAAGAATCATCAAAGTCAAAGAATGCAATAACAACTAATTGGATCAACACGAATCGATTAAACAATGGAAATTTAATCAAAAATAGGCAAATAAGCAAAAATAGGCAATCCCAAACGTCTGGGGGTCAATCCAGACGTCTGGATTTACGTTCTGGAAATTCAGAAACCATCTAGACGTCTGGAGGATGGCTTCAGATGTCTGACAGGGTGGTTCAGACGTTTGACAAGGTGTTTCAAACGTCTGAAAGGTTGTTTCAGACGTTTGACTTTGTTTTCCGCCATTTTTATAAATTTTCGCTGTATAAACTTTTTGCTCCAGGTTTAAAACCAGACGTTTGAACTTGCATTTCGGACGTCTGAAGACCTAGTATGGGCAACAATTTTCCTAGACCATGATGGCCAAAACGATTCGGGAGCGATCGATCGAGCAATGACGACCAAGGATTTACGCCAAACGACAACCCGGCCTTATAGGCTCTTCGATACACCCTAAACATCAAAGTCCAACCATCCACAAGAGGATTTTCATAAAATTGGACCAAAACACAAAAATTGGAATATTCACCAATTCAATTCAAATCAAAAGCAAACGGATATAGATAAGTGTTAGGAATTCATACCTAACAACAATGATATCTATAGAAGTAGATGTGAGTTCAAAAACTCACCTTTAAACTCAAAAACACGAAAGAGAAGATACAAAGCAAGGCTAGAACAATCACTCTTCAATTTCAACCCAAGGAGCTTCAATCTAAGCTCAAAAGAAAACATTTCCTAAGTTAGGGTTTAGAACATTTCAGAAATCAAAGAGAGATTGAGATGGAGAAGGTGGAAAGAAGGCTTACCTAAGCTTTATCTTGATTTTGGAGTTGAATTTGAGTTTCTAGATCAAAGCTAGGGTTTGGGAATTTCTATTTCCAATCGTTTTCCCTCATTAATCTCAAAAGCTTGAAAGTGTTAGGAAAATGAGAGTGAATGAAGAGAAGAGGGCTGAGTTAGGGTATTTAGATGGGTTAGTAGGCTGAAACCCAAACCCAAAAAGCCCAACAGAAAATAGCAAAATTCAACTTACTCCAAACATATCGAAGCTTATACTCAAAAAAGCCGCAAACACCATTTTGGACTCAATGGAAGTGGTCTCGAGTCCCAATTCGACTGTTTGCAAAAAGTAGCTTTTCAGACTTCAATCCGATTAACGACGCTATATTTAAATAAAATATTTAAATATACAATCGTAAAATATGTGGGTTGTTACAGACTCCACTTCTTAAAGAAATTGCATCCTCGCAATAAATAAGAGGAAAATAAAGAGTAACAACCATAAAAGCATATCAACACAAAAGAAAATTTGAAATAAGAAGTTCACCATAAAAAGCACGAAAGAGAAGTCCAGATGTGTTTGCTCGATGAATTCTCAAGATTCCCAAGAGAAATTCTTAGGATTTGAGGACCATTGAACTTTCATAAGAAGAACATCTTTATTTCAAAGGCGTTTAACCTCCGAAGTAATGATACGAATAGAATATTGCTCATAAGTCAAATTTGGTGAAACTTCTATTTCCCCAATAACACCAGACTCAAGATAAGAATCGGAACCCTTAGGCATTTCCGCAGTTGAGAGACGTGGGAAAACGTCAAGAATAGCAAAAGAATTGAGCCCATAATAAAAGAGGTGATAAGCCACGGAAACAATGCATTCGGTGATGGGAAATGGACCAACATATCGAGTTGCTAACTTTCCCGATCAACTGAGACGCACAACACCCATCAAAGGTTAAACACGAATGAACACCAATAAAATCTGGACCTAAAACTAGCTTCTCACCGGCTTCAAGCCAACACAAAGAAAATCGGCATGGCCTTCTGTAGAGTACCTCAAAAAGTGCCATACCAACACAAGATTGGAAGCTTACTATAGGAAGAAAACTTAACAAGAGACATATGATCTTTCCAACTTCCACCAAAAACAAGAACACATGCACGAAAGAGATCTTCAAGAGTTTGATTCACACGCTCGGTTTGTCCGCCGGATTGAGGACGATAAGAGGTGCTAAAATTAAGCTTTGTTCCCAAAGCTTTTGAAGACCTTACAAAAATCCACTAGCAAAATAATGGATCACGATTGCTAACAACAGAAGTAGGAACTCCATGCAATATAACAGAACATAGAGTTCAGCCAAAAGAGGTATAGTCAAAAAGAGAAGGACGAGCCTCAAGGATACACAAAACAAGAGATGAACATGAATTGGATTCACGATCTCGAATCTCACAAGTGGATAAAGTCTCGAGATCACTCCATTCGGATATCATCAAAGAAACATCCGCTTGTTGCTCTCGGCTTAAGGGCATCGACAACACGATTGCTCTTTCTGGAAGTATATAAAAAATATCAAGATCATAAGATGCAAGGAACTCGAGCCAACATTGTTGATGCAAATTGAGTTCCTTTTTGAGAAAACAAATACTTCGAAGATTTATGAACGGAGAAGGGAACAAATTTCTCTCCCAAAAGATAATGAGCCAAATTCTAAGAGCGAAAACAATAGCCACGAGCTCTAGATCATGAATGGCATACCTAGTCTCGGCAAGCTTCAATTGTCAAGAAGCAAATGCGATAACACATTCCCTTTGCAAGAGAATGACACCAAAACCTATACGACTAGTATCGGTACAACAATAAAAGTCTTGGTTCCCTTCAGAAACCGCAAGAATAAAAACATCGAAAAAGAGTTCCTTTAATCGATTCTCTTTCCTGAAAAGCTAAGACATTCGAAATTATAATTAACTTTATATATTCATCTTTTTAGAAAAAATTTACTTATTACAAGTCAATTTATTTTGTCTAACTATCTCATCAAAGCATTTAGGAGATTCCTATCGATAACGTTGATCAAGCGCATCGACCAGAATTCTTAAAGCACTCAATGGGCAAAACAACACAAAATCATCTTATATATATGATAACCATGTCTCTTATAAAATTTACAAATATTCTTTGCTCGTTTCAAGAACAAAACCCAATCATACTTATAAATATCTTATTAAAAAGATTTGCAAATTTTAAATTTGTTATCCTCATCCATAATCAATAAATATAAGGATAAACTAATCGAGATATTTGTAGAATACTCGATTCACAAAATGGATGAAATAAGCTAGAAGGTTCGTCAAACCGAATGACACAACGAACCACTCACAAGAATCATAACGAGTGCGGAATGCAGTAACTGGAATACTATCCTCCGCAACTCGTAGCTGATGAAAACTAGTGGCAAGGTCGAGCTGAAAAGACCTTAGCACCACACAATAGATTGCTTAGGTGATAATCCTAAGACAAGCTCAAAAATACCGGAAAATTCACAAACTACTTGAATGAGAGAAATAACACTTTCCTCATCAAGTGAGTTTAAAGAACTAAAATGATATCACCGAATTTGGAAATCAAAATCATTAAGAACCAAAGAAATCTACTTAACAGATTGAAGATGTCGAAGATGAATAGTCCACATTGGACATAGGATATGGGCTTCATAATAATTAAGCCAATCCTTTCCCAAAAATCAATTTCGAAGCCTAAATAATGCATAATATGCAAATCGGCTCGAAAAGAATAATCACAAAAATAATCTCGACATTTGAACAAAGCAAACTGAGTGTTGTGGATCCCCTAACCGGATTCGCAATTCTCAGCGAAGTCACCAAACCCATAATATTTAAAGAAAAAGAATCAACAAGTTCTCTTGATATAAAAGAGTGGGACGCACCCATATCAAAAGAAACCAAATAGGAAGATCATGAAATAAAATAATGCCATCAAGGATAGAAGGAGAAATACCTCTGGGCTGAGAGGAACCTCCAGAAGCTTTAGCAACATAAAGCTTGCCAGACTTGGCACTAGCGGGAGCAGTAGGACAGGTAGAAATACGATGACCTTCCTTCTTGCAATAACGGCAGAAGAAAGGCTTAGGACAATCTCGGATCATATGATCAGGAGAACCACAATTGAAACACTTCCGAATGGAAGGTGTTTCAACAGATTAAGAGTTAGAACCAGATCCAACTGGCCTTTTCTTCTTGGAAGGGAAAAATTCCTGTTTCCCTTTTTTTTTGGGATTAGGACTTTTGAACTTAATATGCCTCTTCTCGTTGATGTTGAAGTTTTGTTTGGCATCCACAACTTCAACATCATTTTCTTTATCGGCCTCTTCAAGTCGAAGAGCGATATCTTCAAACTGGTCGAAAGGCACTTCTAATTTCAGAGGTAAAACCTTTTTGGTGTTCTTACTTAAAGCACGGATAAACCTTTGATTCTTTACAAGATCCAAAAGTTGTTGAGCAGACATAAATACGCCATGCAGAGAAGGACTACTGGATTGACCGGCGCTGGGACTGCCAGATCTAACCATCTCTTCCTCTTTAAGAAAGAAAGAAAAAGACAGAAGAGGAAAAAGGTTATTCTCAGAATGAATACAAACAAACATGATTGATAAAACAAGGCATCATAAGAAAGAAAATAGGATAGAACGGTACGAAGACTCGAATTAATTCCTATGGCATGATGATTCAAAGATTCGTAACATTCGTACTACACTTTGATGTACCATAATATGTGTCTCTGTTCTATGTTTATCATATTTTGTTCTGAACTCAGCTCTGATACTAAACTGTAATGCCCCACTCCGAGACCCACATTAGCAAAGAGTATTACAAGGTAACACCGTCTGCTAATGCGGAGAATAGAGCTGGTTAGGAGCGACCATCTATAGCCTCGTCTTAATTATCTATTGAATACGCTGACAATTGCCACTTCTTACTTAAATGGATCGACATATCCAATAAAAAATTAATACAAAGCCATAGGTGGCTGAGGATCTATCAGAATAAAATATAACAACTCAAATGCAATACACATCACAGAACAGTAGATCATCACATACATTTTCACATATACAGATACATCATAAAGTTTACAAAATGATACATGTTAAGTGGTAAAGCAAACCACAATATACAGGCGAGTCAATAGAATACATATGAGAGCTATAGACAAAAAGGACTACACAAAAAGCTATAAGAAAAAGGAGCTAGCGGAGTAGTCCATGCGGAAGCAAAATAGGCTAAGTCCAATGTACCTAACCTGAAATATCTCGGTCTGACCCGAGTATAAAACACACGGGCCAGTCTAGCTAAACAAATTAGTTAGATAAACTACATGATAATGAACATACGTGATCATAAAGTACCACAAATATCTCCAAAAGAGATAACCAAATCAACTAACATAAGATGAATCATAACAAGCCTCGTACCATCAGCAACTCAAATAACAAAGGATATCATATCCCAAACAAGCCAAAAGGCAAATAAAAAATACCAATAAAGGTAACACAAGTTTCCACAAGGTAATCGCTATATATCATATGGTTCAATGAACCTACACCGATGGGCGATATGCTACGGAAATATAATAGTCAAAGAAACAAAAGATGCTCGAGCTCAGTACTGTATAACAAGGATCCACAAGCCCGATGGCAACAAACCCGAAGGCACAAACCCGAAGGTACAAGCCCGAAGGCAACAAACCCCGAAGGCTCAAGCCCGAAGGCAACAAACCCCAAAGGCAACAAACCCCGAAGGCTCAAGCCTAAAGGCCACAAACCCCGAAGGCAACAAACCCCGAAGGCTCAAGCCCGAAGGCCACAAACCCCGAAGGCAACAAACCCCGAAGGCCACAAACCCCAAAGGCAACAAACCCCGTAGGCTCAAGCACGAAGGCAACAAACCCCAAAGGCAACAAACCGTAGTGGTGAAGGTCCGGAGGCCCAGTACTGGACACCACTAACTAGCGAAATGTGTCACGACTCTTAGAAAGGAACCCGAAAAATGTTAAAGTGAGTCCCATATCTCACGTTCGCACTAAACGGTTTACTAACCGTTAGTCAATTTCACACTCAAAGCAGTACAAAGTTCACCTCATCTCATGGTAAGACCCAAAGGTCAAAATGGTCAAACGAATAGATTAGGAATTAACTGAAAAGATAAACGCACGTGTTCATAACATGCGTTTTATTTAATCATTTAATTCTCCTCCCTCTTCGCTCGAAGTGCAAAATTGTGTGTGTTTTAAATAGAAATTATAAATTGGAGAAACAAGCTTTTAATACAATTTAAAAAGATCACTGTATAAAAACCCGTGTATGAAATCTATAAAGAATCATCAAAGTCAAAGAATGCAATAACAACTAATTGGATCAATACGAATCGATTAAACAATGGAAATTCAATCAAAAATAGGCAAATAGGCAAAAATAGGCAATCCCAGACATCTGGGGGTCAATCCAGACGTCTGGATTTAGGTTCTGGAAATTCAGAAACCATCCAGACGTCTGGAGGGTGGCTTCAGACGTCTGATAGGGTGGTTCAAACGTCTGAAAGGGTGGTTCAAACGTCTAACAATGTGTTTCAGACGTCTGAAAGGTTGTTTCAGACGTCTGACTCTGTTTTCTGCCATTTTTATAAATTTCCGCTGTATAAACTTTTTGCTCTAGGTTTAAAACCAGACGTCTGAACTTGCATTTCAGACGTCTGAAGACCTGGTCTGGGCAACAATTTGCCTAGGCCATGATGGCCAAAATGATTCGGGAGCGATTGATCGAGCAATGACGACTAAGGATTTACGCCAAATGACAACCCGGACATATAGTTCGATACACCCTAAACATCAAAGTCCAACCATCCACAAGAGGATTTTCATAAAATTTGACCAAAACATAAAAATTGGAATATTCACCAATTCAATTCAAA
Source organism: Allium fistulosum (assembly GCA_030737815.1). Lineage (NCBI taxonomy): Eukaryota > Viridiplantae > Streptophyta > Magnoliopsida > Asparagales > Amaryllidaceae > Allium > Allium fistulosum. The sequence continues at coordinate 815,321,905 of CM060901.1, read as the reverse complement.
TCAAAAGCAAACGGACATAGATAAGTGTTAGGAATTCATACCTAACAATAATGATATCTATAGAAGTAGATGTGAGTTCAAAAACTCACCTTTAAACTCAAAAACACGAAAGAGAAGCTACAAAGCAAGGCTAGAACAATCATTCTTCAATTTCAACCCAAGGGGCTTCAATCTAAGCTCAAAAGAAAACATTTCCTAAGTTAGGGTTTAGAACATTTCAGAAATCGAAGAGAGATTGAGATGGAGAAGGTGGAAAGAAGGCTTGCCTAAGCTTCACCTTGATTTTGGAGTTGAATTTGAGTTTCTAGATCAAAGCTAGGGTTTGGGAATTTCTATTTCCAATCGTTTTCCCTCATTAATCTCAAAAGCTTGAAAGTGTTAGGAAAATGAGAGTGAATGAAGAGAAGAGGGCTGAGTTAGGGTATTTAGATGGGTTAGTAGGCTGAAACCCAAACCCAAAAAGCCCAACAGAAAATAGCAAAATTCAACTTACTCCAAACATATCGAAGCTTATACTCAAAAAAGCCGCAAACACCATTTTGGACTCAATGGAAGTGGTCTTGAGTCCCAATTCGACTGTTTGCAAAAAGTAGCTTTTCAGACTTCAATCCGATTAACGACGCTATATTTAAATAAAATATTTAAATATACAATCGTAAAATATGTGGGTTGTTACAGACTCCCCTTCTTAAAGAAATTGCATCCTCGCAATAAATAAGAGGAAAATAAAGAGTAACAACCATAAAAGCATATCAACACAAAAGAAAATTTGAAATAAGAAGTTCACCATAAAAAGCACGAAAGAGAAGTCCAGATGTGTTTGCTCGATGAATTCTCAAGATTCCCAAGAGAAATTCTTAGGATTTGAGGACCATTGAACTTTCATAAGAAGAACATCTTTATTTCAAAGGCGTTTAACCTCCGAAGTAATGATACGAATAGAATATTGCTCATAAGTCAAATTTGGTGAAACTTCTATTTCCCCAATAACACCATACTCAAGATAAGAATCGGAACCCTTAGGCATTTCCGCAGTTGAGAGACGTGGGAAAACGTCAAGAATAGCAAAAGAATTGAGCCCATAATAAAAGAGGTGATAAGCCACGGAAACAATGCATTCGGTGATGGGAAATGGACCAACATATCGAGTTGCTAACTTTCCCGATCAACTGAGACGCACAACACCCATCAAAGGTTAAACACGAATGAACACCAATAAAATCTGGACCTAAAACTAGCTTCTCACCGGCTTCAAGCCAACACAAAGAAAATCGGCATGGCCTTCTGTAGAGTACCTCAAAAAGTGCCATACCAACACAAGATTGGAAGCTTACTATAGGAAGAAAACTTAACAAGAGACATATGATCTTTCCAACTTCCACCAAAAACAAGAACACATGCATAAAAGAGATCTTCAAGAGTTTGATTCACACGCTCGGTTTGTCCGCCGGATTGAGGACGATAAGAGGTGCTAAAATTAAGCTTTGTTCCCAAAGCTTTTGAAGACCTTACAAAAATCCACTAGCAAAATAATGGATCACGATTGCTAACAACAGAAGTAGGAACTCCATGCAATATAACAGAACATAGAGTTCAGCCAAAAGAGGTATAGTCAAAAAGAGAAGGACGAGCCTCAAGGATACACAAAACAAGAGATGAACATGAATTGGATTCACGATCTCGAATCTCACAAGTGGATAAAGTCTCGAGATCACTCCATTCGGATATCATCAAAGAAACATCCGCTTGTTGCTCTCGGCTTAAGGGCATCGACAACACGATTGCTCTTTCTGGAAGTATATAAAAATATCAAGATCATAAGATGCAAGGAACTCGAGCCAACATTGTTGATGCAAATTGAGTTCCTTTTTGAGAAAACAAATACTTCGAAGATTTATGAACGGAGAAGGGAACAAATTTCTCTCCCAAAAGATAATGAGCCAAATTCTAAGAGCGAAAACAATAGCCGCGAGCTCTAGATCATGAATGGCATACCTAGTCTCGGTAAGCTTCAATTGTCAAGAAGCAAATGCGATAACACATTCCCTTTGCAAGAGAATGACACCAAAACCTATACGACTAGTATCGGTACAACAATAAAAGTCTTGGTTCCCTTCAGAAACCACAAGAATAAAAACATCGAAAAAGAGTTCCTTTAATCGATTCTCTTTCCCGAAAAGCTAAGACATTCGAAATTATAATTAACTTTATATATTCATCTTTTTAGAAAAAATTTACTTATTACAAGTCAATTTATTTTGTCTAACTATCTCATCAAAGCATTTAGGAGATTCCTATCGATAACGTTGATCAAGCGCATCGACCAGAATTCTTAAAGCACTCAATGGGCAAAACAACACAAAATCATCTTATATATATGATAACCATGTCTCTTATAAAATTTACAAATATTCTTTGCTCGTTTCAAGAACAAAACCCAATCATACTTATAAATATCTTATTAAAAAGATTTGCAAATTTTAAATTTGTTATCCTCATCCATAATCAATAAATATAAGGATAAACTAATCGAGATATTTGTAGAATACTCGATTCACAAAATGGATGAAATAAGCTAGAAGGTTCGTCAAACCGAATGACACAACGAACCACTCACAAGAATCATAACGAGTGCGGAATGCAGTAACTGGAATACTATCCTCCGCAACTCGTAGCTGATGAAAACTAGTGGCAAGGTCGAGCTGAAAAGACCTTAGCACCACACAATAGATTGCTTAGGTGATAATCCTAAGACAAGCTCAAAAATACCGGAAAATTCACAAACTACTTGAATGAGAGAAATAACACTTTCCTCATCAAGTGAGTTTAAAGAACTAAAATGATATCACCGAATTTGGAAATCAAAATCATTAAGAACCAAAGAAATCTACTTAACAGATTGAAGATGTCGAAGATGAATAGTCCACATTGGACATAGGATATGGGCTTCATAATAATTAAGCCAATCCTTTCCCAAAAATCAATTTCGAAGCCTAAATAATGCATAATATGCAAATCGGCTCGAAAAGAATAATCACAAAAATAATCTCGACATTTGAACAAAGCAAACTGAGTGTTGTGGATCCCCTAACCGGATTCGCAATTCTCAGCGAAGTCACCAAACCCATAATATTTAAAGAAAAAGAATCAACAAGTTCTCTTGATATAAAAGAGTGGGACGCACCCATATCAAAAGAAACCAAATAGGAAGATCATGAAATAAAATAATGCCATCAAGGATAGAAGGAGAAATACCTCTGGGCTGAGAGGAACCTCCAGAAGCTTTAGCAACATAAAGCTTGCCAGACTTGGCACTAGCGGGAGCAGTAGGACAGGTAGAAATACGATGACCTTCCTTCTTGCAATAACGGCAGAAGAAAGGCTTAGGACAATCTCGGATCATATGATCAGGAGAACCACAATTGAAACACTTCCGAATGGAAGGTGTTTTAGCAGATTAAGAGTTAGAACCAGATCCAACTGGCCTTTTCTTCTTGGAAGGGAAAAATTCCTGTTTCCCTTTTTTTTGGGATTAGGACTTTTGAACTTAATATGCCTCTTCTCGTTGATGTTGAAGTTTTGTTTGGCATCCACAACTTCAACATCATTTTCTTTATCGGCCTCTTCAAGTCGAAGAGCGATATCTTCAAACTGGTCGAAAGGCACTTCTAATTTCAGAGGTAAAACCTTTTTGGTGTTCTTACTTAAAGCACGGATAAACCTTTGATTCTTTACAAGATCCAAAAGTTGTTGAGCAGACATAAATACGCCATGCAGAGAAGGACTACTGGATTGACCGGCGCTGGGACTGCCAGATCTAACCATCTCTTCCTCTTTAAGAAAGAAAGAAAAAGACAGAAGAGGAAAAAGGTTATTCTCAGAATGAATACAAACAAACATGATTGATAAAACAAGGCATCATAAGAAAGAAAATAGGATAGAACGGTACGAAGACTCGAATTAATTCCTATGGCATGATGATTCAAAGATTCGTAACATTCGTACTACACTTTGATGTACCATAATATGTGTCTTTGTTCTATGTTTATCATATTTTGTTCTGAACTCAGCTCTGATACTAAACTGTAATGCCCCACTCCGAGACCCACATTAGCAAAGAGTATTACAAGGTAACACCGTCTGCTAATGCGGAGAATAGAGCTGGTTAGGAGCGACCATCTATAGCCTCGTCTTAATTATCTATTGAATACGCTGACAATTGCCACTTCTTACTTAAATGGATCGTCATATCCAATAAAAAATTAATACAAAGCCATAGGTGGCTGAGGATCTATCAGAATAAAATATAACAACTCAAATGCAATACACATCACAGAACAGTAGATCATCACATACATTTTCACATATACAGATACATCATAGAGTTTACAAAATGATACATGTTAAGTGGTAAAGCAAACCACAATATACAGGCGAGTCAATAGAATACATATGAGAGTTATAGACAAAAAGGACTACACAAAAAGCTATAAGAAAAAGGAGCTAGCGGAGTAGTCCATGCGGAAGCAAAATAGGCTAAGTCCAATGTACCTAACCTGAAATATCTCGGTCTGACCCGAGTATAAAATACACGGGCCAGTCTAGCTAAACAAATTAGTTAGATAAACTACATGATAATGAACATACGTGATCATAAAGTACCACAAATATCTCCAAAAGAGATAACCAAATCAACTAACATAAGATGAATCATAACAAGCCTCGTACCATCAGCAACTCAAATAACAAAGGATATCATATCCCAAACAAGCCAAAAGGCAAATAAAAAATACCAATAAAGGTAACACAAGTTTCCACAAGGTAATCGCTATATATCATATGGTTCAATGAACCTACACCGATGGGCGATACGCTACGGAAATATAATAGTCAAAGAAACAAAAGATGCTCGAGCTCAGTACTGTATAACAAGGATCCACAAGCCCGATGGCAACAAACCCGAAGGCACAAACCCGAAGGTACAAGCCCGAAGGCAACAAACCCCGAAGGCTCAAGCCCGAAGGCAACAAACCCCAAAGGCAACAAACCCCGAAGGCTCAAGCCTGAAGGCCACAAACCCCGAAGGCAACAAACCCCGAAGGCAACAAACCCCGAAGGCTCAAGCCCGAAGGCCACAAACCCCGAAGGCAACAAACCCCGAAGGCAACAAACCCCGAAGGCTCAAGCCCGAAGGCCACAAACCCTGAAGGCAACAAACCCCGAAGGCCACAAACCCCAAAGGCAACAAACCCCGTAGGCTCAAGCACGAAGGCAACAAACCCCAAAGGCAACAAACCGTAGTGGTGAAGGTCCGGAGGCCCAGTACTGGACACCACTAACTAGCGAAATGTGTCACGACTCTCAGAAAGGAACCCGAAAAATGTTAAAGTGAGTCCCATATCTCACGTTCGCACTAAACGGTTTACTAACCGTTAGTCAATTTCACACTCAAAGCAGTACAAAGTTCACCTCATCTCATGGTAAGACCCAAAGGTCAAAATGGTCAAACGAATAGATTAGGAATTAACTGAAAAGATAAACGCACGTGTTCATAACACGCGTTTTATTTAAACATTTAATTCTCCTCCCTCTTCGCTCGAAGTGCAAAATTGTGTGTGTTTTAAATAGAAATTATAAATTGGAGAAACAAGCTTTTAATACAATTTAAAAAGATCACTGTATAAAAACCCGTGTATGAAATCTAAAAAGAATCATCAAAGTCAAAGAATGCAATAACAACTAATTGGATCAATACGAATCGATTAAACAATGGAAATTCAATCAAAAATAGGCAAATAGGCAAAAATAGGCAATCCCAGACATCTGGGGGTCAATCCAGACGTCTGGATTTAGGTTCTGGAAATTCAGAAACCATCCAGACGTCTGGAGGGTGGCTTCAGACGTCTAATAGGGTGGTTCAAACGTCTGAAAGGGTGGTTCAAACGTCTAACAATGTGTTTCAAACGTCTGAAAGGTTGTTTCAGACGTTTGACTCTGTTTTCTGCCATTTTTATAAATTTCCGCTGTATAAACTTTTTGCTCTAGGTTTAAAACCAGACGTCTGAACTTGCATTTCAGACGTCTGAAGACCTGGTCTGGGCAACAATTTGCCTAGGCCATGATGGCCAAAATGATTCGGGAGCGATTGATCGAGCAATGACGACTAAGGATTTACGCCAAATGACAACCCGGACATATAGTTCGATACACCCTAAACATCAAAGTCCAACCATCCACAAGAGGATTTTCATAAAATTTGACCAAAACATAAAAATTGGAATATTCACCAATTCAATTCAAATCAAAAGCAAACGGACATAGATAAGTGTTAGGAATTCATACCTAACAATAATGATATCTATAGAAGTAGATGTGAGTTCAAAAACTCACCTTTAAACTCAAAAACACGAAAGAGAAGCTACAAAGCAAGGCTAGAACAATCACTCTTCAATTTCAACCCAAGGGGCTTCAATCTAAGCTTAAAAGAAAACATTTCCTAAGTTAGGGTTTAGAACATTTCAGAAATCGAAGAGAGATTGAGATGGAGAAGGTGGAAAGAAGGCTTGCCTAAGCTTCACCTTGATTTTGGAGTTGAATTTGAGTTTCTAGATCAAAGCTAGGGTTTGGGAATTTCTATTTCCAATCTTTTTCCCCCATTAATCTCAAAAGCATGAAAGTGTTAGGAAAATGAGTGTGAATGAAGAGAAGAGGGCTGAGTTAGGGTATTTAGATGGGTTAGTGGGCTGAAACCCAAACCCAAAAAGCCCAACAGAAAATAGCAAAATTCAACTTACCCCAAACATATCGAAGCTTATACTAAAAAAAGTCGCAAACACCATTTTGGACTCAATGGAAGTGGTCTCGAGTCCCAATTCGACTGTTTGCAAAAAGTAGTTTTTCGGACTTCAATCCGATTAACGATGCTATATTTAAATAAAATATTTAAATATACAATCGTAAAATATGCGGGTTGTTACAAAATACAAGGTCCTTGGTTCAATAATAACAATTATTATTAAGCAAAATGATCAGGCTAGAGACTTTGACTTTGAGGTGACTTGAGTTGACTTTGATACTAACCGCATATAACCGAGGAGACGAATCCTCTCTTGAACAGTGCTTCACTTCCAATACTTCCACTCGACCCAACTATAGTCACTCGTTGGATGCCATGCCATGATTTGGCTATAATCAAAGCAAAGCTTTCATATCGAAGATCCATAGTATTCTCAAGTCAAGAGAACTGTGAAATCAGTCGCATCGATATTTTATGTTTGACCTTAGTTATATTAACCAACAGAAAACTATCGAGTGGGTCGTTCCATAGTTATCCAATAACTATTAGTACGTTACCCCTAGGTGCCCCCAGTAGTCATGAGTAATACACTACCCAACATTTGGAGAGCGTTACGGACTCCAGTCTCAACGGATACATCGATATCCAGTCTCGATGCATCTTGACTAGGAACATCTAAAATGGTAAATTTGTTTTGTTGTGATAAATTACTCACGGTTACAACACATAGTAACTACTGTCACAAAATATACCATTTATGGATTTTCTATTAAATATATTTTTAATTAAGTTTATTAATTAATATAATCACATTATATCAAGTATATAATAGGAAGAAGATTTTATTTCGAACAAGATTGGTCAACGAGTTAGATATATGTAACAAATTACATAATTGCCCCTAGGGCATACCCCTAACTCTATCATTCCCGACCTATCCGGGCTCCGTAGCACACACAACATATCCATTATATAGTGGTTATCTAGAAAGGTGATGACCATACCCTAATGGTTGCGAACCACATAGCCTTGCGGCATACCCTGTTTAGGCCATTACTGGGTGATGAGGCTTGAGGTAGAGCTTACCTTTCACATAGCACATTCCACTTTGAATGCCACATTGCCATCTCATCGATCACTATTGACTTTCACAACATACAACCTTAGAGCTCGTACGTCTCATAGAAGGGTGTTAAGCTAAAAGAAGTTGTCTTCTCCACCACCAAATAGATGTACGTTTATAAAATTCAACAAACAATATCAAAAATGCAATGTCAGACATCCATCCATACAAGTTTTCCAGGAACAGGACAAACCGAAGGCACTCTCCTACCACATCCTGTTCGAAATTACTCCTAGAATTAGTAGCTAGAAGTCCTTGCATATCGTAGATTTTCACAATGAAGCACTACCGCCACCATAAAGATATGATATGGTAAATTTCACCTCCAGGGACAAGTGGCAAGTAGCCCTGCATCATGAAGATCTCCTTCTTCAAAAATCATAATCATAAACCTGCACTTTCGAATGTATACATTGGTCCGAAGTGGTTCTCCGATAAATTCGACCCCGGTCTCTCCGAACCAACAATGATAAAAAGGCCAATTATTTGATAGTATGTTATTTAACTATCAAAGCAACAACCAATATCCAGCACCATAAGTAATCACTAGGCCTTTTAATTAATCTTTATTAATTAAATAAAACTCCAAATATTTGCCTCAAATTATCTTTAAAAAGATATATCCTCAAAACCATTTCAAATCTTTCTATAATGGAAAACATTTCCATATACTTATATCAACAGTATAAGCATATTCACAAATCACTTCATCTCATCACTGAGAAAATATTTTCATATACTTCTATCAACAGTATAAGCCTATTCACAAATCACTTCACTTCCAATACTTTGAAAATATCTTCATATACATATTTCAATGGTTTTAGTATATTCTATAACACAACCATTTGGAGATAGGCCAAATAGCTTTCTATAACAGATATGTTTATTTCACGATGGAAGGTTCAAAATATAATTAATTGGGTCGAAACTAATGTTGCGTAAAACAACGTTACGATAGCCCAAAACATTAGTATAGGGATTCGATAAATAGTATGTAGATAAATCTCATATACTATATAAAATTCCTTTCGAAATTCATTTACTATAACAATAGTGTTATAGTCCATGCCTTCCTTACTTTTCTGAAAACGTATATTACAACAATAATTGTTGAAATTTATGTTTATGTACTTATCACATTTTTAAAACATTACCAAAACCATTTAAAACCATTTATTCCCAAGACATAAATTACTTCCGAAAGAAAATTTTACTTTAAAAGCATTGCTTCTTCAAAATATCACTTTCAAAACTCCTTTAAATAAAAATCTATACCTATGTCTCAACATAAATCATCTCCAATATTTATAAAACCATGTTTATAAATTTCACTTCTATTTTATAAAACTTCTATTTATAAAATTATTTAATTTTATAAAACTTCTATTTATAAAATTATTTATTTATAAAATTCTATTTATAAATCTATTCTTTCATAAAACTTATTTTACCATCAAAATCCACTTTTAAATCCATTTCTTTATAAATTACATTTATTTATAAAATCCATTTACTAAATATTTTTAAATTTCAATTATAAATCAACTTCTTTATTTGTCAAATATAACTCATATAAATCCTTTTATATAAACTTATCTAAAATTTCTAAATCAAATTATTTCTCAAAACTATATTTTTATTACACCAAAAATCATAACTTTTATTTCTTTAAGAACAAAATCATTCCTTTTAATAAATTAAAATTATTAAAACATATATACTTCCAAAACCATTTCCAAATCCTTTCCAAATTCAAAATAATCATTTTAATATTTCCAAAATATCAAAAACAAGGCCAAGTGCTACTATAGCACTAATAAGTCAAATCACATCATAAACATCATCTTGGCATCCATAACATCATATATCATCATATATATGAAAGTAAATCAACAATGGTGAGGAATCCTTTTGGATCCCTCCAACCTATAACCTGCAATAAATACAGCATATGAGAAAAATGTACAATGTCTACTTCGAGGTAGACGCGCATACAAAGGGTAATCTGCTCATACACGGGAACGTATGGGGTCTCATCTGCTCCAAGGGTGGGAATATATATCCAAACCGACATATATATATATATATATATATATATATTATCAAACATCATCCGAACAAGCATCAATCATCATAAATAAATTTATTCTCACTTATATAAAAATTTAAGCGAGCCAGAGTGGTGAGTTTACTCACTTTGGTTGCATTCATCGTTGCAGCATTTTATTTCGATTAAAAAAGAATAGGCATTTGAATTTAACCAAATTCCTACTTGCTCCAAATAAGTCCAATCCAACTCCTATGCATAGTATTTGCGAATACGAACCCAACGCAATTTGTTTCATTCGATTTAGACCTCGTAAGAAGGAGTTATGAATTTTATAAGTTATTGGATAATTTAATTTTAAAATAATAAAATAATTATATGCTTAAACACTAATCACATTTTAATACCTTCTCACCAAACATCTATTCTCCCCTTTATACGCCATTATTGTGCACGTCGTGCACCTTATCCCCCTCCCCAACCAACGATACTCCGAATTGATGCCGCCAACGACTTCCTCTTCACCTAAAATTCCCGATGGACCCCTCTTCGCGCCGCTTCGACCCCCAGGCAAAATGCGACAACAGCGCGTCTCCTCACCATGCGCCAGGTCACGCAACCCTTCTAAGGCACCGAGCTTCACCAAATTTATTACTAAGTTGTGCCTTATCACCCAATACTCCAATCTCACCTCCATTCCTCGAATCCATGTTTAAAACTCCTAAAAACTTAAATCCTAGTTGCTAACATCAAGAAAATTCAAAAACACAACCCAAACCACCACCGAGTGCTCTCAAATCACCACCGCACGAAGCCTTCGCTGCCATGAACTCATAGAAACAAGAATGGAATTTTTTTGTGAAGTATTGTTTTGGATTTTAATTTTTTGAAATGGAAAGGAGCCTCAAATATCTGTTGCAATCTGCGTTTATATGATGGAGGAAAATATGGAAGACAACGTGCAGGGTATGGGTCGAGTACGGAGTGGTATGGGTTGAGGCTGATGGATCAAAGCAGTGTATGGTCAAATCCTTGAAAATATATTATTTAAATTCAAAATATCTAGCTAAATCATATTTAATCCTGATCGACATGTGCCACCCGGCGTTCTATATGTTATACCCCTATTTTGAATGACATGGAACTTGTTTCGGGACCTAATTTGATCGTATGGAGAAGATAGCTTTTTTGAACCTAATTATTATACTAAATTTTCGATATTAACCTCAAAACGTTTCTATCCCGCACGACCAAACGATACGCCCAATCATTACGAAACTTGATGGCGAATGATTCATTATTACAGACCCAATGACACTTGTTTCATCGAAATCTGAGACTGCACCGTAGAAGGCTATTTTTATATGTTAATTAAAACGAGTTATTTTCAAAATTAGTTAAATCACTTTTAAATCAAATTTAAAAGTTTTTATTATCTTCATTCTTATTAATAAAATTTTAAATAAGCTTTTAAATCATTTTTATCCAAATAAAAATGCAAGATTCAATTATGTAACCAATTTCAATTATTAAATTTAACAATTAAATTATCCAATAAATCACTATATTTTGAAATTCAAGTTATTTAATCTATAAAATTAAATTTTCAATATTTAAAATAAATTAAATATTCAAAAGTCAAATAACTTAAATTCTGCGTCATTACCCTTTAAAAAAATTTTGTCCTTGAAATTTCCAAGGTAGGAAAAATGCTACAACTCCATTAACTTTCAGAGCAATTAGTTGAAATAGATTACCAAATTTTCTTAAGTGTTTAACTTTCCCAAAATCAATTAGTTGAAACCTCGTTATTACTTTAACTAAGTTTCCAAAATCGTTCATAGATTCCAATTAATATCATTCCCTCACTTATTTCAGGTTATAACTTAAAATCAAATTTTAGTTATCAAAAATTTCTTCAAAATTTCTAATTTTTGGAAAATTTCATTAGCGTCTCCTTTGCGCGGCTAGATCCGAACAATTACAAATCGCCAATCAAGGCACATACCGGCAAAAGAAAACCAAAGCCAAGTGGCTCAATTATAAATCCATCAAATTCAAACAACAAATAAATGTGTACCTTTTAGTCGGGTAACCCAGTCTTATTTATGAAATCAAAGGCATCAAATTAGCTCTTGCTTTTACATACCTGCATCTCATTTATCAATGATGTCTAATCATATAGTTCATAATTATTTTATTTTATATTTTCCAATTTGATCAAACAACATTTCAACTTATATCCAATTCATTTATATACTTAAGTTGAATTGTAACGACCCGGAATTTTCGAACCCGAAAATTCCAGATAGTTAGAAGAAAAAGAAAGAGATAGAAGAAAGAAACAGAAAGAAGAAAGAAGAACAGAGAACACAACATCTCACATTCGCAGCGGATTAAATATAATAACAAATAATAATATCAGTTATACAAAGAAAACTGTATTTGTTAATTACATTTTAATACATCAGAGTTACAACATTCACAAATGTACTAGACAGTTAGAATTAACATGTCTCAGACAACTATAATATCACAGCGGAATATACTCCATACGTTCCTGCCATCCAACTTGTCTCCTGAGCTCCAGAACGTCCTTACCTGAAATCTGTAATACTCGGTCTGACCCGAGCATTACATCAAAGTAACACCCGGGTCAGGCTGGAAACCAGCGTGAGTAAACTCATCTAACAAGGAATTCCAATCTATAGAACTTATTTAAAACCTGGGGTAACTCGTACATTATTACAAGTAAACAACTTATATAGTCAACACTTATTTTCACAAAACAATATCTAAGTATCCAACTTAGTTTAAATGGTTCATTTTATCCCAACCAGCCTATTGGTTTCACATATCAATCTATAAAGAATTTTAGATGATTTCAAATCGAAGTGGTTTCGGGTATTAACTAATACCCGACTCCTGTCTCTTCGAATTCAATGTCATCTTAACCCAAATTATTCAAATGAAATACAATTCAAACTTTAAATACAGGGAGTCACTATTTTAACCCAACATATTATATCACGTAACAGAGATATCAACTAATCCAAGACATACAATTATCATTTAATCATTCATAGCAAGATAAATCAACCATATGATCTCTAATTGATTTAATTAACCTTAAATGAATTAAGTTAATTACTTCAATTACTTTAAACCTTGCTTACAAACCAATTATAATCATCCTTGATTAATTTTACTTTAATTACATTAAGTAATTAACCTTTAATTAATTTCACAAAATTAATTATTCTTAACCATTTACAGTAATTATCCTTAATTAATCACTTAAATTAATTATTTCATAATCACTTATATCAATTAATTATCTTTTAATTAATCATATTCATTAATTAACTAACCCTTAATAAGTTTCCTTAATTAATCAAACTTTTAATTACTTAGTTTAATTAACTATCATTTAATTACTTACCTTAAGTAATTTTAATTTCCTTCATTAATTAATTACATTAATTAATCATTACATTAAGTAATTAGCCTTAAATTAATATCACAAATGAATTAACCTTCACCCATTTCACGTTAATTACATTTATCTTTAATTAATTACTCAAATTAATTATCCTATAATCACTTACATTGATTATTTACTCTTTAATTACATATTAATTTATTTATCTATAATTATCCAAGATCTTAATTTATTATAAGATAAACCCTTCAATCTTTATTACTTTCTAAATCATTATTAAGATCTTATTAATAAATTTTAAATCACTTATTATTAACATATGATACAAAACATATTAACCACTTAATTACATATTTAAAATTTAGTTTAAATAAACTTAAGAACTAACTAAATTGATTTAAATAACATAATTATTCAACTTCTAATACCAGTAGTTAAACAAAAACATTGATTACATATAAAAGTAATTTATTTAAGATCAGTTTAGACTTGATAAAAATAAACTTGATTTTACTTAAATTTTTAAAACTGTATAAATTTTTTTTCTCGAAATCAATCTGATAACACTCGACCCAGACCAAGACAAACCCATCATTTATCTAAACTTGATTTAAACTAAAACTGATAATATACCGGTGAACAATCGAAGGCAACCCACCACTGACTCGAGTAGAACACCGAGTAATCTCCTTCTTCTCAGATCCCAGACCTTTCTCTTCACCTTCTTTCTTCTCCTAATTGCTGCTCTGACATACACGAGCACAACCTCATGCACATGCACACAGCTCCGTCTCACTGGAGCTCGTCGCCGACCCCATCCACAAACCATCTCCGACCTGCTAAATCCCCAGATCACCACAACATCGCTCGATCATTCCCACATCGAAATCCGAACTTCTAAAACTCCCCCATAGGAGAAAGACCTCCATATTTCCGCCTCGTACTTCCCGCTCTGGCCACCGGAACCCCAAATATTCGCCAACGCCATCGCCAACGGCTACTTATCCTCTTTCCCCCATACCGCAGACTTAATCAACCACCTCGACGTCGAAATTTCAGGTAATTGATCCTGTCCCAAAACCATTCTAAAACCCTAACTTCCCCTTAATCGGCCACTGCCGGCATTACAAAAATGCATCACCATTTTTCCCAAAATTCATGACCCCCAAACTTGCTCCGACTAAATTCCGATCATCTAATAGTTCGTCGATCGCCGGGAAAATAGTCGAAATCCGTTTCCCCATCAACTTCAAACTGCTCCAAAAATACTAAACTAAAAATCACGATTTTTGTTTTAAAAAATCCAATTACTCATAGAAGTATCAGATTATGAACTTGAATCTGCTAATTATTCCTGTTGAAATATTTACAAAATCAAGTTTTTACTGAATAATAAACATCCAGGTTGATACAGCCTTCAATTCTTATTATATATATTTTTAGAATTTTAATCTCATTGGTTTAAACAATTTTTGTTCAAACATTTCAACATAAAACTGATTAAAGACAAAACACTTAACTTTTGAATGTTATTTATATCCAACAGTTAAAGAACAGAACACAAAACTTGAATTTCAGGCATGCACACAGAGATAACCACAAACAAATATACATAAAATCGTTTAATTCCAACATGCAAGCCATTATTTCCTATTTAAACCTAAGTTTTCTGCATGTAACAGGGATTTAACAGATTAAAAGCTTTTTAAAACAGATATGATTACTCACATGATTTTCCAGAAACAGGAACAGATCCTGGGGATTGATCTGCTTTGATCTGATCACGATGTTGCTTAAATTTTTGGGTTGCCAGGCTTCTAGATTGAAAACTTGAATTTAGACTTGATTTCCAGGTTTGAATTTGCATTTGATTTACACTGATCTCAGGTTTGAACTTGCATTTGATTTAAGATTGTTGCCTCTGCTTTGCATTGTATTTCAGGTTGAAGTTTTGATCTTGAAAATTTTGAACTGAAGCTTTTATCTTATTTACAGGTTTCAGATTTTTAACTTTGCTTTGATTTATTTTCTGTTTTGTATTTATTTTCTCAGGTTTTGAGAAGTTTTTAAAACTGAGAAAACTTTTGAACTAAAAATGAGCAGCCTGGTTTAAAGATTTTGATTTTTATTTACATTATCATTTCAAGAGAAAACATCTTTGCCACTTGTTAATTTCATCAACCATTTGTCATTTACATTTGTTTATCACCTTACACATGTTATTAACAAGCTTTATAAACTAACACTTGTAATTATGCATGAGTTTATAAATTTTTAAATGATTTATAAAGCTTTCTTATTTAATTTCCTAATTAATAAATACTTCTCTTAATATATATTAAAAAAAAACCCTTTTAAAGAAAATAATATAAAACAAATTACATTCCAATAAAATCATACATATATATTTTTAAATCCTAAATTAAATCTCACCTTACTTATTTACAAACCACCCTTACATATAAATATGTATAGAATTTCCACAAATTTGTTTAAAGTTGATTCTATATATATATTTTATATTAGCTTTGAAAAGATAAATTTTGCCAAATAAATATTTATAAAAGAAGATCATTAAACAAATATTATCAAATGAATATTTATCTAGATATTTATAAGTCAGTATTTATTATAGTTCAAATTCATCTATATACATATCCAGATATATTCTAATTATCAAAATTTCATTTATTAATCCAAATAAAATCAGTATTTCTATTAATTAACCGAGTTAATTATCAATTTACAGATGTTCCAAAATCCGGGTTATCACATTCCTCCCCCCTTAGAATCTTTTCGTCCTCGAAAAGGAACGAAGCCAGAATTTACTTATTTACTTATTATCAGATAATTTTTTTTTTTTTTGAAACAATTTAAACTATAAACTCCCTTTATAAAAAGAATTTTTTTTAAAAAAAAATATATTTTAAAATCTATATAATATTACAAAAATAGTTTTTTTTTTAAAAAATACTTTTATAACTCGATGTTTCAACCAATCCATCCTTGTTCTCACAGAAATTCAGTCATACGTTGATCAGGCGTAAGACTGAAAATCTATAAGTACTTAGCAGACCCGTTTTCAACACCCAGTGAAAATACTAGAAAATATTTTGATGAAAATATAGAAAACAGTTTTGAAAATAGAGGAAATATATTTGGTGAGAATGCTCTGGAAATCATCACCCCCATCCATGGTCATAGTTACATCACGGGTTACGTTGCCATCGCAGCAAAAGTCCATGTAACTGATAACAGCATGGAACCCACAACAGATCGCAGTTACATCCCAGGGTTACGTTGCCGTCGCAGCAAAAGTCCATGTAACTGTTGGCTCTCAGCGGCACACACGATTTCGCTGTCAAAATGAAACTTCTCCCACATAGGTCGCAGTCTACCGATATAAAATCAAACGCAGACTGTTGGCTCTCAGCGGCACAAACGACTTTCGCTATGTTACCATAGTGTCACAGTCTACCGATATAAAATCAAACGTAGACAGTTGGCTCTCAGCGGCACACATGACTTTCGCTATGGTCTGCAGTAGATCGCAGTGACATTGAGTTAAATTGTTGTCACAGCATAACTCAAATGCCTCTGTGGGCACCAGCCCCTCGACTTTCGCTACACAAATAATCCTCAGGAACTAGTTTTGTCCGGACTCCTCACAGGATCAACTTTAGAAACCCCCCTTGGGGCTCAAGGCAGTACCACCCAGTGGTACTCCTGAGAAGTTCATTTCAAGGAAGCGCCTTTTTTCCCAGAGCTATTCTCAAAACACTTTATACTATATACTTATAGTATCTTCAAATCATACCCTTTATGATTTATCAAAATCTCCTTTACACAAAATCGATTACCAAAATCGATAATTCTCAAACTAGGCTTTTCAAAATCCAAAATTGATTTTCCAAAAATCAAAAGCCTTTTCCAAATTATATAGGTTTCCAAAACCTTTTCCAAAATCATTCTCATAAAATGCTTTATATATATATAGATATAGATATATATAACTTTGAAAATCTTTGGATCATTTCAAACTTGTATAAAACCTCTTTTATACTTCAATTATTTCAAAACCCTTTTTATTCTGGCTAGATTCAATAAGGGAAGTTTATCATATTACAAAATACAACTTTATTTATTGCCAAATCAAATATTCAAGTTTGATTTCTTTATAAAGTTATTTACCATTTACTTACCTCCATAAAGTAAATTTCAACCAAAGAAATATCCAATTCCATCATATTTTACAAATATACTTTTCATTTCAAAGACCATTTTACAATCCTTATCCACAAATTTCAATATCAATTTCATTCAAACTCGTACGATGTACACATATCATCCGTACGCAATATCAATCTGATCGCTCAATTGATCACACAATTTCACTTCCGAACTAGTATTGTCTACCCGACTTCCTAGTGCGGACTCAGATCTGGTTTCTTGATCAGAAACCGTCATTCTCCTTGCATAGTCGTAGCTATGATAGAGAATATCCAGAACCAATCAAAAATCCATATCCAGGTTCGCCGTCGAAAATCGAGCGGAAAATCCCAACTCGGATCGATAATACTATCTCGAAATTCTGTGCTCGAATCTGGATCAAATCACTATGCGAATAGAATAATATACGTATATCCTACGTATTTATCTTTATTGATTATTAGCCAAATCAGTTTCCTTTTCTATTCATATTTCCTTTAATTTCATTCACTTAATCTCAATTGCTTCCATTTCCAATTGAGTTATTACTTCAATTACAAACAGTTTGAACTCTGACCAATTTAAATTTTAAAAATAGCTTGAAAAGGTTTAAAAATAGATAAGTAGTTGAAAAATAGTTATTAGTTTGTAAAATAGCTGTAAAATAGTTAAGTAGTTATAAAATAGTTAGATAATTGCAAAATAGTTTTTAAAATAGTGATTAGATATAAGTAACTGAAAAATAGTAATTACTTTATAAGACAGTTTCAAAATAGTTAAATAGTTCCAAAATAATTGTAAAATAAGTATAAGATAGTTTGGGGTTTAAGAAGAAAATTTATATAGTAAATAGTTTGGAAAAATATATTTGTATTAAAACAATTTACTTTGAAAATAGTCCAGAGTCAAACCGTTCAATTCCTCATCAATTCAATTTAAATTTCTACTTCCATCTAAATTGACTCAATACTTCAATTTTCATTGAAATTTATTAAATCCCAATTCAAGTTGAATTAACCTTAATTCCTTTCCAAATTCAAATCAAATTCCATTTGATTTTTAAACATATTCAATTTTAATCACAATTTCAAATTATTTTAATTCAGAATTTCCATTTAAATTTATGCTTATCCATCTTTAATCATAATTCAAATCAAATTCAATTTGAACTAATTCTATTCAAATCTCAACTTTAAACCATTTCGAATTATATAAATTCAAGTTAAATATTTTAAATGTTGATTTAATCTCTTAAGTCAAATTAACCCTTACTTTTAAATCAAATCAACCTTTATTCTTAATTTAACGACTTAAGTCTTTTAATCCATTTAATTCTGAATCCAAATTCCAAAATTCCATTTTAAAATTTTCTTTACTTAACTTATTATTAAGTTCAAATAAGAATTCAAAAACAATTTAATCTTCAGATTCTAATTTATTATCCATTTTCAATTTCCAGATCTCAAACCCATTTTGAGATCACTCATAACTCCCTTTAAATTAACTATTTAACTACCCAAGTTAAATTTAAATTTCATCTAGAAATTTCCAATTCAAGTTATTTATTCAAACTTATTTAACTTCCTCCAAGTTAAATTTACTTAATCCGTCAACTTTTCACAATTTGAATTCCCATTCAAATTTTAAACTTCAGATTAATAGTCTTTCCCTTTTTAAGTTTAAAAACTTACTTTATTTTGGGTTTCACATCACATTCCAATTTAAAACTCAACACTAAGTGTTTATTTCAAATCATCATTGGTATTAGGTATATTCCTCATATATACATTTTCTTTACACACCAAGTTATAATTTAAATTTTTAAACCATTTCTGGTTTTAAATTCAAAAATAATTTCAAGTTTTCTGGATTTAAAACTTCACAATTTAAAACCCACTAGAATTTACAAGTCTTACTTGCCTAAATGTTTTACTTCCCTAAAACATTCCATTATTAAACACAACAATCATTTATGATAATAACCAAGATTATCATATCTGGAAACCAATTCATTTTTATCTTTATTCTAATAATACTTCTATATATTCAAGATTTTAATTTCAGTTTGAATCCATTTCAAACTTATCTTCATTTAATTTCAATTTGGTTTTATTACCATTATCATTTATATTTAATTCAATAATTTAACAACCAATTACCTTGATATTTATTAGAAAGAAATATCATTTTATATATCAAAATATATCCTTATATAAAATCATTTAAAATCCTTATATAAGAAAATAACAATTACGCTCTCATATATATATATACACACTCAACTCGTTCTAGGGTACCATTGACCTTATCCTTAACGAGTAATCCCAACAGAGCCAAGGTTCTCGCTTAACCTTCAGCTCTGATACCAACTGTAACGACCCGGAATTTTCGAACCCGAAAATTCCAGATAGTTAGAAGAAAAGGAAAGAGATAGAAGAAAGAAACAGAAAGAAGAAAGAAGAACAGAGAACACAACATCTCACATTCGTAGCGGATTAAATATAATAACAAATAATAATATCAGTTATACAAAGAAAACTGTATTTGTTAATTACATTTTAATACATCAGAGTTACAACATTCACAAATGTACTAGACAGTTAGAATTAACATGTCTCAGACAACTATAATATCACAGCGGAATATACTCCATACGTTCCTGCCATCCAACTCGTCTCCTGAGCTCCAGAACGTCCTTACCTGAAATCTGTAATACTCGGTCTGACCCGAGCATTACATCAAAGTAACACCCGGGTCAGGCTGGAAACCAGCGTGAGTAAACTCATCTAACAAGGAATTCCAATCTATAGAACTTATTTAAAACCCGGGGTAACTCGTACATTATTACAAGTAAACAACTTATATAGTCAACAATTATTTTCACAAAACAATATCTAAGTATCCAACTTAGTTTAAATGGTTCATTTTATCCCAACCAGCCTATTGGTTTCACATATCAATCTATAAAGAATTTTAGATGATTTCAAATCGAAGTGGTTTCGGGTATTAACTAATACCCGACTCCTGTCTCTTCGAATTCAATGTCATCTTAACCCAAATTATTCAAATGAAATACAATTCAAACTTTAAATACAGGGAGTCACTATTTTAACCCAACATATTATATCACGTAACAGAGATATCAACTAATCCAAGACATACAATTATCATTTAATCATTTATAGCAAGATAAATCAACCATATGATCTCTAATTGATTTAATTAACCTTAAATGAATTAAGTTAATTACTTCAATTACTTTAAACCTTGCTTACAAACCAATTATAATCATCCTTGATTAATTTTACTTTAATTACATTAAGTAATTAACCTTTAATTAATTTCACAAAATTAATTATTCTTAACCATTTACAGTAATTATCCTTAATTAATCACTTAAATTAATTATTTCATAATCACTTATATCAATTAATTATCTTTTAATTAATCATATTCATTAATTAACTAACCCTTAATAAGTTTCCTTAATTAATCAAACTTTTAATTACTTAGTTTAATTAACTATCATTTAATTACTTACCTTAAGTAATTTTAATTTCCTTCATTAATTAATTACATTAATTAATCATTACATTAAGTAATTAGCCTTAAATTAATATCACAAATGAATTAACCTTCACCCATTTCACGTTAATTACATTTATCTTTAATTAATTACTCAAATTAATTATCCTATAATCACTTACATTGATTATTTACTCTTTAATTACATATTAATTTATTTATCTATAATTATCCAAGATCTTAATTTATTATAAGATAAACCCTTCAATCTTTATTACTTTCTAAATCATTATTAAGATCTTATTAATAAATTTTAAATCACTTATTATTAACATATGATACAAAACATATTAACCACTTAATTACATATTTAAAATTTAGTTTAAATAAACTTAAGAACTAACTAAATTGATTTAAATAACATAATTATTCAACTTCTAATACCAGTAGTTAAACAAAAACATTGATTACATATAAAAGTAATTTATTTAAGATCAGTTTAGACTTGATAAAAATAAACTTGATTTTACTTAAATTTTTAAAACTGTATAAATTTTTTTTCTCGAAATCAATCTGATAACACTCGACCCAGACCAAGACAAACCCATCATTTATCTAAACTTGATTTAAACTAAAACTGATAATATACCGGTGAACAATCGAAGGCAACCCACCACTGACTCGAGTAGAACACCGAGTAATCTCCTTCTTCTCAGATCCCAGACCTTTCTCTTCACCTTCTTTCTTCTCCTAATTGCTGCTCTGACATACACGAGCACAACCTCATGCACATGCACACAGCTCCGTCTCACTGGAGCTCGTCGCCGACCCCATCCACAAACCATCTCCGACCTGCTAAATCCCCAGATCACCACAACATCGCTCGATCATTCCCACATCGAAATCCGAACTTCTAAAACTCCCCCATAGGAGAAAGACCTCCATATTTCCGCCTCGTACTTCCCGCTCTGGCCACCGGAACCCCAAATATTCGCCAACGCCATCGCCAACGGCTACTTATCCTCTTTCCCCCATACCGCAGACTTAATCAACCACCTCGACGTCGAAATTTCAGGTAATTGATCCTGTCCCAAAACCATTCTAAAACCCTAACTTCCCCTTAATCGGCCACTGCCGGCATTACAAAAATGCATCACCATTTTTCCCAAAATTCATGACCCCCAAACTTGCTCCGACTAAATTCCGATCATCTAATAGTTCGTCGATCGCCGGGAAAATAGTCGAAATCCGTTTCCCCATCAACTTCAAACTGCTCCAAAAATACTAAACTAAAAATCACGATTTTTGTTTTAAAAAATCCAATTACTCATAGAAGTATCAGATTATGAACTTGAATCTGCTAATTATTCCTGTTGAAATATTTACAAAATCAAGTTTTTACTGAATAATAAACATCCAGGTTGATACAGCCTTCAATTCTTATTATATATATTTTTAGAATTTTAATCTCATTGGTTTAAACAATTTTTGTTCAAACATTTCAACATAAAACTGATTAAAGACAAAACACTTAACTTTTGAATGTTATTTATATCCAACAGTTAAAGAACAGAACACAAAACTTGAATTTCAGGCATGCACACAGAGATAACCACAAACAAATATACATAAAATCGTTTAATTCCAACATGCAAGCCATTATTTCCTATTTAAACCTAAGTTTTCTGCATGTAACAGGGATTTAACAGATTAAAAGCTTTTTAAAACAGATATGATTACTCACATGATTTTCCAGAAACAGGAACAGATCCTGGGAATTGATCTGCTTTGATCTGATCACGATGTTGCTTAAATTTTTGGGTTGCCAGGCTTCTAGATTGAAAACTTGAATTTAGACTTGATTTCCAGGTTTGAATTTGCATTTGATTTACACTGATCTCAGGTTTGAACTTGCATTTGATTTAAGATTGTTGCCTCTGCTTTGCATTGTATTTCAGGTTGAAGTTTTGATCTTGAAAAATTTGAACTGAAGCTTTTATCTTATTTCCAGGTTTCAGATTTTTAACTTTGCTTTGATTTATTTTCTGTTTTGTATTTATTTTCTCAGGTTTTGAGAAGTTTTTAAAACTGAGAAAACTTTTGAACTAAAAATGAGCAGCCTGGTTTAAAGATTTTGATTTTTATTTACATTATCATTTCAAGAGAAAACATCTTTGCCACTTGTTAATTTCATCAACCATTTGTCATTTACATTTGTTTATCACCTTACACATGTTATTAACAAGCTTTATAAACTAACACTTGTAATTATGCATGAGTTTATAAATTTTTAAATGATTTATAAAGCTTTCTTATTTAATTTCCTAATTAATAAATACTTCTCTTAATATATATTAAAAAAAAACCCTTTTAAAGAAAATAATATAAAACAAATTACATTCCAATAAAATCATACATATATATTTTTAAATCCTAAATTAAATCTCACCTTACTTATTTACAAACCACCCTTACATATAAATATGTATAGAATTTCCACAAATTTGTTTAAAGTTGATTCTATATATATATTTTATATTAGCTTTGAAAAGATAAATTTTGCCAAATAAATATTTATAAAAGAAGATCATTAAACAAATATTATCAAATGAATATTTATCTAGATATTTATAAGTCAGTATTTATTATAGTTCAAATTCATCTATATACATATCCAGATATATTCTAATTATCAAAATTTCATTTATTAATCCAAATAAAATCAGTATTTCTATTAATTAACCGAGTTAATTATCAATTTACAGATGTTCCAAAATCCGGGTTATCACATGAATTCCATTTATTAACTCAAGTTCATATTTATTCTAATTACTCTACTTAGCTCATTCAATTAATTTTATTTAAGTTAATCTTCATTTATTTAGAATTCTAGTTAAATTTTAATACAAAATCATTCCAATAAACTTATCTTAAGTTTATTCATATTTAATAATTCCAATTTGTTATATGACTACTTACAAATTATGTTTATACACATTTCATTTACTTAGCCTGTTAGATTATTCCAATTAACCTCTTTCCTTAAGTAAATTTTAATTTCATAACTTAATTTCAAGTTTCCTTTTCTTATCTATTCCATTTTCCAAGTTATACGTTCAAAAACTTAATTTCATTTATTCCACAAAACATTTAAATAACAATTTCAGAATTCAAACACCTGTTTATTTCAAATCATTTCAAAATTATATATATACGTACAACTCTTTTGTATATTCAAATCATATTTTAAATTTTCAAATCAAAACTTGTTTTAACAAAACAAAATTCCAATAGCAAATCACTAATGGTAGCAATCCATCACTTAGAAACTCGAAAATGAATACTGACGATGTCGCGATCATCCCCAGAATTATTTTCCAGCGATTGAAGTGATTTCGGTGCTTTTGATCTCTTTTAAATTCTTTCTAAAAATCTTTTCTAATCAAAATACTTCTACATAATAATATAATATCTTTAAACTTTTGCAAAATAATTGTCAAAAAGAATGGGATTCAAATTCTCAAATTCTTAGTTTAAATCCATTTTTATTTATAACTCATATTTTAAATATATTCGTGTAGTTTCATTTCTTATATATAATATATTTCACAATTGTAAATCATTTTAATTATAATTCCATACTTTATAATTTACTTGCTTATATAATTTATTCTTTTACAATTGATGTCTTTATTTTGATTATTCAAACAGCTTTTATTAACTTGTACATATTTACATTTTCAAACAACCAAACAATCTATGTATATAGACTATAATAATTTCTGAAAATTTATTCCTTTATACATAAAATATAATTTAGGTAAAATTATTTCATTTACCCACTTTCCAAATAATACTGTGTCGGTTTGTCTTGTTCAAGCGTTTAGAAATCTCTATCTATAACATGGCGTCCCACATTTCGACTAGAATTCATAAACCACTTCAAGAGATAAATTAACACAATATAAAACATTTTTATATCACTAACAAATATGCGCTCATATATGTATAATACGCTCAAACTCAATCTAGGGTGCTACTGACCCTATCTATACTGAGTACCCCATCAAAGCCAAGGTTCTCCCTTAACCTTCAGCTCTGATACCAAATGTAACAAACTGGGATTTTTGACTCTAAAAAATCGACACTAATACGTCCACTGTATTACATGCCGAGAAATCAAATGCCGAAAAACCCAATTGTTAAGGGAAAAAGAAAATAAAGGTAGAATAGAATCTCATACAAATGGAATAACATATATTATTTCAATATAAAATCTTTACAGTGGAAAAATTCAAATACAATATCAGAGTCTAACCATAATTCAGCTTGGACAATTATAAATCTTTGTCCTAACAATTGCTGATAACCAAGCAAAACAAATGCAGTATATGGAGCAGATAATAGAATACGTCCATACGTAGATGAAGATCTCCAGCTCTCCTGCTGAAGCTCCAAAGCATCCAAATCTACATTTGTAAATATACTCGGTCTAACCCGAGCATTGAAAGAGAAGAATGCCCTGATCGGTCTAGTAAACCAGTGTCAGAAAACACATCTCAACGGAATTTATTTTTAAGTTATAAACTTTCCTTTATAAAAACAAAGGTATCTTGTAAGACAATGCCCATACATAAACGCGAATGGTTTTTACCTTACGTAACCAAAACATTTCATATCAAATCATGTTATATTATACTAGTGTCTAGTATACAAATAATATCAATCATAGCCGAAGTTGTTTCAATGGTTAAATTTGACGGCATAATAGGTTTACAATCAAGTCCGTAGGCATTTATTGGGAAATGGATTTCCATACAATGGCATGTAAAGGACTACCTTCCGTATAGCAATCTCTAGAGGAATGTACCGAGGATACACAAACAATCCTCCGCATTTGGCAAGACCGGCATATCCCTATTTGGCACTCACACATGGCCTGGATAGAACCGAATATGACATCACCCTGGTCGTTCCCGACCTATCCGGGCCCCATAGCATACACAACATATCCGATATATAGTGATTATCTAGAAAGGTGATGACCATAACCTAATGGTTGTGAACCACATAGCCTTACGGCGTACCCAGTTTAAGCCATAATTGGATGATAAGGACTGAGGTAGCGATTACCTTTCACATAGCACATCCACTTTGAATGCCACATTGCCATCCCATTGATCACTATTGACTTTCATAAACATACAACCTCTGAGCTCCTATATCTCAAAGAAGGGTGTTAAGCTAAGAGAAGTTGCCTTCTACGCCACCAAATAGATGTACGTTTATAAAAGTCAATAAACAATGTAAAAAATGTAATGTGAAACATCCATCCATACAAGTTGTCCAGGAACAGGACAAACCGAAGGCACTCTCCTACCACATCCTGTCCGGGATTACCTCTAGAATTAGTAGCGAGAAGTCCTTGCATATCGTAGGTTTTCATAACGAAGCACTACTGCCACCATAAATATATGATATAGAAAATTTCACCTCGAGGGACTAGTGGCAAGTAGCCCAGCATCATGCAGATCCCCGTCTTCAAAAATCAAGATCATAAACCTGCACTTTCAAACGTATACATTTGTTCGAAGTGGTTCTAGGATAAATCCGACCCCAGTCTCTCCGAACCAACAACGATAAAAAGGCCAATTGTTTGATAGTCGGTTATTTAACTATCAATGCAACAACCAATATCCAGCACCATACGCAATCCCTAGGCCTTTATTTAATCTTTATGAATTAAATAAATTTCCAAATATTTGCTTCAAATTATCTTTAAAAAGATATATCCTAAAAACCATTTCAAATCTTTCTATATTAGAAAACATTTCCATATACTTATATCAACAGTATAAGCATATTCACAAATCACTTCATCTTATCACCTAGAAAATATTTTCATATACTTATATCAACGGTATAAGCATATTCACAAATCACTTCACTTCCAACACTTAGGAAATATCTTCATATACTTATCTCAACGGTATAAGTATATTCTATAACACTACCATTTGGAGGCACGCCAAATAGATTTCTATAACCGATATGTGTATTTCATGATGGAAGGTTCAAAACATAATTAATTTGGTCCAAACTAATATTGCATAAAACATCGTTACGACAACCCAAAACATTAGTATAGAGATTTGATAAATAGTATATAGATAAATCTCATATACTATATGAAATATTGCCTTTCGGAAATCATTTACTATAACAATAGTGTTATAGTCCATGTCTTCCTTACTTTCCCGAAAACGTCTATTACAACAATAATTGTTGAAATCTATGTTTCCGTAGTTATCACATTTTTAAAACATTACCATAACCATTTAAATTCATTTAAAACCATTTGTTTCCAAGACATAAATTACTTCTAAAAGATAAATTTACTTTAAAACCATTACTTCATAAAAATATCACTTTCAAAACTCCTTTAAATAAAAATTCATACTTATGGCTCAACATAAATCATCTCCAATATTTATAAAACCATGTTTATAAATTTCACTTCTATTTTATAAAACTTCTATATATATAATTATTTATTTATAAAATTCTATTTATAAATCCATTCTTTCATAATACTTATTTTACCATAAAAATCCACTTTTAAATCCATTTCTTTATAAATCACATTTATTTATAAAATCCATTTACTAAATTTTTTAAATTTCAATTATAAATCAACTTATTTATTTATAAAATATTACTCAAATAAATCCTTTTATATAAACTAATCTGAAATTTCTAAATCAAATTATTTCTCAAATCTATATTTTTATAAAACCAAAACTCCTAACTTTTATTTCTTTAAGAACAAAATCATTCCTTTTAATAAATTAATATTATTAAAACATATATACTTCCAAAACCATTTCCAAATCCTTTCAAAATTCAAAATCATCATTTCAGTATTTCCAAAATATCAAAAACAAGGTACAGTGCTACCATAGCACTAAATAAGTCAAATCACATCATAAACATCATTATGGCATCCATAACATCATATATCATCATATATATGAAAATAAATCAACAGTGATGAGGAATCCCGTTGGATCCTTCCAACCTATAACCTGTAACAAATACAGCATATGAGAGAAATGTACAATGTCTACTTCGAGGTAGACGCGCGTACAAAGGGTCATTCGCTCATACACGGAAATGTATAGGGTCTCATCCGCTCCAGGGGTGGGAATATATATCCAAACTAACTAATATTTATATATATATTATATCATATATCATCCAAACAAGTATCAATCATCATAAACAAATTTATTCTCACTTGTATAAAAATATAAGCGAGCCAGAGAGGTGAGTTTACTCACTTTGGTTGCATTCGTCGTTACAGCGTTTTATTTCGATTAAAAACAGACAAGAGTTCAAATTTAACCAAAATTCCTACGTGCTCCAAATAAGTCCAATCCAACTCGTATGTGTAGTATTTACGAATACGAACCCAACACAATTCATTTCGTTTGATTTGGATCTCGTATGAAGAAGTTATGAATTTTATAAGTTATTGGATATTTAATTTTAAGTTAATAAACTAATTATATGCTTAAACGTTAATCACATATTAATACCTTCTCCCCCAAACATCTATTCTCCCTTGTACATGCCAATATCGTGCATGCCGTGCACTTATCCCCCTCCCAAACCAACAATACTCCAAACCGATGCCGCCAACGACTTCCTCTTCACCCAAGCATCCCGATGGACCCCTCTTCGTCACACCTCGACCCCCTAGGAAAAATGCGACAACAGCGCATCTCCTCACCATGCGCCCGGTCGCGCAACCCCCTCAAGGTACCGAGCTTCACCAATTTTGTCCTTGAGATGCGCCTCATCACTTACAACTCCAATCTCGCCTCCATTCCTCGAATCCATGTTTAAAACTCCTAAAAATTTAAACCGTAGTTGCTAACATCTATGAAAATGCACAGACGCATTCCAAACCACCACCGAGCACTCTCAAATCGCCAACGCACGAAGTCTTCGCTGCAACGAACTCACAGAAATAAGAATGGAATTTTTTTGTAGAGTATTATTTTGGATTTTAATTTTTTTAAATGGAAAGGAGCCTCAAATATTTGTTGCAGGCTGCGTATATATGATGGAGGCAAATATGGAAGTCAGCGTGTAGGGTATGGGTTGAGGCTGATGGATCAAAGTAGTGTATGGTCAAATCCTTGATAATATATTATTTAAATTCAAAATATCTAGTTAAATCGTATTTAATCCCGACCGACATGTGTCGCATGGCGTTCTATATGTTATACCCCTATTCCGAACGCCATGGAACTTGTTTCGTGACCTAATTTTGTCGTATAGAGAAGACAACTTTTTTGAATCCAATTATTATACTAAATTTCTGATATTAATCTAAACGCGTTTCTATCTCGCACGACCAAACGATACGCCCAATCGTTACAAAACTTGATGGCATATAATAATTCATTATTACGGACCCAATAATACTAGTTTCGTCGAAATCCGAGACTATGCCCCAGAAGGCTATTTTTATATGTTAATTAAAACGAGTTATTTTCAAATTAGTTAAATCACTTTTAAATCAAATTTAAAAGTTTTTATTATCTTTATTCTTATTAATAAAATTTTAAATAAGCTTTTAAATCATTTTTATCCAAATAAAAATGCAAGATTCAATTATTTAACCAATTTCAATTATTAAATTTAACAATTAAATTATCCAATAAATCACTATATTTTGGAATTCAAGTTATTTAATCTATAAAATTAAATTTTCAATATTTTAAATAAATTAAATATTCCAAAGTCAAATAACTAAAATTCTGGTCGTTGCAGTATTTGGCCCAACCCAACACATACTTTGTGCATCCCTAGTTGAGGATTCAAACCTCCATTTCCAGAAACGAAAGCAAAAACTTTCTTCACGACGCTTTTTTTCGCTCTAGTTAGCCTTCTTCATAAACTATCTTTCTATATGCAAATTAAAAAATTCGACAACGTTTCACCCAAAACTACCTCTTCATCTAAATTAGAATTGCATTTCAGAACCCACATAAAAATGGTACATGTGAATTCAAACTGCAATTGTAGAATTAATTATGCATAGTAGTTTCATCACTATAGTGTTTCTATCAGTGTTTCTTACTTTTCAATCTATCGTTGTAGCAGTTTCGGGAATTAGAACTGGAAGAATTATCACTGTCTTTACTGATCTAAACATGGAAACCTAAAATGAAAGAGTTGTCTCAACCTGTAACCATCCTCTCTAGAAGAGAGGAGCATATATATATACACACACACACACACACACACATACATACATACATACATACATATATATAGCGATGTAATATGGATTTAAAGTATACTTTGGGAAGTTTACATTAATACCAAAAGGTATAATACCAAAGGTATTAAAACTATTATTAAAGATAAAGATTTTTGGCTAGCAAAAAAGCTAAACCGAAATATTTATTTTTTTTAACTGGAAATAAATTTCCTTATTTATTAAACAAAATCCAATTTTGTAAATATATTTTCATTTAAAAAAATTATTTATCTCTTACCATTTCGAAGTAAAAAAAATTAATTTTATATGCATATGAACATATACATATATACATATATGAACTAGGATCAATAGCCCCCTTTATTTAGCACCATATTTAGCCCCTTATATTAGTCACAGGTTTATATTTAAATATTTGGTCCATGTGACGGAAGAAAGAAAGAACATATATTTAAATACACACACACACACACATATATATATACACACACACACGAATACATATAATAAAAAATATATATACAAAAGTATTCAAAATTCCTTTTTCGCTAACTGAAAAAAATATTGTTTTATTTCTGTTTATTAAATCAAAATGTTTAAAATAAAATATTTTTTGAATTATTCACCTTAGATCTATTTTGACTAAAATTATTTATTGAAGGAGAAAACTTATGTTGGCGTTTGTAACTTATTAATTATTTTTCAATTTTCAATATACCAAAATATTCATGTTTGAATTTAAACAAATTATATATGGCCAAAATTGAAAAATGATATATATATATATATCTTTGTGTGTGTGTGTATTTAATTATATTAGTTTATTTAATAATTTAATTACTATAAACAAAATTATTTTATATATAATTACTTATATATTTGTTTCAAATTATATGATTATACTTATATATATATATATAAAGGTTCTCAAAAATATCTATAATATAAAATATTCTTGAGAAATATATATTTTTGAGAACCTTTACATTATATATATTATATAGAAATTATATATATGTATATATGTGTGTATTTGAAATTTGGTTCATTCTATTCCATTAAAAAAACTAAAATCACAACATAACATGTACACTAACATTACTTACATAATCATTACCTAAATTAATAAAACACTAAATAATATTGGAAACAACAAGGCCCAAAGACAGTCATCCTGCATATCTATCTTCATCTATAGGATCTATTATGGTAACCACTTGGCCATTACCAGTTAACGACATTCCTCCATCTGTAGTCAACAATAACTGCAAATTCGAATATGGAGGAAGATCATCATTCCCTTTTCATTCGGTTACTGTAAACCACTTAAAAAACCACACAAGCGGTTATCGTAACCTCTTACTCACCAATAGTAACTGCCCAACACAATAAGCGGCACTTCAAACGGATTCCATCTTCAACGAGTTTCTACCGACGACTTAAACTATTGTTTTATTTGACATCATCAAACCTAGATCTGAACACGTTATGGGTTTCCATTTCAAGCATTATCTCTATCCCATGTCTGGAATGAATCACTCAATAGTCTTCGTGATAAACATTTTCGGCTTGTTAAACCAATGACCATAATTGTTGAAGATAGGGGTGCACACAACTCATACTCGATCCGACCTAACCCACCAACCCAATCTAGTCCGGGTCGAATTTGGGTTACAATTTGTAACACATACTATATACGGGTTAAATGTGATATTTTATTCAACCCAACCTTATTTTAACCCAACCTAGCCCAACATAAAAAATTCATTCAATATCAAGCCATTTAAATTGGAACAGGTATCATCTAGAATAAAGCACATGTGTTCCAAAATAAATATACTTAAAAATCATATTCGAGGCCAATCCAAGTAAAATTAAACCGATCAAAACACATAGGATTGACTATGAGATTTTGAGAAGCATTTTAATATATGGAATGAAAATCTTACTCTAATATATATATATATATATATATATATATCTTATACTATAAAACAAAACCCTTGGTCAAAGGGTCAAAGTGAAGCCTTTTTCATGTTTCCTAAAATGCCCATAACAATATGCAATAGCTAAAGTTCATACGTAGACATTTGTAAACACGCCCCTACTACGTTTCAGTAACCATAACCATACATCATGTTTTCTGATATTTCCACTAAAATCTTCTTTTAAAATAACCGACACACTTATTATTAGTTTTCAGTCTCTCGATCACCGCTCCATATTCAATTGAAATCGACATCCAAATATTTCAATTAAATAAGAAGATTTTCCAATCAAGTTGAACTTTGTATACCATAGGCGTGCAGCCCTGTGGGAATTCCATTTGAGGTGGTTGAACGATGATCAACATGGATTTTGTTTCCAGGTTTGCTTTGTTTCGAATGTGTTGCTATTGCAGTTGATGCATTTGTACTTCTTAATTTGTGTGACAATAAATATTTATTATCTTGAAAATGTATTTTATCCACTCTATGTTTTCACGTTTTAAGCTACTAGGTGTGTAACATATTGAACATAATAGAAGGTAATGACTAATTTACAAATTAAATACATGGATATGATTAACTGATGCCAAATCTAAATCACTTTTAATATCACCCATATTTTTTTAATATGCTTCTAATATTTGAGAGTTACTCATGATATTTTTTTTTTCATCTTTTCGCTAATTTGTTAGATGAAACATTAGATGCTTTCTTTATTATGGTAGTACGCCTTAGGTTTTAGATTGTTATAAGTGAAAAATTCATGTGATTTTATGTCTACCGTCACTTACATGCAATATATTAAGTAATTTTTCTTAATGTTCCAAATGGCTCATAATACTTTCCATTGATGCACAAATGATGTTCAGTATATCGCCTAATCAACTTGATTACTTTGTGAGGTTGATTTCATTCTAGTAGTTACTTTGTAGGCTTATTTGATTCAAAAATTGTCATTAAAAATAGAAACTATGCAGGATTTCAAGATCACAACTCTTAAACTTCACTGCACTATGCATAATTATATATTTAGTTAAAACTCCTGAAAGTAAGATTGAGCTTAGTCATTACAAAAATAATTATGGTTAATAAATTAAAACCAATCACTTCATTTCTAGATATTAATTCTGTGCTTGGCATAGTTCAGGGATAGTCCCGTCATCTTGACACCTACGAAGAAGATCATTGACGAAAAGATGTTGGTGTCGCAATGGCTGATCCAGATGGATGTACATCCTACTACGAAGGATCCCATATAGGAGTATATGTTTACTATTGCCAGTTGGATTACAATTTTATGTCGGAGGCTACTAGGTCCTCTTTGATGAACAGTGTCACCATACTTAGTACTCCAATATCTGAGTTACCAGCTTCCCAAATGAGAAAGCTAATGGCAACACTAAATTATTTCAATTTCCAAAATTATTCCTCCACTACTTCAGTCGGGATCTATGATAACTAAGTATTCGAGGTATCTTTGTTTTTCATTTACCTTTTAGATCTCCTTTTATTTTTCGGTAATAATCTAGATCTTCAATTTCGTTATTTCTTCATTATAATTTCTTATTTGTATATCCAAGACATACCGATGGAATCATTGGTAGCTACAAGAATATGTATAATTACCAATTTGAAAGTAGTGCAGGCCTATATATAATGGTATAAATGCTGAAATAGGGGAAGTGGTCTATTCTTTTTTAATATAACTGTTCTTGGATGTAGCATATGAAGTTAGGGAAAAGATAAAAATGGTTAACATTTATTTGGGTTCTTTCCATTTTTCCATTGCTTTACAAATTTTGTGCATTAATACAACTAATATCAGCTTAGGAACAACTTGGACATGTTATGGATCATTTGGTTTCAAATAAAGAAATTTATTTGTAAATCCAAATAGAAGTAATATCTATACTAACTTTTATAGTTATATTAGTAACTACTAAAATTGTATTACTAAAGTTTATACTTACTATATTGGAAAATCCGCACTATGTTAGTAACTTTGATAACCATGTTAGTAATATTTGTAATTATTGTATTGCTAGACGGTAGAGGTAATGTTTGACTTGATTTACAAACCTATTTTAAATTACTATCCTTTGTGCATAGTGCATGCGTTACCTCAATGCTCCACTGTATACGCACAATATACAAAAAAATGACAACTACCCACTAACTTTTACATACAAAAAGTCCATTACATTCAGATTTTATTCATACTCTTATTTCATTTTGAAGAAAAAACAATATTTCTTCTTCATCACACATACAATTTTTCCTAGCTTCTTTAGAATTTACCTTTTCCTGTTGTCCTTTGTACTTTCTCTTTCATCATGGTAAGGGTTATACATTTTTCCTCTTTAACTGACATTGTGCATTCTATACTCATAACTAATACATTTCTACATTGTCTTAATATCCTATTAATCATGATTCTAGGGAAATCATTTGTAAAACAAAATGAAAGCACTTTGGAAATAGTTTCGACAAAAATGAAGGAAAAAGAACGCCTACCACAATTAAGACAGTGCTCCTCAATGCATTTAGTTCAAATTGAAACATTCAAACATTGTTATATTATTATACACCTTGAACAATTGGTGCATTTTTTTACTACTTGATAACAAAGATTTTCTTCACTTCAATCACTTTTGCATCTTAATTCATTCACAAGCCATCACTCTATAACTTCTTCATGAAAATGGACAATTTGAATAATGTATTATGTTGGCAAAGTGGAGTTCGGTCAACATTCATTAAGGTGAATCTATTTTCATGTTGTTCGCAAAATTTTCATTTTATATTTTTTTTCTTTTTCAATTCTATTACTGGATATCATCCATGCTATGAAGTATGCACAAAGTGGCTGCAAATATAATGCTACAAAATTTTCCTACCACAACATCCAAGAACACCAATTACACATAAGTCGAATTTGTAACTTAATGAAATTGGAAAATTATAATATAACAATCTCATTATCAAATGTAGGTAATATGATCACCAAGTGATTTGGTCAACGTTAAGCTAGAATTATGATGTCAGAAATGATGTTTACAATGTGATACATTATTACCTGATTAAGGTCTCCAACTTTATTACTAGAATATAGTTGTTGTTAACATAAAAAATCTCTTATAAAACGTTTTTAACTCCGCCATCAACTTATTATTGACGTCGATCTCAATCCCGGAACAAGGAGGAGAGAAAACAATTACGACAACTATACTTCGTACTTAAAAATTACTGTCAAACTACTACTGTTGACATCAATTTCAGTCCTACATAATTTAATAACAATATTACAGTAATCGATAATTCAAAATTTATACAGCAAGTGTAAAGTAGTTTTAAACGTCAACAAGAACTGAGTGTTCACGAGGAGTGGAGTACCATGGGACGTACGATCTTCATAGTTGAAAATAGAGACAATGCAATTTTTTTAAAATAGAGACAACACAAGTTTTTTAAGTTCCAAACTATTAAAAATGCTAATTTTAATATTTATTACATTTCTCTGCATATTGATGTAAGGTTGATTACTCTTTTACCCAATTAATTATTTCCTTAAATAAGTTAGTCTTATTCATGTTTTGATAAATGATTTAATTATGCATGTATGCACATAGAAAATGCAACATTTTATACACATCAAGTCATTTTGTAAGATTAAACAAATCTTACAAACATTGTTTTATAACACTAATTTCTTCTACGCACGTGCACCGCCCGAGGCAAAGTTATATATATATATAATATATATAATATATATATAGTGAATCAATTCTACATGATGTATTTTACAATGAAATTCTAAATAAATAGTTGTAGTGAATCAGTTATATTTAATACATCATGCTACCTAAAATCCGCTATTTTGAGTTGAACATTTTAATATTTTATTTTGATTTTTTCTTCAAATTTTTATTTTCATATTAGGCTTATGTAACTCAAGCTAACGCTATTAAACCCGACCCAATCCATACTTCAACCCAACCAATATCCAACCTCATATAGGGTCAGGTACGGTTGAGCTATTTTTATTCAATATATGGGTTGGGTGAAGTATTTGGCTCCACCCATCCCATACTTTATGTAGCCCTAGTTGAAGATCCAAATCTCCGTTCCCTGAAACCAAAACAAAAACGTTCTTCACGACACTTTTTTTGCGCTCTAGTTAGCCTTCTTCATAAACTATTTTTGTACCATGCAAATTAAAAATCTAATAGCGTTTCACTTGAAACTACCTCTCCATCTAAATTCAAATTGCATCTCAGAACCCACATAAAAATGGTACATGTGAATTCAAACTGCAATTGTAGAATTAACTGTGTATAGTAGTTTCATCACTATAGTGTTTCTATCAATGTTTGTTACTTTGCAATCTATCGTTGTAGCCATTTCGGGAATTAGAATTGGAAGAATTATCACTGTCTTTACTGATCTAAAACACGGAAACCTAAATTGAAAGATTTATCCCAACCTATAACCATCCTCTCTAGAAGAGAAGATCATATATATATATATATATATATATATATACACACACACATATATACATATATACACACACACACACATATATATACACACACACGTGCGCGCGCGCACATATATGTGTGTGTATGTGTATCTATATAGTTGACCGTAGGACAAAGCGGTCAGTTTTTCCTATGAACCCCCAGTTTTGATTATATGTATGTATTGTTGATGTATATATTGTGAATATGATTATCATAACATATTAAATGTAAATTAAAATAAATTAATTTTAAATTAAATAATAAATAATTGATGTTAAATATTATCAATAAATAAATATTTTAATCAAACTAATTAAATTAATATATTTCAAATCCCTTTTATTAATCAAAATACTAATTTTGATATTGTATTAACATATATTTGTTTACATAATAAACACAGAATAAAGATCTTATGCAACTTAATAAAAGAAAGAAAAATTGAAATTCACCATTTTTGCCCCACTACCGATGCACCTGATCCAACAACGCTCTCTATACGATAGACGGTGAATTACTCATTGTTTTTGGAAGCATCAAGACGTCGTATGCTTGTGCTTGTTTAGAAAAATCTCAAAATGACTCGACGAGAATCTTCTACAGGTTAATAGAGCTAAATCAAAATAAAAGACAGTGGTATTCATTAAATTTGAGGGTAATGTTAATCTTAAGTAGCTAAACTTTAAATTTTTTAGTGTTACGTTGATGGCCAAAAGAAAATGTACACAAAATGTCATTATCAAGTGCAACTTAATAAAGATTAGAAATTAGATTTCATCTAAATGACCAACAACAGCTTCAAGATTACCCTTGTACTCATTAAAATCTTCAAAGGACATTCATCATACTTGGAAAAAAATAACCACCACTCCTTAGAAAATAGAGGCTTTGTTGCTTCTATAACTAAGCATATGACCGACGTATATTTTTTAAGGTAGAAAATTTTTGATGAGAAGCTATTTGAAGAGGAATTGTTACGAAAGAAGGAATGGCAATTCATGGGAAAACAATAATTAAACCTCACATCGTAGTAGGATCATCTTTGTTTTAAGTAAATAAGAGGTTTTAGGGAAAAAGATTAGTGAACTTTCAATTGGAAAAGGTTACTTCTAATATTTTAGAATACATTGTTGATAAATTACCATTATAATCACAACGAAATTGAGTTAAATTTGATCAAGATGGTGGTAATAAACAACTTATCTAAAACATTCTTGTTGTAATGGCTGGGTTGTTTAACAAAAAATACCTTAAAATACTTTTTACATTTTAAATGTCAATTTCCATAAATTAGTTTAAATTAGCATGCTTTTGCTTTTACTGATGAAGCCATCCTGAATCCACATGCCCAAACGTACACATTCATAACATATAACATAACGTACACATTCATAACATTGTACATTGTACATAAATATAACAGTAGGCTTCCATTTACCATATTTAATTATTTCAAGTAATTAGATGTTGCGTGAGAACATAAAGTCAATGTCTCACTTACTTTGTTCTGCTCATAGTTTAGAAATTCTAAACTAGACCGGATTGCGGTTGAACTACGATAGCCACCGTAGCTTTGTATCAAATATTTACTGAGTATTGCGATCCATTTGATAAAGAAAAAAAATTAAAAATTAGAGCATCAAATCGAGGTAATGTTTAAGACAAAGTCATGAATGGTCGCTCCTAACTAGTCATATATTTCGCATTAGCAGACAATATTACCCAGTGATACTTTTGTTAATGTGGGTCTTGAGGTGGGGCGTCACAGCTTGGCGTAAATCAAACTGGCAATGTATCGGAGCCGGCGGTTGAAACATTGAACCATGATTGAATCATGAGTAGAATTGTGAGTTGCGTTTTTATCTCTTTTCCATTCCTTAGCCCATCGTTCGGTAACTCATTTTTGCCTTCAAAATGAGAAACTCTGGTTTCGTGCCTCTACAACCTGCAGTCGCCACCTCCGTAGTCATCTTCGCACTCGACTCACATCCTAAGCTCCAAAAGTCCTAAGCTTCATAAGGAATCTATGGTTGCCGACCTACAAGCTCCTACTGTTGTATATATACATTTATACGTTTCTTAATGTATTTTTTGAGCTGTTTGTTTTTTCTGGTATACTCGTTTAATTATTGTATTAGATGAATTTGATAAACCAAGTTGCAACAAGCATCCTCAGTTTTGATTTTATGAGTAGACGAGCATTAGGGCACGCGCTTCGCGCATGATAATGGCATGTGTCTCGCATATGAATTATTTTTTTACAGATTATATATGATTAAGACGTTCAAGAAAAAATAGTTTGCACAAATATTTAGCCATATTTTTATGTTGAAATAATGTATAGTTAATTTAAAATTTTATTTCTAAGTTGCAACATCTAATTTTTATTGTTAGTTTGAATTTTATTTGTATTATTAATTAATAAACAACGAATTTATATTTAATTAAAAAAATGCTTATTGGTTAGATCCTATTATATAGACATTTTGAATTTGTAAAAAAGCTTAACTGTCAGATCCTATTTTTTAGGGGATATTAAGATTTGTTAATATCGGGCAAGTTTAACTGTTAGACCCTATTTTTAAGGACTATTAAGATTTGTTAATGCTATAGATGGACATTTTTGGTAGTTCATACTGTCACAAAAAAGATGTGATATCAAAGGTATTACAACTAATATTAAAGATATCATGTGCTTTTAGTATGTGATTGTCAAACTTTTTTTTCATTCGACTTCTTATATGTGCACATGCAATCGTAGTATGCTTTCATGTTCATCATGCCTTTATAATCATATTGGAGGAATGTTGTACTTACCTACAAGAGGGGCGTTCTTGTCCATGGTGCCTTTGTAATGATATATGTAATAGTAACATACTGAGAACCTTCAAATATGTTCATGAAGCATGATGAGAACCTACGTTATTCATCTATTGTTCATGTTCATGCTTTCAAGAAACCTTCAAGTATTCATCTATTTTTCGGTTTTGGTACAATAACCAATTGTACAAATGCAGCTACCATGTTTAAGTTTTTATCTATTTAACATGCATATATTACACAACAAACATAAAAAATAAACAAATAAAATAAAAAAGGCACGGTTCAACCGATCAAATCATTGAAACCTTAAATCATTTAGAGCTCAAAGATCCATCAACTATTTTGAAACGGGCATTGGATGTTTCAATTAAATAGTTGCTTGTCTTTATGGCTGATCAACTCCAACCTTGAAAATGAAATTAATGGAACTACCAGACTAAATCTCAGCGACTGATTGACCATGGGAGTGCCATCAAAAATCATATTTTGTTTCCAAATCTTATTCATGAAAATATCATATTGAATACTCGTCTGCACAATAATTCAAAGTTCGGTTGCAATATTTACCAGCCACACAATAAGAAAGTAGATTACTGCTAGTCTTTTGGTCAGGGTTTGTAACAACCCTGATATTGGTGATTACCTGAAATATTAAATTATAATGATAGTTATAGTTTAATATTGAGAATAAAATAAAATGGAGGAGATAAGTTAGGTAAAAAATTTGTTATTTTAAATAAACAATGTGTTTGAGAATAAATATTGGGCTTAAAATTTGATTGTTAGGAGATTTGGTTAAATAAGATGAAAATATTGGAATTTTGTTAATTTGAGTTAATAAATTAATCAAGATATATATTTCAACATTTAATTGTTGAAATAAATATAAATTGATGAAAATAAAGTTTTAAATTTTATTTTGAGGATTAAAGTGGAAAATAATCAATTATTGTTTTTATTTGGATAAATATTGTAATATTGGTAATTATTGCCAATATTAACCTTTTTATTGAATTTAAAAGGGGAAATATGAAGAAAACATGTCTTTTATTAAAATAAAAGATGAAATATTGTGTGAAAATATTATTCTGTTGTTTCAAAAGTGTTAAAATGATTTATTATAATTTATTTGACTAAGAGAATAATTTTTGATCAAGTTATACTTTAAAAATAGTGTTTTTACACTAAAATTGAGTAAATTATTAAATATTGTCAAAAATATGGTTTTACTGTAAAAATAACTTTTTATTGTTGAAATAAATGTTATTTTGTCACAATAACTATTTTATTTCAAAAAAAATTGATGTATGTATTTTACTTGGCTTTAAAATGTTGGAATATGTGTATATAGTGTAAAATAGTTTAATATATACACATAACTTTGTTTTTTTTCACTAAGTATTTTATTTGGGCTAAGAGGGTTTGAATGGGATCTATAGCCCATCCTCTAGAATTTTCTGGTTGAGAGAAAATGAACTGTACGTATTTTCATTTTCTTCTTCCTCTCAACAAACACTTACAGTAAAACAATAAAAGAAATTTCATAGCTTTCTCGATTTAAAATCAAATTTCACCAAACCTTTTGCAAATTAAAGAAGAGAGTCTTCAAACTAGAGTATATACAAGGTAATCACATCCAATACTTGGACTCAATTCATCAAATCTTGAGTTTGTATTGAATTGTCTGTAACTTTTCTTCTTTTGGTCTGCATGTTCTTTTTTTACCAACTACAGATCTTTGAAGGCTTCTTTGCATCGAAAAGCTTCTATTTCTCTTCAGTTTGATAAAGCTAAATCCACTTTTTGCCAAGGTGAGTGCAAGCTCACAAATTTGCTAGCTGAAATGATAATCTTGTGAGAACTTGACAAAAGAAAAAGAAAAGAAAAAAATAAGAAAATCATCTTTGTAAAATTTGTTTGAGATTTAAACTGAAACAAATTTTATCATAACTTTTGCATTTCTTAACCAAATTAAATAAATTTGGATGTTATGAAAAGCCTAGACATAGAGCTACAAGTTTCATGTTTTGACATTTCTAAAATTTTGAAGTTTTCTTGATCAAAATCGTGCTTGTTTGTTGCTGTCCCGAGAGCAAATCGACAGCAACAACAATCACAAGCCTAAGAATTGTTTTGGCCATAACTCTTTTGTTTCTTAACCGATTTTGATAATTTTGGATGTTCCGGAAAGCATAAATCATGTACTACAACTTTCATGTATTATGTTTTCTAAAATTTTGAGGTTAGTTATGGCAAAATCAAATTATTCTACTGCTATCCTGATAGCAAAACCAATATTTGCTCTGTGCTTGAAGCTGAACGAAATTTGCCATAACTTCTTCATTTCTTAACCGATTTTGATAATTTTGGATGTTCCGGAAAGCGTAAATCATGTACCACAACTTTTATATATTAATTATTCTGTAATTTTAAGGTTAGGTATGAAAAAATCGAATTTTTCTACTGCTATCCCGAGAGCAAAACCAATATTTGCTCTGTGCTTGAAGCTGAAACGAAATTAGTCATAACTTCTTCGTTTCTTAACCGATTTTAAAATTTTGGATGTTCCGGAAAGAATTAATCATGTACTACAACTTTGATTTATTAAGTTTTCGGTAAATTTGTGGTTAGCTATGTCAAAATCAAATTTTTCTACTACTATCCCGAGAGCAAAACCAATAATTGCTCTGTGCTTGAAGCTGAAACGAAATTGACCATAACTTCTTCGTTTCTTAACCAATTTTGATAATTTTGGATGTTCTGGAGTGCTTAGAGATAGAGCTACAAGTTTCATGTTTTTATTTTTCTGTAATTTTGATGTTTTCTTGATCAAAATCGTGCTTGTTTGTTGCTGTCCCGTGAGCAAATCGACAGCAACAACAATCACAGGCCTAAGAATTGTTTTGGCCATAACATTTTCGTTTTTTAACCAAATTCAATAATTTTTGATGTTCTGGAAAGCATAGATATAGAACTATAAGTTTCATACTTTGAGTTTTCTATAATTTTGAAGTTATCCGGGTCAAAATTGAGAAGAATTAAGAGCCAAAAATTTCTATTTGGAATTATGGTTATAAATAACCATCTAGATGTTATTTTTACTTGTCGATGAGATGAGGTAAGCTACTTTATGATGATTTTATGATGTTGAGATGTATTATGATGGCTTTTACTTGTCGATGAGATGAGACAAGTCACGATGCCACTAGTACCCGTCAATGATATGAGACGGATATGGTATTGTATTTACTCGCCGATGAGATGAGGCAGAGTATATTTTCATGATGTTTATGGTGTTTTACTAGTGTGGCACCAACTAACGGCTAGTAAACTGTTAGGTGCGAACGTATGGTATGGGACGTACGTTAACGCCTATTGGGTTCCTATCCGAGAAGTTGAGACACATTCATGATGTTTACTAGTACTATAAACCACGAGTACTCAATTGGAGTCATCATTTGTAGTTGCGACTCCGATCATCACAATGTTATTAACTCGTGTCTTTGTGACTGGGAGTCATTATGATATTATAGACTATAGTCATCATGACGTTCACGATGTTATGATGTTACTTGACTCCAGTCATCACGATATTTATGGTACCAAATATTAGTACTAGTCACGATGTAAGCACGTGCAGTTTTCCATGAAGTTTTAGATGTTTTGATTTCACCTTTTTATGAGGATGTTTATTATAGCCTTGAGTAAGATGAAGGCTTATATGTATTGATGGTTTTATGGTGGTTTCTAATATGATGTTTTGAACTCTCATTGAGTTCTTTTATGATGGATTTATGAGGTTTTAGACTATTTTATGATGATTATTTATATGGTTCAATTTTCTTACCTATTTCACTTATATAACTATAGAAGGTGAACCATAGTTAGAGAACCAATTGAATTCCCTTATGAAATCATGATGAACCTAAAGATGTCTCACCTTAGAGATTATTTGATGATACTTATATCGTTCCGTTGTCAACAATAGAATGGTTC
This sequence comes from Allium fistulosum, assembly GCA_030737815.1. NCBI lineage: Eukaryota > Viridiplantae > Streptophyta > Magnoliopsida > Asparagales > Amaryllidaceae > Allium > Allium fistulosum. The sequence continues at coordinate 815,278,135 of CM060901.1, read as the reverse complement.
TCCCTTTCCCCCTATTATTGTTATCTTTACTAATGATAAGTTCTAGCCTACCTGACCCGTGTATTTATTACTCGGGTCAGACCGAGTTGCAGGTTAGGTATGGATTTAGCTCACTCCTTCTTGGATCCATTAGCTTGCTTTTGTTTGGACCACTTCGTTCGGACATGGACATTGTACCTATTATTATTTTGTGGGATGGTTGTTTATGTATATTTTGAAGTTCATGCTACTTATGTATGTTGTATTATGTATGATGTATGGAGGTGTATGTATACTCTGATCTGGGTCTGCTGTTCTGTGAATGTTCATATATATATTTGTATATTGCATTTATTCTGAAACAGTTCTAAACTATCATGGTATCGATTAGCTAAGGACTAGGTGTGTCGACCATATATGAGGTAATGGAAAAAAAATATCGACATACTTAGCTCTTAGCCAATGCATTATCATGAGAGTCGTCCTTAACCAGCCCTTTTCTCTGCATTAGTAGACAAGATTACTTAGTAATTCTCTTTACTAATGTGGGTCTGGGGTGGGGCATCACGGCTTGGTATCAGAGCAGGATTTTAGAATATAATGTGATATATGTAGAACAGTACACAAGATTACCCTACATCAAATATAATACATTTGAACACATCATCCTCAATCGTGATCCATCTCACCTTGTCCTTGTTTTGATTTGTGTCCCTTTTTGATTCCTTTAGGGTAGATAGAAAGGAATATGTCTAGGAATTTCTAATTTAATTCCGTAGTATTCCTTAATTTCTACATTTGAATTGCTAATATATCTATCTACCCTGTGAATAATCCTATCTTATCTTGTCTTTCAGCTATGTCTGGTAGAGGTAGAGGACGCTCTTCGGCGGCGGGACCGTCCAGTGGTTCTCGTCCTGAAGGTGTATATATGTCTACCGATTAGATTCTCGAGCTTATTAGGAGCACTCAGCCTCCAGATCCAGCTCGATCTTCTCCTCCACGCAAATCCGCATTTGCGCGCATGTGTAGCGACTTCACTCATCTTGGTGGAAAGATCTTTAGAGGCACTGAGACCGTCTTAGAGGTCGAGGCATAGCTAAATTCTTGTGAGCGCATATTTAGCCGTATGGAGATATCTAGCCAGTCGAGTGTGTTGCAAGAACGTGCATTAAATTGATATGACTTGCTTGTGGCGGAAGTTGATGAGTCTACCTTAGAGTGAGATCAATTCCGTGAGAGATTCGAGCTTATGTTTGTTCCTGAATCCGAGAAAGCTATATTAGCTCGACGTTTCCTTGATTTCAAACAAGGGAAGTCGACAGTTTCTGAGTATGTTGCATCTTTTGAAGCCTCATCTAAGTATGGTCTTGAGCACATTTCTACTCCGTATAAGAAGAATATTAAGTTCGTCTCTGAACTTAAGAAATACTTGAAGAAATCTCTTATGCTTCGTCTTGAGCTTTCTTTTGAGAAACTTGTGGATACGGCCCTTCAGCTTGAAGCGGTCGAGAAGGAGAAGGATAGTGATGTTGAGGGTGAGGTTCGGGGAAATCCGAACAAGAAAAAGTTTTTCCGCAAGTCTAAGTCTTTCCACGCTAATAAGAAGAAGAAGCAAGGTGGATCCTCTTCTCAGTCTCCAGCTACTCCTTCAGCTAAGCCTTTTTCTTGTTTTAATTGTGGTTCGCCTGACCATCCGATGAGAGAGTGTCTCAAGCCTAAGAGATGCCTCTATTGTAAGAAGGAGGGACATTTGATTTCAGCTTGTCCTAAGAGGGAGAAGAGTTCTTGTCAGGTTCATCTTAATGTAGCTACAACTTCTATAGATGCTTCTCGGTCTCAAGGTATATTCTCTTCCGTTTTAGAGGGTTCTATTTTATTTCATGATCGTTCTATTCGAGTGCTCTTCGATATGGGTGCTTCTCATTCATTCGTGTCAAAGGAACTCGTCGATGCTTTACAGCTAAATGTTTCTTGCATGCTTACTTCTCTACGGATTGCAAATCCTATTGGGGGATCTACAACCCTTATTCTTCTTTGTGATGATGTTGAGATTATGATTTATGGTTTTCCTTTCTGTGCGAATCTGCATGTGATTCCTTTTCTTGGATTTGATATGATTCTTGGTATGGACTGGCTAGTTAGATACGATGCCAGGATTCTTTGTTTGGAGAGAGTTTTATATCTTCGTCATCCTGATTCTCCTACTCGGTTGTCTCTTTTGCTTCAAGAGTCCGATCATGATTCCGTGACTTCTTTATTTGCTCTTGATTCTCGAGACGGTGATGATAATGTGTCTCGAATTCCCGTTGTTCGTGACTTTCCAGACATATTTGAGCCTGTTTCGGGATTACCACCCAAGCGGGCTATTGAGTTCCGCATCGACCTTATTCCAGGCGCACAGCCAGTTAGTCGTCCTCCCACAAGGATGTCTACTAAAGCGAATGAGGAACTCACGAAGCAACTCCTAGAGCTTGAAGCCAACCATTTCATTCGATCTAGTTCTTCACCATGGGGAGCCACGGTGGTATTCGTGAGGAAGTCCGATAGGATTCTTAGGCTATGCATCGATTCTCGCAAGCTTAACGAGTTGACCATCAAGAACCACTATCCATTGCCTAGGATTAACGATATGTTTGATTAGTTGTGTGGCGCTAAGGTCTTCTCATAGCTTGACCTTGCAACGGGATTTCACCAGCTCCGAGTTGCGGACGATAGCATTCCACTTACAACTTTTCACACTCGCTATGGTTCTTATGAGTGGCTCGTCATGCCGTTCGATTTGACGAATGCCCCTACTTATTTCGTCGACCTTATGAATCGAGTATTCCGGGAATATCTCGATAAGTTTGTTCTTGTTTTCATCGACGACATTCTTGTATATTCTAAGTCCGAAGCGGACCATACTCGACATCTTAAAATTGTTTTGAGTACTCTTCGACAGCATCAACTCAAAGCAAGGCTTTCTAAGTGTCATTTCTGGGAAAAGCAAGTTAAGTTCTTAGGTCACGTTGTTTCTTCCAAAGGCATTTCGATCGATCCTTCTAAGATCGAAGCCATCCAGAATTGGAAGAGGCCTGAGAATGTTCATGAGATTCGTAGCTTTCTGGGTTTGGCGTGTTATTACCGTCGATTCATCAAAGACTTTTCCCGTATTGTGCTTCCCTTGACTAGCCTTACGAAGAAAGGCATTCGCTATATGGTCAGATAAGTGTGAGGCTTCCTTTCTGAGATTGAAGGAGCTTCTCACTAATGCTCATGTTCTTGTGGTTCCTGAAGGGAATCAGGATCTTATTGTCTATACTGATGCCAGTCATAGTGGCCTCGGTGTTGTTCTTATGTAGAAGGATAGGGTAGTTGCCTACGCTTCAAGGCAATTACATCCGAACAAAGTTCGGTACGCTACCCACAATTTAGAGCTTGCCGCCATTGTCTTTGCTTTGAAGATGTGGCGTCATTATTTGTTAGGAGAGCACTTTACTCTTTTCACCGATCACAAGTCTCTTAAGTACTTGTTCACCCAGAAGGAGCTCAACATGCGACAGCAGCGTTGGCTCGAGTTTCTAGCTTCATATGATTTTTATATTCTGTATACCCTTGGCAAGGGGAATCGAGTAGCTGATGCTTTGAGCCGCAAGCATTCAACCATTGTTTCCATAATGATTGCAGAATGGAAAGTTCTTGAGACGATTTCCATGTGTGATATTCGTGATCGTGGTTCCACATCCAACTCTCCTATTCTATTATATAGCATGGAATCTCGTCCTACTCTTCTAGATCGGATTGTTGAGGCTCAGCAGCAAGACTCCGATATATCTACTCTTATTCAAAAGTATAAGTCTGAATCCCACGATGACATTGAGATGAGGGATTTCAGCATCGATATTCATGGGTGTCTTCGAAAGAAGAACCGTCTAGTCGTGCCTTCTATTCTAGAAATTTGGCGGGACATTCTAGCCGAGTGTCACCGTTCTAAGTATACTATTCATCCTGGCAGCTGCAAGATGTATGCTGATATGCGTCGTCTCTATTACTGGGAAGGCATGAAGCGAGATATAGCAAGTTATATAAGCAATTGCATGACTTGTCAGCTTATTAAGGCAGAGCATCAGCGACCCAGTGGTCTTCTTCACCCTTTAGGGGTTCCACTGTGGAAATGGGACCAAGTTTCTATGGATTTCATCAATGGCTTACCTCGTTCGTGGTCAGGCCATAGCAGTATTTGGGTTGTTGTGGACCGTCTCACCAAGTCCGCACATTTCATTCATATTAAGTCTAATAGGACGACATCTCTCTTATCGAAGCTATATATTAAGGAGATTGTGCGATTACATGGTGTTCCTTCATCTATTGTGTGTGATCGTGATCCTCTTTTCATGAGTCACTTCTGGCAGAGTCTCCAGCAAGCTTTAGGCACAAAGCTTAATCTTAGCACAACTTATCACCCACAGTCTGATGGACAGACTGAACGGGTGAATCGTATCTTGGAAGATCTGCTTCGTGGTTGTATCTTGGATTTTTGTGGTGGTTGGGAGGATCATCTTCCTCTAGTTGAGTTTGCTTATAATAATAGCTACCAATCTTCTATCGGCATGGCTCCTTTCGAAGCCTTATATGGAAGGCCATGTCGTTCTCCATCATGTTGGCTTGAGTCGGGGGAAAAGCTCATTCTTGGCCCCGAGTCTATTCGAGAATCATCTGAGAAGATCCATCTTATCCGAGAGAGAATGAGAGAGGCTTAGAGTCGACAGAAATCCTATGCGGACAACCGTAGAAGGCCTCTTAAGTTCTCAATGGGCGATCTTGTTTATATTCGAGCTTCTCCTCTGAAGGGAGTGATACGCTTCAGCTAGACAGGGAAATTGGCACCACGCTATATTGGGCCATTTCATATTACAAAGCGTATCGGTCCTGTTGCATATCGTGTAACACTCCCCGATCATTTTTTTGGAGTTCACGACGTATTCCACGTCTCTCAGTTGAGGAAGTGTCTACGAGGTTCTGATTCTGTGCTTGGTTTTCGTGCTTTAGAGAAGTTGGAAGTCTCTCCTAATCTATCTTATGTGCAACATCCTATGAGAGTTCTTGCTTCGGAGACTAGACGTCTTCGAAACAAGAGTGTCATGCTTGTGAAGATTCAATGGTCCGATAATCCCAATGACTGCACTTGGGAAACCAAAGAATTCATCGAGCGATCTTATGCTGATTTCTTATCTTCTCACTTTGAAGGTAAGAATTTTCCATTTAATCTATAATTCCTTTGTTTGATGAAATAAATTGTGTTGAATACAGATTTCCTCTAGAAATTGCGAGGACACAATTTTTATAAGCGGGGGAGACTGTAACAACCCTGATATTGGGGATTACCTAAAATATTAAATTGTAATGATAATTATAGTTTAATATTGAGAATAAAATAAAATGGAGGAGATAAATTGGGTAAAAAAATTGTTATTTTAAATAAACAATGTGTTTGAGAATAAATATTGGGCTTAAAATTTGATTGTTAGGAGATTTGGTTAAATAAGATGAAAATATTGGAATTTTGTTAATTTGAGTTAATAAATTAATCAAGAGATATATTTCAACATTTAATTGTTGAAATAAATATAACTGATGAAAATAAAGTTTTAAAAATTTTATTTTGAGGATTAAAGTGGAAAATAATCAATTATTGTTTTTATTTGGATAAATATTGTAATATTGGTAATTATTGCCAATATTAACCTTTTTATTGAAATTAAAAGGGGAAATATGAAGAAAACATGTCTTTTATTAAAATAAAAGATGAAATATTGTGTGAAAATATTATTTTGTTGTATCAAAAGTGTTAAAATGATTTATTATAATTTATTTGACTAAGAGAATAGTTTTTGATCAAGTTATACTTTAAAAATAGTGTTTTTACACTAAAATTGAGTAAATGTTAAATATTGTCAAAAATATGGTTTTACTGTAAAAATAACTTTTTATTGTTGAAATAAATGTTATTTTGTCACAATAACTATTTTATTTCAAAAAAAAATTGATGTATGTATTTTACTTTGCTTTAAAATGTTGGAATATGAGTATATAGTGTAAAATAGGTTAATATATACACATAACTTTGTTTTTTTTTCACTAAGTATTTTATTTAGGCTAAGAGGGTTTGAATGGGATCCATAGCCCATCCTCTAGAATTTTCTGGTTGAGAGAAAATGAACTGTACGTATTTTCATTTGCTTCTTTCTCTCAACAAACACTTACAGTAAAAGAACAAAAGAAATTTAATAGCTTTCTCAATTTAAAACCAAAATTCACCAAACCTTTTGCAAATTAAAGAAGAGAGTCTTCAAACTAGAGTATATACAAGGTAATCACATCCAATACTAGGACTCAATTCATCAAATCTTGAGTTTGTATTGAATTGTCTGTAACTTTTCTTCTTTTGGTCTGCATGTCTTTTTAGCAACTATAGGTCTTTGAAGGCTTCTTTGCATCGGAAAGCTTCTATTTCTCTTCAGTTTGATCAAGCTAAATCCACTTTTTGCCAAGGTGAGTGCAAATTCACAAATTTGCTAGCTGAAATGATAATCTTGTAAGAACTTGGCAAAAGAAAAAGAAAAAAGAAAAGAAAATCATCTCTATAAAATTTGTTTGAGATTTAAGCTGAAACAAATTTTATCATAACTTTTGCATTTCTTAACCAAATTTAATAATTTTGGATGTTCTAGAAAGCTGAAATGAAATTTGCCATAACTTCTTCGTTTCTTAACCGATTTTGATAATTTTGGATGTTCCAAAAAAATTAAATCATATAATGCAACTTTCATGTATTAAGTTTTTTCTAATTTTGAGGCTAGCTATGGCAAAATCGAATTTTTCTACTGCTATCCCGAGAGCAAAACCAATATTTGCTCTGTGCTTGAAGCTGAAACGAAATTTGCCATAACTTCTTCATTTCTTAAATGATTTTGATAATTTTGGATGTTCCGGAAAGCTTAAATCATGTACTACAACTTTCATATATTAAGTTTTCTGTAATTTTGAGGTTGGTTATTTCAAAATCGAATTTTTCTACTGCTATCCCGAGAGCAAAACCAATAATTGCTCTGTGCTTGAAGCTGAAACGAAATTGACCATAACTTCTTCGTTTCTTAATTGATTTTGATAATTTTGGATGTTCTGGAAAGCACGGAGATAGAGCTTCAAGTTTCATGTTTTGATTTTTCTATAATTTTGATGTTTTCTTGATCAAAATCGTGCTTGTTTGTTGCTGTCCCGTGAGCAAATCGACAGCAACAACAATCACAGGCCTAAGAATTATTTTGGTCATAACATTTTCGTTTCTTAACCAAATTCAATAATTTTGGATGTTCTGGAAAGCTTAGATATAGAAATATAAATTTCATACTTTGAGCTTTCTATAATTTTGAAGTTATCCGGGTCAAAATTGAGAAGAATTAAGAGCTCAAAAATTCTATTTGGAATTTTGGTTATAAATAACCATCTAGACTAGATGTTATTTTTACTAGCCGATGAGATGAGGTAAGCTACTTTATGATGATTTTATGATGTTGAGATGTATTATGATGGCTTTTACTTGTCGATGAGATGAGACAAGTCACGATGCCACTAGTACCCGTCAATGATATGAGACGGATATGGTATTGTATTTACTCGCCGATGAGATGAGGCAGAGTATATTTTCATGATGTTTATGGTGTTTTACTAGTGTGGCACCAACTAACGGCTAGTAAACCATTAGGTGCGAACGTATGGTATGGGACGTACGTTAACGCCTATTGGGTTACTATCCGAGAAGTTGAGACACATTCATGATGTTTACTAGTACTATAAACCACGAGTACTCAATTGCAATCATCACGTTGTAGTTGCAACTCCAATCGTCACGATGTTATTAACTCGTGTCTTTTTGATTGGGAGTCATTATGATATTATAGACTATAGTCATCATAACGTTCATGATGTTATGATGTTACTTGACTCCAGTCATCACGATATTTATGGTACCAAATATTAGTACTAGTCATGAAGTAAGCACGTGTAGTTTTCCATGAAGTTTTAGATGTTTTGATTTCACCTTTTTATGAGGATGTTTATTATAGTCTTGATTAAGATGAAGCCTTATATGTATTGATGGTTTTATGGTGGTTTCTAATATGATGTTTTGAACTCTCATTGAGTTCTTTTATGATCAATTTATGTGGTTTTAGACTGTTTTATAATGATTATTTATATTGTTCAAATCCTTGCCTATTTCACTTATATAACTATAGAAGGTGAACCATAGTTAGATAATCAATTGAATTTCCTTATGAAATCATGATGAACCTATAGGTGTCTCACCTTAGAGATTATTTGATGATACTAATATCGTTCCGTTGTCAACAACGGAATGGTTCTCCCTTTCCCCCTATTACTGTTATCTTTACTAATGATAAGTTCTAGCCTACCTGACCCGTGTATTTATTACTCGGGTCAGACCGAGTTGCAGGTTAGGTATGGATTTAGCTCACTCCTTCTTGGATCCGTTAGCTTGCTTTTGTTTGGACCACTTCGTTTGGACTTGGACATTGTACCTATTATTATTTTGTGGGATGGTTGTGTATGTATATTTTGTAGTTCATGCTACTTATGTATGTTGTATTATGTATGATGTATGGAGGTGTATGTATACTTTGATCTGGGTTTGCTGTTCTGTGGATGTTCATATATATTTGTATATTGCATTTATTCTGAAACAGTTCTAAACTATCATGGTATCGTATTAGCTAAGGACTAGGTGTGTCGACCATATATGAGGTAATGGAAAAAAATATCGACATACTTAGCTCTTAGCCAATGCATTATCATGAGAGTTGCCCTTAACCAACCCTATTCTCTGCATTAGTAGACAGGATTACTTAGTAATTCTCTTTACTAATGTGGGTCTCGGGGTGGGGCGTCACAGGATTGGACCTTTTTACCATATTATCATTTACCAACCAAACATTGTTTTATTATATAACATCTAACCTTTATGTATGATGATTTAATAGAAAAGGTAGTAAAAGATTATTAAGATATTAGATTGAATGCATTGCTTCTCCTGTATTGAAACAAGAATATGATTTCGTATAATATTTTAGCTTCTACGAAGCATGTTCTTGTATGTTTGACCACACAAAATTAAACTGATTAATAATCATATAATAAATAACGCAAAATTTTAATATTTACCTTTTTATGTGAAATATTGCAAAGAAATAGATATCATATACTTATAAACGTTAAAAGCTTATTACCAACATTTACCAGCCATTACCAACCACATACCGAAGCATTGGTTATCTAACTAATTTGGGTGGTAATGGTAAAATTTTTCTATTATCATATAAATGGTATGGTAATTTTTTCGAATATAAATTCTCAGTGTCAAACTGAATCCAGCCCAGCCCTTCTCTTGGTAAAAGCCGCAAAATCAAGTTTGAATATAATTAAATTATAATTATTCATCATAGTGTTCACTACATACCGAAAAGAACCAGAGAATATAGCCGAATAATCTTATTCGTATTTCTAATTGATTTAATACGCTGCTTAGTAAACAAAAGTAGAGTATGAAATGAGAAAAAAAAACAATATTTCATAAATTCAATTCGACTTTAAAAGACAACCAAAAAATCAATGTAGCAAAAAGATCACGAGATGAAAGTACAAGAGCTTAAGATCAAACCTGTGACAGGCTATCCCAGTATGATCTTATTCATTCGGATTTTATTTTCATTTTAGCCTCGTTTTTAAACTTATTATCAAGAATTCTATTGACAGAAACTTGAATTTGAACATAAACCTGTAAGTTGAAGCTTTGTATTATTAAGAAACTAAACAGTTCAGACAATTTTTATTTAGGACTATATCATATTATATATAATATTGGTAGCTGCCTGCAACATGGTTCCTTTTTATTGTTCTACTTCATGTTTGACAGCACAAAAATATATCTGAAGCCACAATAAGAAAATATTATGGTCACGTTAATTCTATGATCTTATTAGGAAGTCGCGTTTGATGTCACAGTTTCTTGATATATAATCAGATACCATCTTTACCATTGCAATTACTTGTACATTTGAGCGACAGAACAATTAAATTCAGGAACATAATGCTTCAACAAATTATATTTTGTAAATTCTTTTACGATAAGAAGCTTATATGTTTTGAACCTTCAAATTGAAACATATAAACCTGGATCAAATATGAAGCAAAGAAATGAGCATACTGGAAAGTATTACCCTTCACAGTTGTCCATTTGACTAATTTGAGCATTTACAGTTCGAAAATAATAAAAGGCTGGAACAAAATTATCATAAATGATGAAGTTGTAGGTGTACCTTTGTTTAGCATTAGAGACTGGAGCATGTTAGTTGAATAGGATGTCGTGGATGATGATAATCATAATTAAGATATGAAACAATAAATAAAGTCGAACGCAATAATAAGGGAGGAAAACCTGGGCTTTACCCCCATGCGATTTCCTCCCAAAACACAACAAAAATTATTTGTATTGATCATGCGACCGCCAAGTGAGCGTGCCCAACAAGGCAAAGGTCCAGTACATATTATATACAACTGGCCGAGATGAGATTTCTTCCATTACTGCTTGAAAACTCCTTATATTTACATGAATATTTCAGAAGAATTCACGGAATAATGTAATCAATAGATGAAACTACAACAAATCTACGATTTATCAAGCCCGAATCAGAGATCATTTGCTGTAAAAGAATCAAAATATGCCAAACCCACGAGAACTTCATTGTTATAAACAAAGTTTTTTTTTAAACTGGTCCATGGCTAGTTGTATTTACCTGGTTGCGTAGCTCGTTCGGTCAGTCCAAAAGCATGAGAGAGAGTGAAGTGAACAAGCCATGTTGTTGGTTATGGTCTAAGGGTGTACATATAAAGAAATAAAGGTACTTGTGGTTGCGTTTTTTAATGTCTGGTGTGTTAGTTATTGACCTTCATCAACCTATACGTGTAAAAGAAAATTCTCAAAATTTAATATTTTTACAAATAAGAACTTTTCATTCAATATACCACCAATGTTTAATTAGTTTGTTACAACCAATGAACATACCGGGGTGATTGTACAAAACTTTTTTATGTAAAAATGAATTGTTTAAAATATGTTAATAATATTGGTAATATATCTGATAACAAGGGAAATTCTACAAAATATTTGTAGAATTGTATAATACAAAAGAGATAGATAAGCGGATGTCTAAAATAATATGCAAAACAAAATTAAATATTAATGCAGTGGAAATTTTAGTAGCATCTTTAGAAGAAAATGAAATTAAATACATTATTTTTAATGGAGGAGATAAGAAGAGCCCATGACCAGATGGTTTTAATACTAAATTTTACAAAACACATGTGGAGAAATTTAAGGGCGGAGTTTTAAAAGCAATAAAAGAATTTTAATGAAGGGAAATTATTTAAAAACATAAATCAAACTTTTTTTAGTTTAAGTCTAAAGAAAAATAATCCCTCAAATTTAAGAGATTAAAGGTTAATTTCATACTGCAATTTTATTTACGAAGTAATAGCAGCTACGTTAAGCAATAGACGGAAATATTTTATATCATTTTTAATTTCTAAAAACGAAATGCATTTGTTCCCGATAGACTAAATTATAAAAGTTTTTTGCTAGCACATGAGATGGTAAGAAATTTTAATAGTGAGTGAGGGATGATGTGTGCTTAAAAATAGATTTATATAAACAATATGATAGAGTAAATATGAAATTTATATATATCATATTATGCAAAGTATGAGTTTTCCAAAGAAATTTTGTGACTTATTATATGAATGCATTAATAAACCTACCACCTCAATACTTATGCAAGGGAAGCCAGTTGGTTTTATAAATAATAGGGGGATTAGGATGGGTGATCCATTATCGCCTTCTTATTTACAATGGCAAAGGAATATTTTACAATTTTAGTTGATATAGAGGTGACTAAGAATAATAAATAAAGTACAACCATGCATTTCACATCTTATATATGTAGATGATTTGATATTGTGTTAAAGAAAATTACTCTAATGCTTTTGCTAATAAAGGTATTTTTGAGTGTTTAAGTAAACAATAAGAACTACAGATTAATGAATTTAAGAGTAAGGCATAATTCAGCATGCAAAGCAAGTACAGTAAAGAGGCTTTGGAAACTTTAAATATATTAGAAGAGTATTACCAATAAAACATGTAGGGCTACCACTATCAGTAAATCAGATTAGAGACTGTGTAGTGCTGATTTTGTAACAATTTGTTAATATTTAAGGGTGGAACAATTTTTTAATTTTGGGAGGTACTAGTACAACAGTTTCAGTGATTATCAGCGATGGTAATTGGCAACCATGGCTACATCCAGTTTAATCCACACAAAGAAGAAATTAGTAAATTGCCAATTAACATAAGTGCAGACTATGACTATTGGGAGTGGTTAACCAGCAACAATGGTACGTGCTCTTTAAGAAAACTTAGGAGTACATTAGAAATAAACAGCAAATAGCATAGCGGTATGAATGCATATAGAGTAAACTCCCCTAAAATGGTATTTTGTACTTATTTTGCAATCAACAAGTTACTAACTAGAGGTGGAACAAGCAAGTTGGGAAAACAAATAATACATTATGTCCTTTGTGTGATGTAGTATTAAAGATAGGCCTATCAACGGATGCTTTCGGATGCGGATAGTGCCATATCCGCATCTAAAATCATTTTCGGATATCGGATACCTACATCAGCGGATACAGACAGATATCGGATAATTATCCTATCCGCTAACAACCGATCAATCAAGAATTATAAAAAAATTTAGTTTAATATAAATAATTTTCAATCTCATTGATTATAAAAGTTTTAAAATGAACAAATATGATGAAAATAAATAGTTTTGAGTAATTAAAAATGTTATGTGCATATAATATAAACCACTAACACAAAAAATAATAAAAAAATATCTTTTACTGCACTAAAATACACATAATTTGAACTATAATGTTGACAAAAACCGGACGGATAATTTTCGGATGTTGATGTCTTCATATCCGCATCTGCATCCGTTTTTCCGGATATCGGATATATATCCGCTTTTCAGATGCGAATGCGGACGGATTTTGGATTTTTTGGGTATCTATTGACAGCCTTAATTAAAGACTATTGAGCATATATTTTCTTCATGTGATTATTCACGACATCTATGGAATGCGGCAAAGAGCAGAATGGGATTCAAGCATGCAAACATTGTAACATCGAAAGTGCAAGTAAAGCATATAAAAACTACTTTCTACCAACTACTATAGTATATCCCATATGGAAAGAACAGAAAAATAGAGTGCATAAGGGTAACGCAACTAGCAAAGAATAGAAGTGGATAATTATTGAAAAAGAAAGCAAAATAACCTTGAGTAAATTGAAATGGAGATATAAGAAGCAAACCAGATCAAATCAGTTATCCTAGTAGTGGATTTCAAAGGCAAGAAGCAAGCATATCAAAACTTATTTTTACCAACCTAGAGCTACTTCCACTGCAAATCTTCGATTTAGTAGTGTAATTGAGGAGAAATTAGGTGCATCATCATCAAGATCAAGCAGCATGCTTAGAATCTAGCATGGTTGTTGAAGGTCTTTCCACGATGAGAAATCAGCTCGGTGATAATCAATTTAGTCTGAAATTTCTAGTCTGGGTAGCGATGACTCCAGACGTGACAATTATATCAGATCTAAAGTTATTGCAGTAAGAGGTGTAAACCCTTAATCTGAGAACTAGGGGAATGAGAAGTGGTCTTAACGGCTGCCTTTCATATTAGGAGAGGGGGGAGATGAGCTGAAGGAACTAGGCCACTCGAAAACGAGTGAAATGGGTAAATTTTAAAAAAATATTCTATTTTGAATCTATTTGGCCTATGAAGTCTAAAGGAAATTTTAGATCTAATCTAAAGTATTTTTTAAATAAAATCCATTTTTATTATGTACATGAATTTGATGTTCACATAAATTAGAGTATATCAAATATACTCTTATATATGTATTAGTGTATGACTATTACTTGTTAAATTTAATTTAGAGAAGGAAACCTTTTATTTTGTAACATCCCCTATTTAGAGGTCCAAAACTAACGGCTACGGATGCAGTCATCCATAGTTATTAATCCTCGACGATCAAATACGGTGGTGCTAAATACATTGATACACGGATCATAGAAATATGGAAAAAAAATTAGCAATTGTTAACGTAAAAATTGACGCTAACACCCCGATGTGAGTATTAGTAATGTGAAAGCACCACACGTTGGTACGGGAACAGAATATAAGCAGGAAATAGCAGAAAAGTAAAGGGACGACAGTTTTATAGTGGTTCGGCTTGAAATTAAGCCTACGTCTACTTTATCTTCTTTATTGTTGATTCAATTACAACTTTTATACAATATCTTTGATTACAATCCAATTTCAACACAGTTGAGATTAGTAGCTAGAACTTTGATGCAAGAGAGCTCTTCGAATCCATGTCGGATGTGTTAGATCTTCTCTTGAAGTTCCTTGAAGCGTCTTTGGTGTTTGAAGTGTCAGATGAGTCGAGAAAACAACAGAGTATAGGCGCTCCAGAAAATGATCCCCCCTAGTCACTCTCAAGTTGGAGTTGGTGCTGTATTTATAGGGAGATTTTGGAGTTAGGTCGTAGGTCGTGAACGACCTAAGGGTAGGTCGTAGGTCGCAGGCGACCTAGTGGGCATGGTTTGTGGCTGAGCATTGGTGCATTTGATCTGTCTGAACGAGGTGACAAGTGGTAGGTCGCGAGCGATATAGGGAGTGGTTGTTGGAGCTTTAGGCCGTTGAACTGTTCCATCTTTAGGTCGCTCAGTTGCTTTGTGATGTCAGGTCGCTGAAGACTCTAGGTCGTTAGGTCGCTGGAGACTTTAGGTCGCTAGGTCGCTGGAGACTTTAGGTCGCTAGGTCGTTGAAGACTCTAGGTCGTTAGGTCGCTGAAGACTCTAGGTCGCTAGGTCGCTGAAGACTCTAGGTCGTTAGGTCGCTGAAGACTCTAGGTCACTGGAGACTTTAGGTCGCTGAAGACTCTAGGTAGTTAGGTCGCTGAATGCTTTAGGTCGTTAGGTCGCTGAATGCTTTAGGTCGGTAAGTAGCTTGTAAATTTAGGTCGCTTCAAAAGAGGAGTTAACACTTGCCCCTCGAAGTACAGGCCTATGTCATAGGTCGTGTGCTTCGATCTAACTCTGCTAGGTCGTGAGCGACCTAAACCATGTGCTAACTCGCGTGCCCATTTGCCTTCCTTTCTTTACCCCATATAAACCGCTAGCTCGTTTCTTCCTCTTCACTTAACCACTTTGACGACCTTCTCCGCCATTAACGAACTTTCGATCTTCCAGGGACGAATTCAAGCTAATCAGCCGTCGATTCAACTTTACCATCATATCTCGTAAGTGAATTCGATCTCCATCCCACCATAATCACCGTTGAATTATGAATCCCCATTTTTCGACCCTAGTCCAATTCCATGTGTCGTGCTACATTTTGAGTGATGTTGTGATCGACTTTTGATTGCCGTTTGATATGTTGTTGTTGTGATTCATGAAGGCACAGCAATGCGTTGAATCTATGAATGATCGGAGATGTTTTGAAGCGTTTTTCGGGTGATCTGGTGGTATGAAGGGATAATGAATTTCACGAAGAGGATGATGGATTTCTTTGTGTAGTTGATAACGGGTGATCGGGTTATAGTTTGACGAGATGGTGAGATATTGCATGGAGAGGGAGTTAGCGACTTAACAGATCTGAGCGACTTAAAAACCTTCGCAACCTAAGAAACCTGACCGACCTAACATACCAATCGACCTAAGAATTCCCGCGACCTGAGTAAAGCCGAACAACCTTTGATTCTGCGACTTAACTTTTAGGTCGTGCTGGGATTCAAACGACCTAAGACTTACGACTTAACTTGCTTGAATGACAGCAGAATGACTTAACAAATTAACGACCTAACTTTTGCGGCATAGGCTTTAGGTCGCGGCCGAGTTAGGACTTGGACAAATTTGCATTGCCTTGACCTCTTTGTCTTGCACAGTGCGACCTAAGGAAGCTCCGACCTATGCTATGTCGCTTGAAAACAGTCTGAACGACCTAGGACTTGTAAAAATTCTGAAAGGACTTGATTGAACTGCTTGAACTTTGTTGCACTTCCTTACAGATTACACTAACTTTTAATCTAACAACCTGTTAAACATAACATTTGCAGAAAACTAAGGCGAATATACTGCCATTGATTGCCCACATCGATTGATAGATTAGTCGATAAAGAATAATCAACTTAAATGAACTATGTGAATGAAATACTGTGAATCAACAAATTCAAGTGAAGTATTAAAGAAAAGCTAAAATAATCAACTAAAGCTGATTTGTTTGCATCAACATTGTACTTGGACTTAAAATAACAAGCCCTGAAACTCTATAATCGACACATGTTAATTAATTTGATTCCAGTTATATTTGCTTGTCATTTTACTAGTTTTGCACAACACTTCACACTTTTAGGAAACGTGCACCTTCATATTTGAATACCCAGTTCCTTGTGTAGAATGACTTCTCAACAAGAAGAAACAGGACCAGCTGGAGAAGTCTTTCCAATTGCTAATCCGTTGATTGATCCTTCGGAAAGAACTCCGACCTCCTTGACTCATAGAGTTTTCAGCCAATTGTATATTCAGTTTGGACTTGCTGAAGTGGATGTTTTGCTTCCTGGAGTAAACGATACTGCTGACAGGCCACCTCTTGGTTTTGTCGCAGTTAATCGTCAGATGTGCTTAAGTGGAGCTATTCCTCCCTTTAATGATTTTCTCCGACAGCTTCTTCTTCGATTGACTATCTCTCTCTTCCAGTTACACCCCAATGGTTATGCCATCTTGATGGGGTTGTGTGTGCTGTTCAGGAGGACACTCGATCGTCTTCCAAGTTTTGAGGAGATTTGCTATTTGTGCACTTTTGCGAAGAACAAAGATCACCCCTCGATTATATTTGTGAGAGGCGCAAGAAACCGTAAATTGATTCTAAACTTGCCCGATAGTGCACACGGGTTTTTAAGTCAATTCTTCTTCGTCCGCTGCCCCCCGGAATTCTATGCCGTTTGGAGAGTCGGAAGTAAGATTGCCTTTCTCCGTCCACTTCATTTTTTGAACTTCCTGAAACTTGAATTGTCAAGTACTAAACTTCATTCTTAACTTTTGTAGCACTTCCTCCTCCGCTCAGAGATCCCAGCCACAAGCCAACCTTTGAAACTTTAAGTGCTGTGGCTACTGAAGAGAGAAGCACTAAATTTTTGCTGAAAGATGAGTTTTTGCACCAGTTCGGACTTTTACACTCCTCTCGATCTACTCAGATTCACAAAGTTTCGAGTTCCGAGACTGAATCATTAGTTGCCCCAGTTTCTACCGGGGAAGTTATATCGAAGGAACTTGATGTAGGGGCTTCGTTAGTGAAGTGTTCCACTTCTGTTGATATTGCGGGATCATCTAGCAAACTTACACTTTCCCCAGTAATTGAAGAAGACGAACCTTCTCAACACTCCGGGAAAGCTGATGATAAAGGAGTTGAGAGAAAGAGTCCCGCTAAACACGATGGTGACGACACTTTTGATGGGTTTAGCGATCTGATGATTACTTCACTGGAGCTCTTCAAAGATGATACAACTAAAGTTACATCCCCAGCAGCTGAAGTGACATCTGCTTTGCAGCAAATTTCGTCAGCTCAAAAATTGACTCCTGCTTCACAATCTGTTATCACTCCCCAACCAAAAAGTGGTTTGTAGTCTGCCGCGCGTAGCTTGCACATCACACACACTTAGGATTTTTGGCACTTATACGCACTTAGCTTCTTTACTTCGGAGATTTCTAAGACTTGTCTTTTTTCACTTTCAGGTTCTCCGATGGGGCGGAGTGGTTCATACTATGATGATTTTCGAACTTACGGAAGACGTGATTATTATGATCCCCGACGCTATCTCCCTACTCCCAGGGAAACTGATGAGGAGCGAGCTGTTAGAAAAGCTCGAGAGAGACAAGCTTATGAAGAGCAGCAAAGAAGGAGGGATGATGATTCCCATAAAAGAAAGTCTTATGATGTTAAAGGGAAAATCCACGTTGCGGAAGATCCGAGCAAACGGGCCAAACTTAGCGAACAACCAGCGTCTGCAATTTCTAAAAAGACTGCTGCTCCCATCCCTCTGACATCCCTTCCGGTTCTCCTGCTCTTGAGAAAACCAACATTCAGACAATTATCAACAGGCCTCAGTATCAAGTCAGGGATGCTCCATCTACACTTCAAAGCCAATTCCCAAATTGGTGTTTAAGAGGAGTGCGTTTCGACTTAGACTTGGTACCGATTGATAAGCAGGCTATGTTAAGAAACCTTGATGCTGTCAAACTCGATATCGAGAGGATGTTTGGTTGGCAGAAACTTGTCGATGAGCTTCAAAGAGTTAATCGTATGAATCTTGAAGCAATGCTAACTATGGAAAATGACAAGTCTGAATGGCAGAAAACACTTGATCATTATGATGTGGAAATGAAGAACATTACTGCCTATAATGAGGAGCTCGAAGCCGAAGTTAAGAAACTTAAAGAAGATCTCGCTACTTCTTCCGCTTCGCATTCTCAAAAAGAAGAGATCTTTCAAAAACAAGTGAGAGATGCACATGCTACTCAAAGAGATGCTGAGATCAAACTTGAAGCGGAGCAGCATGTTGTTGAACCGCAACGACACCGTCCAATTGCGGAAAAAGTCAACTCCCAGGACGCGAAAATTGAGATGCTAAAGATCCGGCTTGCTAGAGCTGAAAAAGAACGTGACAATGCCATTTCTGAAAAAGAGGCAGCTGATCACGCGCACGAGGCGACTAAATCTAACATCAGCTCTACTTTATTTGAATTCTACATTCTTAGCGTCCTAGGGAAAGGAAGTCTTTCATTCTTGGGCCTAAAATACGAAATTACTCTGGCCAAAGTGTGGGAGGCGATTAGTGAAATGTTTAAAGGAGCTGGTTATGCAGATGCGGACTTGGAAGCTTGCTATTTGGATGACGACGGTCATGCCGCCCTGGCTAGATGGAAAGAGCAGCTTGCCAGGGAGCGAGCCAAAGCGCCAGAAGGAGAAGGCACCCTTGGCTGACCCCACTCATACTCCAGCTTCGGTCGATCCTGATATCATCGGTTCTAGTTCTTATTCTCCACATCCTGCACAAACCGAAGTCAAAATCGCAACTACTGAGCCTCCTACTGTTCAGGTCGAGGAGAAGACTTAGGACGACATTGAAGCTGAAAATTTTGAAATCGATGTGATTAAACCGACTTCTCCAGGTAACTCCAAGTCTGATCTAGCTCAAGTAGACTACTCGTTCGATTCAACCGAGCTTGATGAATTTCTTGCTTATTACTTAAGTCCTGATGATCCAATATCTTCTTTATTTACGAAGAATACTAATTTTAACTTTTCTTCTTCTGTAGCGGAAACACTGAGCGCTGCGCAAACTTCTCCCCCTCCAGCTATTCCTCCTTCATCCCTTCAAGTCACTCCTGCTTCTCAGCCAGGGTCGCAGGAAGAGAAAATAGAAGCCCTTCGAGGCTTGGATGATCCACCTGCTTCGCAAAAGCAGAAGGCCGAGGAACTTGAAGAAGGTGAAAAGACTCCGGAGCAAACTCATGATGATGACACGAAGCTATCTGAGCTAATTACTCCGGGCAGTGAGTCTTCTTCAAAGAAGAAGGGGAAGCGCGCAATTACGAAGAAGAGAAGGAAAAGCGCTTCTACTACTGGAGAGGAAGCGGAAGTTGACCCAGCTATACCTCTTTCTCCTTCCTCCCTGACCCATCCACAACGGCTTCAGAAACTAATCATCAAGCCGGGTAAAAGCTCTAAAGGTGGCGGGAAGAGGGAGTAATGAGCTTGACTTTACTCTCTTTGTTTTGCTTTTTTCTTTTTACATGTATTGACCGGAGATTGTGCGGGTACCGGTCCCCGCTTGAAACCTGCATATGTACAAAAACTTTATAGTATGGAATAAAATGGTTCTTTTTACTTGTACAATTTCTTGTCAGTATATGTGTGAATGCATATTTTCCTTGTTTTTGCACAAGTTTCTTTATTTACTTTATGTGATACTATAGTGAGCTCGTGGTATGATGTTTGAGCGTTGTTTTTATTAATATAGCTATGTGCCCCCATACCACGGCTTACGGCAATATTCTGAAAAGACTTGTACTCTTATTTTAGAGAATAATTCTTCCGTTTGAGGAAACGTTATTCTGCTTTTAATAGAGTATGCCTTGTATCGGAGAAGTTTTTATTTCTCTCTTCTTTAGAATACTTCAACTTTCGCGGATAATCACTTTTATTTGTTGAAAAGTGGATTTCCCTACGCAGTGAAGCGAGCTTCTGAAGAATGTTTTGATCTGTTGGTCAGAAAGTTGTATTTCATCGTTGAATGGATCCATGGGACAGATGTCAGCTGTTTTACCAGAAATTTGTTCATACAAATAATCGTAAGTATTCAGCTGCGGCCTGGAACCTTCTTTTTGAGAAGGTGCCCCTTTAGTGGTTCCATCGATGAAGTTTTTGGATGTGCCTCGTTAAAGGGCTTCACTTGTTTAGTGCTTCCGAAGAAGGCTTTGTGCCTCCGAAGAGGGCTCCTCCGAAGAGTTGTGCCTCCGAAGAGGGCTTGTGCCTCGTTAGAGGGCTTTTGTTTGGCACTTCCACTTGGTGAAGTGTGCCTCCGAAGAGGGCTTTTGGTCTCCAAAGAGAAGCATTTTTGGTCTCCGAAGAGAAGCATTTTGGTCTCCGAAGAGAAGCATTTTTGGTCTCCGAAGAGAAGCATTTGGTCTCCGAAGAGAAGCATTTTTGGTCTCCGAAGAGAAGCATTTTGTTCTCCAAAGAGATGCATTTTGTTCTCCGAAGAGAAGCATTTTGGTCTCCGAAGAGAAGCATTTTGGTCTCCAAAGAGAATCATTTTGTTCTCCGAAGAGAAGCATTTTGTTCTCCAAAGAGAAGCATTTTGGTCTCCGAAGAGAAGCATTTGGTCTCCGAAGAGAAGCATTTTGTTCTCCGAAGAGAAGCATTTTTTGTCTCCGAAGAGAAGCATTTGGTCTCCGAAGAGAAGCATTTTGTTCTCCGAAGAGAAGCATTTTGTTGCTTGTGTCCTTCCACAATCAGCTTCTTAGCGATTCCTTGTTATCACTTCCAGTACATGTCCCACTCTTTTGCAAGTTGTTTGCTTTTTGCCAGAGAAGTGTACTTTATCATTGAGTGAATCCACGGGGCAGACGCAAGCTACTTTACCGGATATTCGTTTGTACAAACGATCGCGATTAGTTAGCAAGGGTCCGAAACCTTCTCGTCAGGAAGGTGCCCGCTTTGGTGGAATCCTCAACTGTTTGTGAATAGCATTTCTTTTGTAGGAGTTGAATTTTGGAACTTTTGTGGCTTGACTTGAGTGATTTGCAAGAATCGCTTGGCTTTGATAACCTGTAATATTAAATCGACATTTTAGCAATATTTTTAACATATTTGCATATCGAAATGAGACAGGCATTTTATAGCATTAAAGAACACAAGATTTATAGTTTTTTATTATTGATTCGCACTGATTTCTCAGTGGTTTACAATACAAAAGTTATACATCCATCATCATTTTACAAAATTAAGCAATGCTGTTAAGTAAAAAATGGACGCAAGTGATTGTTGTTCCAGAATCTCTCGATTGAATTTCCATCTTTGATGGATTCATTGTTTCTGATTCACATGTCAATCAGAATGGAGTGCCTGCTGGGTGAGGACCCTCTGTGACAACATTAATGACCAGCCTTTCGGATTCCTGCACTGAAGTTTTGTCGCTAGAGCCGGATTGATGGGCAGGAAGTTGTTGCCCCTGAGTGGATGAGGTTGGGTCGACTTCGTTTTTCTTTACATATTGTTGCAGTTTATTCTGTTTCAGCAAATCTTCAATCACATTCTTTAGCTGGCGACATTGATTAGTGTCATGGCCAGGTTGATTGTGAAATCGACAGAATTTCCCATTATGCACTGCACCTCTCCCCATCTCAGGTGGTTTGGGATAGTTGACAACGTCCTTTGTTGCGAAGAAGATATTTTCCGGTGTATCAGTTAAGGGGGTAAAATCTGAAGGATCAAAGCGGCGAGGTTTCTTCTCATTCTTCTGCTTCTTTCTTTCATCATTTTCCCTTTTCTGGTTTCCAGATTCTCTTTTGTTAGAAGCAACATCGTTATTCTTGACTTCGGCAAAAACTACTTTTGCTGGCGCAGAAAGGCTTTCTAGGCGCATGAATTCGTCGGCCTTTTTATAAAACTTCTCGAGTGAATTTGGTTCTTTCATTTTTAACCATCTTCCGAATTCACTTGATTTGTCAATGGCTCGCATCAGGTAAGTCAGGATCATACGAGGTTCTGCATTATCTACTTCGGCCAGGGCAAGGTTAAAGCGGTTCAAGAAAGATTTGATAGATTCTCTAGGAACTTGTTCAAGGCTAGACAGTGACATTATATCCTTAGATTTTGAAGCATACAACCTGAACTGATCCTTGAATTTTCGAGTCAAGTCAGAGAATTGATCTACGGACCGAACTGGTAGCTTTGTGAACCAAAGTAGAGCCACTCCTTCCAAGTATACTGGAAAGTATCGGCATTTAATCTCATCTGATGCTCTTGCACCGGTCATATGCCAGTCATATTTATATAGGAAATGATTAGGATCACTTGTCCCCCTATAGGCCGGGATAGTAGGAGGTACAAATTTCCTTGGAAATTCTGCTTTCAGGATCCTTTCAGTAAACGGAATTTTGCTCGGAGAAAATCCCCAGTCACTCTTATTTTCTTCCCTCTGCATGCTCTCTTTCATGATTCGGCGAACCATCCCTGATAGGTACTCCTCATTGTTCAGAGGCATCGTTGGGCAAACGTCAGCTATTTTTTCGGAAGTTTGCCTGGGCAAATGTTCGCGAAAAGTTGACTGTGGCCTTGAACCTTCAGCTTGGAAAGGTGGCGCTTCGGCGGTGCCAGTTGCTCTTTGAGGAATACCTTTCTCTTGGGAATTATGGGCATCTTCGGCAAAGGTTGTTTCATTGTTTTCTGGTTGTCGATTTGCCCCAAGCAGAGCGTTCAATCTGTCCATCATCAAAGCGTTTTGAGCTTCAATTTGTTGGTATAATCCAGACATTACATCGTCTAATTCAGCCCTTGTGACTCCGACGGTAGGAGTTGCCTGGTTTGATGCTGGGGAAGCGGAAGTCCCCTCGTGCGCATTTCCGGATCTGATAGGTCTACCCTTTCTTCTAGGAGCCATGATTTTAGATAAACTTCTGGTCTTTAGAGAGATTTTTTCTACAAATCTTTGTGAAGCAATGGTGAGAACACTCCTGAGTTCAATTCTCAGTGAAAGCACCAAAAATGTTAACGCAAAAATTGACGCTAACACCCCGGTGTGAGTATTAGTAATGTGAAAGCACCACCCGTTGGTACGGGAACAGAATATAAGCAGGAAACAGCAGAAAAGTAAAGAGACAACAGCTTTATAGTGGTTTGGCTTGAAATTAAGCCTACGTCCACTTTATCTTCTTTATTGCTGATTCAATTACAACTTTTATACAATATCTTTGATTACAATCCAATTTCAACACAGTTGAGATTAGTAGCTAGAACTTTGATGCAAGAGAGCTCTTCGAATCCATGTCGGATGTGTTAGATCTTCTCTTGAAGTTCCTTGAAGCGTCTTTGGTGTTTGAAGTGTCGGATGAGTCGAGAAAACAGCAGAGTATTGGCGCTCCAGAAAATGATCCCCCCTAGTCCCTCTCAAGTTGGAGTTGGTGCTGTATTTATAGGGAGATTTTGGAGTTAGGTCGTAGGTCGCAGGCGACCTAGTGGGCATGGTTTGTGGCTTAGCATTGGTGCATTTGATCTGTCTGAACGACGTGACAAGTGGTAGGTCGCGAGCGATCTAGGGAGTGGTTGTTGTAGCTTTAGGTCGTTGAACTGTTCCATCTTTAGGTCGCTCAATTGCTTTGTGATGTTAGGTCCCTGAAGACTCTAGGTCGTTAGGTCGCTGGAGACTTTAGGTCGCTATGTCGTTGGAGACTTTAGGTCGCTAGGTCGCTGTAGACTCTAGGTCGTTAGGTTGCTGAAGACTCTAGGTCGCTAGGTCGCTGAAGACTCTAGGTCGCTAGGTCGCTGAAGACTCTAGGTTGCTAGGTCGCTGGAG
This sequence comes from Allium fistulosum, assembly GCA_030737815.1. NCBI lineage: Eukaryota > Viridiplantae > Streptophyta > Magnoliopsida > Asparagales > Amaryllidaceae > Allium > Allium fistulosum. The sequence continues at coordinate 815,253,837 of CM060901.1, read as the reverse complement.
ACTTTAGGTCGCTGAAGACTCTAGGTCGTTAGGTCGTTGAATGCTTTAGGTCGTTAGGTCGCTGAATGCTTTAGGTCGTTAGGTCGCTGAATGCTTTAGGTCGGTAAGTAGCTTGTAAATTTAGGTCGCTTCAAAAGAGGAGTTAACAACAATTCAAAATCATATTTCCACATTACATTCAAAATATTTCATGTTCATTGCATAATCCCAAAACATTAACTCCGTTCAGCAATAATATAATTATTACACATATGCCAAGAGCGACATATGAAGATGCCCCCTTAGTTGACCAGAGTATATAATAAGGCTAATAAATCTGCCTTTACATCCAGATACACAGCAGAAACGAAATCTCTAAATAACTAACTGCCTCATGCATGCCTCCGAAAGATTTATTCGTCTAAGAAGAGAAGCTGAAAACCCTAAACCTCAGACTACTCAAAATCAATGGACCCCGAGAGTTTAAGGGGAAAACAAAAACATCGAGTTAGACATAAAGCCTGGTGTGAATAATAATCTAACATCTCGATCCTTTTAGATATTTAGTGAGACCATGCTGCTTAGCGGGATGCGTTTTCCACTCACTAGTATCTTAAAACCTTTATAAAACCATATACTGTGCTCCTGAATCCACAATGGTTAAAACATACATTTTCAAAATATTATGATGATAAGAATACTTGAACATAAATAGGATTTCTCATCCCCGGTTTAATCTAACACTCTGTCATAATTATAGTTTCTAGGGTCACTATTAACCCTTTAGTTTTCATGGGTTTACTAATAACCTTTCCATAGTTAATGAACACCCTGTTCTATTCATAGTTTTCATGGGATCACTAAGAACCTATAGGCTCCTGCCGGTGAATTTAATTAATTCATGGGTTCTATTGAACCTCTTAGTTATTCCATCAACAAATTATCTTATCTTAGTTTTCATGGGTTTACTAGGAACCTATGGAGTTATCCAGTAGCTCACTCACGTCCTAGTTTTCATGGCTTGACCAAGAACCTACTGAAACTTCCATTAGCCACTTTATTATCCTAGTTTTCATGGGTTTACTAGGAACATATTGACTGATGTCAATTCTAAATCCGGATATAGATTTCATGATTCACTATAAAACAATTCGCCCATACTAATTATCCTTAAATCATACTTTTCATCGGTTAACAATGAACCTTTTGGTTTCCTCCAATAACTAATAAATCGTAGTTTTCATGGGTTGACTATGAACCTGTCTATTTGACAAAATCATAGTTTTCAAGGGTTGACTATGAACCTGTCTATTTGACATCTTCATTTACACATAGTTTTCATGGGCTAACTATGAACCTTTTGGCCCCTCCCAATCTCATACAGTTTTGATGGGCTTGCTATAAACCTATTGGCCGCTGTCAATACCTTTCCTTTAAATTTTTAGTATCCTATATTCTGGTCATCCTGACCCCCTGAATGTAATTCTACTCATTCAGGAGTTTACTCAATTTATATTCACTATTAGGTTAACCTAACTGGTTCTTCTACCCCTTTTCCCCAAATTACAGTTATGAGTTATCACGTGAATATATTCATATTTGAAGAAGTCAATACAACATAACAATACCACTCTTGTGGGTTTAAGATCCTTGAAATACTTTTCATAAAACATAGTTAACACCTTTAACTTGTATTTTTATTAAGGCAGTACTTCTTCACATTTACGTACTTAAGGCATTATAAAACTCCTTTATATAATAACCGTAGGTTTTTCCTTTTTGAAAGCTAAAGTATGGATTTTAAAACCTTTCGACCTTACGAAAGCATCATTATATAAGAGTGGAAGCATAACATTAAAACCATTTGAAAGCAAACCTTTCGAAAGCATTAAAACTCAAACCTTTTGAAATCAATGAAACTACAACCTTTTAGAAGCATTGGGTTAACACGTAAAATATCACTTTGGGTCATAGGTGAAAGTATCTCTTTCAAAACCTCATATTTAAAATTTTATGGAAAGCAGTTGAACCTTCCGACCTCTGCGAAAGGTTTTAAACAGCGGCTTACCTTTCTATAAACAGTTAAACCTTTCGGCAACGTTGGAAGCTTCTGCTCCAACCGCTTCGTAAAGTTTTGAGAAGCGGCTATACCGAAAGGAATAAAACAAAGTAGTTGATAAAACATAACCTTTCGGCTATGCCGGAAGGTTTAAAACAAAGCATTGAAATTGCGGCAGCAACCTTTCGGCTATGCCAGAAGGTTCAAAACAACCATTTCAAAAACAAAGCAAGCGAAAACTTTTGGTTTACAAAGCGAACATACCCCAAACCTCTTTGGCAACCAACCTTTCGACCTAGAACCCATCGGCTTTGCGCAATCCATTACGTACCAAGTAACTTGTAACATTCCCCCTTTCTGACCGCCTCCAGTCGGTAATTAAACCAACTCGAAACGTTCAAAAAGACGGATTGTTATTTAGTTTATGTAATTTAGACAGAATCAGCCACAGAAACACAGAATAATAATATTTCATTACTATAAATCTTTTTGAATACATACATCAGAGTTTATACAATGTATTTAACTGATACAGCGGAATATCTTAAAATACAATTTTCTTGAACTAAAGTGATTCTTTACTCTCTCTCTCTCTAACTTCGCTGCCTGAAAATCTTCAAGCTGTAAAAATACTCGGTCTGACCCGAGTATTACATTCAAAAGAAAATAATACACAGGTCAGTCTAATTCAAACCAGTTACTAGTGCATATAGGCAGTAATAATCAAATAGACGACAGTCACAGTAATTCCCGCCTATCCAATCCTTTTAACAAAGAAATCAGATAACGAAAATTTTAACACTAAACAGTGTTAAACAATAAATCAGCAGATTTAAAACATCAACAGAGATAGATGAAAAGATTTCTAAATGAAGATAATTTAGAAAAGAATGGAATTGCCGAAAACGGCAATTAACAATAAAAATCATCAATCAAAACCCAATCAAAATGCGATTCAAAATATTTTGAATTTTCAACATAAAACAATTTTAGAAATAGAAAACATCAATTTTGATTTGGTTGCCGTACACGCACGCGTGTACGACCTCGCCAATACGACATACGAAAAATGCAACAGATCAATGAATCAAAACAAAAGAAATATCAATTTAAAATTTTTACTGAGTGGCTGCAGAACACACGTATATACATGTGCACTGCCTCGCCAACTCGAGTGCACAAGGTCAAATCAAAATCAGATTCAACACAAGTGCAAATGGCCTCGATCAAAATTCAAAGTGTAACTGCAACAAGGCAAATGCATGTACAAGTACAACAAGACAAGTACAAACTGGACAACAACAAAAGCCACCAAGCAGGCAAACTCAAGTGATCAAGTCTGTCAACATGATACTGCAACAATACAAATGAGGATGAACTCAAATGCAGACTCAAGTTTATATGAAGTAAATTGGATACAGCAATATAAACAAGCAACTCAAAGAACAGTGCATCAATAAACTGCAATATCAAATGTATGCAATGCAGACAGGTATCAAAGACCAGACTACAACCAGTGTCAACATCTACATGGATGCAAGCATGTATGAATCAACTGAGCAAGACAACCAGTAAACAATGAGGTGCACAACTACAAATGGTCAAGCTACAAAAAAATGCCAACATTAATGAACATATATGCGAACAGTATCAACATAACTATTGTAACTGGAACCACCAAAGCCTTGACAAGCATGCAGTGACACAAAAACAAGTCAAGTGAAGCAATGCCATAGTGAAATAGTGGTAATCACGAGACAACACCAAGTGCAGACCAGAAACTCACAGACCAACCATAATGAAGAAGACCAAAACTCTACTTAAATATCAAAAGCAAATGAGTGAAAACAATATAAATCTAAAAATGCAACAAGCTCCAACATGAAATAAATTCAAACAGAGCTCACTTCAAAGATGAGTGCAACAGTTAAAATCAACTGAGCAACCAGACCAGTGTGGATGCAGACCAGAGACAAGGAGATGAAATAGCACCAAACATAAATCAAGACAATGCTAACATGGAATACAAATAATAACCAAGTCCAGAACTCCTCAAAACTACATCAATACAACTGACTCAAGTACACCAGACCCTAAGTGCATCAAACAAATGCAGCCAACCAAAGAACTTAAGATCCACTACAGACCAGACTACACAAAAGTTCAAGTGAATCGAGTTCAGATATGCAACTCAATATAGCAACACAGTGAACTGCAGTGCAACTACAACAATGACCAAAGCCAGACATATGAAGTCGAGCAAGTCGAACTACCACAAGTAATCGAGTGGGAACATGATCAGCAGACCAAAGTTCACGCAATAAAAACATTAAAAATGCAGACGACCAAATATGCAAACCAAATAGCGATGACTGGACAGGTGAAGTGTTATCAGGTTGAAGTCAAATTATGGTAACAATATGAACACAATCAATCTACAGCTTATACATGAATGCCATAACAATCAGAGACAAATGTAACATGCTCAAAAATAAGCACATATAGGCAACTCGACCAACAGACTGAACCAACTAGGCAAATGAATCAATGTGCAAGCAAAGAACAGAGGGCGAGACAGTGACAACTCAGATGAAAAAATTTATCACAATTTCATGACAAATCAAGTTACTGAATTCATGCTACAAGGATGAACGAAAATGGTCAAGCTAACTGGAGTCGAGCCAACAGAGAAAATCATCACAAAATCAAAGCTTTTTTTAAAAAAAAAACCAAGTCAAGGCAGTAAAAGAAAATTATACAATATCTCAAAATTCAAAAACGAACAAGTCATCATCTACATACATACGAAAATTGAAAGACCAAGCCGAAGTCAATGTTGAACAAGTCAAATTCGAAAAAGTGGTAATCAAGAGATTGACCTTGTTAAACAGTCAAAGCCGAGAATTCCAAAATCAAGAATCATCAAAGCCACGTAAATCACACAAATCATAATATAAGAAGTTCGAATTTGATGTGAGGGTCACTCACCTTCGCTTGAAGTGGTCGCGAGCAAAGAGGAAGACGAAGCCCTAGTTTTCAGATCGAAGAAACATCGAATAAAGCCGACTCCATTTCAGATCGAACGAGAAAAGGATCACAGCCGCCATTATTTATCAGAGAATCGAAGAATCGCTGAAAGCTCCAGTTTTTGAAAGGGGGACGATTTTTGTAGGCCGCCATTTTTTTTTTCTTTTCGTTATTTCGTTTCTAGGGTTTTGAATGAATGGGTAAAAGGAAACGGGTTTGGATTTATCACGGTATCAAAGAAAATAAGGGCAGCATTATTTTTTTTCCAAAAGAATTTTAACCGATTCAAAACTTCCAACAACAATTTTTATTAAACGAATTCCAATTCGAATCGAAACTCCTAACAGCAATTTATTTGACAACGTTAATCGCTTTATTGATTATTATATATTGGGCAAAACCCCGGTTGTTACAGAAATTCAAATTGAATCCGAATAGATTTTCTACGCGTTTATACGTCGTATATTCACAAAACAACTCTGATAAATACGAAATTTGAAATCCGGTAATAATTTAATATTACGGACCCAATGGAACTGGTTTCATCGAATTCCGAGACTGTGCCTCGGAAGGTTATTTTTAAATTCAATTTAAACGATACAATTTCAAAATTGAACAAATCGCTTTCAAATTCAATTTTGAAGCTTCTATCATCTTCAGAAATATCAATATGAATTTTCTAAGCCTTTAAATTATTTTTAACCGGCTTAAAATTGAAGATTCAAATTTTATTCAACTTTCAATAGATTAAATTCAAAAATTTAATCACCAATTCATTCTGATAAATTGAAATTCAAGCCAAATCATCATTCAAATATTTAAAATTAATTAAATATTTTCAATTTAGATTGTTCAAAATTCAGGGTCATTACAATCATCCCTCCTTAAAAGAATTTCGTCCCGAAATTAAAAATTAGGAAAAATGATTGTTAAAATCTCACCGATATTTATACCCTACTCAATTTTTTTATCAAGCTCGATACTTATTTAAAAATAAATAAATATAGAGTTCATTCCATTTGTTTAATCTCACTAGCTTTGTTTATTTATTTTTTTGTTCATTGATTTCTACAATCAAGACACAAAAGTCTTTTACCAAATTTTTCGACTTACAACTCAAATTCAAACTTAAAATCCGTCATGTTAGAGATTTATATAATATATCTCTTCCAAAGCTGTGAACTTTCAAAACATTTCAAAGATCCTCTTCCTTAGTTTATTAGGTAGGAATTTTGAAATTTTTAATTTCAAACTATTGATTTACTATTTACAGTTTGAAAATACTTGCTAACTCGAAATTTAACAAGTCCATCTTCGTTCTTACAGACATTAGGCATACGCTGGCCAGGCGCAGGTCTAAAAATCTCCAAGTACTAAACATACTTGGTTCAATTCCCAGTGAAAATACTTTTAAAAATTCTTTTAAAAATGGATATGGAAAGCACGTTCCCCCATGGATTACAGCTTACCCGGCGGTTACGCTACTATCCCAGTAGAGTCGCTCGTAATCTGTAGATTTCACATCTCTTAAATTTCGCCATGGTTGTCGCCATAGATCGCAGTACACCCGGCGATTACGCTACTATCCCAGTAGAATCGCTTGTGACTGTAGGCATCTTGCCCCTCAAATTTCGCTTGACATTTAGATTGCAGTTTACCCGGCGGTTGCGCCATTATCCCAATGGAATCGCTTGTAACTGTGGGCATCTCGCCCCTCAAATTACGCTAATCAATCAATCTAATCCCATCGACATGATCCATCTCGAGGGATTTCCGATTCAAATAGTCACTCTGACTAATGGAAATTCTACGTAGCTATGAATTTCAAATGGACACTCATCGAGAGTTCCAAAACCTTCTCAAATAATAAATGGAAGGTACTTTTCCATATCCTCAGTTTAGAAAACATAATATCATATATATGTAGTACTACATTTCACATTTCATACATATCATATCTATGTAAACATACATAAGATTTCCATAACAATGACTTTCTAAACTAACGGTTTTCAAATTTACCGCATTCATATATATATAAGTTCTGAAAACCTACATATCTCATATTCATAACAAAAATAGAGGATTTCAAAATTTTCCTCTAAGTCGATTTGGAAATTTAAGTTTATCTCAAACCTAATTCATATTCATAATTCCATTTATTATCGACTTTCACATTCGATTTGGATTCCACGTTACATCGTCAATTCTCAACACGGAATTGATGTCTATCGATATATAACCTCTGAGCTCGTACGTCTCAGAGAAGGGTGTTAAGCTAAGAGAATAAATTCTCCGCCACCAACAGATATATATTTAATAGAGATCAATTGCTATGTCATCAATTCACAATGTTAGACATACAATCCAAATCATCATCTGAAATTCAAAGCTCAACTTATATTGTCTTTGATGTCGAAGTTAAACTCAATTTTAACTCAACGATTCAATCTTTTTTGAAAAATTTCAAATTGAACTAATTGTTTAAATTTCTCATTTAACTTTTCAACTTCGACTTCAAAAATGAATTTCAAATCATTTATCCCTTACGGAATATATTTACAACATTTCATTTTTGGAAAAACATTTCCATACTTATTTAAAAAATAAGTAATTCACAAATCTAATTCATTTTCAACATTTGAAAATATTCGATATACTTAAATCAAAATTAAGTATATATTTCATCTTTTTAAGGAAATCATTCACTTTCACATATTTATTTGAGTTAAAACGAATATTACGTAAAACATCGTTACGACAACTCAAAATCACTAGTATAGGGATTCGAAATTTAGATAGATGTATAAATCCCAATACTATACAAAACATTTCCTTTCGGAAATCATTTACTATAACAACAGTGTTATAGTCCACCATTTCCTTTTATTCGAAAACGTCTATTTCAACAATGAATGTTGAAATCTATGGTTTCGATATTCAATGCCTTTGAAAACATCTTTAAAACAATTATCTTCGTTTTAAAATATCACTTTACCAAAAACATGTCCAATTTATTTAATAATATGTTCACGGTCCAAAATTGTGAACATACTACTTTTAACAAGCTATAAGAATTTACTTATCAAAATAAGTCTGTTTTGGATTTATAAACAACGTTTATAAATTCCATTCCTATTTATAAAGGCTTCAATTTATAAAAATTCACTTTATTAACCATTCCTTCTATAACTCAGTTATTATATCAGAAATTTAATTTATAAGTAAAATACTTATAAATTCTTTTATTTCGCAACTTCGATTCATTTTATAACTTCACTATTTTTAATTCTGTAATTTCCATTCACTTATGAAATCCATTAATATTTCATTTTCAACACTTATACAAATTCATTTTATAATTCCAATATAATATCAACCTTTTCAAATCTTATATTTAAACCGTTTATAATAATTCAAAAATTTCCAATTCAAACTATTACATAAATTTGTCAATTTTCCATTTCCAAGATAATCAACTAGTTCTTTAGTAAATCCTTCATTGAATTGATTTCCAGTTTAATCATATTTGATTTATTTACATTGGATTTTACTAACATTCATTCATATTCAATTAGTTCACTTTCACTAATTTATATTCAAGTTAGTTTGCTTTCAATTCAAATCAAATTTGATTCTATTTAGATTTACTTATCTTTCGATTTGAATACAATTTGCATAGCTTTCAAATTCTATTAATTCAATTTCATTAATACTTCACTTTATTAATTCATTTTGATATCAAATTCAACCTCATTCAACATTACTTAAGCTGTTTCATTTCCAAAATCATTTTATTTAACTTTTACAAAAGTCAAATTCAAATCACTATTCAGAATTCAGATTTTGTTTTACTTAACAAAACTGTTTAACCATTTTAACAACTGGTTTTAATTCAAATTTCCTCATTTTATAAGTTAAACAACTTATTAAATTTAAACTTTCCAATTCATATTATATAATCACTTATCCTTTAAGTTTAAATTTTCATCTCAATAATTTATCTAATCCAGTTCAATTTATTTAACTTCCTTTAGTTAAATTTCAAATCATATATCTATTAATGCTAACTCAATTCAATTTAACTTTTCTTAAGTTAAAAATCTTTATTTCAAAAACAATTTTATACTTCTTTAGATTTGAAAAACATTTTCTTTTTAAAGTGTTTCTAGTAACTATTCATATTAAACGTCATAAACTAAGCTTTGTGTAAACCAAAGCTCTGATACCACTATGTAACATTCCCCCTTTCTGACCGCCTCCAATCGGTAATTAAACCAACTCGAAACATTCAGAAAGACGGATTGTTATTTAGTTTATGTAATTTAAACAGAATCAGCCACAGAAACACAGAATAATAATATTTCATTACTATAAATCTTTTTGAATACATACATCAGAGTTTATACAATGTATTTAATTGATACAGCAGAATATCTTAAAATACAATTTTCTTGAACTAAAGTGATTCTTTACTCTCTCTCTCTCTAACTTCACTGCCTGAAAATCTTCAAGCTGTAAAAATACTCGGTCTGGCCCGAGTATTACATTCAAAAGAAAATAATACACAGGTCAGTCTAATTCAAACCAGTTACTAGTGCATATAGGCAGTAATAATCAAATAGACGACAGTCACAGTAATTCCCGCCTATCCAATCCTTTTAACAAAGAAATCGGATAACGAAAATTTTAACACTAAACAGTGTTAAACAATAAATCAGCAGATTTAAAACATCAACAGAGATAAATGAAAAGATTTCTAAATGAAGATAATTTAGAAAAGAATGGAATTGCCGAAAACGGCGATTAACAATAAAAATCATCAATCAAAACCCAATCAAAATGCGATTCAAAATATTTTGAATTTTCAACATAAAACAATTTTAGAAATAGAAAACAACAATTTTGATTTGGTTGCCGTACACGCACGCTTGTACGGCCTCGCCAATACGACATACGAAAAATGCAACAGATCAATGAATCAAAACAAAAGAAATATCAATTTAAAATTTATACTGAGTGGCTGCAGAACACACGTATATACATGTGCACTGCCTCGCCAACTCGAGTGCACAAGGTCAAATCAAAATCAGATTCAACACAAGTGCAAATGGCCTCGATCAAAATTCAAAGTGTAACTGCAACAAGGCAAATGCATGTACAAGTACAACAAGACAAGTACAAACTGGACAACAACAAAAGCCACCAAGCAGGCAAACTCAAGTGATCAAGTCTGTCAACATGATACTGCAACAATACAAATGAGGATGAACTCAAATGCAGACTCAAGTTTATATGAAGTAAATTGGATACAACAATATAAACAAGCAACTCAAAGAACAGTGCATCAATAAACTGCAATATCAAATGTATGCAATGCAGACAGGTATCAAAGACCAGACTACAACCAGTGTCAACATCTACATGGATGCAAGCATGTATGAATCAACTGAGCAAGAAAACCAGTAAACAATGAGGTGCACAGCTACAAATGGTCAAGCTACAAAAAAATGCCAACATTAATGAACATATATGCGGACAGTATCAACATAACTATTGTAACTGGAACCACCAAAGCCTCGACAAGCATGCAGTGACACAAAAACAAGTCAAGTGAAGCAATGCCATAGTGAAATAGTGGTAATCACGAGACAACACCAAGTGCAGACCAGAAACTCACAGACCAACCACAATGAAGAAGACCAGAACTCTACTTAAATATCAAAAGAAAATGAGTGAAAACAATATAAATCTAAAAATGCAACAAGCTCCAACATGAAATAAATTCAAACAGAGCTCACTGCAAAGATGAGTGCAACAGTTAAAATCAACTGAGCAACCAGACCAGTGTGGATGCAGACCAGAGACAAGGAGATGAAATAGCACCAAACATAAATCAAGACAATGCTAACATGGAATACAAATAATAACCAAGTCCAAAACTCCTCAAAACTACATCAATACCACTGACTCAAGTACACCAGACCCCAAGTGCATCAAACAAATGCAGCCAACCAAAGAACTTAAGAGCCACTACAGACCAGACTACACAAAAGTTCAAGTGAATCGAGTTCAGATATGCAACTCAATATAGCAACACAGTGAACCGCGGTGCAACTACAACAATGACCAAAGCCAGACATATGAAGTCGAGCAAGTCGAACTACCACAAGTAATCGAGTGGGAACATGATCAGCATACCAAAGTTCACGCAATAAAAACATTAAAAATGCAGACGACCAAATATGCAAACCAAATAGCGATGACTGGACAGGTGAAGTGTTATCAGGTTGAAGTCAAATTATGGTAACAATATGAACACAATCAATCTACAGCTTATACATGAATGCCATAACAATCAGAGACAAATGTAACATGCTCAAAAATAAGCACATATAGGCAACTCGACCAACAGACTGAACCAACTAGGCAAATGAATCAATGTGCAAGCAAAGAACAGAGGGCGAGACAGTGACAACTCAGATGAACAAATTTATCACAATTTCATGACAAATCAAGTTACTGAATTCATGCTACAAGGATGAACGGAAATGGTCAAGCAAACTGGAGTCGAGCCAATAGAGAAAATCATCACAAAATCAAAGCTTTTTTTTAAAAAAAAAACCAAGTCAAGGCAGTAAAACAAAATTATACAATATCTCAAAATTCAAAAATGAACAAGTCATCATCTACATACATACGGAAATCGAAAGACCAAGCCGAAGTCAATGTTGAACAAGTCAAATTCGAAAAAGTGGTAATCAAGAGATTGACCTTGTTAAACAGTCAAAGCCGAGAATTCCAAAATCAAGAATCATCAAAGCCACGTAAATCACACAAACCACAATATAAGAAGTTCGAATTTGATGTGAGGGTCACTCACCTTCGCTTGAAGTGGTCGCGAGCAAAGAGGAAGACGAAGCCCTAGTTTTCAGATCGAAGAATCATCGAATAAAGCCGACTCCATTTCAGATCGAACGAGAAAAGGATCACAGCCGCCATTATTTATCAGAGAATCGAAGAATCGCTGAAAGCTCCAGTTTTTGCAAGGGGGACGATTTTTGTAGGCCGCCATTTTTTTTTCTTTTCGTTATTTCGTTTCTAGGGTTTTGAATGAATGGGTAAAAGGAAACGGGTTTGGATTTATCACGGTATCAAAGAAAATAAGGGCAGCATTATTTTTTTTCCAAAAGAATTTTAACCGATTCAAAACTTCCAACAACAATTTTTATTAAACGAATTCCAATTCGAATCGAAACTCCTAACAGCAATTTATCTGACAACGTTAATCGCTTTATTGATTATTATATATTGGGCAAAACCCCGGTTGTTGCAGAAATTTAAATTGAATCCGAATAGATTTTCTACGCGTTTATACGTCGTATATTCACAAAACAACTCTGATAAATACGAAATTTGAAATCCGGTAATAATTTAATATTACGGACCCAATGGAACTGGTTTCGTCGAATTCCGAGACTGTGCCTCGAAAGGTTATTTTAAAATTCAATTTAAACGATACAATTTCAAAATTGAACAAATCGCTTTCAAATTCAATTCTGAAGCTTCTATCATCTTCAGAAATATCAATATGAATTTCTAAGCCTTTAAATTATTTTTAACCAGCTTAAAATTGAAGATTCAAATTTTATTCAACTTTCAATAGATTAAATTCAAAAATTTAATCGCCAATTCATTCTGATAAATTGAAATTCAAGCCAAATCATCATTCAAATATTTAAAATTAATTAAATATTTTCAATTTAAATTGTTCAAAATTCAGGGTCGTTACATAACTTGATATCATATGCATTGAACATTTGACCTTGTTGTACGTTATAACCTTTCGACCTTGCCGAAAGGTTTGGAGGTTTAAGGTTTGCTACCATAATAGGCTGGGACATGCCAAAAGTATGACTTTTTTGTTTTTAACTTAAAATGGGTAACTTTTTAACTATCCTGCCTTTGTATGTCAAAACCTTATTGGTTGATAAAATACTTTTTACAAAAGTGCTGCCAATTATTTCGGAAATAAATAATAATTTTATTTTATAAAATGCCCATTCTCCTTAATTAAATACATAAAACATTTAAGTCTCATACCTTAAATAATTTTACATATTCATCAAATCACTTAGGCAAAATCTAAAAAAATTCCAAAAAGTCTATTCTAATATGTTTTCCAACATATAAAAATTTCAGACCCAAATTCTTAATATATTTCCCACAATAAATTTATAACCCAAATAACCATATTTTCCTTTGAAAATTCATAACTAATTCTCCATGGCTTGGAAAATTATGAAAATTTAAACCCAACTCCAAAATCATGTTTTCTATAACATAAAAATTTCCCACGGCATTTAGAAATCATCAAAGCTCGGTTTTCCCTAAAACCATATACATAGCCCTTTAAACAATCTTGTTTAAATCCAAATAAATCATAAATCATGCATATCATCCTTCAATATAACATAAAACATATTTTTACTAAAATCCAAAACAATATGATCCAAAAATCTAAATAGAGATGTAGAAATTATTATTCATCTTAGATTGGATAAGGAAATTGAAGTTTGATTGAGATTGATTTCTTATAGCTTGAATCCTAAGCTTTAGGTTGATTTTCTCCTCTATTTTCCTTCCTAATGGCCGGCCTTGCTTCTTCTTACGGTTATAAAATTTTGTTTTAGGTAAAATAAACGTGTATGGCTAAAAAGGGCAGTATAAGGGTGAGAGACATAGGCGGCTAATTTACCCTATTGCCCTTGCATTTAATTTCCTAACTATTCATACAAGTTCTTTAGATTAAGTAAGCACAACCACCTAGTTTATTAATCAACCTCAATCTGCTTATCAACATTATTTTATTTAATTTATTCTAATTAAATCTTCTGAGTAATGTAAATAAAATTAGGAGTGTTACAGGAAACCCCTCCTTAAAGAATTTCATCCTCGAAATTCAGTGAGGACTAACTATCAAACGTAGCAATCATCTTTAACATCTCCTATTACCCATAGTAGCATATCTGACTAGCAACAATCTATATAAAGCTAATATAGACATACCATCAAATAGATCAGGATAAGCCTCTCGAATCATGTCTTTTGTCTCCTAAGTACAGTCTTTCTAATTGTCGCTCCACTGAACTTTTACCAACCTGACTGTCTTGGTCCTCAATCTCTTCTCATCTCTCGCTACAACCCGAACTGGTTGTCTAACAAAAGTCAAATCAGACTCTACTACCAAGTACCCTAACTTTGTCTGAGGAATAGTAGCCTCTGGATCGTGCACATATTTGCAAAGATGAGACACATGGAACACATTATGAACCCCAACCAAACTATTCTACAACTCTACTCTATACGCGAGCTTTCCAATTCTTTTTATAATCTGAAAGAGTTCAACATATCTCGGGGCCAACTTTCCCGACTTCCCAAACCGTACCACACCCTTCATCGGTGATACCTTAATGAAAACTGTCTCCCACTGAGAACTCTAGATCCTTACGCCTTTTATCTGCGTAACTCTTCTGTCTAGATTGAGCTTCCTTTATCCATCCTCGGATTAACTCGATCTTTTCTAACGCCTCTCTAACCAAATCAGGACCTAAGACCAACCTATCTCCAGTTTCCAACCAACAAGATGGCGATTTGCATGGTCTTCCATACAAAGCTTCAAAAGGCGTCATTCCTATACTGGTCTGATAACTATTATTATAGGCAAACTCAATCAGATGCAGGTGGTCTTCCCAAGATCCACCAAAGTCCAATACACAAGCTCTCAATAAATCCTTGAGTGCCTTGTGGACTCTCTCTGTCTATCCATCCGTCAGTGGGTGATAAGTTGTACTCATCTTGAGCTTGGTACCTAATACCTCTTATAGACTCCTCCATAATTCGCTAGTAAATAATGCATCTCTGTTGTTGACTATGCTACTAGGAATTCCATGAAGCCTAACTATGTTCTTTAAGGACAACTTAGCCTAATCAGTTGCCGTCTTGGTTGACTTTACTGGAATGAAATGGACACTCTTTGTTAACTGGTCTACAATAACCCATATACTCTTATTTCTTCTCCTCGACCTTGGCAACCCATCTATAAAATCCATGGATATTGAATTCCATTTCCAAACTGGAATATCTAGAGGCTAAAGAAATCCACTTGGCTTCTGATGTTCGGCTTTCACTTGTTGACAGTTTACACACTGCCTAACCCACAAACCAACATCCCTCTTCATGTATTCCCAATAGAAGCTCCTCTTCATATCTTGATACATCTTGGTACCTTCAACATGAATCGTAAACTTGGATCGATGGCATTCCTTAAGAACTTCTCTTCTCAAGTTCTCCCCATCGGGTACACATAACCGTCCCTTCTTTCTAAACCATCCTCTATGGTCAAGACAAAAATCTTTCAAATCATCGACCTCGGTTCCAACCTCAAGCCATCCTCCTTCTGTTTAGAAGCAATTCTCTCTATCAAAACTGGTCGAACTTCCAAACAGGACAGCATGGCAGTACTCTAACTAGAACAAGCAGTCGATCTTAACTGCACAGCACAACTGGTCAAAGCTTCCAGATCTTTCCACTACGCCAACATAGCTAACACCACATTTCGATGTCTTCTGCTGAGATAATCTGCTACTTTATTACCTTTTCCTGGGGTATGTTCTATACCAAAATCATAAGAAGCCAAAAACTCTAGCCACCTCTGCTATCGCATATTCAACTCCTTCTAAGAGAATAGGCATCTCAAAGACTTATGATTGGTATACAATTCAAATCTCTCCCCCAAAAGATAATGCCTCCAAATCTTCAAAGCAAAAATTACCGCTGCCAACTCCAAGTCATGAGTAGGATATCTTACTTCGTGCGATTTAAGCGGCCTAGATGTGTAAGCAATAACTTTGCCCTTCTACATCAATACTGCTCCCAATCCAGTCCTACAAGCATCAGTGTATACTACCAACCCTTGGTTACCATCTGGAACTACTAACACTAGAGCATTGGTCATAAAATGCTTTAACTTAAGGAATGCTTCCTCACATTTGTCGGACCAAACAAACTTTACATCTTTCCTGGTTAGCTTCGTCAAAGGTGCTATTATCCGCGAGAAGTCCTTAATGAATCTCCGGTAGTAGCTAGCAAGTCCAAGAAAACTTCTGATCTCGGTCACCGTTTCTGGTCTCTTCCAATTGTTCACAACTTCGATTTATCTGGATCGACTGACAATCCCTTCTCTAAAACTACATGACCAAGAAACTTAACCTCTTTCTTCCAAAAATGATACTTGGCAAACTTCGCCTTCAGTTGATTCTGCCTCAGTTTCTCCAACACCACTCTATGATGAATCTCATGCTCTCTTTCATCTCTAGAGTACACCAAAATGTCATCTATAAATACTAACATGAATCAATCCAAGTGCTCTTGGAAAACCCGGTTCATCAAATCAATAAAGAAAGCAGGTGCATTCGTCAATCCAAATGGCATCACCAACCACTCATACGATCCATATCTAGTCGAAATATTGTCAAAGGAATGTTATCCTTCGCCATTCTTAACTGATGGAACCCTGTCGCCAAATCCAATTGGGAAAATACTCTGGCTCCACTCAACTGATCAAACAGATCATCTATCCTCGGTAGAGGGTACCTATTCTTGATCGTCTTTTCATTTAGCTTACGATAGTCGATGCACAGCTTTAATGATCCATCTGGTTTCTTCACAAACACCATAGCTACTCCCCAAGGCAAACTGCTTGGTCTAATAAAATTCCTTCCCTCAAGATTCACTAGCTGCACTTTCAACTCCTTCATCTCTGTCGGTGTCATCCTGATAGGTGATCTACCAATAGGTTCATCTCCTGGCATAAAGTCTATTCGAAACTCAACAACTTATTTCGGTGGTAATCCCGTCACCGGCTCAAAGACCCCTACAAGTTCTCTTGCCACCCGAACCTGATTTAATTCTTCTTCAATTTCCATTGCACTCAACAGAGCACAAACACTCTTACTTGGAATTCTCTACTGAAAAGATGATTCGATTATAACTATCTAGGTGCTTCAATGATATTTCCCTATCCTAGCAAAATATCCTAGCCTCATACTTACCCAACCAATCGATACCTAAAATGATCCCAAAATCTATGAAATCAAAAACATACAAACTGCATACAAACTTATGACCTAACAAATCAAGTTCTAACTGGTCATCTCATCCCAAGAGTTGCATACCCTCTTATTGGATTCGCAACCATTAAGGAAGTAACAAGGTATGTGGGTTCAATGCATAACCTATCGACCAAATACTTCGATATAAATGAATGTGATGCTCCGGTATCAAAAAGTACCATAACTGATATGCTCTGAATCAAAAACGTACCTTCCATCACAGTCTTTCCTTTTTCAGTAGCAGTTGGTTTAGAAGAAAAAGACAGTGGTCCAATAGCAAACACCTTCCCTCTGTTCGCCTTAACTGGCTCTAGACACTGGTTCTTATAATTCCCAACGTGTTCACAGTTGAAGCATTTTGCATTCTTCTTCTCTTCGGGCTTCTTTCCTCTACCAGTTCTGCACACATGGGCATAATGGCCTTTCATATCACATTTATAACACACTAAATTAGCCCTTGCCATCTTAGCGGCATCGCCTTTTCGGACTCCTTTCTTCTTAAAGAATTTCCTATTCTTCCCCTGAGGACCCTGAGACTCAACTAACTTCTCCCTAACTGCCACAGTAAGCATTTCCTCATGGTGGATGACCATCTCCACCATCACATAATAAGGTTCTCTAATATGTGTCATAGCTATCCTGCCTAGTTCTGGCCTCAATCCTCTAATGAACCTTTCATTCCTCCTGACATCAGTGTCAACCAAAGCATAACCATATCGAGATAGCTCATCAAACTTGGCAGCATACTCGATCATGGACATCCTCCCTTGGACGAGATCCATGAACTTCCTCATCAATGCGGATTTGGCAACTTCAAACAAACTCTGCTCAAACCTTCTCCTAAAATCAGCCTAAGTAAACTCTTCTTCCAACGCTTCTACCGTCACACTGTTCCACCAATGAAGCGCTAACCCTTGCAACCGTCTAGAGGTTAGCCTTCTCTTTTCTCTATCATTCAAGCCTAAGTCTGTAAAGATCATTTCATAGCTCAACAGTCAGTTCTCCACTTCGACAGCATCCTCTGTCCCATGAAAAGGCTTCCCTCCCAGACTAGTATAATCCCTGCTCAGCTTGGCGTAGTTATAACAAGCTGAAACAATAGGATTAGCTCCACCAACATTCCCAACAACTCCTGCTTGCAACAGATTAGCCAATAACTGATGCACCATCTCTGCATCTATTGGTGGATTTTCAGCACCTACATTAGCCTCAGCATTTCGATTAGTATTAGCTTGTCGACCTTGGTTTCTCCAAGTATTAGCTCGAGCATTTCCATTAGTTGTGGTGCTTCCTCCATCCAGATTTCCTCTTCTATTTCCGCCTCCATATCTTTCTTCTCGTATATCTGCATACGAGCGTTGGTAAGATACAAAAGAACGGTCTAAGAGAGAGGGGAATATGTACATAGATATATACCTATATATCAAATACAAGTACGTAGCTATAGCATTAGCCCAAACCCCAATCATATTTTAAATTCATTAGATTATGTTTCAAAAAGCTTTTAGGATTATCTTTTCTTTTGAAATTTCATAAACCTATGCTCCAATACCAACTTGTAACATCCCATATTTGGAGACCTAAAACTAACGGCTACGGATGCTGCAGTCATCCATAGTTATTAATCCTCAACAACCAAATACGGCGGTGCTAAATACATTGATACACGATCACAGAAATATGGAAAAAAATTAACAATTCAAAAGCATATTTCCATATTACATTCAAAACATTTCATGTTCATTACATAATCCAAAAACATTAACTCCGTTCAGCAAAAATATAATTATTACACATATGCCAAGAGCGACATATGAAGATGGCCCTTTGGTTAACCAGAGTATATATTAAGGCTAATAAATCTGCCTTTACATCCAGATACACAGCGGAAAAGAAATCTCTAAATAACTAACTGCCACTTGCACGCCTATGGAAGCTTTATTCGTCTAAGAAGAGAACCTGAAAACCCTAAACCTCAAATTACTCAAAATCAATTGAGTACCCGAGAGTTTAAGGGGAAAACAAAAACTTCGAGTCAGACATAAAGCTTGGTATGAATAATAATCTAACATCTCGATCCTTTTAGATATCTAGTGAGAGCACGCCGCTTAGTGGAACGGGTTTTCCCCTCACTAGTATCTTAAAACCTTTATAAAACCATACATTTTGCTCCTGCATCCACAATGGTTAAAACATACATTTTCAAAATATTATGATGATATGCATACTTGAATATAAATAGGATTTCTCATCCCCAGTTTAATCTGACACTCTATCATAATTATAGTTTATAGGGTCACTATTAACCCTTTAGTTTTCATGGGTTTACTAATAACCTTTCTATAGTTAATGAACACCATGTTCTTTTCATATTTTTCATGGGATCACTAAGAACCTATAGGCTCTTGCCGGTGAATCTCGTGCACCAGAGAGATAATACGATTTTCTCGTAGATGGCGAAAAGGAGGATTATGTCTTAGATGACAACACTCCTCTGACTTTCCAACAAGCAATGTATAGTAAAGACTCTACACTATGGCTTCAAGCTATGAAATCCGAAATGGACTCCATGTACGAAAACAAAGTTTGGACTTTGTCGGACATACCCGAAGGGATAAAACCCATTGGCCGCAAAAGGATTTTTAAGAATAAACTAAATGCAGATGAGGAAGTGGAGACTTATAAAGCAAGACTTGTTGCGAAAGGATTTTGTCAAATTTATGGTGTTAATTATGACGAAATCTTTTCATCCGTAGCCATGCTTAAATCAATTCGGATTATCCTAGCCCTTGCTGCATTCTATGACTACGAAATATGGCAAATGGATGTAAAGATGGCTTTTCTAAATGGTGATTTAGAAGAAACTGTTTATATGTCGCAGTTAGAGGGTTTTGTGGTCAATGAGAGTGAAGGCAAAGCTTGCAAATTGTTAAGGTCCATTTATGGACTCAAACAAGCTTCAAGGAGTTGGAACAAGTGTTTTAATAAGGTAATCAAACAGTTTGGTTTTTATCAAAACACAGAAGAAGCATGCATATACAGAAAGGAACAGGGAAATGCTATTGTTTTCTTAGTACTCTATGTCGATTATCTATTACTGATTGGCAATGACACTTCATTAATGTAATCAGCGAAAGCTTGCTTTCCAAAAACTTCTCCATGAAGGATTTGGGAGAAGCACCTTTATACTTGGTATAAAAATATATAGAGATAGATCTAAGAGGCTATTGGGATTGTGTCAATCCATATACATAAACACCATACTAAAAAGGTTTAGTATGGAGAATTTCAAGCGTGGGAGTGTTCTAGCGCAATCTGGAATCGTCCTTTCCAAAAAGGATGATCCTAATACCAATGAGGAGAAAGAGCGTATGAAGAGAATTCGCTATGCTTCAGCCATATGATCCATAATGTATGTTATGCTATGTACTAGACCGGATGTGGCATATTTATTAGGATGCGTAAGCCGATACTAGTCTAATCCCGGAGAAAAACATTGGATGATTGTAAAAGGTATACTTAAGTATTTGAGAAATACCAAGGACTTATTTCTCATATAAGAGAATGGAGACCTCCTTATGAAGGGTTATACGAATTCGAGCTTTCAAAGCGATATAGATGATAGTAAATCAATGTCCGGCAAAGTCTTTACATTGAATGGTGGAGCTATTAGCTGGAAAAGTTCCAAGCAAGAAACAATTGTTGATTCCACGATGGAGGCCGAGTACATCGTCCTCAATGAAGCAACAAAAGAGGCAGTTTAGATGTGCAAGTTTTTGTGTGAGCTCAGAGTGATTCACGATACCGGGAATCTTGTGGCATTGTTTTGTGACGACAATACGGCGATGCAAATCGTAAAGGAACCAATAGCACACATGAAATCATGACACATTCTTCGAAAGTTCCACCTACTTAGAGAATTCGTTGAGAAGAAAGAAGTTATGATTCAAAGGGTAGATACCAAGGACAACATAGCAGATCCATTCACTAAAGGCATGGTCGGTCGGTTCCCGAGAAACTGATTGAAGGTATGGGATTAAGATTCCATAATTGGCCCTAAGTGCAAGTGGGAGATTGATAGAGTTAGAGGTATGCCCTAGGGGCAGTTCTGTAGTTTATTTTAAATTAATAAATCTGAAATCAATTCTCGTTTGAAATAAAGGTGTTTCTTCTTTCTGAAAATATATTTAACAGAAAATCCATAAATGGTATGTTTTTATGATAGTAGTTACAAAGTGTTATAACCGTGAGTAATGTATCACAATAGAATTAAATATACCATTTTAAATGTTCCTAGTCAAGAAGCATCGAGGATGGATAACGATGTATCTATTGAGACTAAAGTAAAAGTAACGCTCTCCAAATGTTGAGTGGTGTATTACCCATGACTGCTAGGGGCACTTAGGGGTTACGTACTGATAGTTATTGGATAACTAAGGAATGAATCACTTAATAGTTTTCTATTGGTTAATATAACTAAGGTTAAACAAAAAATATCAATGTGACTGATTTACACAGTTCTCTTGACTTGAAGATACTATTGATATTCAATATGGAAGCTCCGCTTTGATTAATAGTTATATCATGGCAAGATGTCCATCGAACGACTATAGTTGGGTCAAGCGAAAGCATTGGAGGTGAAACATTATTCAAGAAAGAATTCGTCTCCTCGGTTATATGAGGTTAGTATCATGGACAACAAAAGTCAATTCAAAGTCAAAGTCTCTGGGCAGAGCAGTTCGGCTAATAATAATTGTTATTATTGAACCAAGGATTTTGTGTTGGACTGTAAAGTTGAATGTGGATGATATTGGAATTTTTACCATTACCAAATTCCATAAATCCAAAGTGATATAGTTTTGACGAAGAAAATTGGTGTAAATAATTGTCACTATCGGGTACTGCTTGTAATAAGTAAAATTAGATTTTACCAAATGATGTGTAAGCAATAAATTCAGCTAAAATGTCATAACACCTGCTAAGTGACGTGTGAACTTGAATATTTGAATAGTTCGATATTAATCGCTGACTGAATTTACGCATTTTTGTCACACAACCGAAATGATGAATGCTCTAAATGAACCACATGATTTAATTAATTTATAACTGTTGTAAATTAATTAAATCAATTAGTACTTACAAAATATTAATTACTGAATTTTGTTCCATTAGTTTGAACACCCTTAGCATTTAATAAAGTGCGTATATAAAAGTTATAAACGCGCGTATCGATATAAGAAATCTTTAAAGTGTTTAAATTTGATTTAAACAGGATAAATGCTAAAAGGTGCTTTAAATAAATTAAATAAATTAGTATTTGTGAAATATTAATTATTGAAATTTTATTTTAATTTATTTGAATAACACTAATAGCGTGCGTATATAAAAGTTATAAACAAGCGCACATTTGAATTGGATTTAAATGGAATTAATGCCAATGAGATTTTGGAAATTTTTGAGAGCCCATGTGTGGCTAGCCATGCATGTAGAAGAGAGAGGATTCATTAGCATTTATAAAGGAATTAATAGGATAAAGTTTTAATGAAGGAATATGAAAGGTTTCTATCATTCTTGTAAATCAAATCTCCCTTTATTTTCTTTTAATATTGATTTCTTTCCTGTAACAACCATCCTCTTGTTCTTCTATCAGAGAATTTTGAATTTTCATGGCTTCTAAACCTCTAACTTTCCAAAATGAAATATCAAATAAAACTAAAACAAGGTGGTTTTAATCTCTTAATTCTTGTAAAATTTGGAGATTGATTCGTGAAATCTAAGAGCCTTTGATTCATCATTCAAGGTGCATTCTCTTGGCATCATCTTATGGTAATAATTCTAATTTTATATATTCATCATTCAACTTGTTTATGTAATTTAGATCCATCATCTATTCCATCTCATCTGTATATTTGTTTATTTGATCAAATAGATTAGATCCCTTTTGCTCCATCTTAATTAATTACACATGTTCACCGTGTTATTTTAATTTGAATCTGTTTTATGATACATTTTAATTGTTTTCCAATCCTATAGGAATTGGACCAGCCCGCAGCGGAAGTTATGGATGAATTTCAAAAAAATTACTCTATTGGATCTTTATTGGGCCTTTGTAGTCTAACTGAATTAAAACATTTCTAAATTTCATTTAAATAAAATCATTTATTTTATTTAAATTCAAATATATTAAGATATGAAATTAATTTTATTTGATTTAGTTTATACATAAATGTATCATATACATATATGTGTGAGTGCCTGTGTAACATAATAATCCGTGAAATGTATAATATACACATATGTAGACGTTAGGATTTACATCGCAACATACATATTAACTCATTTTGTATGTCATGTATGTTGTCCAAATATGTGCATGTATATGTGTTATAAAATAAATAAATACACACACATATGTATGTATAAATATATTATATATAATATATGAACATAAAACATCTATATACAGATATATATATATATAGAAAGAGAGAAAAATTATTAATAATTCAAATTTAACTTAGTTTTGCAAACATAATAATTTTAGTATTTTAATTTGTATATATTATGAATAAGATAATGTTTTCATCCATAAATAATTAACACAAAATAATCTATTGATGAAAATTCAAATTTTACAATTTTCGAAAATCTAGGATCATAAAATAAAGCTTAGAAAAAATCTGAAGATTTTTCAAAGTTGAAATATTCTTTTTAAAAACAAATACATTGATTTCGACAATAATTATTTAATATAAAATAATATATTATTAAAAATTAAAATATTAAAATTCCAAAAATTCTAGGATTATGAATGAAAGATCACGAAAAATTTTGAATAATTTTTTAATTAAATTATTATTTTTAATAAATCATAAACAGTTTTTTCGAAATAATATTAATTATTAAAAATAATAAACTTCATTGAAAAATTCCAAAAAAAATTCTATATGTTTTTGAAATGATATAATATAGAATATAAAATTGAATTTTTATGTAATAATTATTTTATATATAATAAACAATTCAAAATTTCAATAAATGTTAATTTAAAAATATAAATATATGTATGATAATTAATTTTCAAATTTGTAAATTCATATTTTATATAAATAAGTGTGCTAAAATTTTTAAATCATATATATATCTTATATACACATATATGCTATATGAGAGAGAAATATATACTAAAATATATATATGAATTTACTAATAAATATATATAAACAATTATTAATGACAAAAATTGATTTTGTACAGTAAACAACATTTGTCTACATAAATCAAAAAGTATAACAAACAAATTATGCACATAACCAAACTGATTTGTGACAACTACATCTACTTACAAAATTTCACCTAACTAAAAATATAGTAGCAATATATTTAAACAGATATTAAATTGCTCGTTATAGGATCATAGAATATAATTTAATTATTGTAATATGAATTAAAATTACCAATTTAATGATGCCTTTGAATCCAGGTTGAAGCAATGACTTCCCTTCCTTTTACTGTTCCTGATTTGTCAGATTACAAGTCCAGAATCACCGACCTCTAACTATCAAATAGTGTTATTTTAATTTGAAATATATTTGAGAATTTTGGAGTGGATTGAGAGCCATGTTTTAACCAGCAATCTTAGAAGGTAATGGCGGCCAAAAAAGGTTAGTCATTATTTTTAAAGATACATATATATAGGGTTGTATTAGAGAGAAACGAGGAAAACCTTTTTACCCATTATCTCCAAGCCAATTCCCTATTCCACTCCTAGACCTTCCCAAAATTGAAATTTTGCAGCCCTAATGATGGGCCTTAAATTCATCTAAGCCCAAGCCAAAATACTATGCAATTAAATCTAATTTAATCGCTTGTCGATATTGTATATCGATTGATATATTTATAACTATTATAAATATATATAACATTATTTATTTCTCAAATCATATTCAAATTAGATAATTAATATTTCATAAATATTAATTAATTTAATTAATTTATAACAATTATAAACTAATTAAAACATTCGGCCCTAAGGGAATTCATCATTTCGGTTGTGTAACTCTTGGGTGTAAATTTGGTCAGCGATTAACATCGAACTATTCTAATGTTAATGTTCACACATCACTTAGCAGGTGGTGTGACATTATGACCAAATTTATACCTTACTCATTTTCGGTAAAATCTAGTTTTATTTTAATAAGCGTTATCCGGTTGTGACATTTGTTTACACCAATTCTCTTCGTCAAAACTATATCACTTTGGACTTATGGAATTTGGTAATGGTCAAAATTCCAACCTCATCCACATTCAACTTTATAGTCCAAATACAAAGTCCTTGGTTCAATAATAACAATTATTATTAACCAAAATGCTCTGGCCAGAGACTTTGACTTTGAGTTGACTGTGATACTAACGCATATAACTGAGGAGATGGATCCTCTCTTGAATAGTGCTTCACTTCCAATACTTCCGCTCGACCCAATTATACTCATTCGATGGACGTCATGCCATGATTTGGTTATAACCAAAGCGGAGCTTTCATATTGAAGATCCATAGTATTCTTAAGTCGAGAGAACTGTGTAAATCAGTCACATCGATATTTTCTGTTTGACTTTAGTTATATTAACCAACATAATACTATCAAGTGAGTCGTTCCATGGTTATCCAACAACTATTAGTATTAACCCCTAGGTGCCCCCAGCAATCATGAGTAATACACTACCAACATTTGGAGAGCGTTACGTACGCCAGTCTCAACGGATACATCGATATCCAGCCTCGATGCATCTTGACTGAGAACATTTAAAATGGTATATTTATTTTGTTCTGATAAATTACTCACGGTTACAACACTTTGTAACTACCAACACAAAATATACCATTTATGGACTTTTCTATTAAATATACTTTTAATTAAGTTAATTAATACAATCACATTATATCAAGTATATAATAGGAAGAAAATACCTTTTATTTTGAACAAGATTGGTCAACGAGTTAGATATATAACAAATTACATAATTGCTCCTAAGGCATACCCCTAACTCTACCAAATTCATGTTGTCATTATTAGATCTACATTATATGATCCCATATTTAATTATTTTTCATATTGCTTAATTGTTTAGATCTGGAACCTTTGCAACATATACATATGTGTCTGATTTGTCCTATCTATTTTGTTGTTGTTTCAAGTTTGTTATTTAAAAAAACTATTTGATTAAAATCTAAGTCTTAATTAATGAAATATTTCTATTATTGAATCAAATAGAAAACATATGTAGTTTATTTATGTTTGCACGTATGTTTTGCGTTCACTATTGTAAACTCAATATTTTGATTTTTGCATACTTCTGTTTGAAGTTATAAAAAAAGGTTTTCTTTATAAACATAATTGTGCTTTATTGCAAAATATTACAAACCCTTGGATTTCCTTTTAAATTAAAGTTAGGCTTTAGTTGTTACTTTATATTGGAACATATAATAAATTATAAATTTTAACATAAAGATGTATTAAGTTTAAAACATTATTTACAATGATTTTTGTATGTGTATATGCACACGCACATATTTTTATGCGTCTGTGTATATACATACATACATACATACATATATATATATATATATATATTTAATTTGAATTAAAATTTATATGATGGACTTTTATGTAAAATCATAATTTTTAATATTAAAACCTTTCAGTTTTGAAACTAGGTTCAAATTGCTGTCCTTTTGAAGTTATAAAAGTGACAATTTTATCTCATTTATATGTATATGTATACTTTATATAAATGTAAATATATGTATGTATGTATATTTTAAATAATACTATGGATAATAAAGACACATATGTAGTACATAATTATAGTAAAGTACATTTGGACACTAGTTACATTTTATGTCATGAATAAATTGCTAATTAATATCATTCAATGACTCTATCAATTTAATCAGAGAGAGAAAATGGAAGGTTTCTCTCTCCATATAACGTTTATTATGCTCTCAATTAATTACCTGTTTTTAAAGAAAGAAAAGAAAGGTTTTCTTTCCTAAACTAACTCTTATAAATGATTGTTGGGTGTATTTGATACACTATACATTTAAACTAAATTAATTTTAAACTTCCTTTTAATCAACTTTAAATAAAATAAGACTTTATTTAATGTTTTATTAGATTGGATCTAATATACATTTAGACTTAATATGATCACTAAATGTAACGTCTCGTAATTTCGCTACTTCAAAAATAAGAGATTTCGTTCGTTTTAAATTTAAAAGGGATTTAAATCTTAAATAAATATGTTGTATATAATAAATAATTATCTATCCTTATAGTTAATAAATTTGGATTTTAGAACGAATCAACAAATGTTAAGTTTTGTTAATAATAAATAAAGGCTTAAATAAATAGGTTTAAATATTTATTTTATAAGTTAAATCTTATTTAAAACATCTAATAAAGATAATAAAAGTATATTAATGTATTTAAAAATAATGTTAATAATCGTTTTACAAAAATAACCAAAATTTGTCGTATTATTTTACATACACTATAAAATTAAAGATTTTGATATTATTCAAATACGATTTTAAAATATGAATTGACATCTTTTAATTTATTAAAAGAAGGGAAAAAGTTCATTTTAAAGTTTGGTTTACATCAATATATAGCTTAACAAAAACCTCAAATTTTGACTGTAAAATTTGTCGACAAAAACACCGTTTTCAACTGAAACAAGTTGTCGACAAGTTGTTGCAACTTGATACATTTCTAACATATAAATACGAGGTTACAAACTTTTTAAACACTTTACATTTAGCACTAAAAGACAAAAAGAGTTTACTTTTGAAAAGTATAAAAGTATGATTTGACATAAATCTATAAACAAATCTATAATAAACAAAATCACATCAAAGCATCTTATCTAATTAAAAGACATTAAATCATGTCTTTGAAAGGAAAGAAAATAAGTTGAAAATTCAAAAAGTAGAAAGGTATTTTAGTCATTTTGGTTAAGGTTAAAAAGGTAATTTACATAGGAAATTTTTGCTATAAATACCACCTCACTTTCAGACATTTCTTTACACCAAAATTCTTCTTCTTCCTTTCTTAAAGCTTTCCTTAAGATTCTCCAATGGCTTCCAAAAGGAAGTTCTCTCTTTTCTTTTCTTTTTAAGATTTGGTAGGAGGATTAAAAATAGTGGAGTGCTTAAGCACCAATCCGCTAATTACTCTCTAACCACTTCTTAAAACTACTTCTCTTCTCTATAATGGCCATGGGCCGTAAGGATGAAGGTGTTTAAGGGCTTAGGTCGAGAGCAAGGTGGTGGAGGAGTGTCATGGCCGTGAGCAAGGCAAGTAGTGGTGGAGATGGTCGAGCACTTGGAAGCATGGTTATGATAAGGTTTAGAAATGTTTAGTGAAGTGTTGGTTTGAATAAGAATGTTGGTAGGAAGTGAAACGATTTTGGTTAAAGGTGAGAAATTCTCATCGCTTTTGAATTTATATTTTGGTTATGTTAAAACAATCATATTTATATCCTTATGACATATGAATGTTTATTTGATTGTTAATATGGATGATTTGATAGTTGGTCAGATAATTGAATTGTGATAATATATCCCGTTATGGTATTAATAGTGAATGTTGGATTTGAAATCATATGTTATGTGATTTGTTGAATGGATGTTATGTTAGTGATGAGTATGGATACTGGTTATGTTCATTTTGATTAAGTGATCCTTTGTTAATAAGACCATATTTTAGTGATATGAGATATTTTGGAAAACTAAGTCTCTTTTCGATTAGAAGTGAAATTAAAGTAAAAATAAAAGAGGATTTGAAATTTGAAGTGAATCGGATTTAAAAAGGATAGTTAAATTGAAATTGAAATTGAGATGAACAGTCAAAATTGAAATTGAAATCGATTTTGAAAATTGAAGTTTAGTTTGAGATTGAATTGAAGTTTGGATTGAAATTAGATTTTGATGCGGCAGCGGAATACTCAAAATGAATGTGACGATGAAAGTAGCAATCGGTGGATTGAAGAATACCACAAGGCCCAAATCCGTTGATCCAAAGATACAGGATTCTAGCTATCTCAAACACGTTGATCGCGCACGATACCGTGTTTAAAGATCTACGATTCTTCGACGTTGATCTAGCGCACTAGATTCCGTGAATCGGCTTCAACAATCGTTGATTCGAGCGCACTCGAATTCCGAAGGTGGAGATAGGAGATCACACTCAACTACCAATTTTAAAAGAGGCACAAAGCACTCAAACAAATTTTATTCAAAATCAACCAAAATTACAAATGACACAACTCGCCTATTTATAGGCTTACAACACAACACTTACATCACAACACATAGGTCGTTAACGACCTAACAAAGTCAAACGACCTTCGACCTAAAACAATACAACACACACGACCTACGACTTATATACAAAGCGACATAAGAAAATACAAATACAAGTACAAACGACATACGACCTAAACATCATACGACTTAGAACACACAGCGACCTAAAATACATGGCAGCAGCGACTTAGGCCTCAGCGACCTAAGAAAATAGCTTCTGAAAATCTTCACTGTTAGGTCGTTTGCGACCTAAGAAAGCGGCATAGGAAATTCTGCTTCAACGACCTAAAAACACAAGGCAGCGACCTAAAGAAATGCTTTTGGAAATCTTCACGCGACCTAACTTCCCGCGACCTAACTTCCGCGACCTAACTTAGGTCGTAACTCGTCTTTCTTCCCGCAACATAAGGTCGAGCGACCTATCTTCTCGCGACCTAACTTAGGTCGTAACTTGTTCCCGCGACCTAACTTAGGTCGTATCTCAAAAAGTCAGTACTCGTTAGGTCGGAGTGACCTAATGTTGGTTCGCTTGTCTCGCGTAGTTGCTTGCATGCTTTAACACTGATTCCATTAACTCGTGAGCGACCTAAGGTTCCACTAGGTCGTGAGCGACCTAAGATTTCACTAGGTCGTGAGCGAACTAAAATTTCTGTATGACTCAAATCTGGTGAGTTGGTAGATTGCGCAGCATCATCCTCCCCCGGTTGGCAAAAATTCGACCTCGAATTTGCACCTTCTTCTTCCACAACAAGCTCATCTCCATGATACGGAATCAGGTATTTGACGTTGAAAACGTCTGCAGTGTGAATATGATCCGGCAATTTCAACTAATACGCATTATCATTTATCTTCTTCAAAATTTCCACTAGACCAATCTTTCGTGCCTTCAATTTATTGTACGTTCCCACTGGAAAACGATCTTTTGTCAACACAGCGTAAACCAAATCACCTTCTTCGAAGTTCACACTCCTTCGCTTTTTATCTGCCAGTTGTTTATACTTCTCATTTGATGCAAGCAATCATTCATGAACAGTTCTGTGGCATTCCTGCAACTCAGTCACAAAATCACAAGCACGCTTAACAACTCCCTTCTGATATGGTACTGTCGTCAGATCCAATGGACCCTTCAGACTTGCTGAGTATACAACTTGAAACAGACTGAAACCCATACTACGGTTAACAGCATGATTATGTGCAAACTCTGCCTGACATAACTTCATATCCCAGCTCTTCAAATTATCTTTCACTAGACATCGCAACAAGTTTCCCAACGATCTATTCACCACTTCCGTTTGCCCATCAGTTTGCGGATGATAGGCGCTACTAAAATTCAACTTCGTTCCAACCATCTTCCACAAACTCAACCAAAAATGGCTTAGAAATCTAGTATCCCGATCTGAAACAATAGATTCAAGTATCCCATGTAATCGATACACCTCTTTAAAGAATAACTGAGCAACACGGACGGCATCAGCTGTCTTCTTACAAGCGATAAAATGTGCCATTTTGGAAAATCTATCTACCACCACATATATGGAATCATTCCCTCTCTGAGTACTTGGCAAACCCAAAACAAAATCCATGTTGATATCAACCCATGGTCCAGTAGGCATAGGTAATGGCATATACAATCCTGCATTTGTAGTGGTTCCCTTCGAAACTTGACAAATATGGCATCTCTCCACAAATCACTCAACTTCTTTTCTCATTGACGGCCAAAAATATGATTGCAAAATTATCTGCAATGTACGATCTCTACCCACATGACCTTCTTCATGTAACTCCTTCACAATCTTCATTCGTAAGTTGCACTCGGGTATACATAATCGATTTCCTTTAAAAAGAAAACCATCCACTAACACATACTCATCGGTCTTTCCCTCCTTGACTTCATCTACAAACTTCGCAAAGTAAGGATCATCAACAAATAATTCTGGCAACACGTCAAACCCCGTCACTTCAACCTTCATTGTAGTCAACAAATGATTCCTTCGACTCAATGCATCTGCCGCTCTATTCGTAATTCCTGACTTATGCTTCACCACAAATGTAAATTGTTGCAAGTATGCGATCCACGAAGCATGTCTAGCTGCAATCTTATCCTGTCCCTGCATATGCTTTAACGCTTCATGATCAGTATATAAAACAAATTCTATATGAAACAAATAATGTCTCCAATGTTTCACAGCTTGCACGATAGCATAAAACTCCACATCATATGTATTATATCTCATCTTTGCTCTCGATAGCTTCTCACTGAAATATGCAATAGGACGACCTTTCTGACTCAACACTCCTCCAATCCCAACTTTAGATGCATCAGTATGTAACTCAAACAACAACTGAAAATCTGGTAATATTAGAATTGGTGTTGTCGTCAAAAGTTCCTTGATCCGCTCAAAAGCAAACCCCGCTTCTTTTAACCATGAAAATTGTTTCCCTTTCATACAATCAGTAACTGGTGCCATCACGCTACTGAAGTGTGGAATAAATCTTCGGTAGAATGATGCTAAGCCATGAAAACTTCTAACTTCTGTTATCGTCCTGGGTTGTGGCCAATTTCTGATTGCTTCAACTTTATTCTGATCCACCTGTATGCCTTCTTCTGATATAACATATCCTAAAAATAAAACACTATGCGTCATGAACACGCATTTCTTCGTTGCAGCATAAAATTGTTCCTGTCGCAGTATCATCAACACTTCTCTCAGATGTTGCAAGTGTTCTTCTGGACTTCCACTGTATATCAGAATATCATCAAAATACACCACCACAAACTTCCCAATAAATGGTCTAAAGATCTGATTCATCACCCACATAAATGTACTAGGTGCATTCGAAAGACCAAACGGCATAACCAGCCATTCGTACAACCCTTCTCGTGCCTTGAACGCTGTTTTCCATTCATCCTCTGGTCTGATTCGAATTTGATGATAACCACTCTTCAAATCGATCTTCGAAAAGATAGCAGCTCCGCTAAGTTGATCCAACAAGTCATCCAATCTAGGAATAAGAAATCTGTACCTCACAGTAATCTTGTTCAATGCTCGGCTATCAGTGCACATCCTCCATGTTCCATCCTTCTTCAGCACTAACAATGCTGGAATGGCACAAGGACTTAAACTCTCCTGTACACGCCCTTGTTCAAGCAATTCTTCCACTTGCCTTCTCAACTCCTCGTGTTCCTTTGGACTCATTCTGTAATGTGGTCTATGTGGTAACACAGCACCTGGAACAAGATCAATTTGATGTTGAATGTCTCTCAACGGCGGTAACTCCGTTGGCAACTCTTCAGGAAATACATCTTCAAATTCTTCCAGCACTGGCTTTACTTCTTCAGGAATCTCAACCACTTCATTACTCTCACGTCCAATCAACAAAAATAATTCAGGTTCCTCTTCGACTTCTTTAACAAACTCCTTTAATGATAGCAAAGTTTTCAGCTCTTCAATCTCCTCCAACTTGCTTTCTTCTTGTTGTCGCTTCTTTGGAACTAAAGTAATCTTGGTGCCTTCAAACATGAAACTATAACTGTTGGTACGTCCATCATGTTGCACAGCTCTATCATACTGCCATGGTCTCCCCAACAACAAATGGCATACATCCATATCCACAACATCACACCAAATTTCATCTTTGTATTTCTTCCGAATCGAAAAATTAACACAAGCTCTACGACTAACTTTCACCTCCCCACCTTTCCTCAACCAAGCTAACTTGTAAGGTTTCGGATGTTTCTCAGTCTTTAATGCCAACTTCTTCACAGCCTCGGTTGAAATGATGTTATCATAGCTTCCCGCATCAATAACAAACTTGCAAACCCTTCCTAAGATAGTGCATGTTGACTGAAAGATGTTACTCCTTAACCAGCTAGTTTCCTCCTCCTGCTTTGGTGTCAAGCAATTTCTTCTCAGCATTAATGTATATCCATCATCTCCCGACAATAACTCTTCCTCCTCAACCGGTAGTGAATTAGAACATTCTTCCTCTACATCCTCATCCTCAATCTCAGCAATCATTGCTCGCTTCTTAGGCTTTGGACATTCATTGCTCTTGTGGCCAAACTCTTGACAATTAAAGCATTTGATACCACTATTGACCTTGGTCTTAGCAACTTCAGTGACAACCGGTTTTGCAACAGCCTTTGAAATAATCACATTGCTACTAGCCCCTTTTAATTGATTATTGGAATTTGTAAACACACCACCTCCTCTTCTACCTTGTTTCTCCCAAGCTAGAGCTTTTTGATGTGCTTCAGCAACAGATCTGGAATCAAACATATTCACCATATCTTGAATCTGCATTCTCAACCCTCCAACAAATCTAGCTGTCAACTGTTCCTCTGTCTCCATGATGTCATTCCTGGCAATAAGTTGATAGAACTCATCTGCATAATCATTAACTGACTTTGTTCCCTGCCTCAAGTTCTGTAAACGTTGATACATAAGAGATTGATAATTGTAAGGTAAGAAAGTAGCTTTCATCAATTTCTTCATCTTCTCCCAAGATTCAATCTTTGACTTTCCCATCCTCTACCGTGTAAGTTTAGTTTGCTGCCACCATGCCATAGCTCTTCCTCTCAAACGAGTAGCAACCAACTTAACTCTCCGATGCTCGGGAACTTCCTTAAAGTCAAAAATTTCTTCCACATTAGATAACCAATCCAAAAATTCTTCAGCTTGCATACCACCCTTGAATTCTGGAATTTTAGTTTTCATCCCCGATTCCCATCGACGATCATCTTCAACATCCCGATATGTATTTCGAACTTGGTCTCGATCTCGATAATGAATATTACTTCTATCACTCTCTTCATCATAATCACGTGTACTTCGATATCGATCTCGACCATCAACTTCTCTACGATCACACATGTCTCTTCTACTATGTCTTTCATCATCATGATATGGCTCATACTCAAACTCACGTTGAGTTCTTCTTTCTTCATCTTGATACCCATGGTGATCTCTTCTCATCGAAACTGATGATTCTCTTCTTCCTCGATCAGATTGTGGCGACACCATCCTCGCTTCCGTAACCGATGGCGAAACTCTGTTTCCTCCATGGTTCAAGACTGGCGACCTTCTCCTTTGACCTTGATTCATATCCATCATCAATTTCTCCAATCTACCAATACCTTCATCCAACTTCTCATTGAATTTGTTGCTAATACGTTGTTCCATTTGTTCAGCATCTTCTCTTTTGTACAAATCTTCAACATTTTGATGGCGATTAGCTCTTCTCGGTGGCATTGTTGAATCAAACAATCTTTACAAACTTCAACTCTCGGCTTTGAACACAAAAATGAATTCGACCCTTTAACTCGGCCTTGATCTACAAAAATGATGCACGGCTTCTATTAGCTCGGATCTACAATTCACTTAGCTCGGCTTCGCTTGATGTAGCTCGGCTTCACTAACTCCTCAAACTCTTTTCAATAGAAATTGGCTCCAAGACTCGGCTTAGCTATGATTGGCTAAGTCTAGCTCTGATACCAAATGATGCAGCAGTGGAATACTCAAAATGAATGTGACGATGAAAGTAGCAATCGGTGGATTGAAGAATACCACAAGGCCCAAATCTGTTGATCCAAAGATACCAGATTCTAGCTATCTCAAACACGTTGATCGCGCACGATACCGTGTTTAAAGATCTACGATTCTTCGACGTTGATCTAGCGCACTAGATTCCATGAATCGGCTTCAACAATCGTTGATTCGAGCGCACTCGAATTCCGAAGGTGGAGATAGGAGATCACACTCAACTACCAATTTTAAAAGAGGCACAAAGCACTCAAACAAATTTTATTCAAAATCAACCAAAATTACAAATGACACAACTCGCCTATTTATAGGCTTACAACACAACACTTACATCACAACACATAGGTCGTGAACGACCTAACACAGTCAAACTACCTTCGACCTAAAACAATACAACACACGCGACCTAACAGACGCGACCTACGACTTATATACAAAGCGACATAAGAAAATACAAATACAAGTACAAATGACATACGACCTATACATCATACGACTTAGAACACACAACGACCTAAAATACACGGCAGCAGCGACTTAGGCCTCAGCGACCTAAGAAAATAGCTTTTGGAAATCTTCACTGTTAGGTCGTTTGCGACCTAAGAAAGCGGCATAGGAAATTCTGCTTCAACAACCTAAAAACACAAGGCAGCGACCTAAAGAAATGCTTCTGGAAATCTTCACGCGACCTAACTTCCCGCGACCTAACTTAGGTCGTAACTCGTCTTTCTTCCCGCAACATAAGGTCGAGCGACCTATCTTCTCGCGACCTAACTTAGGTCGTAACTTTTTCCCGCGACCTAACTTAGGTCGTATCTCAAAACAGTCAGTACTCGTTAGGTCGGAGCGACCTAATGTTGGTTCGCTTGTCTCACGTAGTTGCTTGCAAGCTTTAACACTGATTCCATTAACTCGTGAGCGACCTAAGGTTCCACTAGGTCGTGAGCGACCTAAGATTTCACTAGGTCGTGAGCGACCTAAAATTTCTGTACGACTCAAATCTGGTGAGTTGGTAGATTGCACTGCATCAGATTTGGAATCTAAGTTTTAAATATGTTTAATTTGAAGTTAGAATTGAAATTGAATCGAAATTGGGATTTAAAAATTTAGTATTAAAATAATGTGAATATAATAATATTATAATATGGTAATAGTGAAAATATATTTTAAATAATTTAAAAAGTGAAAATATTGATTAATAATGATTTTATAAGTGATAGAATTCAATTTGAATAAATTATTTCAAATATTGAAAAATAAGTTAAAACAAGGAGCGTCGCGCAACGGTAGTTCATGATTTCGCGCCGAAAAGTTCAAATGAGTGTATAGAATGGAATATAGCTCGGAATTCTTCGAGATAAGAAAATTCTGGACTATTATATCCATATCTTCTAAACGAAGAAAGAAAATCAAAATTTTGTTGAGTAGATTTTGAATTAAGTCCAAATCCATTTTCTAGAAAAATCGCGCTAGTGCAGTTAAGTGACCATAATAGGAAATCTGTTTAAATGACCGTTTTTAATTATGGAAAAATATGGAATAAATTTGATAAATCTATTTAAATGGTTTAAAAGAGATTTGGATTGGAAAATATGAATTATCGAATGTTTAAAAGTTGATTTAAACAAATAAGCTTATATAGCACTTTCCGTAGCACTTTTATGCTACGAATGGTATAACTTTTTGAAAAAAAGTTTAAATGTAACGATTTTCCCATAATCAATTGTGAATGTTTCTAAAAGGAAAATTAAGCGTTTTAAAAGATAATTTGTAATCCTTATAATCAAATCCAAAATTAAGTTGATAACCGAGTATGCGGAAACGACTAGTACATTTGTCCCGCCTATGAGATCTGGGAAGATAAAACAAGGTGTTTAACTAAGGTTAGGGATGGAGCAACTAGTGCCCTAAACTTACCTAGCCTATGTTTTCTTTTCTTAGGCGAGGGGTGAAACAAATCGAAAGGAAAGCTCGGATGCTCTTAAATAAAAGATTCTGCTAAGCTTTCCAAAATAAAAGAAGATTAGTATTATCTAAAATTTAAGCACAATCTCACAAATGAACAAATTACGACTTGGATTGCATAGAGATAATCTTCTTATACTTGGTATTAAAATCCGAAGAGGGAACTCGTCCTATTCGTGGAATTTAAAAGGTGATTTCACCGTTATTCCGTCCATAGCACTTGTTAAATACGAAAATTGATGTTTACTAAAATTAGAATGATTTCTATGATCCTTTTTAATCAAAAATGTTGGCTAAGGTGTATTTTAGGTTTTATCGTAAACGATGTCTTAAATAACATTGTTTTTGACCCGCCTAAAAGTTAAGGAATTTGGATCAAGAGTTAAGTAAGGAAATTTGAAAATATTATCCAAAGCAAAAGAATGAATTTCTTAGAATTATTCTAAGTCGAAAGAAAGAGATTTAAAAATCATCCGAAAAGAGTTAAAGTGAAAAGAGACTTAATAAATCATGTATACCCATATTCACTTTTTATCGATAATTGGATTTCAAAGGAACCGGGGTCGGATTTGGGTGATTCCTATCCAAAAACCACTTCGAACCAATGTATACGTTCGAATGTGAAGACATATTAAAGATGATGATTATTGAAGACCGTGGATCTTCATAGCGTGGAAACTGCTTGTTGAACATGCTCTGGTTGGCCCACATTATAGAGTTATATATATAGCGGTAGTCTCCTCATGGTGGAGATTTTTCGGGTTGCATGGACTACTCGCTACTAGTGGTAGTAGGAGAGTACCTTCGATTTGTCCTGTTTTTGGACAATTTGTATGGACGTTTTTCTAACATTGCATTTCTAATGATTACGAATATTGGTTTTTACAAACGTACATCTGTTTGGTGGTGGAGAAGGCAACTTCTCTTAGCTTAACACCTTTCCTTGAGACGTACGAGCTCAAGGGTTGTATTTTTGTGGAAGGCAATTAGTAGTCAACGGAAATGGCAATGTGGCATTCAGAGATGTGATATGTGCTATGTAAAAAGGTAATCGTTGCCTCAAGCCTCATCAAATCGAAAATGACCGAAACAGGATTAGATGCGGCAAGGCTAAGTGGGTCATTCCCAAGTAGGGTATGATCATCCCCTTCTAGATATATTTCTTTCCGCTATGACGTTCGGGATGTAAATTAATGTGGTGTATGGAAACGGGCGCTCGGTTAAAGGTCGGTAATGACCGGGGGATGACATATTCGGTACTATCTAGTTATAGAGGTAGACCGGTCTTGTGTTGGTAAAGGGCATATGTTCTGTTCCTTGGGACATCCATCTAGAGGTGTACCCATTCGAAAGGTAGATCCTTCACCTGGTCATTTATATGGAAATCCATTCTCAAATAAGAACCTACGGACTTGACTGTAAACCTATTATGCTGGAATTTAATCAATGTAGCAATTTCGGCTAATATTAATAAGTTTATTTGCAAATGTTTTCAAAGGAATGTCATTAGAGATAATATCAAATGTTTTGATATATAAAAGTGTTTTAGTTATCATAAGATAAAAACTCGTCCGTGTTTATGTGTGGGCGTGGCCTTATGAGATACTCTTGTTTTCAAAGGATTTATTCAGAGGCTGATATATGACACTATCATTCATTATTGAGTTTTTCTCACGCTGGTTTATCAAGCCTGATCTAGGTATTTTCAATACTCGGGTCAGATCCGAGTAGTTTCAGGTTTAGTTGAAGACGATTGGAGTTTTCCAGAAGAGAGCTGGAGATATTCATCTACGTATGAACGTATTCTATTATCCGTTGTACTTACTTTGTTTTGGTTGATGTTTGTCAGCAATTGTAAGGACAGATGTTTATAACTGTCCAAGTTGAATTTAGGTTAGACTCTGAATTATGTATTTAAATGTTTTCCGCTGTAAAGATATTTGTTCAATATTATATGTTATTCCATTCGTGTGAGATTCTGTTCTGTCTATTTTTCTTTATTACCCTTCATGTTCCGTATTTTCGTGCAATTTGAGTTGGACATGTGTGGTTTATTGTCGGTTCAAAGGGTACGGAAAAACGGGCCATGACATTTAGTATAAGAGCTGAAGGTTAAACGTGAACCTTGGCTTTGTTATGGGTAAAGTCTCATCAGAGATAGGATTAATAATATCCTAGGATGAGTAACTCATTAGAGATAGGGTTAGTAACACCCTAGAATGAGTTTTGAGAGTACTATATATACGAGTGCGTACTTGTTAATTTTATAAAAGTGATTTTGTTTTAAAGAAGATGGTAAATAAAATAGTTTTACCTTAGGCTTATATTTCAAATATACAAAGAGGATATTATTATATTTTGGGTTTGAAAAAGGATAGTTAAATTAAATTAAAATTGAAATGAATAGTGAAATTGAAATTGAAATCGATTTTCAAAATCCGAAGTTTAGTTTGAGATTGAATTGAATTTTAAATAGAAATTAGATTTGGAATCTAAGTTTTCAATATGTTTAATTTGAAGTTAGAATTGAAATTGAATTGAAATTGGGATTTAAAAATTTAATTTAAAATAATGTGAATATTATAATATTATGGTAATAGTGAAAATATATTTTAAATACTTTAAAAAGTGAAAATATTGATTTATAATGATTTTATAAGTGATAGAATTCAATTTGAATAAATTATTTCAAATATTTAAAAATATGTTAAAACAAGGTGCGTCGCGCAACGGCACTTCGCGATTTCGCACCGAAAAGTTCAAATGAGTATATAGAGTGGAATATAGCTCGGAATTCTTCGAGATAAGAAAATTCTGAACTATTATATACATATCTTCTAAACGAAGAAATAAAATCAAAATTTTGTTGAGTAGATTTTGAATTAAGTCCAAATCAATTTTCTAGAAAAATCGCGTTAGTGTAGTTAAGTGACCATAATATGAAACTGTTTAAATGAACGTTTTTAATTATGGAAAAGTATGGAATAAATTTGATAAATCTATTTAAATGGTTTAAAAGATATTTGGATTGGAAAATATGAATTATCGAATGTTTAAAAGTTGATTTAAACAAATAAGCTTATATAGCACTTTCCGCAGCATTTTTATGCTGCGAATGGTATAA
Source organism: Allium fistulosum (assembly GCA_030737815.1). Taxonomy (NCBI): domain Eukaryota; kingdom Viridiplantae; phylum Streptophyta; class Magnoliopsida; order Asparagales; family Amaryllidaceae; genus Allium; species Allium fistulosum. The sequence continues at coordinate 815,213,600 of CM060901.1, read as the reverse complement.
CTTTTTGAAAATAAGTTTAAATGTAACGATTTTTCCCAGAATCAATTATGAATGTTTCTAAAAGGAAAATTAAGCGTTTTAAAAGATAATTTGTAATCTTTATAATCAAATCCAAAATTAAGTTGATAACCGGTGCCTTGAACTATGGTTAGGGATGGAGCAACCGGTGCCCTGAACTTACCTGACCAATGTTTTCTTTTCTTAGAAGAGGGGTGGAACAGATCGAAAGAAAAGTCAGGATGATCTTAAATAAAAGATTCTGCTAAGCTTTCCAAAATAAAAGAAGATTAGTACTATCCAAAATTTAAGCACAATCTCCCAAATGAACAAATTATGACTTGGATTGCATAGAGATAATCTTCATATACTTGGTATTAAAATCCGAAGAAAGAACTCGTCCTATTCGTGGAATTTAAAAGGTGATTTCACTGTTATTTCGCCCATAGCACTTGTTGAATACGAAAATTGATGTTAAGTAAAATAAGAATGATTTCTATGATCCTTATTGCTCAAAAATGTTTGCTAAGGTTTATTTTAGGGTTTATCGTAAATGATGTCTTAAATAACATTGTTTTTGACCCGCCTAAAAGTTAAGGAATTTGGATCAAGAGTTAAGTAAGGAAATTTGAAAATATTATCCAAACCAAAAGAATGAATTTCTTAGAATTATTCTGAGTCGAAAGAAAGAGATTTCGAAATCATCCGAAAAGAGTTAAAGTGAAAAGAGACTTAATAAATCCTGTATACTCATATTCATTTTTTATCAATAATTGGATTTCGAAGGAACCAGGGTCGAATTTGGGTGATTCCTATCCGAAAACCACTTCGAACCAATGTATACGTTCGAATGTGAAGACATATTGAAGATGATGATTATTGAAGACCGTGGATCTTCATAGCATGGAAACTGCTTGTTGAACATGCTCTGGTTGGCCCCCATTATAGAGTTATATATATAGCAGTGGTCTCCTCATGGTGGAGATTTTTCGGATTGCAAGGACTACTCACTACTAGTGGTAGTAGGAGAGTGACTTCGGTTTGTCTTGTTCCTGGACAATTTGTATGGACGTTTGTCTGACATTGCATTTCTAATGATTACGAACATTGGTTTTTAGAAACGTACATCTGTTTGGTGGCGGAGAAGGCAACTTCTCTTAGCTTAACACCCTTCCTTGAGACGTACGAGCTCAAGGGTTGTATTTTTGTGGAAGTTAATTAGTAGTCAACGGAAATGGCAATGTGGAATTCAGAGATGTGATATGTGCTATGTGAAAGGGTAATCGTTGCCTCAAGCCTCATCAAACCGAAAATGACCGAAACAGGATTAGATGCGGCAAGGCTAAGTGGGTCATTCTCAAGTAGGGTATGATCATCCCCTTCTAGATATATTTCTTTCCGCTATGACGTTCGAGATGTAAATTAATGTGGTGTATGGAAACGAGCGCTCGATTAAAGGTCGGTAACGACCGGGGGATGGCATATTCGGTACTATCTAGTTACAGAGGTAAGTCGGTCGTGTGTTGGTAGAGGGCAGATGTTATGTGCCTCGGGACATCCATCTAGAGGTGTACCCATTCGGAAGGTAGATCCTTTATCTAGTCATTTGTATGGAAATCCATTCTTCAATAAGAACTTACGGACTTGATTATAAACCTATTATGCTGGAATTTAATCAATGTAATAATTTCGGCAAAGATTAATAAGTTCATTTGCAAATATTTTCAAAGGAATGTCATTAGAAATAATATCAAATGTTTTGATATATAAAAGTGTTTTAGTTATCATAAGATAAAAAACGGTCCGTGTTTATGTGTGGGCGTGGTCTTATGAGATACTCTTGTTTTCAATGGATTTTATTCAAAGGCTTATATATGACATTGCCATTCATTATTGAGTTTTTCTCACGCTGGTTTATCAAGCCTGATCCGGGTATTTTCAATACTCGGGTCAGATCCGAGTAGTTTCAGATTTAGTCAAGGACGATTGGAGTTTTCCAAAGGAGAGTTGGAGATATTCATCTATGTATGGACGTATCCTATTATCCACTGTACTTTGTTTGTTTTAGTTGATGTTTGACAGCAATTGTAAGGATGGATGTTTATAACTATCCAAGCTGAATTTAGGTTAGACTCTGGTATATGTATTTAAATGTTTTCCACTGTAAAGATATTTGTTCAATATTATATGTTATTTCATTCGTGTGAGATTCTGTTCTGTCTATTTTTCTTTATTACCCTTCTTGTTCCGTATTTTCGTGCAATTTGAGTTGGACATGTGTAGTTTATTGTTGATTCAAAAAGGGTACGGAAAAATGGGCCATGACACTAAATATCCGAAATGATAAAAACAATTGAAATTCACTCATTTCTTCAGCTGCGGGCTGACCCAGTTCCAATAGTTTCGTTTGTGAAATACTACCATTTGTCCTTCTATTGGGTTTCGTTTGGATGAATTGATTGAAGAATTTGGATGGGATGTATTCAAATATTCAAAGTTTGTTTTTGAAGTGAAATCGCCAAACTCCCATCGTGTTGATATTAAAGAATGGATTTGTAGTTGCAATCGATGGAAAGTTGCAGGATTTCCTTGTGCTCATGCTATTAAGTGCATGAACAAACCAAAATTTTCCATTTATGATTTTGTTGACTATTATTTCACCGTTGATGCTTATCGTTCTTTTTATGCTAATGCTAAATATCCTATTTTTAATTTGATAAGTCTATTGTTGATGCTAGTGTTGGAGATGTTATCAAGCCATTCAAGGAGAAATGTGGTGCTGGTAGACCTTCTAACAAACGCAAAGGAGGATTTGCATGTTTTAAAAATAAGCAAAATAGATGCGGTATGTGCAAGAAATTTGGTCATAATAAGTGTAATTGTGAAGCTTCTAATAAGATATGATTTGTTTTTCATGTTGTTCTGAATCTGTTGAAATTTATACTTGGTTGTATGACTTTATTTGGAAATTTTGGTAATTGATCCTGGTTATAAAAGTATATTTGTTTTAGCATATTTTTAATTTGACATTGATTTGCTCTTTGTAATTGAACATGGTTATATAGTCATTCGTAGTTTCAGTATCAGTTTAGTAGCATAACCAGTATCAGTTTTAATATGTATTTGTTTGTAGTTATTTGAATCATTACTCTCAATATTTGTATTTTGATTTTTTCTTGATTAAGTCAGGTATTAGTTTTTTGTAGTATCATTTCTCTATATTGTGATATCATTTTGTTGTGCATTTGGCAAGTAGTGAGTTATTATGTGGTGATGTTGCTTAGTTTATTTAACATTAGTTCTTTAGTATATGTTTTTGCATACAATTAGTATTAGTTTCAGGTATAACAAAATGTGGTATTAGTTTTTGCATGCTGTTAACATCAGTTTTAGGTATAACAAAATGTGGTATCGGTTTTTGCATCAGTTTTTGCATTCTATTAGTATCAATTTCAGGTATAACAAAATGTGGTATCAGTTTTTACATGCTATCAGTATCAGTTTCATAGTTTCGGGTATAATAAAATATGGTATCGGTTTTTGTGTACTATTAGTATCAGTTTCAAGTATAACAAAATATTGTATCAGCTCCAAGTATAAAACAATATGGTATCAATTTTTGCATACTATTACTATCTGTTTAGCTATAAATAAAATTAAAATATAGTCATAACATAGCATCACATGTAGGTAAAGTTAAACAAAATTTATGTTTACAACATCAGAAGTATGATCATAGTTTTTACACTAAATTAACAAAATTTCTTTTTTTATCAAGTCTAGCCGGCTTCGGAGCGGGCCGTCCACTTTTATTTAAAAACATTTAAAACAGGTGTTAGGCACATGCGCCAAAACAGCTAGAAAAAAGAAATGCATATGAGCTAGGCAAAGGACCTAAACTACTAAACAACAGACTCCCAAACACCATCCAAGGAGGAGGAACCTCTGCCATCATCAATGGAATCAGGCCCTGTGACATGTATAAACTCTGAAAAAAGAATAGCCAAGTTAGGGGCGTAATCACAGAATAACCGGAATATATATCCTATCCCAAGAGTCATCCTCCAAAACAATTCTATTGTTGTTACTAGGACTGTCAATTTCCAGCACGACCTGGAACACGACCTGAAGATTACATGGAAATTAGCAGGTTAACTCGACTCGTTTAAGTGGGCGGGTCATTTTTGGGTCAACCCGAATTTGACTCGTTTATAAACGGGTGGGTTTCGGGTTGACCCATGAACTCGAATTTGACCTGTTTATAACCCGTTTATATTTATATGGGTTGACCCGACCTGATTATAACCTAACCCGACTCGTGAACCCGAATTTGACCCGTTTCTAACTCGTTTACGACCCATTTATAACTTATACGGGTTGACCCGACCCGTTTACAACCCGACCCATTTATAATCGAGTTACACGGGTCGGGTAGTCAACCCGTTTATAATTGGGTCGGATTCGGGTTGAGCTATTTCCGACCCGTTTAATAAACTCGTTGACCCGACCCATTTAAAATCAACCCGAACCCGACTTGGCCCGACCCGAACCCGACTCGACCTATTGACAGCCCTAGTTGTTACCACATCTTCACCTTGAGTAGAAAGCTCAAGACCATCTTCGACTACATGGTAGTATAACCGACGATTATCATCGTCACCACCAACATACATATAGTAATAACCACTCAACGGAGTATATGTAATGTAACGTCACGAATTTTTCGCGCTCGAAAATCGACATCCATACTTTACATCATACTCGAATGTCGTAGATTCGATCGTTCAAATCCGAGTCGCCGGAGCTTATAACACAGTTAAGTAAATAACACAGCGGAAGAAAAAGAATAATACATTGATATACAATATATGATACAATATCTGATACAACAGAGTGATACAATGAATATCAATATACATCAGAGATATGATACAAGAAATAGCAGCGGAAAAGAAAATAGATAACACCAGCAGCGGATAATCTCCATCTCCAAAGCACCAATCCAGAAATAGCTCGAACTCCCAATAACGATACACCAAGATAAGCAAGTGCAGTCCATATCCAAAGACTGAACTAGCTCCAGATAATCTACTGAACCTGACTATCTGAAAAACCCAACTCTAGACTGCCCGTGTAGAAAATTTTGAGCACCCAGAGTTTAGGAAAGAAACAATAAACTCCGGATCAGTCATGGGACTGGTGTGAGCAACAAAAACAGTTTATCTTTAAAAACAAATAGCAAAAGAATTTTAAAGTCAATTCGCAATGCTTTTTAGAAAATGAAACTACCGTAAGACCTCCCGCCACACACACAACGCAAACGCAGAATTGGAGGAGATTTCTTCTTATGATAGTCAAAGATGCTTACTACGCAGAATCATTGGATTATTATTATTAGTGCATAGTGTAGAAAACATTTCGAAAGTAGAATATAAATCTTAGCCAACATACAACCATTATTGTATGCCTACTATAGCTACCATCTAAACAGTGGTGACCACCGTACGTAAATGGCAGGTTCTACAACTAATACCGTACAAAGTTCTTATTGGAAGATGGATTTCCAACAAATGGTCAGGCCAAGGAACTTCCCATTGCCACATGGAAACGCCTCTGGAAGGACGTCCCAAGAACCTAACCGGATCTCTGCCAACACAAGGCCGGGTTACCCCTAACTGGGTAACTACTGACATGAGTATGCCATCTCCCGGTTGTAACCAACCTTTAATCGGGGCCCCAACAACAATCACAAAGTAAGATATAAATATGTTTGCGATATCCACATAAGTTAAGTATCTGGGCTCCATACCATGATACCACTTCTATCCAGAAGGAGATGTACATACCCTAAGGGGTGCTACCCCCAATAACCTTGCCGCATCTTTCCTGTTTTGACCATTCCGGGGTGTGAGGTTCGACAAAGTCTCGTCCACAAAGCTACGCTTTGGCACAAAGCCATGCTTTGGGTCAACAAATGATCAAAGTAATGATCACAAAGATAAATGATCAAACAAATAATCATATCACAAATGATCAAACAATGATCATCACACAGCAACACTCAGCATATCACATTACCAAATTGGGAATATATCGCTGATAACCTTCAACTACATAACCTCTGAGCTCGTACGTCTCAGAGAAGGGTGTTATGCTAAGAGAATAAATCCTCCGCCACCAACAGAAATGTATTTGAAAGAAATCGGCTTTATATCTCAAAGTGTAATGTCAGACATACAATCAATACATGTCTGTTCTGGGTTTGAACAGAACCGAAGGCACTCCCGAAGAAGCCCTTGCAAATCCGAATGATTTCTAATCACGTCCGGACTTCCCATCACAAAGGGTGCTAAAATCTCTATATCGGGGCCAGTCGATGCAGAGACATTTGACGAGTTGTCCTTTCGTTTTCGAAAATATCCGGTCTTTACCACCGGTCTTCAAATGCTATCCATATACGACGTATCACTATTCGGAATGGTTTATATGACACAAAGGTCTTTTCCCGGCTAACCCGAATAGTGAGCGCAATATTTAAAAACATATGGATATGTGATTTCAATTAAGTCACAACTTAATAATTCAACTTCTTTTTTAAATGGTTTCAATCGATTACCATTTCAAATTATTTAAACAAAAAGATTTATTTCACAAAGTTCACCCAGTTTCAACAAAAATCCATTCATAGATTTCAAAACAATTTCTGTTTCAATTGGATTAACTCGTTAAATCTTTAAAACAAAGATTCAACTTATAGCTTTCAAAACAATTTCATTTCGAATGGTTTAAACAAATCATCATTTTAAATCTATTAAAAATAAACAGATTCAATTCATAGCTTTCAAAAAGAATTCATTCATAACTTGGAAAACCATTTTTCAATTCAATCTTGAAATTCCTTTAATTAAACTGGAATTTCATTTCTTATCTGAAAGCTTTTATTCTTTTAAAACAAATTGTTTTCATTTTGGGAAATCTGATTCATTTATACGAGTTAAGGTTCTTGGGTTAAATCCAAATTCTCAAAATTATACTTTTAAAAAGGGTTTAACTTCATATAAACACATTTATATCATCTTTAATCAAAATTTCCAATCATTGAATTCAATTCCAAATATTGAATTCAAATTCAAATTAAATTATTTAAATTGGAAACTTTACCAAGTTATTCGAAATGATTTTTATCTTAAAAACTCCTTTTCAAAAGCTTTAACATTCAACCCAAATTCATTTCCAAAATCAATTGAAATCAAAATTTCAATTTCAAAAATATTAAATTTAAATCATCTGCGACTTAACCGATTTCCACGTGAAATCCATATTTGTGTGTGTATTGTGTAGTCCAGGGGTTTTACACACAATAGTGCAACATCAATCATCATAGATATATCGATAAGCGGTATAATCGATAAAGCTTATCTTCATTCACAGATTCATAGATAAAATAAATTTATCGGACACAAAGATTCACTATTACAATTCGATGTGAGTTTTGGATAACCAACTGGAATCCGACTCCCTGTCATATCGAAATTCAAGTGCGGTTTTACGGGCCAAGGGTTTCATATTCACATAGTAGTATATCACAGAAACAGAAATCACAGCTCAGCACAAAGTAATTTACATTACAAGCATCACAATCACAAACAGGGATATCAGGCTGCTCAAAGCATTTCAATAATAATCAATCATCTAACGATTAGATGAATTAATAGTGTGATTATAATCAATCTATCACATAATTAAATAATTATATATTTTCCTTTAATTAATGATTAATTATCCTTAATTTAAATTAATTCATTCTTAAGTATTAATTAATTAATTAAATCTTAATCACCTTCATAGATTAATTATTTCTTAATTAATTACCTTAATTAATTAATCACATAATTGATTATCCTTTAATTAATTATTCTTTAATTACTTGGTTAATCAAACTTAAATCATTAATTAATTAACCTTAATTACTTTCGTTAAGAAATTATCTTTAAGTAATTAGTTACCTTAATTACTTACATTAATTAATCTTAATAAATCACACAAATTAATTATCCATAATTAATTATAAGAAGTAATTACCCCTAATTACTTGTATTAACCAATCATAAATTACTTAATTTAATTAAAAGACAACCCCTTTTATCTTTTAATTAATTACCTTTATAAAGTAACTATCCTTTCAATTACTTTAAATAAATCATCTTTTAATTTTACTTGAACCACTTGAGAGTTTCAAAACCCAAAATCAATTCAAACGTTTAACTTTAAAATTAAACCCTTTGTTTAAGGAAAACTTGTTTATATTTCTAATTTGAAAACTTTAATTTATATTTCTTTGAAGCTTTGAAAACTTAATTTATAAAACTTTCGTTGAAGCCCAAACTAAAAACACAAGCCTGAACCCAAATTTAGTTATCATGAGGAAAACAGGTCGAAGCCCAAACCGAAGAAAACAAAACCCAATGCCATTGCTCTTTCTTCCCCGATCCGAAATTCACCCTGATACTCGAAGATACACGTGCACGTGCACGCTTGGTCGGAGTCTTTCCGACCAACACCACCAATTCCAACAAGTCGGCGATGATCTCGTCCTTTAATTCGACAACCAAAATCGAAGACATCACCCTCAAATCGAAATTCAACCAAATCGACCAATGCCTGAAGCCATTTCCATCAGGAAACCATCCTTCGCCAGCGACCTTGTCCTCCGGTCAACTCGCCCTTACGATCGAAGCTTCGCCACACATCGACAATCCCATCCCCCCAAGTGCGATCTCCTTAAACGACTCGATGACGTCGCGGCACCCTTATTTCAAACGTGAGCAGAAATGGGTTGTTTAACCCTAATTCGATCTCGTCTTAACAATCCAAAGATTTATAAATTCATCTTGTATTTTTCTAGTGATCTCCAACATTCAATCTAGCTCCACAACAAATTTCAACATCAATTTTTTTTGTTGAATCATCAAATATTCATAAAAAGGCATTCTTGGTTCCTTTACGAACTGCCCTCTGTATGGTTACCTAAAAAATCATAATTTTTGTTTCAAAAATCCTACTTTTGAATGTTATTTCAAGATATAAATTCAAACTTATAATTTAAATTATTCGAATCTTAACCATTTATTTACTTTATACTGTATATTTGAATTTACAGTTTTTATACTTCACAGCTAACCTTTTAACAATTATCCAAGCCTTGATCTTTAGTTTAAACAAAACATAATTAGTTAAATCCCTAAGTAAAAAAAATGTTTTTGTATGAAGAGTATAAATCATTCTCTGCTTCTCTTGCCTCAGAAACTTGAAAAAAATTTGAAGAGCATCATAAAGCAGATCTTCCAGTAATTAGCAAACATCACAGAACAATATATATATTAAACATAATATTCTTCATGAACCAGTTATTAAGAATTAAATTTCAAAGAAAAAAAATATGTTTACTCACCCTCATTCCAAAATGAACAGAGTTGTTTTTATTTGAAACCTGTTGTGAAACTTTGCTTGCTAAGATCTTCTTTGCTTCTCTGGTTTTCATTGATTGTTTTGTTGTTTTAAGTTTTAGATGAGATAACCTTACTTCAGGTTTGCTTTGAATAAATGGAAAAAAAACTGAGATGAAGTTGATATATAAGGAAAGAAGTTGACATGGTAATGCAATTTCCTTGTACAGGGTAATATCTTTGTACTGTAGGTAGAGATTTGCTTTCTTTTGTTTATTTTATTTTGTACATAAACACCTGGTTTCTTGCCTTGCATTTCGGTTGAGATGTATTATATTGCGTACTAAAGATAATGGCATTAATTGCCTTGTACAAATCTACACTTATACCATACTTGCCTTACTTCATTCCATACTTATATTTTTATTTCTTTTGCTTGCCTGGTTTGTGTTTTCTTACTTGTCTTATTTCTTTTAAACTTTGTTCTTCCCTTGCCTACTTATTTACAGGCTGCATATCTTGTTACTTTCAAAACTTAATATATATAGATAAAGTTGTCTTAGTCTTTGCTATGAATTTCTTTTTTTTAAGCTTAAGTATTTAGTTCCTATTTTTAACACAAGTGCTTATTTTTATTTTTAATTTAAAGTTAACTATATTTGTTTGAAAAAAACACTTATTCGTTTTCGGGGAAACTCGAATCTATTTACCGATAAATATCGAAATTTTTATTCAAAAATAAATTTAATTATCAATTCAAAATTAATTAAAATTCGGGATCGTTACATGTAACGACTTGTATTTTACGTATCAAAAGATCATAAAATATTTTTTATGTTATTCATATGAGGTTGTTTGATCTATAATGTTAGGATATGACTCTTAGGGCATCTTACACACCTATGATTTTTTTCTAATTTCTATGTGACCATTTTGACCTTGAAAATTTTGTTTGGGCTATAACTTTTTATGAAAGTAGAATTAGGATCTCAAACAAGTTTCATTGCTTCAGGATGATGGTTTCTCATTCCATAGAGTGGTCACATAAAAACACAGACTTATAGTTAGAAAGTTATGTCTGTTTTAAGTTTAGATAGTCGCTGGCCAAAATTAGTGTGTAATCAATTAAGCCCATGATTAGGTCCATTAGTCTAATTTGATATTACGACAAATAGAGGTCGTAGGAGTCCAATTAAAAGTTTTTTCCTCTTCCAAATCGGATCTAAACTCCCATTAACCCTAGATGCATCCAGAATCACTCAAATTACTCTCTACATCAAACCAAATTGAAGATTAGTGGATAAATCATTGATTAGAAGATAGAGATCGATATTTTATTGATTTGAATTGATTTTCATTGCTGTCCACTTTGAATCGAGATTTGAATCGTTTGAATTTGAAAATTGATGAGTGGTTAATGACTTCTCACTATCCTATGCATGTTTATATTGTAGAATCTGTGTAGTTAAAGCGCCCTGTCGCTCCATAGCGTTAAAGGTGCGAAAAGTTGTAACGGAGATATATCGGGGATATAGCAGGATATAGCGGACGACTTTAAAAAGAGGAATGATGAACATTCTACATTAAAAAATGAACAAGTATTACTTATTATTTCCCACCAAGCAAAACAAGTTATAATAAATTAAAGATAAACAAAGTTGACACTTAAAAAGTTAGAACAAGTTATAATAACCAACAGCATATATCATTGTTACATCAACTTTGAAGATACCATAAAACTTAAAAGCAAGACATCGGGCAAAATGCTTATTTGTTGGAAATGGGGATATAGCTGGGCAACAAAATCGGGGATATAGCGGATTACTGCCGCAATATCGGGGATAATAGCGGATCCGCTATATTGGGCCACTTTATAGGAATATCGTTGCCCCAAAAGACCACTACGGGATATATCAGGGCAATATCGGGGAATTGATTGCACAGGGTAGAATTATATATTTTAACATTATTTTTGATCTAAAAATCATTTTCTAACTTTATTCACGTATTGACATATGTTTATGATCTAAATTGAGAAATTCCAATATGATTTGTAGTAATAGCCTTGAATTTCACCTTATTCATATTTATATGTTCATCGATTGCTTATATTTGGATTAAAATTTGTTTGATTACTATAATTATATGCGCTGCTTATTTAAATGGATGTAATTGTATGTTATTCCATGATTGTATGTTGTGTGCTAATATTTTGGATGTTTAGGAAGATAGGTTGGTGAATTTGACAAATCGGAGACAAAGATGGTTGGAATTGGACGAAACTTGGAGGGAAGGCTTTGAAATATGGAGAAAGCCAGTAACTCAAATCACAAGTTCCAATTCACAATGTAAACAAGTCGATACGGACTTGTTCATGCTCCGTAGTCAAAGCGCTCGCCTAGGCGCCAGCTTAGGGCTTTTCTCTGTTTTCAGGCGCCGGTGATTCGCAAGGCGCCAATAAAGCGCTCTAGGCGACAAAAAAGCGAAGCCCCAATTTAAGCGTGCTTTAGTTAATTAAGAGATGATTTAGGGCTTTAGCCCAAACCCTCAAAATCGAACCCGATAGTGGCTTAATTGAGTTGTTGTTCATAACTTAGGCTGATCGAACCCTCAAAATCGACTCTCTACTCGATATTTACAAAAAAACCTAATCTCGAGCTGCTATCGAAACTCGACCAAACCCTCACTGTCACCGACCCTACTGCCGCCGACCGAAGCTCCAACCAACGCCGACCCTACTGCCATCGACCGAAGCTTCACTACCGCCGACCGAAGCCTCCACTGCTGATCTCGAGTTCGTGAACCAGAGGTATATTTTTAAATTTGGCTGAAGTTTTAAACTTTTTTATGAGCTGATTTTATTTTAAATAAATGTGTTGATTTTAAAAACTGAGTTTAATTTTAAGTTAGTTTAAATTATAAAGTTAAAAACTGATTTTAAATGTTATTAATTTTAAATTAATTTATAAAGTTTTGTTTAAATTAAGATTAAGTTAAAAAGTTTTGATTTTAAATTATGTTTAAGACTTTAAGTTAGTTTTAAATTTAGCTTAATTTAAATGTTTAAATTAAGTGTAAGTTAGTTTTAAATTTAGCTTAATTTAAACGTTTAAGTTAAAATTTGAAATTGAATTTAAAGTTTTAACTTTCAAGTTTTAATCTCACAATTTTAAAGGTAAAAGTTAAAAGTTTTATAGTTTAAACTTTAAATTGAATTTTAAAATGCAGTTTTTACTTTTTTTTTAAATGCAGTTTTTAAAATGCAGTTTATTTAAAATGTAGTTTTTTTAAATGCAGTTTTTAAATGAATTTTAAAATGAAGTTAAATGTTTTTTTTAAATGCAGTTTTCTTAAGTGCAGTTTTTTCTAAAATGCAGTTTTTAAATGAATTTTAAAATGCAGTTGAAAGTTTTTTTTTCTGAAGTGCAGATTTTTTTTAAGTGCAATTTTTTCTAAAATGCAGTTTTTTCAAGGCATTTTTCTTTACTTTTTAGGTCATGGATGCAAACCTACCTAAGGTTTTTTTTAAGGTGCGGTTTTTTTGCTGTAAAACGGCAAAACTGATGCACAAGGCATCCAAAAAACCCCGAGGCGCCAAAAAGCGCTAGGCGAGGGCTTGGGACTTTTTCACCTTGACTACACTGTGTTCATGCCCGTACCGAGTTGTTTATGTTGGTCAGATAGCTCAGTGGTTGTGGGGGAACTAACGAGCAAGGCTGGTAAAGGTGACCTAAGGCAAGAGATAGAAGATTGGCTCACGGATGGAGGCTATATCGACTTGTTTCCAGAATTTGAAGGTGGAAGGCTTTGACATAGGACCAAGTTGTTTTGATGGATAAGTCGGGTTCCAAAGCACTTGAAGATGGAATACTAGAAGCAAGGAAGTGGAGTTAGCCAAGGATTGGCTAAGTAAACGATTCGTCGAGTTGTTTGGTTTGGTCCAAAGCACTTGGACATGGACTCGATCTCTCATTTCATTTGTTCTATTAAAAATAATATCTCAAGCAATAAGAGATAGTCAAAATGAAGCAAAGATTCAAAGCATTACAAAAAACTGTTTCAAAATAACATATATTCTAAGATCATAAGCGCGTGAAAAAAAGCGGATGATGATACATACACCACAATGAGTTGGATTTTGATGGGTTCTAACCACCAACCTCTCAAGAATATCAGAAAGAATACGAAGAATCACTTTGAAATCCTGAGCGCTTATACAGTTTAGAGCTCAAAGACCCATCAATCACTTTGAAATCTTATTTATGACTCCACTTGAATACCATATACTGTAAGCATTGAATACAATTCCACCATAAACACCAAAATCAATACCTACTACACAAAATATGATTTTCATTATAAGGAGAGAGATGCTATACAAGCAAGGCAGATTTAAAAGCTCCAAGAGAGATGTGGCTTGAGAATATAGCATTCAGTATTACTTTCAAATGAAACAACAATTCAAAGTCCAGATGTAATACTTACCTGCCACACGATCAGAAAGTCAATTATTGCTAGTCGTTAGTAAAAGTCGCAAAATCAAGTTTGCATCCTACAATAATTGGACATAAAATGAAAAATAATTAAATTATAAGTATTCAACATAACATCTACGATATAAGAAAAGAATTTGAGAATTTGGCCGAACATCAAAACAACTGTTTAAAGAATCTGTGTGCAATGAACCTTACGAATTCATATTTCTAATTGATTTAATATGCTTCTTAGAGCATCTACAATTCATATTTCTAATTGATTTAATATGCTTCTTAGAGCATCTCCAATAGCACGCATTCAGGTTGAAATATTCAGTTTTCGCCCTTCAAAAGCGCACTTCAAGCTGAAAATTGAGAGTAATCTACCATTTCTGAATCAGTTTAATGAATTAAGGTTGGACGCCTATTTAACGGACCATCCAAGACTAGACCTCGATTTACTGGACGTTCAAGTTTCAGAAGCCCAAAAAAGGGCTTCTGAGTTTGGACACCCATTAGATGGACACATCATATTTTAAGTTTAATACCTACACCTCATAATTTAGGTTAAATTAACAAAGTATAAAAGTGTTGAAGCATTAATTATGTACATGTTTAAAGTATTGCAAAAATCAAAACATAGTATAAATCTAAAGTCAATGTTACTAGTTAAAGAAAATTATGTGGATGAGGCATCAATTTTTTGGATGTCCAATGTTCAAGTGCCCAAAAAATGAACGTTTAATGTTAGACGTTCATTTGATGCCCATTAAATGAACGCTAATTGAAAACCTTGTCCCGCTTCACGGTTGAATATTTAGAGCACTAAACATTTAGTCTTAAAGCTATTGGAAATGCCCTAAATAAACAAAAATGGATTCAAAAAACAGAGAATGAAATTATTTTAAAAATAATATACAAACCAAAACACAAAAAAAGAAAAAAAAAGAAAGAAAAAAAGCAATATTGCAGGAACTCAATTCAACTTTAAAAAACAACCAAAAAATGAATGTAGCAAAAAGATCACGCGATGAAAAAACAAGAGTTTAAGATCACCCCTGTTGCAGGCTATAACAGTACGATCTTATACATTCACTTGTCAGAGTCCAAAATTTGGATTGTTCCGAACCAAAGTTGAATTTACTAATCATAAAACTAGGAATTTGATCAGAACAAGAACTATATTGACAGAAACTTGAATTAGAACATAAACCTTATAAGCTGAACCTTTGTACTATTAAAAAACTAAACAGTTCATACAATTTTTAATTAGGATTATACCATATATAAAATATTAGTGTGAATCCGTGCTACGTAAAAAGGTTGTAGCTACATGTTGTTTTTACAACTACCGTTGAATCTTCATTTTTTTTCCCTTGCAATCATATTACTTAAGCTAAAACAAACGTTCTTTTTTCCACAGAAGGTCTGTATAAAAGGTATATTCTATTTTGGATCATGCTAATTAATGTATTAGTTATTAAGGTTGTTAAACTAGAAGGGAAAATATGTAAGGAACTACCAAAAGACCATTGGTATAATGAAGTTAAGCAGACAAATATAAAATCCACATATAACACACATCACAATTGAGGTTTTGAAGGTGTGGGTGTGTGTATATTTGGCAACTGTGTATGCCCACCCTTGTGGATGAAAGTTAAAAGAAAAATAAAATATGTGCATGGAGGCAAGGAAGAAAAGTTAAGGTTTATATGTAAAGTACTTGAGAGTAGCATTGTACTGTTTGGTACAAATAGGTCTGGAATAAATTGCTACAGAAAGATAGCATGCAAAACTGGAAAAAATTAGTAAGCATCAGTTATAAGATATCAATTATTATGTTGTTGTAAGATCTTGCAATTTTTTTTTCATACACCAGGGTATAAAAAAAGCATAATTAATGATGGCACACCGAAGTTAAAACAGTTAACCAACACATTCCATGCCATAATTGCAGTAACGACATAAAATTTATAATCAATTTTAAATGGATCAAATAGCATACAAACAAAGGCTTTGGACAAAATGAAGTACCGTTCAAAGTTATGAAGACTTGAACAAATTGGAAGGCTCGATAAAATACTGCAAATTGCAACATGTAACTTTTTCAACAACATGACTGGTAACACACTTGTGAACGGTTTTTGCTTGAGATCTTCATGTGCGGTAAATCAATTGAAGCTTTCATCAGCGGAAAACATGTGAACAAACAATGCAGAAAAAGTGGGAAGTGATCATGTTGAAACTGAGCAATTTGCAGACTTGCCCATGACAAGGTAATATTACTGAAAATGACAAACAGTCATGCAAAAGGTCTCATACAGCAGAAAAGCAAAAGGAAAATTAATTTAAAGAACAAAAATTTGTATATTTTTAGTCTCAAGGACACGACCTCAATATTTTAACCACAACGATAAACATTCTCATAAAAATTATTCATAAGGACAAACATTCTTTCAAAATTATTTATAAGGACAAACATTCTTCCAAAACTGCTACCGAACTAAAAACTGATACCTAAAAACTACTACCGATAACTACAAACTGATACCTAAAAACTGTAAAAACTGATACCTAAAGAAAGTTGTCCTTCAGACTAAAATACTGAAGGTCCATCCTTGAGGCTAAAATACTGAGAAATTTTGTCATTGACAATAATTTCCTGAAAAGCAAATTAATGTTGTATCGGTTCTTTTAATACAGACTGATGGTTGAATATACATTTAGTTAGGGTGGGCGCGGGTCGGTTTGGTGCGGTTTGAAACCCAAACCGCTTCCGCACTGCATCAAACGGTTAATCAAAAATACAAACCATTATACTAATCTTTTAAACGATTCAGTTTCGATTCGGTTTAATCTAATATTATCTGGTTTTGGTCCGGCATGGTTTGAACTCATATTAAATAATAAGAGAATAACTTTCAACAACAATCAATTTATGAACACAACTGTGTTAAGCTTTTACACTTAAAAGGTTAAAACACACACAATGTTATACTAAAATAAAAGATTAGTTCTTAATCGCATGAATATTCAATTTGACATTTAACTACAAGTGAGATTTTTTAATCATAAAATTAAGTGAAATGACTAGAATAAAATTGTAATTAGCATTTAACCAAAAAAATGAGATGAAAAATATTATATTAAAACTATAATTTATTCTTTTATGACAACGATTATTATTAATATAAACCAAAAATAAAATATAAATCGTTAGAATATAAAATGAGATAGGAGTTGTTTATATTTTTATTATAAATTTACTAGTGTAAATGTTCAGTTCGGTCCGGTTTAATCGTTCAAACCGCAACTGAACCGTATCGATGCGGGTTAGTCCGGTCAGGAGTATTTGCTTTGATTAGATGATTCGGTGCGAGTTTCCACATCTTTTTTTACGGTTCAGTGCGGACGGTTCTCGTATACCGGTGCGGTTTATGCTCACCCCTCCTTATTTAGTGTGTGTATTCATGTGAAATAGATATTCTACGCGTAATGAATTAGCAGAAATCATTGTAATTATTGTACAACGTCGTATGTTTCAAAAACAAAATTTAATTTTATACGTAAATATAGCTAAAATCTCGTGTATATAAATTATTTCATCCATGCAACTGTAGATTTTTAAGCTATAAAATATACCATCATGACCATTTGTGTTCTAAATTTCAATATGACAGTAAACTATTTGTGATAAATATCTCAAAGTCCTCATTGTGATGTCAACAATTTAGAATAGCACAATTCAGCAGTTGGCCATAGCCAAAGACATATATTCTAAATGTTCATTGCTAAAGGGGCTTTATATATGGTTGTGAGGGTAGGAGGAACAAATTAAACAACAAATATATTAAATTATGAACATTTTTTGGATTGAAAGGTAGTAAAATAACATGATTGTATATTGAATATTTTCTCATCGGAAAAGCTATAAAATTTGCTGCAGTTTTATTATGTAATATGTGCGGACCACATTAAAAAAGCCCATTCAATACCAAATATGGAGTCCATGTAGCACTGCATAAAAAGGAATTGTCATTTACAACTTTTTTTTCAAATGCTAAACATCATGTAGCATCATTGGATGTAATTTCACAAAATTAGTCTCATTTGGTATTATATGTTATTATGCATGAGTCATGTAATATATGATCAGTTATATCATGTAGAAATGTGGTCAGACGAATCAAACATTTTGATCAATTTTTTGCTTGCAGATTCGTATTTGACACCTTTAAATGGAAAGTCAAAATCATACTTAAATTTTTGAATCCCCTGGTTTTAATTGTTTACAGGTGGCTAGACTTAATTTAAACTATGGTGACTTTTCATCGTAAAAGAAAGTCTTATTGGGATGCATAATCTGTTTGAGAATGCATGGATATTGTTAACGCTGAAAAGTGAACGCTAACACCCGGTGTGTGTAGTAGAATTGTGAAAGCACCACCCGTGTGACGGGAACAAGAAATAAGCAGTAAAATAGCAAAAAAGCGGTAAAAGACAGCAGTTTATAGTGGTTCGGCTTGAGATTGAGCCTACGTCCACTTTGAATCTCTTTATTACCGAATCTGGTTACAAGACGATACAATTCACTTATGAGAACAACACAATTTGATCACAAAAACAATCTCGACTACTAGCTCAAACTTCGATGATGGAACTTGATGAATCCGTGTTGGATGTAGAAAATTCCTCTTGAAGGTTGTTGTAGTGTCTCGAATGCTTGAAGATCTTCAGTTGTTGGGTGAGTTGAGAGTTCGGTAGAGTAACGACGCTTCAAGAAATGATCGGCCAAAAGTCCTTTACTTGTTGGAGATGATGGTGTATTTATAGGAGCTGAATTCTGGGCAGAAATATTGCTCTAAGTCTTAGGTCGCGAACGACCTAAGCTAGGCCGTAGGTCGCTCGCGACCTAAGATAAGTCGTGGCCTTTCATGCAGCTCGAGTAATAAGTGCGCAGCCTCTCTTTCCCAGTCTTAGGTCGGGGACGACCTTAATTAGGTCTTAGGTCGCAAGTGACCTAAGATAAGTCGTGGACTGCGAATAGCTTTAGGTCGCGACACTACTAGGTCGCGAAGTCTTTTGAGGTGTTAACACTCTTAGGTCGTTACATTCCTGTAGCTAGGTTGCTCCCTTCTTTGCCTTTAGCTCGTGAAGTCTTTAGGTCGTTAGCTTTTAGGTCGTTGGACCATTTAGGTCGTGAGCTTCTATAGGTCGCTGGACCACTTAGGTCGCAAGGTTCTTAGGTCGTGTATTCTGCCAGATAGCTAACTTTGCTAGGTCGCGTGCTTCACTCCGTTAGGTCGCTAGCTTCACTTCGTTAGGTCGCTAGCTTCTCTTCGTTAGGTCGCTAGCTTCACTTAGATCGCTAGCTTCCTTAGGTCGCAGAGTTTTAGGTTGGCTGAAAAATATAAGTTAACAGATATTTCAAAAGGTAGAATCTAAAAATTATCTTATTTTTTGAGTCCCAACCATCCTTCATGTAGTATGGCATGTAGCTTCCACATTAGTGTAGTTTATGTCAATGTCCCATTGAAAAACATCCAAATCCCAAAATTCTGAAGAGGAGCATTTTGGCTACATATACTAAATTGAATGTGCAGATATCCAAAATAAAGCAATCTAAAGATAAACCCTAATAGACTTGTGCATTGCCGCCTTATTGTCTAATAACACAAATAAAGGCACAGTCACTCTTTCGCGCTACCATCCTTGTGGAAAATAAGTTCTAATTCTACCTCCACTGCTAGTTGTTCCAAATCAAATCTATATACATTTGTAGAAAAATCCGTAACATTAAAATTATGACATCCATATAGAAATATATCTTATTTATTGGTAACTAATATTTTAGTTGAAGAGGAATATAATTTTTATGCTGAAAATTTATTCAATACATGTTCACCAGTAATTTCAGTATTATGTTATAAAGTTGAAAAAGGTACAACCAAGCTAAAGTCTTGGTTGCAGCTCAAATGCACTAAATTTCTCTACCAAATGACTATGGCCATAACCGGGTAGATTATTGTTTTTGACTTAATTGTTTGACGGATATAGTCTTGACATTTGTAACTGCACAATACATAATATGAATTATTAATCTAAAGTTCAATACCTTTACCAAAGATCTTCTTTGGACTCGAGCTGCATTTTCTACCATGTATAGGTTCAGAAAAGTATTATGTAAACATCAAGCACTATATCCAATGAATTTATATATGCCCTGATACATTTATTTGAAGGTCAGAGAGCTGGTCCAGCTTCGTATGGATCTGTAAATGAATAAAAATTATGTTAATAAGATCAATATTTGTAAGTACTTTATGGAATGGTGTAGGTTATCCAGTTAAGTAACTATGCTGATCTAACATGCTTTAAGGCCTATGCTTTTGTCTCACCATTTTCTCAACCTGTTAAAAATAGATTTCAACTGTATATACAGTAAACAAAAAGGTTATTATTCACATTGCTACTATTAATTTGGAACAAAAATAATCAAATTGTGCAAGTTATTTTCTCTTGTTTAAAATAACGTACTCTTTATTTTCACTATCGATTGCTTATAGTTAAAAAGCAGAAGAAAAGATGTTTTTGAACAAATGACAGATATTAGTATATCAATACCTTATTTAAATTTTTTCCTGACTCTTCATTTATAGTAGAAGAGATCAACCGTACAAACTTTCTCTAAAGTAACCATGAAAACAACCACTTGGTGTTTTGTGTAATCCATAAATTAGTTCACAATTTATTTGTTTTACAAACTATTGAAATATTATTATATCTTCTAATTTCAAAATAAGATTTCCTACGGTCCTTCATACTAGAAAACAAGCTGTTCTCTTTTCAGGTGAAAAGACTTTATGTCCATTTGACATGCAACTTTTTTTTTTCAAATAATATAATATGCAATCCTTACCTAGAAAAAAATTAGGCTTAACCAAAATCAGTCATCCAAACCAAACAAAATCCAAGCGATGCTAACTTTCCAATTATTTTTCCTTCTTTATGACTTTCTGTCAGTATAACCAAGCTTGGCACATGGGGCTTAATCCATAAGCTTGTTAAATTTCGGTTAATTATAAAGTACTTTCAAGATATAATAATTAAAAAATTCATGCACAAAATGATTAAATTAACGGCAAAAAAGTTTAAATAAAGTTACAATATAACTCTACAAATAATCTGTATTTATCAGTGTATGAAGAAAATGATATATACTATTGTTGTTCGTAAATAGGTTTGCCATATAAATTTGTATTTTCAAACAACATGCCTGTTATTGGACACAAGGAATACTAAGCTATCAAATCAGCATGGCTACTATTTATTTTTATTATTTAAATACATAATTCGAACTGTTGTATAATACTTCATTTTAGTACAAGTCGAGTGAGCGATACTAATTCGGAAGTGAAATTTGTATAATTGAACCAGTGATCGGATTTGATATTGTGTACGAATGATATATGTGCATCTTACGGACTTTATTATAATTATATGTTTAAAATTTGAAAATGCTAAATTATATGGTTATGAACCGCATATTTGGATATTATGTGTAAGTAAGATGCAGGTTCATAGAGGCAAAGGGTAGTTGATACTTTTGGTTTTATGAGTTAAGTTTGATAGTCCGACAAATAGGTATGTGTTTATATTGATTTTTGGATTGATAATTTTATGCCCCAGGTATGCGAGACTACTTTGCTTTTGTTTTCTTTTGTTGGTTTGGACCCGTGGCGGCAATTTGTAGTTTATTCCGATCGAGCTGCGCAAATGAGATGCTGTAGAAATTTTCCATAAATTTAAAAGACTTACAAAATTTTATAACAAGTTTCAACTAATTGATTTTGAAAGGGTTAAAGGGTTTGGAAACATCTTCCTTACCTTAGAAATTTCGGGGACGAAATTCTTTTGAGGGGGGAGAATTTAACGACCCAGAATTTTTCTCATTTTATTTTAAATATTTAATTAATTTTAATTATTGAAATATTGGTTTAAAAGGTTTAAAAGTTGAATTACAAATTTAGGAATTATTTAATATATTTGAAATATTGAATTGTGAACTTAATATTTGAATTGTGGTTTAAATATCTGGATTTTAAATTGAATATTTATTTTAATAGGTTATTGGTCTTATTTGACTCATTTTAATAAATAAATAATAACAGTGAATCCAATTTGTAAATTTATTTACGGTAATAAATAGTTCAAATAAATAATAAGAAAATATATTCGTATTTTTACAACTTTATTTTTTATTGACGTATTTTTAATTTAATGTATCTGATTTTCCACAATTCTTAATTTGGGAATTATCTAAATTATTCGTTTGATGATTTATCGGCAAACGATGGTATTTTAACGATTTTACACAATTAGTAAACCAATGTATATTATTACCCACTTTTGTTTTGTCGTTTGTAGTCCATACGCGAACTAAAATCTATGCGACGAAATGTCGAAAATTAAATATACATACATACATACATACATACATATACATATATCACAACTCAAACATTTCGTACCAACTAGCACACAAACATGTTTTCTTGCTCCTCTGCTTTTGTTTTCGTTCACAGTGAAAGCAAGAAATAATGGTCGATGTTAAATTCAAAATAAAATTCCACACTTGTC
This sequence comes from Allium fistulosum, assembly GCA_030737815.1. NCBI lineage: Eukaryota > Viridiplantae > Streptophyta > Magnoliopsida > Asparagales > Amaryllidaceae > Allium > Allium fistulosum. The sequence goes on along the minus strand of CM060901.1, from coordinate 815,191,042 downwards.
TAAAAATCAATAAATCGGTTTCTATGAGTTTGGTTGATCGAGATCTTCATTTTTTATTCATATTGAAGGGTGCGACATCGATGTGGGGCTGCTTATTTTTGGGTCAGTAAACTAGGGTTAAGATTTTGATGGGATATAGGGGTCGATGAGCGAATCAAAGTGTGGAGCAGGGTTCGACGAAGGAAGTTACGGCCACGACCAAGTTTTGGCGAGGCTCGGTCAAGCGGAGGAGGTCGTGATCTTGGCTATGTCGCGAGCAGGTGGTTGCGCTGCATTTTATAAGGAGAGGTCGGGTTTTAAGTTATGGGGACGTACGCAAAGAGGAGGTGTAGGGGACATGTTTGGCGAAGTCGGTACGATATTCCGTCGAGCGATGTTAAGCAGGAATGTAAAGGGGAAGATGAGATCTAATTTGGTAATTATGGTTAAAATGTAATTAAGTATTTAAAATTATTAGAATTAAATCCAAATGCTATTTAATAACTTATTCATAGAAGGTCCAAATCGAACGCGATCAGCCATGTTAGGCTCATATCAACGATATCTACGTTATGGAATTGGATTGGCTTGGATCAGAGTTTATAGAAATTTCAGCTGTCGTTCGAATTTAGTCGGAGCCGGAACGCTTCGGCAATAACTAAAATTTTCGGTGAGTTAAACTCACATTTTTGGTCAATCGGTAATTTTTTATAGTAGATAAAAAGTATTGAATGTATACTTGGTTGTTATATTGGTTGATTGTTCGGCTTTGATGAATTGTCATTTTTGAATGCGATCAATATATGAAATCATTTACTGGGAATTTATGTGACGAACGGAAAATTAGTAAAGAGATCCAACGGGATTCCTCGCCATTGTTGTATTATTTTCAATAATATTCTTGTTATATGAATTATTAAATATCAAACCTAATTGTTGGCATATTGGTTATGACATTGTTATATGTTTAAAATTTATACTCTGTAGTGATAAAAATCAATAACAACATTGGTCAAGTGCGTTGGTGGCTATTGACCTAAATTTAGTATTTTGAAAATACTATTAATTGCCATTGGGTTTGAAAGTTTGTTTTGATCCGAGAATGACTTTTAAAGTTGAATTTGGACTTTCCAGAATAATTCATTTAAAATTTGGGTTTCAAAACTTCTCTATTTTGCTTTATCCGTTTTAATTGTCTTTTCTAATATTTATATAGATGTTTAAAGAATTTTGGAAAGTACTCTTTTATGGTAAAATTATTATTATTTGATAATGTTTAAGGTTGTTTAACTGTTGTTTAAAAATATTTTTAATAGTGTTTATTTATATTTAATATTGTTTTAAAGTTATTTATTAATATTTTAATATTCTAAAAGTTATTTATTTAAATAATTAATATTGTTTGAAGACAAATACTATTATCATTATTATATAATAATGATGCTTTGAAGTTAATAATTGCTTTTATTAATAATGTTTTGTTATTAATAATTATTTATTAACAATCTTTTGGAATTAATAAAAGAGTTATATAAAGGTTTTTATTCAATATAAGGATTTATTAGAAGTGTTTATAAATTTGAGAGGCCTTGGAGTTTGAAAAGGAATTTTGGGTTTTAAAATGACTTCAGAAAGGAAGTTTACAAAAGATTTTAAAATGTATAAAAGAGTTTTACAAATTATTTTAGAGAGTTATAAAAGTAATTTTATAAATTGTTTTAAAGATTTATAAAAGAGTTTTATAAATGGTTTAGAGATTTATAAAAGGAGTTTTAAAAATGATTTTTGAATTGTATAAAAAAGAATTTATAAAAGAAGATAAGATTGTTGTCCATAAATGATTTTTACATAGCTACGGTATTATGGGAAATACCTTTAAAACTTTCTAAGTATTATGTAAATATATTTATACTGTTGAGATAAGTATATGGTTATCATTTGGAAATAAATGCATGATATGATTGTTGTTTTTATTTGATAGTTAAATAACCAACTATCAAACTTGGCATGTTTTAAACTATCCTGGGCAGTTCAAAGAGACCGAGATCGAACACGTTATCCGAAAATCACTTCGAACCGGCATAAGCATTCAAATGGTAAACATCTTGAAGATGATCGAAGACGGAATTCTTTGAAATGCAAGGACTGCTTGCTATTAATCCTGAAGGCGATTCCATAATGGATGTAGTTGAATAATGCCTTCGGGGTCATTCAGACGAAGAATGAACTTGTATAGATGAATGCTGGCATTGTAATTCTGCCTTGAGGCCAGTGTTAGCATTTCACGTGGGATTTGCTAAGAGAAAAGATAAAAGTGTTACATCAAGCCTCGTAACTTAGAAATGGCTAAAACAAGGTAGATTAGCAGGGCTATGTGGATCGCTCCTATCAGGGTGTGTCATCACCTTTCTAGATCATTATATTATGGATTTGGTTGTTCATGAGGGCTCTCGATTAAGGTTGGAAAGCAACGGGGTGAGGACATATTCGATACTATCCAAGTTGAGGGGTAGGCCGATTCTATGTTGGTAGGGGTGGATCAAGTTCAGGGTCTGACCCTAGGTACATTTTATCTAGAGGTGTACTGTAAGAAATGTGGTCTCTTACCATGTCTTTGTTGAAATTCATTCTCCAATAAGCGTCGTGCGGACTTAATTATATACATATTATGCTAAAATTTAATATTGTAACAATTTTGGCTATGATTCAATATTTATTTTGAACCCTAGACATTATTATAATATTATCGGTTTTTCTATAGAAATGTTTTGGTTATCGTAAGGTAAAAATGCGTACGTGTGTACGGTGTGATTTTACGAGATACCTTTATTTTGAAAGGTTTTACAATATTAAAATTAAATTGAGGTGCGGTTCTCACGCTGGTTTACCAGATCAATCTGGGCGTTATTTTTCTTATAATGCTCGAGTCAAACCGATCATATTTACAAATTCAGTTTGAATACTTGGAGCTTCTGGAGACGAGCTGGATGCCTCCAAGTCGTACCATGTATATTCTATTTTCTGCTGCATTGGTTGTTTGTATTTATCAGCAATTGTGAGGATATGTTGTTATAACTGTCTAGACTGTTGATTGATTTGTTAACTCTGATTGATATATGTATAACAATGTTCACGTTTTCCTTTTTAAAGATCATTATATATTATAGGTTGTTTGCCACGTTGTGAGATTTTGTTCTGTCTTTTTGTTCTTTTTCCCCAAACGATCTGTCTTTCTGACACTCGAAAGCTCGGCACATGAATTCCGTGGATATACTAGTGTCCACTTCTGAAGGTTGGAAAGGCGAATCATTACAAGAGATTTGAACTTAATGTATATTTGGATTTATATTTTACCTTAGGTTTGATGATTCGATTCAACCATATTCTTCTTCTCTATTGTTTTCTATCATTCTCTACTTATATATATATATATATAGATAATTTATAGTTTATACAATTTTTAGAATTTGTGGAGAAAAGAAAATGGCAGAGTTTCACTGTCGATTCAGAAAATATAAGAAGAAAAGTGAGTGACTAGGCCTGTATTTTTAGAGGCTCGAATCAAACCCGACTATTAGATTAAATTATATTAAACCTAAGCCGTTTGGCTTAGGTTCAATATCAGCTGTCTATGTGATAGAGTTAAGATTATGCCATTTTTCTCCCTTATGGAAGAATGCAATGGATGATAATTAGGGTTTAACCAAAAAAAATATTCAACTTAGACAAAATGCAGTCCGACCATGGAATATAAGATTATGTTTTATAAGGCAACTTCAATTACCAGGGCCCACGTCAATGACGGCCCTGGCTCGTCTTCTAGAGATGGGTGGACAAGCGACAGATGGATGAAAGATTTGAGAACATCATCAAAGATATGTTTAATGATAGTGCGATCTACTCAGGCACTAGGTTGAACAAAACAAGACTATCCATAACTCCTTCAATAGCCTCCATCGCAATTTGCAAGGACGCCTGGCACTATTCCTCAATCGCTTTCGCTTCAGACGATTTAATTGATTGAATCGCCTCTTCTCCAACATTTGTTCTTCTCAACCGATCTCGAGTAACCTTAATCTTAATAGCTTTCTTAATAGTTTTTATCTCTTTTCTAAGAGAATCGACAACCAGCCCATCAAATCAACTGCGCTCTAGCTTTGTGATCCGTCTACTCCACACATGGTTAACGAATTTCACAAGACGGGTAGAAGGATCGCGTTCTATGGATTTAACCTAGAAATAAAGATCATAGAAGAGAAATTAAACTTGAGTAGTTGGGGATGTGGATGGTAATCAAACTAGTACATCAGGGAAGTCAGGGTCCTTTCTGATAAAGAAAAAACGTCAAACTTTGAATCGGTATGGCTTCCAGTAGGCGTTGAGGCATCGAATGCAGGATGTCAAGGACGACAGACAACACTCTGTTGCTAATGGCCATATCTTTCACATCTTTGACATTCCGCATTCGATATCTCAACGCCTACTAGAAACCATACTTATTCACAGTTTGATGTTTTTTCCCTCCATCAGGAAGTACCCTAACTTCCCCGATGTATTTGTTCGATTGTCATCCACACTCCCGATTACTAAAGTCTCCTTTCTCTTCCATGACTGTTTTTTTGTAGGTTAAATCCATAGAATGTGATCCTTTTACCCGTCACTTGAAATTCGTTTAGCATGCGTGAAGGAGACGGAACAAAAAACTTAATCGCAGTCGATTTGGTTAGCTGGTTACCGATTCTCTTAAAAAAGAGATAAAAATTGTTAAGAAAGCTACCTGGATTATTAATATAAACCAAAAATAAAAATACTTCCATCAACACTCAATTTATGAACACAACTGTGTGAAGCTCTTACACTTAAAGGTTAAAACACACACTGTTATATTGAAATAAAAGATTAGTTCTTAATTGCACGAAAATTTCAATTTGACATTTAACTATAAGTGAAATTTTTTTATCAATAAAATTAAGAAAAATGACTAGAATAAGATTGTAGTTAGCATTTATTCAAAAAAATGAGATAAAAAATATTATATTAAAACTATAACTTATTCTTTTATGACAACGATTATTAATATAAACCAAAAATAGAATATCTATCGTTAGAATATAAAATGAGATAGCAATTGCTTATATTTTTATCATAAAATTAAACAAAAAATATATTAAATTATGAACATTTTTTGGGTTGAAAGGTATATTGAATATTTTCTCATCGGAAAAACTATAAAATTCGCAACAGTGTTATTATGTAATATGTGCAGACCACATTAAAAAAGCAATTTCGTAACCAAATATGGAGTCCATTTAGCAATGCATAAAAAAGAATTGTCATTTACAACTTATTTTCAAATGCCAAACATTCTGTAGCATCATTGGAAGTATTTCACAAAATTCGTAGTCTCATTTAGTAATGTATGTTATTGTGCATAAGTCATGTAACATATGATCGGTTATATCATGTAGAAATGTGAACAGACGAATCAAACATTTTGATCGGTTTTTTGCTTGCAGTTTCGTATTTGACACCTTTGAATTGAAAGTCGAAATCATACTTAAATTTTTGAATCCTCCGGTTTCAATTGTTTAAAAGTAGCTAAACTTAATTCAAACAACGGTGACTTTTCATTATAAAAGAAAGTCTCGTTAGGATGCATAATCTGATTGAGAATGCATGAATGTTCCAAAGGTGGAATCTAAAAAGTATCTTATTTTTTGAGTGCCAACCATCTTTCTTGTAGTATGGCATTTAGTTTCCACGTTAGTGTAGATTATGTCAATGTCCCATTGAAAAACTTCCAAATCCCAAATTCTGAAAAGGAACATTTTGGCTACATATCCTAGATTGAATGTGCAGGTATACAAAATAAAGCAATCTAAAGATAAACCCCAATAGACTTATGCATTGCCACCTTATTGTCTAATAAACATAAATAAAGGCACAATCGTTTTTAGCGCTACCATCCTTGTGGAAATAAGTTCTAATTCTAGCTCCACTACTAGTTATTCCAAATCTAATCTCTATATATTTGCAGAAAAATTCATACCATTGAAATTATGATATCCATACAGAAATATATCTCATTTACTGATAACTAATATTTCAGTTGATGAGGTATATAATTTTTTATGCTAAAAATTTATTCAATACATTTTCACCATTAATTTTCAATTTTATGTAATAAAGTTGGAAAAGGTACAACCAAGCTAAAGTCTTGGTTGCAGCTCAAACGCACCAAATTTCTCTACCAAATGACTATGGCCATAACCGGGTAGATTATTATTTTTGACTTAATTGTTTGACGGATATAGTCTTGACATTTGCAACTGCACAATACATAATATGAATTATTAATCTAAAATTCAATACCTTTACCAAAGATCTTCATTGAACTCGAGCTGCATTTTCTACCATGTATAGGTTCAGAAAAGTATTATGTAAACATCAAGCACAATATCCAATGAATTTATATATGCCCTGATACATTTATTTGAAGGTCAGAGAGCCGGTCCAGCTTCGTATGGATCTGTAAATGAATAAAAATTATGTTAATAAGATCAATATTTGTAAGTACTTTATGGAATGGTGTAGGTTATCCAGTTAAGTAACTATGCTGATCTAACATGCTTTAAGGCCTATGCTTTTGTCTCACCATTTTCTCAACAAAGTAACTATTCACATTGCTACTATTAATTTGGAACAAAAAATAATCAAATTGTGCAAGTTATTTTCTCTTGTTTAAAATAACTTGCTTATTATTTCACCACTGATTGCCTATAGTTAAAAGTAGAAGAAACGTGTTTTTGAACAAAGGACGGATATTAGTATATCAATACCTTATTTAAAAAAAAAAATTTACTCTTCATTTATAGTAAAAGAGACCAACCGTATAAACTCTCTGCAAATTAACCATGAAAACAACCACTTGGTGTTTTGTGTAATCTATAAATTAGTTAACAATTTGTTTGTTTTACAAACCATTGAAATATAATTATATCTTCTAATTTCAAAATAAGACTTCCTACAGACCTTCATACTAGAAAACAAGCTGTCCTCTTTTCTGGTGAAAAGACTTTATGTCCATTTGACATGCAACTTTTTTTTTCAAATAATATAATATGCTATCCGTACCTAGAAAAAAATTAGGCTTAACCAAAATCAATCATCCAAACCAAACAAAATCCAAGCGATGCTAACTTTCCAATTATTTTTCTTTCTTTATGACTTTCTGTCAGTATAACCAAGTTGGGGACATGGGGCTTAATCCATAAGCTTGTTAAATTTCGGTTAATTATAAAGTACTTTCAAGATATAATAATTAAAAAAATTAAGCGTAAAATAATTATATTAACGGCAAAAAACTTTCCAATTATTTTTCCTAAGTAATATTGGTAGCTGCCTGCAATATGTTCTTTCCTTTCCCTGATAGATTGCAAAAATATCAGTAGCCAAAATAAGAAAATTCTGCAATCTTAGTAGTTGGTCAATTTGATGTCACGTTTTTTGGTGATTCTAATCATTGCAAAATCGACTCTGTTGTGGAAACAAATACAGCTTTCTTAATACATAATAAAATACTGCCTTTATCACTGCAATTACTCATACGTTTGGGCAGCAGAGCAATTGTGTCCGTGAACACAATGTTACAGAAATTATATTTTGCAACTTCTTTTGTGACGAGAGTGCTTAAATTTCTTCTATTTTACTATTATTTAATACATAGATAGGACTTTTCTCTTTCTCCTTAATTCTCTTTTAATATTTTATTTTTAACTCTTTTAATTTTTCTGTGTACGCTTATTTTACTAAATCCCTCCTACCATTTTATATTATGGTATGGGTATTTAAAATTTTATAAAATAATTTACAAATAATTCATCAATTGCATTCCAACATTTTACATTCAAGTCTATATATTTACGTTAATTACATAAACAAGAATTTCAAATATTTAAATAAATTCAATTAGCTAATATTTATTAATGTTTCTAAGAAATACTAAAAAATGGCATTTGAATCTGTATATCGTTATTGTACCAACCAAAATAGTAAAACTAATTATTATTATTTTATTCGAGTACAATGCATAAACACATAAAAAATAATACAAATTTAATTTGTAATTCACTTACCTTAATAAATTTATCATACATTGCATTATAAAATTCTACTTTTAACTTCAAATACCTAATTTAAAATTACACGATTATCTAAAAAACTCACATCCCTTTTCTATTAATAGTTTATGTTTTAGTCCATATATTTAAATTAATTATGCGATATTAAATTTAAACTAATTAGATAAATACAATAAAAAATTATTTGTTCGTCCAACAAATTATGAAAATAATGATATGTACGCCGTACTCATATTAAGAAAAACCATACTCATATTAAGAAAAATAGTAAAATTACTTTTTCACTAAATTAAAATACATAAGTCGCATATAAGTACATACATAAACAAGAATAACAAAGTCAGTTTATAATTCATTTAACTCGATGAATTCATCATATAATGCATTGCAAAATTTTGTTTTCTTATTTCAAATAACTTCATTTAAAAATTTGTATAACCATTTACAAAATCACCCTCGATTTCCTTCTCATATTTTACATTTAACGTCATATATTTGAATTAATCACATGATCTTAAAACCATTTTAATAATTTAATAAACCACTATTCGTTGATTTTAACAAATGAGTCATAAAATTAAGAATAACTCGATGTTTATACCACGTTCATATGAATAATAATGGGATAAAATTCATTTAGATATATAAATACATCAATCACATATAACGGCCCAAATTTTTGTCCATCGAAAGTCGACACCGAACATTTCCAAATTCGAATTTCCATATTTAAACTTCAAATTTACTAATGTCTAAAACGAAGGTTGAATTTAGTTTGAAAACAAGGTGTTTCACAAAGGCTGAAAAATCCGAGAAATTGACATAAAAAGGAAATGAGACAAAGAGAGTTAGTTTTTGATATTTCTGAAATGTAAAGCAAACCCAAAAGAAAAAAGGATCATATCAGTTTTACATGCCTCGTTTTCCATTCTCCACTTTCATACATCTTAAAATATATTGTTTAACGTAACAACACTAATTAAAATTTGCTTACTAAACTTACATACTAATCAAAGTTCCAAATTTTGAATAGAAAATAAAATTTTGAGATGGGTCACTTAATCAAAATGAAGCAAAATGAAACAAGCAAGATCCAAAGCATTAAAAATTTAATTAATTTCTCCCTAACAAATATTTTGAGATCATGAGAGCTAGTGAAATGGAGAATTGTGATTTCTGATGCATATAAAACAATCAGTTGATGCATTTAAAGGACAAAGATTTGTATATTTTTTGCCTCAAGGACACAACCTCAATATTTTTACCAAAAGGACAAACATTCTACTAAAAATTATTCATAAGGACAAACATTTTCCAAAATTATTCATAAGGGCAACAAAACTGCTACCAAGCTAAAAACTGATACCTAAAAACTGCTACCGGTAACTATAAACTGATACCAAAAAACTGCTATCAATGACTAAAAATTGATACCTAATGAAAGTTGTCCTTCAGGATAAAATATTGAAAGCCTGTCCTTGAGGCAAAAACGTTGAGAAATTTTGTCCTTAACAATAATTTCCTGTAAAAACTAATGTGATTATCTTATCTATAAGTCATAATTTATCAAGAATATTTGCATAGAGTAATTTTAAAGCAAAAATTCCCTTTTACTAATTGATTGGACTAAAAAACATAAACTATAAATTTCAGGAAAAAAAACTTAGTTATTTATCAACAAATTTTATATTAACTAACCATTTAAAAAACCATTAACTATTACTAAAAAACATTACCAATTATCCCAAATCAACCCTTATTAAACAAAATTTCCAAACTAACAAACAATTATGAATTATCCCAAATTAGAATATCCCTTAAACAATTGCTGCCTTGGATTATGAATTATCCCAATTTACAATTGTTCATTGCATTATCCCAAAATAACATATAAATAATGAATTATCCCAAACCAAATCATCAATATATCATTTTATGCCAAACTGGAGTTTAGAGAACAACACCTTTTCAATTTTCAAGCTGAGGAAGATAATTGTTGGCCTGCAGCTGCTTGCTTAATGCTTCAACCTGGGAGTTTAACCAATTAAAGAATTTTAATTGCTAAATATGGTTGAAACTTGTTATAGCTGTGCGAAATTATTCAACATATATTCTAAATTAAAAAATTACAAGGTAGTATATACATGTTCAACTACATAAAATCCAATCTAGTAATAAGCTTTCACAAATAATAATACCGCATAAGTTTTATATTTGTTAGCAAAAGTAGTAATAATAGGTTCAATATACCCAGACTATTCAATATATGATAGATCCCAAGTAACGTGAAAAATCATACAAAGATCACATGACAGAGCATGATACACCTTTCCTTTAGCAAGATATGACAACATTTAGTGAAAAATATTTGGAGCATATATAATGAAATCGGGGAAATTTTGCATCATTCAACAGAATCATATAGAATCTTATTGTTCAAATAAACACTAAATCATATAGTTGAGCCTCAGCTTTTGGATCCATTCGTGTTTAAATTTAGGGATCTACCTGATTTAGGACAGAAGAAGGAAGTGTATTGGGGGTATTGGATTGATCATCCATGATTGAGCTGTCAATTGGAGATTCAGATTGGAGTCTCGCGGCCCGAGTCTGATGGAGTTCGATGTCTCATGACGTGGTCTCTTTCGCCTCTTGAGTCGCAATTTTGTCTGCAACGTGATGTGTGAAAATATCGAATGGTGCCCTGGAATTTTATGCGGCCCGAAGCAAGCGCTTTTCCCGCTTTACCAAAAGGCCGGCACTGCCCACAACCATTGCCCAGCAACAATTATCAACAGAGAAGTCTCTTCAGTTTTGATCCCATAAGCATCTTCAGTTTTCTTCCGCAAGAGGATGACCTAGTAGGAAACATAACAATATTCACATATCTTTACACATTTCATGTACATGATTAAAAATAGCATAAAAGCTAAATGAACATACATGCCATTTGTACACATCCCTTACTGGAAATACAAACATGCATTACATGAAATTTAAAAACTAGGAACTTGATTAGAACAAGAATTGACAGAAACATGAATTAGAACATAAACCTCATCTGCTAGCAGACTAAACAACTCAGAGAATTTTTAATTACAGTTATATCGTATATAATATTGGTAAGCTGCCTGCAATATGGTCATTCCTTTTCACCGATAAATTGCATGTTTGAGAGTATAAAAGAATATCAGGCGCCAGAATGAGAAAATTCTGTGATCTAATTCATCGCAAGATAGAGTACGACTCTGTTGTAGAAACAAATACTGCTTTCTTAATATATAATAAAATACTTTCTTTACCACTGCAATTTCTCATACATTTGAGCGGCAGAACAAATGATTCCGTGAACTTAATGTTACAACGAAATTATATGTAGCAACGTCTTCTATGACAATAAGTTTATATGTTCTGAAGCTTCAAACTGAAAAGCATATATTGAATCAAACATAAATTTGAACATGCTGGAAAGTATTATTCTCCACAATCGTCCAATTGTCTAATTTTAGTATTTGTAATTCACAAAGCTATTTTGTAAACAATAAGAGACTGGAACAAAATTATTATAAACAATGTCGTGCCTTTGTTTGCATTAAAAACCGAGGAGCGTTTGTTGAATTGGATGCCATGGATGACGATACTTAAGCTAAGAAACATAAAATAAATAAAGTGGAACGCAATAATAAGGGAGGAAAACCTGGGTTCTATCTTCATGCGATTTCCTCCCAAATCACCATAAAATTTATTTTGATTAATCATGACCTGCCAAGTGAGCACGCCCAACAAGGCAAAGATCTAGTACATCATACATACCGTTGGCTCTTTCCGGGACGAGATTTCTTCGAAGCGCTTCATATTTACACGGAACATTGCAGATTAATTCACGGAATAATATAATCGATAGATCGAACTACAACAGATCTACGACTTATCGAAGCCAGAATCAGAGATCATTTATAGTGAAAGAACCGAAATCCGCCAAATGAACGCCGCCTGAGAAATTTAATTCTGGATTACCAAAAAACTTTAGAAAAACTATTTAGTCTAAATGTTAATAAAATGGAAGAACAGAGGAGGAAAACAGAGAAATACGAGAGGGAGAGATAGAAGAGAGGCAGGATGTGGGAAAGGTGGGGTAAAGCATCTTTTTTATAGATCTAGAAAAGTGGATGGACGGATATCCTAAACGGGTGGTAAAATCGACGGTTTTGATCTGTACACTTGGCAGTATTTTATTCGTGGCTGACAGCAAATAATTTTTATTTTTTCCCACATGAACAATATCACCCGTTGCGTCTTTATTTTTGTTACTTAGCATAAACTTTTGCTCGTCATCCCACCGGCGGATTTAGATCTTTCAAATTCTATATGCTTTAATTTTGGTAGATAAATGTACTAACAAATAATTAAAATAATTCGTTTAAACATATAATTTTTGTTAGGCGATTAATTCAATTTTTACTTATTTTCATTAATATAAATAAGTCATGTATTATGTTTCGAATTTAATACTATTGAACAAATAATTGCTATTAGTCGATTATATTATTTTTTCGATTTAAATTTAGTATTGTTATCTTGTTATGTTTATATTAAGATAAATTTTGAATTCAATATCACGTGTTTGACAAATCTAATTTCATAAACATTATATATTTTTTGTTTTGAATATCAATTGAGATAGTGATTAACAAATGCAATATTTAAAGAATAATTATAATTTATGCATTTAAAACTTTGCGACGAATATCAAAACATTCATCTAGGATGAATGCATCATACATTATTGAAATATTTAAATCTATTAAAGTTATTTTGAGTTACATCCTTAAAAAAATGTAGGAAGTGGAAATAAAATTTAAAATTGTGCGAAATTGAATTATAATGTTAATTTTCTTCAAAAAAATATTTTTAAAATCTATTATTTCATATTTTGATATTTTCTTTCTGTGATAAAACATCGAAAAATTCAAATATTTACCTCAAAATAATGCTTAGTAGGTGTAAACTTATTATTTTGTATTAGTGTAAATTTATTGTTTTATTAATATTAGTTTGTGAAAAGCTAAATCTAAGAGTGAAAAAAAGCTTGATGTACTTAACTGATTTATATATTTTAAATAGTTATAAATAACTATATATATTATTATTTTCAGATTCTAAATAATGAAAATGATTTATTTTGTTTTAAACTAGTTCGAAAATAATATTTGTAAATTTTTAATTAATCGTGCAAAATATAGAATACTTTTTTTGGTTATCTTCGATTTTTTGTTTAAAAAAAATATTTTCTTATTGTAAAATAAATAATAATATGAGATTCAATGAATTGTATATTGGACAATCTGGACTATTCATATATATTAAATACTTATAAATAATTATATTCTAAAAGTGAAAGAGTGAAGTGTCACTAATGGTGATATAAACTCCATTCAAAATGACATAACTATATGTATGACATTACTACTTTATTATCCTCTTGCATTACGCCCCGCTTATTCTTTGGTGAAATCGTAATGCATATTGCTACTATGATCATTTTCTTTGGTAACACTTTGACCTAGCATATAAGCTTGCATATTCATCAAGCAATCCATTTATTTCAAAAATCCATCTTTTGATTTGTTTTAAAAATACTAAATCTATTCTTCAGTAAACTTTAGTTTTATTACCACTTATTATACCTGAAGTTACATGAAAGTGAACAAATGTATGTACACTAATGTGCATGGCACTGCCTACCAAAACATTGACATGATGTTCATTTTCCATAAAATTAATCATATCACATATAATATTTTTTATAGCCTCGTAAATTTTTTCTTTTTTCAAATTCGATGTCATGTATTTCAAAAAAAAAAATTTAAACGTGGAGTGCGTTAAGAGGATTCATACATTTCATGTGTTTAGAGCATCATCGGGACTATAAATGCAGAATCAACCTTTATTATTTTGTTCGCCCTTCTTTATTGACTGTCTTATTCATATAGATCTGCTTATCTTTTACGTTACTAGTTGTCTACCATGTAATGCGACCATCCTCTTTTCCCTTGAATTAGATAGTGGAAATTCTTCAATCTGAATAATGGTTAAAGGTCATATGTCAGTCTTAAATATAAAATGTAATTACCACTCACTGACACACTTTACTATTTATTATTTATGCAGTCATTCTAATTTTATTCTTTTACATAGTACCTAGTGCTGGCCAGTTTGTCTGAACTTGTTTTGACTTAATGATTTTATAGCTTGAAGCTGCTAAGGTTTAATTATTTGGAAAATTGAAATATTAAATTGTCCCACATCACCAATAATTATACTATTCATATATATATATATATATATATATATATATATATATATAATTGGAGGGACAAGTTATTAGTACGTCGTCAGTATTTGATATATTTATTAATTTATAATGTAAATCAAACCGTAATTAATAAGTATGTTTATTTTATTTTGCAGGTCTCTCGATTAAGGACCAAGTCCCCTTAGTTTTAGTTAGTTGCGTTCTTTTTCTATAATCATCAATAGCTTTTTTTAAGCTTTATTTTTATATACAAAATGTTAGCGTATTATTTATAAAATCTAACGCCATGAGCATATGTTGTATATGAGCCATTCCCTATTTCCCATTATGCATTTCATCCACCACCACATTCCCACATTACCCATTTCATCTACCACCACATGATAAAAAATGGTGTATTATTTATGAACGCTAAAACCATGCGCATATGTTGTACATGAGACATTCTTAGTATCATAAACATAAGCAAAATGGTGTCCTAATAGATTATATATACCAATAGCATCATAACCAAAACATTGTTTGGATGACTTAAAGGATGTTTAAGGATTTAGTTGAAATTACTAGTCAGTTAAAATAATTCTCCATCAAGTTCAATATTTTAGCTATAAATGTTGTATATATCAACTATTTATGCAAATAAACATTGTTGAATCAATTATGAGTGACGAGCTTTACGGAATGCGTTTCACGCGTGAATTGTTTTTCTACAAATTGTATACGGTTAACACATTCAAAAAAAATTGATTTATAGAAATATTTAACCATATTTTTGTGTTGAAATCATTTTTGTTAGTTTAAATTTTATTTCTAAATTGCAACATCAATTTTCTTTTAAGTTTGAAATTTTATTTATATTATTAATTAATAATTTATTTGTTAGACCCTATTTGTAAGTGATATTAAGATTAGGTAGTATTTATTAATGGATGTTTTAAATTTGTAAAGGAATTTTATTTGTTAGATCCTATTTTTTAGTGATAATAAGGTTAGGTAATATTCATAGACGAACGTTTTGAATTTGTAAAATAAATTTAATTGTTAAATCCTATTTTCAAGTGATATTAAGATTTGGTATTAGAGACATTTTTCGTAGTTCATGATGACATAGAAAAGTGTGACAACAAAGGTATTACAATTATTATTAAAGATATTAATGGTCTCTTAAATATTCTGGATTTTGAAGGTGGATTTTGCTCCTTAGAATCCCAGGTATCCATATATCTACTCTCATGCAACGACCAAGAATTTTAGTTATTTGAAATCAGAATATTTAATTAATTTTAAATATTTAAAAGTTAATTTTATAGGTTAAATAACTTAAATTTCAAACATAGCGATTTATTGGACAATTTAATTACTGAATTTAATAATTGAATTGTGTAAATAATTGAACCTTGAATTTTTAAGTTAGATAAAAATAATTTCAAAGCCTATTTAAATTCTATTAATAGGAATGAAGGTAATAAAAAATTTAAATTGATTTAAAAAGTGATTTAACTAATTTCGAAATTAACTCGTTTTAATTAACATACAAAAATAGCCTTCCGGGGCACTATCTTGGATTTCGACGAAACCAGTTTCATTCGGTCCGTAATAATGAATTATATTACGCCGTCAAATTTCATAGCGATTAGACGTATCGTTTGGTCGTACGGGATAGAAATGCGTTGAAATTTATATTGAAAATTTAATATAATAATTGGGTTCAAAAATCCATCTTCTCTATACGATCGATTAGGTTCCGAAACTTGTTTTATTGCGTTCAGAATAGAGGTATAACATTAGAAACGCCAGGCGGCACGTATCGATCGGGGTTCGAAAATTATTGGTAGATATTTTGAATATATATATATATATGTGTGTGTGTGTGTGTGTGTGTGTGTGTATGTATGTATGTGTGTGTGTGTGTGTGTTTAGCTTTGACTTTACACTACCTTGTTCATTCATATTAGCAGCCTTCAACCTGTACAAACCCGCATACTTCACGTGTCTCCCTTGTTATCTCCCATCCATCTTCTTCTATTTAAAACCATCTCTAGTTAAAAAAACGAGATTTCAAAAATTAAAATAAAATTTATACTTAACTAAAAACCAGAATTTTTGATTCCTTGAACTCGTATGATGTTTATCTTCGACCCTATAACCTTCTTGTTATGTGCGCGTGTGTTGGGGTGGCTTGGATTTTTGGGAGGCCGACCTAAGGTTTATGATTTTGCTCGATTAGAAAGGAATTTGTGGTTTTGGAGTTTGTTTTTGGGATTGTCGATGGAAGGGGTTGTCATGGCCGCATTTTGGCTAGGAGCGGTGGTCAGGGGAAAGATGCGACATGTGTACGGTCACCATGGAGTGCTGAATGTCGCGATTTGACTGAGGAGCTCAGGCGAGACATGAAGAGGATGGGCGCGTCGAGTTCGAGGAGGGGAAGCATTTGGTAATGTTAGATTTGGGGTTAGGTGGCCGGAGCGTGGTGTCAGCAGGTGATGTGCACAGGCATGGGCACATATCAGTAAATGGTGGAAGAAAGAAAATTGGAGAAGAAGAGGGTGAGGGCATTAGTGTAATTTTTTTAAGTTGTGATTAGTTATATTGTTTAATTAAAAATCATTCGATTAAAAATTTCATAACTCTCTTATACGGGTCGAATCGGGGCGTGGATTTTTGCGTTGCGCTCATAACGATGCAAGCTTCACAATGAAACTAGTTTGGACGAATTTGGAGACGGTAGAAATTCGGACTAAAATCGGACGTTGTCCGGTTTTAGTTCCAAACCAAAATTCCTCGGCGACAATAGAAAATTTCGGTGAGTTAATCATACCTTTTTGGATAACTAGTATGATTTATAGTTGATAAAAATGGTTGAATGATTGTTTAGATGGGTTATATTTATTAGTTGGTTTGGATACATTCCCACCTATTGCAGCAGATGAGATCCTACTACATTCCCGTGTAAGAGCGGATGACTCTTTGTATACGAATTCTGCCTTGAAGCGGTTGATTTTATTTTATGATTATCTAACATTTGTGATGCAGGAAACAAGTTGGAGGGATCCAATGGGATTCCTCGCTATTATTGAATTATATTGTTTTATGATATTTTCTTTATATGGAATATGATTGTGGACACTGTGATTATAACATTGTTATATGTTGAAAACTAGAACCAGTAGTAATAGAAAAGCAATATCGATACCGGTTAAGTGTTGGGTGGTTATTGGCCTCAAACTAGTATTTTTAAAAATACTATAAATTGCCAATTAAGTTGGAATTGGTTTTTGAGACAAGAAACGATTTTTAAATCCGAAATTGGGCTTCAGAAATATTTTGCTTAAAGGTTATCTAATTAAATATATTAATATTGTTTAATTTTAAGTTAATTAATTATATTAATATTGTTTATAGAGTTATATAATCATATTAATATTATTTTAAAGTTATTTAATTATTTTATTTAAAAGTTATTTGTTTATAGTTAATATGTTTTAAGAATTTATAAAAAGTTAATAAACTGAAAGATTTACTACTTAAGAATAATTATGGTTTGAAATTAATAATAAGGATTACTAATAAGGTTTTAAAATAAATTATTATTATTTATAAAATGGTAAGATTAATTATTATTATTATTTCTCAAACAATATTTTGGAATGATTAGTTATTATTTTAGTATATTTAAAGTTAATGGTTTCCATTTATTTATAATTTTCATTGTTAATAATTATTATCACATAATGATGTTTTGAGGTAAATGATTAAAATTATTTACAAATGTTTCCAAGACCTAGAATGGAATCAAAAGACTTAGATTTAATAAAGGAATTATAAAATGATTCGAAGAATTAAGGAAGAGCTATTTGCAAGGTGAAAGAGTTTATAAATGGTTAGATATTTATAAACAAAATTTTTAGAAGCGGGTTTATAGATTTATAAAAGAAGTTTATAAATGGTATATGATTTCATTAAGAGTTATAAATGATTTTGAAATGTACAAGAAGTTCATAAGTGACTGAATTCTTGGTAAAGGAATTATTAATGTTTTTCGGAGATTTATAAAATGGTTTATAGCGATCTTGAAGAATTATAAGGAGAATTATAAACGATTTAAGAATCGAATAAAGAGGAAACTTTTCTAAGTTTTGTAGATATACTTATACCATTGGAATAATTATATGGCTATTTCTAAATATGGAAATACAGGGATTTGCGAGTATATCTTTTAAAGATGTTTATATTCAAGTAATTTACAAAGTAATTGTATGTATAAAGACTTATTAAGGGGGCTAGTGATTGCTTATATATTGAGCCAATGTTGATTTTTCCTATAAATAAAATCCTGATTGAATGTTTGTTATTCAATAGTTAAATAACCAACTATCGAAAATAGATCCAACGTAACTTTGGAAATATCTAGGAGAAACACGTGAGTTATATGGCACAGTAATCTCTGATGATACTATACTATGCGTATAAATCTCGTTTCTTTCTTCTAGGATGATGATAAGGAAATATGTCCACTAACGGTTAGGAGGTGATCTCCGATCTTATCTTTGCCTGTTTATTTCCTAAAGAACTGGGGTTGAGTTTACCAGAAATTATCGAATGTTGTTTCGAAGAGACCGAGATCAGATATGTTATCCGAAAACCACTTCGATCCAACGAATGCGTTTCGAAGTGAAGACAACGTGAAGAGCATGGAATCGAAGATGGAGATGTGAAGTGTAAGGGCTAATCAACTAATCTTGAGGATGATTCCAAAATGGATGTAGTAGGAATAGTGCCTTTGGTTTCGTTCAGACCTAGAACGGGCTTGTATGGATGAATGCTATCAACACATTGTCATTGGATGGCAATGAGCATTCTAAGCATGAATTTCTTAAATGGTAATCATAGCCTCTAGCCTCATCAACTAGGAATGACTGAAAATCAGAGGAGATGCAGCAAGGCGAAGTGGGTCACACCCATTAGGGTATGTTGTCACCCTTCTAGATACATCTACATATTTATGGATTGGTTGTGCATGAGATCTCGATAAAAAGGGTTGCAAAGCAACTGGGGTGATGACATATTCGGTATTATCCAGTCAGGGGTAGGCCGGTCTTGTGTTGGCAGGGGATCCAAGCGAGGTCCTCGGTACATTTTCTAGACGTGTACTGTGGTAGGTGGTACCCCAGTGCCTAGTCATTGTATGGAATCCATTCTCCAATACGTGCCTTTACGGTTTTGATTGTAAAGCCTAGAATGCTAGAATTTAATTAATGTAACAATTTCGATTATTTTAATAAGTATTTATACTTAAACACTATTATAATATCATAGGATTTTTATATAAAAGTGGTTTTGGTTATCGTAAGGTAAAAACCCGTCCGTGTTTATGTGTGGCGTGGTCTTACGGGATACTTTTGATTTCAAAGATTTCTCATAACTTTAAATCCAGTTGGGTGTATTTTCTCACGTTGGTTTTCCAAACTGACTCGGGTGTTATTTTATTATAATGCTCGGGTCAGACCAAGCATATTATAGATTAGATTGGATGCTTGGAGCTTCAAGAGACGGGTTGGAGGCCCCGAGACGTATTTACATAGATGCATATTTTCCGCTGTATTCATTTTTATGTTATCAGCAATTGTGAAGACAGGCTACTATAACTGTCCAGGCTGATATATGTTATTATACTCTGATTGATGTTTGTATATATACATATTACAGTTTTACTTTATGTAAAGATTTATGGTATATTATAGATTATTCATTCCACTGTGAGATTTTGTGTTGTTTTGTTTTCTTCTTATCTTCTTCCTTCTTCTTTTTTCCTAACAATCGGGTTTTTCGGCATTCGATTTCTCGGCATGAAATACAATGGACGTATTAGTGTCGATTTTCAAGGGTCCAAAAATCCAGTTCGTTACATCACACAACTCAAGGAGATTGTGTAAATGTTTGATTCTCGTATTATTTACATCGTTCAAAATTTTAAATTGTTTTTTAATCTATCCAAAACATAGAAGTTCGTAGCTAATGAAAGCCCTTTGCATCATAAATATGCTTGTTTGTTATAATAGTAAAAATAAATTTTCTGGACAAAGTTATTATTTTTGTTTATTGGAGGTGTTTATGAGTTCAGAACATAGTGCACAAGTAATCTCTACGTATCATCTTTAATAATAGTTGTAATAGTTTTGGTGTAACAATTTTTGGTATCAACGTGAACTACCAAAAACGTCCTTCTATATATTATCAATTCTTAATCACTTAAAAATAAGATCTAATATTAAACTTTTTTTTACAAATTCATGCCTCTAAAAGTAGGATTTAACAATTAAATATGCTTACAAATTCAAAACACTTCTAAAAATAGGATCTAAAATTAAACTTCCTTTACAAATTCAACATACTTCTTTATAAATATACAAATCTTAATATCGCTTGAAAATAGAAAATCATTTTTTTGACCGATTTAAACATATACAATTTATAAGTAAAACAATTCATGCGTGAAGCGCATGCCATAACACTCGTAACTATATACGCCCTCAGTAATATTTTTATTTTTTATACTATATAACCATTAGCCGATGAACATTTTGCTGCATAAACTAACTACTCAATTTGTTATATCTCATCCTTTTGAATGTTTCAGCTTCTTCGAGAGCTAGATGATATACAAAAGAACAACGCGATAAAACACCCAGGTCATTCAAAATCACCCAAAGTGTATACAGGTTTGCCAGTTCCAGGCTAAGAGAGCAATCCTAAAAATAGCAATTCTGTAAAAATGCAAATTGTTTCAATGTAGCGATAAATTTATTTATCGTGGAATCGTATTTTACTTACATCTATGCATATTGGCTTTGAATTATATATTTTCTTTGTACTTTTTTATTTATCATACTTTTATAATTATAAGTTAGAAGCTGCGATGCAGAGACTGACAAATTTTTTGCTTTGTTCTAAATGACATGGAGCATATATGTCCCGATCATACTTATTTCATGTACTTCAAATTTTCCTTGGTTGATATCCTATATAGTACATAAGAGATTACATTCTATTAAACATCAAAAGAAGACTTCCTATACTTCTAAGAACTAAAACTGGGCTACAATGCTCATCTATCATCGAGCCCCTCATAAGACGTCACATCAACATAATTTTTCAAGCATAGCAACACATTAGTATGAATCTTAATGGAGGAATTCGAGAAATACTTCGCTAATCCAGTATACGACCTCCAAAAATTTGAAATCCCTTAAAATTCACAAGGTGGATCCGCCATTGAAAGCATATGCAACTGGTATCTTGATACCATAATCAAAGATACATCTAGTGGTGAAATGGCATTTATGCCCAACCATAATTGTAGGTCTGTCAATGGATACTTTCGGATGCAGATAGTTCCATATCCGCATCCACATCTGAAATCATTTTCAGGTATCGGATACCCGCATCTGTAGATACAGACAGATATCGAATAATTATCCTATCCATTAACGACCTATAAATCAAGAAATATAAATTGAAAATTTTAGTCTAACATTAACTTTTTTCAATCTCATTGATTAGAAAAGTGTGAAAAATAAACCAATGATAATAAATAGTTTTGACCAGTTAATACGCATGTAGTGCATATAATATAAACATCTATCTTAATAAAACCATAAATAAATATCTTTCTCTATACTAAAATGTATATAATTTAAATTATAAAATTATAAAATATCGGACGGATAATTTTTGGATGCGGATGTCTTCATATCCGCATCCGCATCCGCATCCGTTTTTCCGGATATCGGATGCGAATGTGGACAAATTTCAGATTTTCGAGTATCCGTTGACAGCCCTACATAATTTCTTAGGAAGCTCACATCCCATAGCTAGCTATTCACCTGAATCATCTACCCATTTTAAACAAACTTAAAGCCTTAATTCGTACTATTAGAGGCAATGGAATAAAATCAACTGAGCAATACATGAACATGTCGCTTATTTATTGAAGTGCAATGGTACATAGCTTCAATCTAACTGTGATGCTTTAAAGATTATTATTGGGTGTATAAATGTTGGTGACATACTTCAAAGAGAAGGGAACTTAAATCAAATTAATGGTATAAAGACCATTGTTGAATTTTGTATTCGGCTTGGGCATGCCATAGCTTTTCGTAGGGTATTAAGTTGAGGCTGCCAACGAAGTACTTGAAGAAAAGGGACCTTTAGTTCTTTCTTTGCTACATGGTGTTGCTAATCAATTGCCTAAAGATATACCCGAAAAGAACGAAATTAGAAGAACAAGGAAGGTGGCAGATTGTATAGGGATGTTTTGCATCCAGAAATTTTAACATGCATTATGATTGTCATAAATATCCTTTAGATCCCCCAATATTAATCTATAAATTAGATCCCTATTTACAAAAAAAAGATATTCAAGAGGGTATTCAGATAATTTCACCAACCTTAACATGTGCTTTTATGGTATATGTTTAATACTCAGAACCATTGCAATACACGTCTTAGCAGTCACTTTTAAATTTGAAAACGGGAGAAGTAAAAAAGAAAGAAATTCAAAAAGGGAATGTAAAAAATAGTTTCTACAAGAGAGGGATGCAAAACAAATAAATTTAGAAAAGAGAGATGTGTCCCTAGTTTCAACTTTCCGTAAACATGATATGGAGTTGATGCTTTCAGTTATGGAAGAAGCTAGTGATTCCATGGATAGTACTTGGAGTTTGCTTCCATATTTATTTGCTTCTCTTATGGTGTCAAATGTTTAAAGCACCCTCACATCTTTACTACTAATAATGAGAATTCCTTGTATAGGAATTCAACCGTGTCTTTTTGAAATACCAGAAATACCTCTCATTATAATAATGGAAATCGTTCACTCTATCTTTATTACTAATAAAGAGAATTCATTGAATAGATTTACTCGGTGTCTTTTTGAAATTCCAAATATACCCTTTTACATCTCATAGAGAAGTAGTATTCAAATATGGAAATATAGCCTGTTATTTTCTAAGTACAACTGTAAGTCACCATGGAGAACTACAGTGTGTGTTCACAAGATGAAGTATCCAACTATACCGTATTGTCCGTAATTTAGGTGGGAGTTCATCGGTCGAAGTATCGCCTGATTCCGAGTTAGTATGAAGAAGTTATTGCAGTCTGAACAAAAAAATAGCGGCTTCTGCACTAGGCGGAGTTGAAATATGGGGATGTGGTAGCCTGTTATTTTCTAAGTACAACTGTCAGTCTCCATGGAGAACTACAGTGTGCGTTCATAAGATGAAGTATCCGAGTGTTCCATATTGTCCATAATTTAGGTGGGAGTTAATCGATCGAAGTGTCGCCGGATTTCGAGTTAATATGAAGAAAATATTGCAGTCTGAACAAAAAAAATAGCGGCTTCTACACTAGGCGGAGTTCAAATGTAAGGATGTGGTATCCTGTTATTTTCTAAGTACAATTGTCAGTTCCCATGGAGAACTACAGTGTGCGTTCACAAGATGAATTATCCGAGTGTTCCATATTGTCCGTAATTTAGATGGGAGTTAATTAGTCGAAGTCTCACCGGATTCTGAATTAGTATGAAGAAGTTATTGCAGTTTTAACAAAAAAAATAGCGGCTTTTGCACTAGGCGGAGTTCAAATATGGGGATGTGGTAGCCTGTTATTTTCTAAGTACAACTGTCAGTCCCCATGGAGAACTACAGTGTGCATTCAGAAGATGAAGTATCTGAGTGTTCCATATTGTCCGTAATTTAGGTGGGAGTTAATCTGTCGAAGTCTCGTCAGATTCCGAGTTAGTATGAAGAAAATATTGCAGTCTGAACAAAATAAATAGCGGCTTCTGCACTAGGCGGAGTTCAAATACGGGGATGTGGTAGCCTGTTATTTTCTAAGTACAACTGTCAGTCCCCATGGAGAACTACAATGTGCGTTCACATGATGAAGTATCCGAGTGTTCCATATTGTCCGTAATTTAGGTGGGAGTTAACTAGTCGAAGTCTCGCCGGATTCCAAATTAGTATGAAGAAGTTATTGCAGAACAAAAAAATAGCGTCTTCTGCACTAGGCAGAGTTCAAATATGGGGATGTGGTAGCATGTTAATTTCTAAGTACAACTGTCAGTCCCCATGGAAAACTACAGTGTGCATTCATAAGATGAAGTATACGAGTGTTCCATATTGTCCGTAATTTAGGTGGGAGTCAATCGGTCGAAGTCTCGCCGGGTTCCGAATTAGTATGAAGAAGTTATTGCAGACTGAACAAAAAAATAATGGCTTCTACACTAGGCGGAGTTCAAATATGGGGATGTGGTAGCATGTTATTTTCTAGGTAAACTACCAGTCCCCATGAAGAACTACAGTGTGCGTTCACAAGATGAAGTATACGAGTGTACCATATTGTTCGTAATTTAGGTGGGAGTTCATCGGTTGAAGTTTTGTCTGATTTCGAGTTAGTATGAAGAAGTTATTGCAGTCTGAACAAAAAAATAGCGGTTTTTTCCTAGGCAAAGTTCAAATATGAGAATGTAGCCTGCTAGTCTCTAAGTACCACTATTAGTCACCATGGAGAACTAAAGTGAGCGTTGAAGTGGGGATATAGCCTGTTATTTTTTATGTACAACTGTCAGTCACCATGGAGAACTACAGTGTGCGTTCACAAGATGAAGTATCCAACTATACCGTATTGTCCATAATTTAGGTGGTAGTTCATCAGTCGAAGTATCGCCTGATTCCGAGTTAGTATGAAGAAGTCATTGCAGTCTGAATAAAAAAATAGCGGCTTCTGCACTAGGAGGAGTTCAAATATGGGGATGTGGTAGCCTGTTATTTTCTAAGTACAACTGTCAGTCCCCATGGAGAACTATAGTGTGCATTCATAAGATGAAGTATCCGAGTGTTACATATTGTCCGTAATTTAGGTGGAAGTTAATCGGTCGAAGTCTCGCCGAATTCTGAATTAGTATGAAGAAAATATTGTAGTCCGAACAAAAAAATAGCGGCTTCTGCACTAGGCGGAGTTCAAATACGAGGATGTGGTAGCCTGTTATTTTCTAAGTACAACTGTCAGTCCCCATGGAGAACTACAGTGTGCGTTCACAAGATGAAGTATCCAACTATACCGTATTGTCCGTAACTTAGGTGGGAGTTCATCGGTCGAAGTATCGCCTGATTCCGAGTTAGTATGAAGAAGTTATTGCAGTCTGAACAAAAAAATAGCGGCTTCTGCAGTAGACGGAGTTCAAATATGGGGATGTAGTAGCCTGTTATTTTCTAAGTATAACTGTTAGTCCCCATGGAGAACTATAGTGTGCGTTTGGAAGATGAAGTATCCGAGTGTTCCATATTCTCCGTAATTTAGGTGGGAGGTAATCTGTCGAAGTCTCGCCGGATTCCGAGTTAGTATGGAGAAAATATATCGGTCTGAACAAAAAAAATAGCGGCTTCTGCACTAGGCGGAGTACAAATACGGGGATGTGGTAGCCTGTTATTTTCTAAGTACAACTGTCAGTCACCATGGAGAACTACAGTGTGCGTTCACAAGATGAAGTATCCGACTATACCATATTGTTTGTAATTTAGGTGGGAGTTCATCGGTCGAAGTATCATCTGATTCCGAGTTAGTTTGAAGAAGTTATTGCAGTCTGAACAAAAAAAATAGCGGCTTCTGCACTAGGCGGAGTTTAAATATGGGGATGTGGTAGCTTGTTATTTTCTAAGTACAACTGTCAGTCCCCATGGAGAACTACAGTGTGCGTTCGTAAGATGAAGTATCCGAGTGTTCCATATTTTCCGTAATTTAGGTTGGAGTTAATCGGTCAAAGTCTCGCCGGATTCTGAGTTAGTATGAAGAAAATATTGCAGTCTGAACAAAAAAAATAGCGGCTTCTGCACTAGGCAGAGTTAAAATGTGAGGATGTGGTATCCTGTTATTTTCTAAGTACAACTGTCAGTGCCCATGGAGAACTACATCGTGCGTTCACAAGTTGAAGTATCCAGGTGTTCCATATTGTCCGTAATTTAGGTGGGAGTTAATTGGTCGAAGTCTCACCGGATTCTGAATTAGTATGAAGAAGTTATTGCAGTTTGAACAAAAAAATAACGACTTCTGCACTCGGCGGAGTTCAAATATGGGGATGTGGTAGTCTGTTATTTTCTTAGTACAACTGTCAATCCCCATGGAGAACTACAGTGTGTGTTCAGAAGATGAAGTATCTGAGTGTTCCATATTGTCCGTAATTTAGGTGTGAGTTAATCTGTCGAAGACTCGCCGGATTCTGAGTTAGTATGAAGAAAATATAGTAGTCTGAACAAAAAAAATAGCGGCTTCTGCACTAGGCGGAGTTCAAATACGGGGATGTGGTAGCCTGTTATTTTCTAAGTACAACTGTCAGTCCCCATGGAGAACTATAGTGTGCGTTCACAGGATGAAGTATCTGAGTGTTCCATATTGTCCGTAATTTAGGTGGGAGTTAACCGGTCGAAGTCTCGCCGGATTCCAAATTAGTATGAAGAAGTTATTACAGTCTGAACAAAAAAAATAGCGGCTTCTGCACTAGGCGGAGTTCACATATGGAGATGTGGTAGCCCGTTATTTTCTAAGTACAACTGTCAGTCCCCATGGAGAACTACAGTGTGCGTTCAGAAGATGAAGTATCAGAGTGTTCCTTATTGTCCGTAATTTAGGTGGGAGTTAATCTGTCGAAGTCTCGCCGGAATCCGAGTTGGTATGAAGAAAATATAGCAGCCTGAAAAAAAAATAGCGGCTTCTTCACTACGCGGAGTTCAAATAAGAGGATGTTGTGCCATGTTATTTTCTAAGTAAACCGTCAGTCCCATTAGAGAACTACAGTGTGCATTCACAAGATGAAGTATCTGAGTGTACCAAATTGTCTGTAATTTAGGTAAGAGTTCATCGGTCGAAGTTTTCTCTGATTCCGAGTTAGTATGAAGAAGTTATTCCAGTCTGAACAAAAAAAAGTGGTTTCTGCCTAGGCGGCGTTCAAATGTGGGGATGCTACTATCAAATCTACTTCCACGGGTACAAATAAAAATGCATGTACATTGTGGTTAAATGCAGGCCCACCTGGACGTGCATATGTACTCGAATAATGTGTAACAACCAACATATTTTACGATTGTATATTTAAATATTTTATTTAAATATAGCATCGTTAATCGGATTTAAGTCCGAAATGTCACTTTTGCAAACAGTCGAATTATGACTTGAGACCACTTCCATTGAGTCCAAAATGACGTTTGCGACCTTTTTGAGTATAAACATCGATATGTTTGGAGTTGAGTAAAATTTTGATATTTTCATTTAGGGCTTTGGGTTTGGGTTTCAGCCCACCAACCTAACAAATAACCCAACTCCACTCCTCTTCATTCATTCCACTCCTCATTTCCTAATACTCTCAAGCTAAAGTAAAA
This sequence comes from Allium fistulosum, assembly GCA_030737815.1. Lineage (NCBI taxonomy): Eukaryota > Viridiplantae > Streptophyta > Magnoliopsida > Asparagales > Amaryllidaceae > Allium > Allium fistulosum. The sequence goes on along the minus strand of CM060901.1, from coordinate 815,163,176 downwards.
ATGGAGGTAGAGAAAAGAAATTAGAAATTCCTAAGCACTAATTCTCTTAGCAAGCTAGGATCAACTTCAAGCTAGAAATCAAGGAGAAGCTTAGGTAAGCATCCTCTTCATCTTCTCCATCTCAATCCCTCTTCAAATTTCATAAATTCCTAAACCCTAACTTAGGAAATATTCTTCTTATGAGCTTAGATTGAAGCTTCTTGAGTTGTTGTTGAAGAGGAATTGATCTTAGCTTGTTTTAGAGCTTCTTACTTGAGTTTTTGAGTTAAAGGTGAGTTTTTGAACTCACATCTATGTCTATATCTTTAATAGTTGTTAGGTAGTAATTCCTTACATCTATTCCTTGTCCATTTGCCTTTAAATTGAATTGGTTTGATGAATATTCCAATTTTTAGTGTTTTGAAGTCAAATCTTTAAAAATCCTATTTTTAATGTTTGAACATGTTGTTGGGGTGTATCGAAGAGCCTATAAGGCTGGGTTGTCGCATAAATCCCTAGTCTCCGTTGCTTGTGCGATTACTTCCGTTGGATTTTTGCCCTCCTTGGGCTAGACTGAAAATACTGCAAATGACAGTTCAGTCGACTGAACTGTAAGATCAGTCGACTGAATCTGGACCAGAAAATTTTCTGGCCTTGTATCAGTCGACTGACCAAACAGTTCAGTGGACTGAACCCGGAAACAGAAAACTTATGTTTCCTCTATCAGTCGACTGATGTATATGGCTAGTCGACCGAACCTGAAAACCGAAAGTTTCTGGGCATGTATCAGTTGACTGACCATATAGTCCAGTCGACTGAATATGGAAAATATGCTTTTTGCCTATTTAGGGCAGTTTTGTGTGGGTTTTCGATTTTAAATCGATTCTTGATGATCCGATTTGTTGTTATCATTTATCGAATTTGATGACTTCTTTCTTTGGATTTTTGGGAATATTCATTTGATGGATTTGATATCGATTTCTATGGTTTTGATTCACGTCTTCGAATGTGAATCTTTGGTGATTGATTGTTTTTACGATCATTTTTGTTATTTGTCACTTTAAAATGCAAAGGTTGCTATACTAGTAGTAAATATTCAAACTCTTTCATAAAGATGATTCCAACTCTATTTTTAATACAAAGCTCGTTTATAAAACCGTTTTCCAACCTATTAGTATATACAAACCTTTACCTCATTCGTATGAGAAATCTAATTAAACGGCTTAGCAAAACATGTGGTATGAAACGCTTGCATTTACTTCGTCGGTTAATTTTTGGACTTGTTCGATTGAAAATCTTGTGACAATTTTCGAGTGGAAATCTACAATTTTTTCGTAAATATTTAAGTTAAGACAGTGGTTATGGGACATGAAGCTAAATTCATTTATTTACTAACTTAGTGTAATTGACACTTTTTGATGATCGATGATGATCATTTTGTGGTTTAGACTAGCGATATGCGATGTCACTTTGTCCGTGTGGGGGACTGTACCTTGTTCTCTTCAGCTTCGTCTCATTTTTATAGGCTAGCGACCTATTGGTTTTATGGAGTTCGTTTCATTGGGCGTACCGTTGTACTACATCGTTGTTCCAGCTTATTTGAGTTTCAGGTTCCTCGGGCATACCGTTGTACTACGTCATTGCTCCGGCTCTATGGTTAGCGACGATGGGTTAGCGACCCGTTTGTGATGCACATGTTGGTGAGTTTTCATGCTCCCGTTTGTGATAGGCCTCCCCCTTTGTGATTTCTGGATTTCTGGTGGTTGATTTATATAATTTGTGTTTCACCAATTTTCGTGGATTGCATTGATAAGCTCTATCAATATTTGTATTTTGGTGAATAATTTAAAGAATATGACATTCTTATGGTGTTTGAGAATATTTGAGATATTGTATGATTTATATTGTTATCTGATGTATACTTGTTACAGTATGACATTATTGTTATCATACGTTTTTGTGATATCTCTTATCCTATCTCATTTTATCTGATATTTATAGCTAGATTGATCCGTTTATTATTTTCTTCTTAAATAATACTTGGGTCAGACCGAGGTATTTCAAGTACTTCTGCTTGACTTCTTATCAGGGTTCATCATCTGATTTTTGGCTAACTACTTTAGATGAGTAGTTTTGTTATTATACATTCGAGATAGAGACTCCTTGATGTATACATATTCTTTTGTGTTGTAGTGGGTCTTATATGACCACTATTTTGATGTACACTTTTATGTGATATACTCATATCTAATTCCGCCTTTGCGATATGAATATCTGTGACTGATTTGTGTTATGCTTATTTCTATATTTGTTTCTGATGTCCACACGGCCACTGTGAGGTAGCTTTGAGTTTGCATTTGATACGTCGGATTTCCTCTTGAAATGAAATGTATGTCATACTATCTAATGTATCTGTACTCGCACAAAGCAATTACACAGATGGTCGTTCCTCAACAGCCTTATTCTTCGTGCTAGTCGACGGCATTACCCCGTAGTGTCCTTGGCTAGTGTGAGTATAGAGGTGGGGCGTCACAGCTTGGTATTAGAGCCAAACTTCGGAACAATGTAGAATAATCTAGCAAGGATCATTGTCCTAAGTCTTTCTTAGGAATCGTGCCATAGGATTTAATTCGAGTCTTCGTACCGTTCTATCCTATTTCTTTTTATGATGCCTTATTTTATCAATCAAGTTTGTTTGATATTCATTCTGTAAATAACCTTTTTCCTCTTTTTTCTTTCTTAAAGAAGAGAAATGGTTAGACCAGGCCGTCCCAACGCCGGTCAATCCAGTGCTACTCCTCAGGATGGAGTATTTATGTCTGCCCAGCAGCTCTTAGATCTTGTGAAAAATGCTCAAGCTATCAGACCTATTCCAGAGCCTACTCATCCTAAATCTGGGTTTGCACGCTTGTACAGTTATTACACCAACTTGGGTGGAAGGCCTTTCAAGGGTTCCGAAAGCGTTATAGAAGTCCAAGCTTGGCTTAGAACATGCGATCGCATCTTCTCTCGTATGAATCTTATTGATCTGCATCGAGTCCAAGTGGCTTCTAGCATGCTCCAAGAGAGAGCATTAGATTGGTATGAGCTTCTGATTTCTGAAATTATTGAAGTGAATCTTACTTGGAAGCAATTCCGGAAAAGGTTCGAGTTAAATTTTATGCCGGAAGCTGAAAAGGTATCTCTAGCTCGACGCTTTATTGACCTTGTTCAAGGTGAATCTTCTGTGATGGATTACGTCGCATCTTTCGAATCTCTATCAAAATATGGGGTCGAGTATATTAATACCCCATTGAAGAAAAATCAAAGATTTGTCTATGGGTTGAATAAGGACCTCAAAAAGCCATTACTTTTGAAACTAGAAGTTTCTTTCGATCAGCTTGTTGATATCGCTCTTCGACTTGAAGAGGCCGATAAAGAATGTGATGTTGAAGTTGTGGGTGCCAAACAGAAATTCAACAGCAATAAGAAGAGGCCTATTAAATTCAAGCCTGATCCCAACAAGAAAGGGAAGCAAGCAACTTCAGTAGCAAAGACTTCTACCCCTAGTCATGGGCAATGCTACAATTGTGGTTCTAGGGACCATTATGCAAATCGGTGTCCAAAACCTCTTTTTTGTCGTCATTGCAAAAGTTCGGGTCATCTTTTATCTTCATGCCCCAAACTTCCAAACAAGAAAGAGGGAAAGTTAAATGTTGTGCAACCTCCTAGTAACATTTCTCTTGGTCAAGGTATTTCTTATTCTATCCTTGATGGCATTATTATATTTCATGATCTCCCTATTCGAGTTCTTTTTGATACAGGTGCATCTCACTCTTTTATATCAAAAGAACTTGTTGATGTTTTGTCTTTGAATGTTATTGGCTTGATGACTTCATTGAGAATTGCGAATCTGGTTGGTGGATCCGCAACACCCAGTTTAATGTGTAAAGATGTCGAAATTATTTTATGTGATTATGCTTTTCGAGCCGATTTGCATGTTATGCGTTACCTAGGTTTCTTGAATGATTTTGGGGATGGATGGGTAGATTGGCTTAACCGTTATGAAGCCCATATCCTATGTCCTGAGCAGACTATATATCTTCGACATCCTTAATCTATTAAGCAGATTTCTCTTGTTCTTAAAGATTCAGATTCCAATTCGGAAGCATCCTTGTATTCTCTAAATCCTTATGATGACGATAATGATGATGGGGAAGATGTTATTTCTCTTATTCACATTGTTCGTGAATTTCCCGACATATTTGAGCCCTATTAGGATTACCACCTAAGTGAGCAATTAAGTTCAGAATTAATCTAATCCCTAGAGCTCTACCTATTTCTCATCCTCCTTATCGTATGTCCAATAAGCAGAATGAGGAGACGCGTAATCAATTATCCGAATTGGAAAGAAAACAATTTATTCATTCTAGTTCCTCTCCATGGGAAGCTTCGGCTATTTTTGTGAAGAAATCTGATGGTACACTTAGGCTTTGCGTTGACTACCGCAAGCTTAATGATCTCACCATCAAGAATAAATATCCCTTGCCTCGGATTGATGATCTATTCGATCAACTTAGTGGTGCTAGAGTCTTTTCACAGTTAGACTTAGCAACCGATTTTCATCAGCTCCGTATTGCAGAAGATAACATTCCTTTGACATCGCTCCGTACTCGTTATGGATCTTATGAATGGCTTGTTATGCCATTTGGTTTGACGAATGCTCCAGCTTATTTTGTTGACCTTATGAATCGAGTTTTCAAAGACTTCCTCGATCGATTTGTTCTCATCTTTATCGATAATATTCTTGTTTATTCTAAAACCGAGGAAGAGCATGAAAAACATCTTCAGATTGTGTTGGAAACTCTCAGGAGCAACCAATTGAAAGTAAAATTTTCTAAATGCCACTTTTGGCAATATCGTGTGAAATATTTGGGGCATATTATTTCTGAATCCGGAATTTCTATGGATCCTTCAAAGATTAAAGCGATTCAAAATTGGAAGAGACCGGAGAGTGTGACGGAAATTTGTAGCTTCCTTGGATTGGCGGGCTATTACCGTCGGTTCATAAAAGACTTTTCTAAAATTTCCGTGCCTCTTACTAGTTTGACAAAGAAGGGGTTAAATACATTTGGTCAGACAAATGTGAAGCTGCTTTTCAGAAACTTAAAGAAATCCTTTCTGATGCTCCTATTCTTGTGATTCCCGAAGGGAACCAAGATTTTATTGTTTATACTGATGCTAGTCGGGTTGGTTTGGGAGCCGTTCTCATGCAAAGGGAACGTGTTATTGCTTATGCTTCTAGGCAATTAAAGCCTGCCGAGACTAGATATGCCACTCATGATTTAGAGCTCGCGGCTATTGTTTTCGCCCTTGGAATTTGGCGTCATTATCTTTTAGGAGAGATATTTGTTCTCTACACCGATCATAAATCTTTGAAGTATCTATTTTCTCAAAAGGAACTTAATTTGCGTCAACAACGTTGGCTCGAGTTTCTTGCATCTTATGATCTTGATATTCTTTATACTCCTGGAAAGGGCAATTGTGTTGCCAATGCCCTTAGTCATAAGCAACAAGCGGTTGTTTCCATGATGATATCCGAATGGAATAATCTCGAGACTTTGTCCACTTGTGAGATTCGAGATCGTGAATCTGATTCATGTTCATCTTTTGTTTTAGGTAGCCTTGAGGCTCATCCTTCTCTTTTAGACCGCATCCTTGAAGCTCAAAAGCACGATCACGAATTGGTTCTTCTTTGCCAAGTGGTAGGGATAAAATTGATATTGAAAGTTTGAAAGACTTTGATATTGATGCTCGTGGCGGTATTTGAAAATTTGGTAGATTTATTATGCCAAACATTTATGATCTTTGTAAAGACATATTAGAAGATTCTCATCGTTCTAAATTTACCATTCATCCCGGTAGTAGTAAAATGTACGCGGACATGAAGCGACTATATTATTGGAATGGAATGAAATCTGATATTGCTAACTTTATTAAGCGTTGCATGACTTGCCAACTCGTAAAGGCCGAGCATCAAAGGCCCGGTGGGTTATTGCAACCTTTGGACATTCCAATTTGGAAGTGGGACCAAATTTCCATGGATTTTATTGACGGTCTTCCCCGTTCTCATTCGGGTCATGATAGCCTATGGGTGATAGTTGATAGACTTACAAAGTCCGCCCATTTTATTCCCGTTCGGTCCAATCGGACCGTACCTCTTTTGGCCAAACTCTATGTTAAAGAAATTGTTAAATTACATGGAGTTCCTACTTCTATTGTTAGCGATCATGATCCATTGTTTACTAGTGGATTTTGGAAGGGTCTTCAAAAAGCTTTGGGAACGAAGCTTAATTTTAGCACCGCTTATCATCCTCAGTCCGATGGACAAACGGAGCGTATGAATCAAACTCTTGAGGATCTCCTTCGTGCTTGTGTTCTTGATTTTGGTGGAAGTTGGGAAGATCATATTTCTCTTGTTGAGTTTTCTTATAATAATAGCTTCCAATTTAGTATTGGTATGGCACCTTTCGAGGCACTCTACGGAAGGCCATGCCATTCTCCTTCGTGTTGGCTTGAAGCCGGTGAGAAGCTGGTTTTAGGTCCAGATTTTATTCGTGATGCCACAGAAAAGATTGACCTTATTCGTCATAGGATGAAAGAAGCCCAAAGTAGACAAAAATTCTATGCCGATAAACAAAGAAGGAAACTAGAATTTTTTGTGGGAGATTTGGTGTTCATTCGTGTTTCACCTATGAAGGGTGTTGTGCATTTCAGTCGATTGGGAAAATTAGCACCTCGATATATTGGCCCATTTCCCATCACCGAACGCATTGGTTCCATGGCTTATTGCCTTTTATTACCGGCTCAGTTTTCTGCTATTCATGACGTATTCCATGTCTCTCAACTACGGAAATGCCTTCGAGATTCTGATTCTATTCTTGAGCCCGGTGTTATTGAAGAAATTGAAGTTTCACCTAATTTGACTTATGAGCAACAACCTATTCGTATCATTGCTACGGAGGTTAAATGCCTTCGAAATAAAGATGTTCCACTTGTGAAAGTTCAATGGTCCACAAATCCTAAGGATTGCTTTTGGGAATCTAGAGAATTCATCGAGTGAACACATCCGGACTTACTCTCTCATGCTCCTTAGGGTGAACTTCTCATTTCAAAATTTCTTCTTTTTGTGTTGTTATGCCTTTGTATGGTTGTTACTTTTTATTTCTTTTTCTTTAGTATTGCGAGGACGCAATTTCTTTAAGGAGGGGAGTCTGTAACAACTCGCATATTTTACGATTGTATATTTAAATGTTTTATTTAAATATAGCATCGTTGGTCGGATTTAAGTCCGAAATGTTAGTTTTTGCAAAAAGTCGAATTAGAACTCGAGACCACTTCCATTGAGTCCAGAATGGCGTTTGCGACCTTTTTCAGTATAAACATCGATATGTTTGGAGTTGAGTAAAATTTTGATATTTTCATTTAGGGCTTTGTGTTTGGGTTTCAGCCCACCAACCTAACAAATAACCCAAATCCACTACTCTTCATTCATTCCACTCCTCATTTCCTAATACTCTCAAGCTAAAGTAAAAATGGGGGTAGAGAAAAGAAATTAGAAATTCCTAAGCCCTAATTCTCTTAGGAAGGATCAACTTCAAGCTAGAAATCAAGGAGAAGCTTAGGTAAGCATCCTCTTCATCTTCTCCATCTCAATCCCTCTTCAAATTTCAGAAATTCCTAAACCCTAACTTAGGAAATATTCTTCTTATGAGCTTAGATTGAAGCTTCTTGAGTTATTGTTGAAGAGGAATTGATCTTAGCTTGTTTTAGAGCTTCTCACTTGAGTTTTTGAGTTAAAGGTGAGTTTTTGAACTCACATCTATGTCTATATCTTTGATAGTTGTTAGGTAGTAATTCCAAACATCTATTCCTTGTCCATTTGCCTTTCAATTGAATTAGTTTGATGAATATTCCAATTTTTGGTGTTTTGAAGTCAAATTTTTAAAAATCCTATCTTTGATGTTTGAACATGTTGTTGGGGTGTATCGAAGAGCCTATAAGGCTGGGTTGTCCCTTGGCATAAATCCCTAGTCTCTATTGCTCGTCCGATTACTTCCGTTGGATTTTTGCCCTCTTTGGGCTAGACTGAAAATACTACAAATGACAGTTCAATTGACTGAACTGTAAGATCAGTCGACTGAATCTGGACCAGAAAATTTTCTGGCCTTGTATCAGTGGACTGACCATACAGTTCAGTCGACTGAACTCGGAAACACGAAACTTCTGTTTCCTCTATCAGTCGACTGACGTATATGGCCAGTCGACTGAACCTGGAAACCAAGAGTTTCTAGGCATGTATCAGTCGACTGACCATACAGTCCAGTCGACTGAATCTGGGAAATGTGCTTTTTGCCTATTTAGGGCAGTTTTGTGTGGGTTTTCGATTTTTAATCGATTCTTGATGATCCGATTGTTAGTCCATGAGATGATGGTTTTGATGACAACAACCTTAGAATAGATTATAAAATCTAAATACTAACATTACAAGTTTAGATATATATGTATATGCAGGATCTAACCATGCAGGTATCAAGAATGAAGACTGTGCAGTATAGAGATTCAAGATATAGAGATAGAAGACTCATGAGTATCAATATTATCAAGAGTTCAAGATTTCAAGGTTAAGTTTGTTTTATTAGGAATATTTGTTAAAACTCGTAGAAAAGCACCGACATCTTAATATCTAATTTATTCGTGGAATGGAATCCACTTCGAGCCCGTTAAAGGGATGGAACCCTAAGTGGGATGGAACCTACGAAAATCTAGTGGAACATTGTTTTGTATCCACTATGCTTAATTCAAATGATTTTTCAAAATTATCTTGTTTTCGAAATGATTTCAAAACTTTCCTTTTAAAAAGATTCAAAACCCTCAATTACATTTTTAAAATAATTTTAGCCTCAAAACATCTTTATTTTCAGAGTCAAAATTTCTTCTGATTTTAAACTATCTTTTCAAATAATATATTTAACTTTTAAATTATTTATACTTAAGATTTAAATATAAAAGTATAGAAAATTATTATATATATTTTAATATTGTTCTTTATAGTTATTTATGTATATATAAGTATATTTATAAAGTTTTAATATAAGATAAATATTATTTTTATAGAAATTCAAAACATCAAATTTGGCTGAGGGATGTTGACATGCCCATAGGCACCATGTCGACATGGTGACAGTTTGATTCAAAATTCAAATTTCAAAAGAAGTGTTTATTCGCCATAACTCTTCATGAATGGTCATGGCTGCTGCTCTTCTATAAATAGGGGTCAGTTTCAACGAATTTTTAATCACTTTTTTCTGGTTTTCACTCCTCTTCTTCTTCTCCACTTTCTTATTTACAAATTACTCCATTACTCTGCCGAAATCAATATCGAATCTAACTAGATAATTTCTGGTTTTGATTCTCTCCACTATCTCTACAAGATTCAAGTGCTAATTTGAGTTATAGACTTTTTGTAATCAATTGAGCGAGAGAAGGTGTGATTGTAGCCCTGTAAATCAATTGGGTGAACTTGTTGCCCCGGAAATCAAGTATCTCTACCCAGAGGATTGTGATTCTGGAGGGTGTACCTCGTAGCCTTGAAACCGAGGGTTGTAATTGTTGAATTGATTTTGAAAGAAAATCCGTACTTGTGTTGCGGGACTGGATGTAGGGTAACTCCGAACCAGTATAAAATCCGGTGTGTTCTTTCCTTTACTGCTTTTACTTTATATTTGCATCTGTGTTTGATTCTGTGTTCATATCTGTGTCTGATTAGTGTATACATCGTTAACAAACTAAGATAAACTCAAAAAGATTAACAAATTTCTTTAAACACTATTCACCCCCTCTCTAGTGTTAATTCTAGCCTTAAGATCCTTAATCCGCATTTCTCACATTTGGTATCGGAGCCTTGTTTTCAAAAGTTTCATTATCTGAATTTTGAAAAATTTCAAAATGGCTACTAACACTAGTATTGCTATTACCACCAACACTAGTTCATTTGTAGAAGGTCAGTCTACTGCCAGACCACCACTTTTTAATTGCAGTAACTATGCATATTGGGCATATAGAATGAAAATATATTTACAATCTGTAGGATTAGATACTTGGAATATCACACAAACTGAATATTCTGAACCCACAACTAATTTTGCACAGTGGACCACTGAGCAAAAGACTGTTGCACAAAATAATTCTAAAGCAATGAATATTTGGTTTTGTTCACTGGAAAGAAATGAATTTAATAGAGTGTCAGTTTGTAAGTCTGCATATGAAATATGGAAAACTTTGCAAGTAACTCACGAAGGAACAAGCAAAGTTAAACAGACCAAAATTTCCATGCTCACAAATCAGTTTCAGTTATTTAAAATGAATACTAATGAGTCTATTTCAGATATGTATAGTCGATTTCAAGATATTGTGCATTCTTTAATATCTTTGGGAAAGGAATTTTCGGAAGAAGAATAAGTCAGATTTTTTTTAAATTCTCTCACTCCAGAATGGGATCAAAAGACACTTGCAATTGAAGAGGCAAATGACATCAGTACTTTAAAGATAGAAGAATTGATTGGAAATCTAATGTCGTTCGAAGTTCAAATGGTCGGGAGAAGAGAAACCAAAGCATCTGAAAAGAAATCAATGGCATTCAATGCATTAATCGACGGATCAGACTCAAACAGTGATAATGATGAAGAGATATCATTTATGACCAGGAATTTTCGGAAATTCCTGAAGTACAGAAAATTGAATAGTTCCAAGAGAAACAACTTTAAGAATTCCGGTAATCAGACTACAGTACCAAACTTTATCAAATGCTTCAATTATGACAAACCATGTCATATCAAAAGAGACTGTCCGCATCCAGATAAGCAAAACCCTCCTACAAACAATGATTCTGCAAAGAAACAGAAACGTGCATTCACTGCTACTCTAGATGACTCTGACTCATCCTCCAGCGACGATGAACAGAAGAAAGATAATTCAAATCTGTGTTTCATAGCAATTCTCGATTTAGTCAATACCAAAGACACGGAATCTAAAAAAGGTACACGTTTACAATACATTGGCTGAAATTGCATGCTTTGATTTATTGATTGATTGATTTTGAATTGATATGTTGTTTGAATTTTAAAATTTATTTTCTATTTTTTACTATTATTTTATTATTATTTTAATTATTTTTTTGACACATTCTGAAATATATTATAAGTACAATAATATTTCAGAAATATAGACATTAATAATAATATTTATATATATGTATATTAGATAACTTAGGAAAAATCATATCATGAAAATTCAAAGCCACATGTCGACATGGCCCCTACCATGATGTCGACATGCCTACCTAAATTTGAATTTCAAATTTTGAATTCAAATGCTTGAATTTCCCTCCACCTTTTCACTTCATTTATTTCTCTGAAAAGATATCTTTTGACTAGAGAATATGTCCTTTGAAAGTCTATTTATTCACTATCTTTTATCATATCTTTTCACTTTCATTTTCAAATTCAAACTCTCTCTTCATATCTTCAAGCTCTCTACTCTCTACTCTAATGGCTTCTTCAAGCAACCCCTCAACCATGAGAATTTCCAAAAAAAATCAAAGAGCAATTATTCAATGATCCGGAGGCAATTAAAGCATACATCAATTATGCTAATTATGCCAAAGTCCATTTCGGAAAATTTGCTATTTTTCAAGATTTTTCTTCTTATGAAATTGATTCTCTTTTTGCAAACAATGGTGTTTTAAGTCTTATTGACTCTTCTCAAAATGATTTTGTTGGCTATCCTACTCTTGTCAAAATCTTCTATGCTAATTTAAACCGTGGTTTTTATATTGGAAATGAGAATGAAATTTGGAGTAGTGTCAAAGGCACTTAAATTGTTTTAAATTGTGATCTTTTGGGTACCATTCTCAATTGCAAAAGCACGGGAATGGATCTTTCTAGTTTTCAAATCGATGAACATGATCGTGAGACATTTCATCATATTTTTGAAGGAGATGAAAACTTTGAATTTAAAAACCGAAACTTTCGTCCTAAAGCAAGAATTGTCAATCTTCTCTTACAACATACTTTGACCCCAAGATCGGGAAATTTTAACAATCCTACTTGAAAAGTGTGCAAAGCACTTTTTGCTATTTTCGGAAATTATGATATCAATTGGGCGCAAGTTATTTTGGATGAACTTTGTCCTAAAAACTTGGAAATGGGAGAAAAGATTTTATATCATGGAATTTACCTTACTAGAATTTTCAACTATTTTGGAGTGGATTTCAAAGGTGAAGAATTTGTCTCTAGGAAATTTTCAACCATTCCAACATTTCACTTATGAAATTCCATATGTTTTTCAACCTTATGAAACCCTTACCGAAAAGGAAGAGCGTTTGGCTCATGAGGAAATGGAAGAAATGGAAGAAGAAGAAGAAAGGGATGAAATGGAAATTGAAGAAGAAGAAGAAGGTGAAACCTCTTTGGAAAGCATCGAATATCCTTCCAATCCATCCAACAAAACCCTTCTCAAAAACCAAAAGATAATTATGGAGAATCAACGGATTTTAAAACAATCCGTTAGTAGGAAGTTAGATAACATTTCTTCGAAGATGAACAAGTTCTTTTCAAAAGTCAGCAAGAAACTTGGACTATCTTCATCATCTTCATCTTCTAACTAGTTTTATCTTTTAGTATCTTATTGTATTTGTCTTAGTTTGTTTTTTCGAATGTTCGTGTAGTTCATTATGCTTAACCTTTGTATTATCATAATGAAATGAAATTTCCTTTCTGTTATCTATCTTATCTCTAGAATAAATGTTAGTATATTATATAAATATATACATATACACAATTATTCACAAAACGTCATAAATTTTCACTAACCCATGTCGACATCCCCTAGAAGACCATGTCGACATATATTGGTCAGAAGTGATTATTGATTTTGAATTTGAAATTTGAATAACTACCAAATGTCTATTCATTTCAAACGAATTTCTACACATATATATACCTTTTTCTTTCAGAAATCTTCACTGAAATTTATTTCTCATTATCTATATCCTTCATTTCTTTCTCTAATTCAATTATGGCCAATCCTATTCACAATCTATCTGAAAATCTTGAAGAAACACTAAATTCATTCAAGAATATTCTCTCTATCATTCTCCGTAATCAACGTCACTTAGAATTGAGTCAAATGCAGATGATCAAGGAGCAAGAAAGGCATTTTGAAGCAATTCGATGGATGATTTCCTCCCTGCACAAGGATGATAATGAAATACATCCTCCCGTTTCTCTCTCTGTTGATAATAAGAATTGGGATGCCATCAAACAAGACCCTATCTTTGGAGAAGAAGGATGGGTTGATGTTCCTCGTAACTTTTAATTTTCTTTCTTTGTTTGATTTGTTTGAATTAATTTGTTTGATTTAATTTGGTTTGAATTGATACTTTGTGTGGACTGATTTTATTTGGTTTGAAGTTTGGTGTGTGAAACATATATATATATATACACTGAAATGAATATAGTCTTTAATTAAGTTATTATGCTCTTAAGTATCATTATTTCTTAATCTATATATTATGTATTCCGTTGTATAGTTTATCAATGCAGGTACTGAAGTCCAAGAATAAGGGGGAGTAAGTTTTTTTTGTTGATGACAAAGCGGGAGAAATATAAAATAGGGTAGTTAGGCATAGATTAATGGGGAGTTGTTAGTTTTAGGGGAGTTATTAGGAAAGAAGGAATATTTTATAAACAAAGGTTGTCATCATCAAAAAGGGGGAGATTGTTAGTCCATGAGATGATGGTTTTGATGACAACAACCTTAGAATAGATTATAAAATATAAATACTAACAATACAAGTTTAGATATATATGTATATGCATGATCTAACCATGCAGGTGTCAAGAATGAAGACTGTACAGTATAAAGATTCAAGATATAGAGATAGAAGACTCATGAGTATCAAGATTATCAAGAGTTCAAGATTTCAAGGTTAAGTTTGTTTTATTAGGAATATTTGTTAAAACTCGTAGAAAAGCACTGGCATCTTAATATCCAATTTATTCGTGGAATGGAATCCACTTCGAGCCCGTTAAAGGGATTGAACCCTAAGTAGGATGGAACCTACGAAAATCTAGTGGGACATTGTTTTGTATCCACTAAGCTTAATTCAAATGATTTTTCAAAATTATCTTGTTTTCGAAATGATTTCAAAACTTTCCTTTTAAAAAGATTCAAAACCCTCGATTCTATTTATAAATAATTTTAGCCTCAAAACATCTTTATTTTCAGAGTCAAAATTTCTCCTGATTTTAAACTATCTTTTCAAATAATATATTTAACTTTTAAATTATTTATACTTAAGATTTAAATATAAAAGTATAGAAAATTATTATATATATTTTAATATTGTTCTCTATAGTTATTTATGTGTATATAAGTATATTTATAAAGTTTTAATATAAGATAAATATTATTTTTATAGAAATTCAAAACATCAAATTTGGCTGAGGGATGTCGACATGCCCATAGGCACCAAGTTGACATGGTGACAGTTTGATTCAAAATTTAAATTTCAAAAGAAGTGTCTATTCGCCATAACTCTTCATGATGGTCATGGTTGTTGCTCTTCTATAAATTGGGGTCAGTTTCAACGAATTTTTAATCACTTTTTTTTGGTTTTCACTCCTCTTCTTCTTCTCCACTTTCTTATTTACAAATTACACCATTACTCTGCCGAAATCAATATCGAATCTAACTAGATAATTTCTGGTTTTGATTCTCTCCACTATCTCTACAAGATTCAAGTGCTAATCTGAGTTATAGACTTTTTGTAATCAATTGAGCAAGAGAAGGTGTGATTGTAGCCCTGGAAATCAATTGGGTGAACTTGTTGCTCCGGAAATCAAGTATCTCTACCCAGAGGATTGTGATTCTGGAGGGTGTACCTCGTAGCCTTGAAACCGAGGGTTGTAATTGTTGAATTGATTTTAAAAGGAAATCCGTACTTGTGTTGCGGGACTGGATGTAGGGTAACTCTGAACCAGTATAAAATCCGGTGTGTTCTTTCCTTTACTGCTTTTACTTTATATTTGCATCTGTGTTTGATTTTGTGTTCATATCTGTGTCTTATTAGTGTATACATTGTTAACAAAGTAAGATAAACTCAAAAAGATTAACAAATTTCTTTAAACACTATTCACCCCCTCTAGTGTTAATTCTAGCCTTAAGATCCTTAATCCGCATTTCTCACACCGATTTGTTGTTATCATTTATCGACTTTGATGACTTCTTTCTTTGGATTTTTGGGAATATCCATTTAATGGATTTGATATCGATTTCTATGGTTTTGATTTACGTCTTCGAATGTGAATCTTTGGTGATTGATTGTTTTTTACAATCATTTTTGTGATTTGTCACTTTAAAATACAAAGGTTGCTATACTAGTAGTAAATATTCAAACTCTTTCACAAAGATGATTCCAACTCTATTTTTAATACAAAGCTCGTTTATAAAACCGTTTTCCGACCTATTAGTATATACAAACCTTTACCTCATTCATATGAGAAATCTAATTAAACGGCTTAGCAAAACATGTGGTATGAAACGCTTGCGTTTGCTTCGTCAGTTAATTTTAGGACTTGTTCGATTGAAAATCTTGTGACAATTTTCAAGTGGAAATCTACAATTTGTTCATAAATATTTCAGTTAAGCCAGTAGTTATGGGACATGAAGCTAAACTCATATATTTACTAACTTAGTGTAATCGACACTTCTTGATGATCGATGATGATCATTTTGTGGTTTAGACTAGCGATATGCGATGTCTTTTTGTCCGCGTGGGGGACTATACCCCGTTCTGTTGAGCTTCATCTCATTTTTATAGGCTAGCGACCTATGGGTTTTATGGAGTTCGTTTCATCGGGCGTACCGTTGTACTACGTCGTTGTTCCGGCTTATTTGAGTTTCAGGTTCCTCGGGCGTACCGTTGTACTACGTCATTGCACCGGCTCTATGGTTAGCGACCATGGGTTAGCGACCCGTTTGTGATGCACGTGTTGGTGAGTTTTCATGCTCCCGTTTGTGATAGGCCTCCCCCTTTGTGATTTCTGGATTTCTGGTGGTTGATTTCTAGAATTTGTGTTTCCCCAATTTTCGTGGATTGCATTGATAAGCTCTATCAATATTTGTGTTTTGGTGAATAATTTAAAGAATATGACATTCTTTTGGTGTTTGAGAATATTTGAGATATCGTATGATTTTTGTTGTTATCTGATGTATACTTGTCACAGTATTGCATTATTGTTATCATACGTTTTTGTGATATCTCTTATCCTATCTCATTTTATCTGATATTTATAGCTAGACTGATCCGTTTATTATTTTCTTCTTAAATAATACTCAGGTCAGACCGAGGTATTTCAGGTGCTTCAGCTTGACTTGTTATCAGGGTTCATCATTTGATTTTTGGCTAACTACTTTAGATTAGTAGTTTTTGTTATTATACATTCGAGATAGAGACTCCTTGATGTATACATATTCTTTTGTCTAGCACTTGTACCTATTCTTTTGTGAGGTAGTAGGTCTTATATGACCATTATTTTGATGTACACTTTTATGTGATATATTCATATCTGATTCCGCCTTTGTGATATGAATATCTGTGACTGAGTTGTGTTATGCTTATTTCTATATTTGTTTCCGAAGTCCACATAGCCACTGTGTGGTAGCTTTGAGTTTGCATTTGATACGTCGGATTTCCTCTTGAAATGAAATGTATGTCATACTATCTGACGTATCAGTACTCGCACAAAGAAATTACACAGATTGTCGCTCCTCAACAGCCTTATTCTTTGTGCTAGTCGACGACACTACCCCGTAGTGTCCTTGGCTAGTGTGAGTATAGAGGTGGGGCGTCACATAAAGGTCAATATTGGAGGGTTCAACAATAATGTCACTGCTTCGCCGGGTATTATTTGACAATGTTAACTTAATTGTAGGGGAGCTTCCTCTTCCAAAACAATATGTACATGATTTTTATAGAAATTGGAACCTGTGTTATAACACAACTTTTTACCGTTAGACCCTCTACCATTTGAACTCAATTTTGCGGGCAAATGGTCGTAATAATAAAAATAATCCACTATGTTATAATGCAAAATCATATTGCTCTACCTCTAGCAATCTTGGATTGGGTCGATACCTTTTTATTTTTTTGGCTCTAGATCAGGTCTCGGTCTATGTTTATAACTCATTTATGAACCTTAGATATGCTTGGATATTATCAATGTATTCACTTTGTTATCCTCCTTTTGGATATATCAATGTCGTCATATCATGGATTAAACTTGTTCGAGCTTGAAGGGCAGAGAAAAAATATTGATGACCTCTTCTCAGAAGGCCATTCCTTTAAAATGAATGTTTTGTTTGGTTTGTCATTTTTAGTTTTGTGTTTCTGTCCGAACGAGAAAGTGCATAACTCATGTATTTTTTAAAAAACAACCAATTTGAAAAATGCACATGACGCATACAAAAAACTTAGACAGTGTTTGGTTTGTTTTTTTAGTTTTGGGTTTTTGTCCATACAAAAATGCACAAGACGCATTTATATTGCCGAAAATGACCAATTTAGAAAACGAAGTTAACATAAAAAATATAAAATAGTTTTTTT
Organism: Allium fistulosum; assembly: GCA_030737815.1. Lineage (NCBI taxonomy): Eukaryota > Viridiplantae > Streptophyta > Magnoliopsida > Asparagales > Amaryllidaceae > Allium > Allium fistulosum. Next base: position 815,145,490 of record CM060901.1, on the reverse strand, counting down.
TTGTTTTCCGCGTTTTAGGAAATAACACAAGCACGTGAAACAATCCATTCTTCCATCGTCTCTCTATCCCCTTCGTCCTCCCATCTGTCTTTCTTTCATCCCTCCATCGTCCCTCCATTCTGCTCATATTTGAGATGCATATTGAAAACCGAAAACACAGAATTCGTTTTAAAACCAAACGCTACCTTAATATTTTAAACATTTTCTTCCACTTTCCTTATACTTCTAATGAATTTTGAAAATGCAAAACACAAAACTCAAAATAAAATCAAACAGATCAGAAGATTTTAAGCCTGTGTTAGTTGAAGCAAACATCAAGTCATCCACGCAACTCCATGTTAGATGCGCTGTTGTTGTAGTTTTGAATTCATGGACCGATAAATATCTTCTAAACTGAAAAGCCAGTACCCCAAAACGTTAACTCATATAGTCAAGGAATTGACATATCAATTTGATCTCCGTTGACTGCTATCCTGTACAATTGGAAGGTGGTTGGATTCTTGAATAACTTGTATGTTTTTTATTTAATAACACCAGTACGTAATAGGCATGTACAAAAAAAAAGTGAGCTCACTTCTTTTTAGTGCAAAATAATATATATTCATTTTATGCATGTTTGCCTTAATCACAAATAACTTGCTCTTTTTTTACAGTTTATTCATTTTCTCCATCAATAATGCACATTTCCTCTTAGAATAAATAATAGATAAATGCAGTACCATCAATAATGCACGCTTCCTCTTTGAATATAAATAATAGATAAATACGGTCAAGATGTAAACGTACAACACCCACCTTTTCACAAAACAATAAAATGAAAGTTATGTTAATATCAAAGACAATACTCCATCAAAAATGGCAACATTTAGCTAGAGCATCAGTAGGGCACTCAAAATATACAAATGTAGCTACTTTCATATTTAAATAATTATTCAGTCGTGACATATTCCAAACATAGAGTAACATCTTTATCCCATCCTCAATTTACCTTTGCAGATTGAATAACATATTCATTTACTGCTCGATGAGTAAAGAAGACCAAGAGCTCTATCATTATACATGGTGCTCAAGCTCATATTTTCTATCTTTATATTTATCATATGTACATTAGTGGATAAAATAGACATTATGCTTTTTTAAGTGTAACTTGATTGTAGGATCTAACTATAGAGATTTAGGTTCTTAGGCATGAATATAAATTATTAAAGATTTGTCAAGTGCATTGATTACGCAAAATGGAGTGAATACCTCAAAACATTACATCTGTCAATATCCCAAGCTTTAAATGCCAATCCGAAAAGCATATACCTTCACCTCCATAAGAACCTTCATCTCCATGAGTATGGAGTTGGGAACTTAAATAGGAAGGTTTTCTTCTTCTCCCATTACATACTTTGCGAACTTTCCTTTTTCTCTTAAAAAGTCGAACGGTAGTTTAGATAACAAAAATTCAGAACTAAGATTACTAATAAACCGAAATAGACTTGGGCAAGGAATTACAGATAACATAGATGTGACAAATAAATCACAATAGGTAACAAAATACAAACTTGGAACTCTACTGTGCCCACCAAGCTGTAGATCCAATTCGTTAACTTCTTTGAAGACATATGCCTCTTACAGATCTCTCGCCTTCTTATGTAAAAGTACAAAGAGAATTAAAATTATAATTTCAATTTTAAATTCAAGATTAAAGGAGATGTATTCAAATGAGGTGTTTATAATAGACATGGAGATACTGACACACTCCAAAAGCTTAGGCCCCGTTTGGCTTGTCATTTTTAGTTTTGTATTTTCGTCTATACAGAAGTGCATCCGTTGTATGTATTGTTGAAAAACAAATAATTTTGAAAAATGAAATTACCATGTAAAATAGAAAACAAGTTTATTTTGTTTTTCGTGTTCCGAGAGATAATAAAAACACAGAGAACAATCCAACTTCTTCGTTGTCCGTTGGTCATTACAATGGCTAAGAATTGTAAATCTTCTTCTTTTATTTTTTGGTATTTCTTAGTATAAGTTGAAAACACAAAACTCAAAATACAAAATGAAACCAAACGGGCCCTTACATTGGCAGAGATTTAAAAATTCTAGATGTGAATGGTAATAGCCACCATATCAGCGAAGCCATTGAAGACGTCATGAGAAGGAATGACAAAACTATCCTTGAATTGTTTTAATTTTCATCAATTTGGAATAGGGGTATGTTGGTATATTCAAAAGCTTCAAACGGAGGTTTTCCTATTATATATAGATATGGTGATATAATGAACTGGAAATAAGGAGCCTGCTCTGTAATTCTAAGCTTTCAAGTAGCATAAGTTAATTAATGTTTAAAATATACATTTGTACAAAACGCATCTAGGGTGCATTAGAGCTTGCGACACGTAAGGAGCACGGGAATAGGGCATGAAACAGAAATGCGTTCTTGTGCTAAGAAAGAGACATGAGATGAAGTGGAGAAAGAAAATGATAGTTTATAGAGAGAAGGAAAACGGTTTAACAACTGCTCATTTTAATCCGTTCGTCTTTACTAGGCATAATGGTGGATCCTATGCCAAACGCGTCTGCCACATCCAAAGTGACGAAAACGTGAACTAGGTAATAAATTGTCTACAATGCATCCTTAAAGTGCAAGAATAAGCATGAATTTTTAAGATATTTTTTGATAAAATTGTACATGAACAAGTATAGGATGCAAATTGATGTATTAATCATGAGGGGTTAGACAAAGACATTAAATTGTTTGGAAGATTTTATTTGACTTTTGAGCTTACCTAAATAGTTTATTTTGAATTTATAAGGCATCATATATAGTAAAATAAGTTTAAGTCCCTGAGATATTTGAAATTTTTTTCTAGGGATATTTATTTTTCCAGAGAGACAGATAAGATATCTAGACACATCACTATTTTAATACCACCAGGAATGAAAAAAGGAATCAAAATTTTTGAAAAATTACTTAGTTCCAAGATGTAGAATCAATGTGGAATCACCACTTAGCAGAAATTGAAAGATTTCATTGAAATTGTTCGTTTGAAAATTTCCTATGGTTATCGGCTCAAGGACGATCAATCGTAATTAATTTTGGTTTGCGGGGGTGTGGGGGGAGTCCTCTCATATTCCCTATCTCAATAAAGTATATGATTTGTTTGAGGAACATCTCGAGATTCAAGGGATTGCAGATGATATAACTAGTAAATATTTTCCTTTTCATGTTAACATATTTTATTGTTTAGGAGAAATCACGCTTACTTGTTTTATTCATACACACATTTATAACTATATTGAATGTTCACTGTAGAAAATAGAAAAGTATTATATTATTGTTTAGCAAAGGCGTAAAATATTAATTTAAGGATTTGATGTTCATATAGAAAAATAACCAGTTTTTCTTTTAATATTTCCAAAACAAGCCCACTACTAATTTTTATGCAATTGCCCCATACGGTGAATCCCTTTTTATAAATGTTTTCACTTATTTCCCTACCCTTTTATGATTTTTCATTTATTTTCTCCTTGTGTTATTTTGCTCTACAAAAATAATGTCTATCAACTATTCATTGTGAAATCTAATAAATATAGCATGTAAAATTCAAATAAATACTACGATTCGATCTCTCGAAGTCTGTCGTAATCTGTAATGACCCAGCATTTCAATCATTCAAATTTGAAATATTTAATTTATTTTAAGTATTAAAGAGTTAATTTAATAAGTTAAATAACTTGAATTTCAAATATAGTGATTTATTTGATAATTAAATTGTTAAAATTAATATCTAGAATTGTTTAAATAATTGAATCTTAAATTTAATTTGCATAAATGGATATCAGAAGGATTGTTTAAATTCAATTTTAAATAATAAATGATTAGTGTAGAATTTAATTTATAATTAAAGTGATTAAAACGGTTTTAATAATAATTCATTTTAATTAATATGGAAAATAGCCTTCTGGGGTACTGTCTCGGATTTCGACGAAACCAATTTCATTTAGATCCATAATAGTGAATTATTATATGCCGTCGAATTTCATGGCGATCGAATGTATCGTTTGGTCGTGCAAGTTCAAAACGCGTAAAAATTAATTAAAGGAATTTAAATTAACATAATTTGATTTGAAGAGCTAACTTTTGTATATAATGGAATTGGCTCCCAGTATATATTCCATTGTGTTCGAAATAGGGGTATTACTTATAGAACGCCAGACGGCATGCTTCGTTTGGAGTTCGAAAATTCAACATGTGAACAGGGCCGCGAAATTTTCTATAAAAGGACTTTAGAATTTTCTTTTGCAGACCCTAACCCTGAATAAGCTTCGGCCGCTACTAATTTTTAATGGCCAAAATTTACCAACCATCCTCCCTCAAATTCTCATCATCCACTCAATGGAAGGCCGCGGCTCATGAAGGAAAGTTGTAGAGCTCGATGAGCTCTATGTAACGAGCAGTTGGATCGTCAAATCGTCATCATTTGGAGGTGGAATTAGGTCGCATTCGTACCGCCTAGAACTTGGTGTGGGTGGCGATTTGGTCGATCGGTCCCGTTATGGTGGGCAGGCGGAGGTGCGGCGTTGGATTGGAAGGTGGTGGTGACGTTTGATTTGCCTCGAAGTGCATGTGGAAGCAACGAAAAGTGTGGGAAGGTCAGCGATGTTGGGTTTGATTTTCAGCCTAGGTTTCGCTCGCGAACGAGAGGGAAAGTAATTAAAGGTTTAATTTTTTTTATTTATGTTATTTATAATTTAATTAATTCTATACATTCATTAATTCATATCTAATTCATACGAGATCCAAATTGAATGCGACAAGTTGCGTTGGTATCGTATCGGTAAGTACTACGTTATGGAGTTGGATTGGATGGATTTAAAGCTAATAGGAATTTAGGTTAAAATTGAATGCTTGTTCAATTTTAATTCAAACTGGAGCGATTTGGGCGATTTCTAGAATTTCTGTGAGTTAACTCACCTCTCTGGTCCACTTATATTTTTATATAAGTGCAGATAATTTTATTTATGACAATTGTTATTTGTTTGGATAATTTACTATTTTACTAATTGGTTTGGATATATTCCCAACCCTAGAGTGGATGAGACCTTATTACATTCTCGTGTATGAGTGGATGACCCTTTGTATACGATCCCGCCTCGAAACGATTGATTTATATTATTTGATTATATATTGTATGTGATGCAGTGGGACATGTTGGAGGGATCCAACAGGATTCCTCACCACTATTGATTTTACTTTTCATATATATGGTGATATATGATGTGTCGTATGCATATTATTGATTGTGGGCCTTATTTTTGGTATGTTGAAATACTAAAATAATGATTTTGAATTGGAAACGATTTTTAAAGTGATTTTGGAATTTTATATGTTTTCAACAATTCTTGAATTATTAAAAGAAGGAGTTTATTAAAATGAGATAAAAATATGATTTTTGGATTATTAATTTAACAGTTTTGTGAATTATGTTAAATAGAGATTTTTGAACTATATTATAAAGGTTTTATAATATATAGATAAGTCCATCTTTTTATTATAAATAAATATAGTTTTTAAGAAGATGAAAAGAGCTAGAAGCAAATATTTCGGAAATGGTTTGGATAAGAGACTTATAAAAGTAATATAAAAGTAATATTTTATAAATAAAGTAATAGATGTATAAACAGAGTTTTATAGATGTTAAAAATAAGTTCTTTTAGTAAACAAAGAGATTTATAAAGTAATAGATTTATAAATGGATTTTTATAAATAAAGAGATTTTATAAATGAAAAATTTATAAAAAGGAATTTTATAAATAAAGAAATTTTATAAATAGAAGTTTTATAAAATAGAAAAGAGATTTATAAACATAGTTTATAAATTTGGAAATGATTTATGCTAAGTTTTAAATATGGATTTTTATATAAGGGAAATACATTCAGGTTTTAAAAGTTAAATAATCATTTACATAAACGTTTTGAGAATAATATTTTCAAATGGAGTTTAAATAGCTTTTGAAAGTAATGTAAAATTTGACAAGTATCAAAAACATAGATTTCAACAGTTATTGTTGTAATAGACATTTTTGGAAATGTAAGGCAGACATGGACTATAACACTGTTGTTATAGTAAATGATTTCCATAAGGTAATCATTTATATAGTATACGGGATTTATATCTATATAATTAATCGAATCCCTATACTAGTGCTTTTGGGCTATCGTAATGATGTTTTACGCAACATTTGTTTTGACCCAATAAATTATGTTTTGACCTTCCGTTGTGAAATTTACGAATTGGTTCTTGTGACGACCCATATTTTCTGACGTTTGTAGTTGGGTAATTAATTGATTTTAATTATTGAGATATTGACTTTTGTATATGTCGAATGAATAAATTTCCGATAATTAAATAACTGGATATATATATAAATTGATATTGGGTTATAAAATCTCTGGATACGATAAGCCTCATGAAAAATAAATAATAAACTACCATTTAAATTAAGATAAAAACATCCATAAAAATATATATAACATATACAAGGTTGATGATGTAAAGTATATATATGAGTACATAGACATATATATGATGATTAAAAATACATGAGTACATGTATATATATATATATGATATGTAAAATGGTAAATAAGTAGGTATATACACATATTTATAAAAGTATGGCATGTGAAAATAAATATATATACAAGCATATAAGTAATATATATATGTATACGCCCATGTGAAATAAAATATAAGAAAAGTTTATATAAATGTGAATACATATATGTAACTAAGCAATGTCTATGAAATATACAGTAAGTAAGCAATGTATATGAAATATATATGTATAAGATGACAAATACAAACAAAAGTATATATATTTCTTAAATAGTGGAAATGCAAGTATATATATACAATAACAACAACACATGTGGATAAAATACATAACTATATATATACATGCTTACAAAAGGATATACATACATATATCAATTCATATAATAATATATGTATGTACACAATGGGACAACCTCATAAATGCATTTCAAATTAAATGGCAAATCACCCAAAACTTCAAATCATGTAAAAGGAAAAATCAAATCAGTTTTAATCAAATCAAAATACATATACAAAAAAAGGAGAACAAAAGCTTATTGTGTAAAACAAAGAGCAACATTATACTTTCTCTTATAAATACCTCTGTACCTCTGCCTTTGTTTCATTTTCTTACATTCGAGAACAAGCTAAGTAAAACAAAGAAAAATATATACTAAGTCCTGCCATTTCACAACTTAAAAAAAATCAAACAACTCAAGCAACAGACAAGATCATCAAAAGCAAGCTATTAGTTTCAAAAACATATTGTTCTCCGATTCAAAAGATTTATGTGAGTAAACTCTTTCTTTCACAACCTAATCTTCTTTATAATGGTTATGTTTAAAGATTAAATGGATGTATTAGTGTGAATATGTATTGCATAGGAAGTAAATGAATATATCTGTTTGTACAGGGATGTATGAAAACCTATAATCATTTGTTATCTTTGTTCTTCTTGCTTCCATCATGTTCCAACCTTTAAAAATGCAAATCTCTTTATCTATGTAGTTCGAGATCCTGATGTTTAAAGGATTTATGTTTGTATCAGAGTATATTTGTTTTTAAAAATAACTTTAGAAAATAATATCAAGTAAAACACTGTAAAATAGGAATTTACAGTAGAAAATCAAACATTGCAGGAAAATCAAACGTGTTAATTCAAGTTTTCACCTACATAAGTGGAATCGTCTTTAGAAATGATGATTTTTAGTAGCATTTTTATAATTTTTAGTGGTGTGGTCATTGGTATGTTAGGAGATGAACGAAAATGGTTCATCGGTCAAAATCTGGCAACCCAGTCATTTTCGTGGGCCAAGACTAGGTCTGGAGAAGGTGTAGGTGGTGAGGGGTTCGAGAAATATGTTGCGGGGTTTTTTTATAGCCCACGACAGTTAGTTGAGGTGGTAGTAGGGTTTAGGATGTGGTTTGTGTGTGGGTTTCGATTGAACTACGGCATCAAGGGGGTTCTAGGAGGCTGCGGTAGAGGGGTGGGAAAGGAAGGGGAGGCTATGGCGATGATGCTGACGAATTTTGGAGGTCTCAGGTGTTCGGAGGTGGCTGGGCGAGGTAGCGGATGGTGATGGTTCTTTGCCTAGGTTTGGGGTCGAACATCAGATTTTGATTTTGGGTTTGCTGTGGGATTTTGGGATGGTCAGGATGCTTCGGTGGTCGAAGTTGGTTTGGGACGGTGGCCAGAGGTGGGTGTCGAGGTGCCGCCGGCGCATGCACGTGCACGGCGAGCATCATGCAGGAGCAAAGGAAAGAAAGGAGGGAAAAGAAGTAGCAGGCTGGAAAAAATGAGAGGAAGAGGGGGAAAAGAGATGTGCCGGTTTAGGCCAAAAAAAAATTTAAGGAAAGGTAAAAGAAAGAAAAATTAAGAAAAAGAAAAGGTAAAGGGAAGGAAGAGAAAGAAATAAGAAAAGGGAAAAATAAGGGAGGAAATGAAAATAGAAAAAGAATAAGTAAAACAAAGAAAAATGGGGAAGGGAAAAAAAGGTAAAGGAAAAGAAGAAGAGAAGGAATAAATTTGCATATATACATTTGTAGGATAATTTATATTTTCTTTCTTTTAACTAAAAGCTATTACCATTTTTAACACCGCAATTTAAGTTAATGATATTTCATAAATCTAATGGAAGGTTAATTATATTATTATTGGCTTAAAAGTTTATAAAATTTTATAAATTAACTAAGTGGATATCAAAATAGAATGTTAAATTTTAATTAATTAAAATAAAATTGCTTTATAATTCCTTCAGATTGATTTGGATTTAAATATAGATGGATATGGTTAATCAAGTCAAAACTTAATCCTGATAAGTGAATTGTTGATATTGGTAATTGATCGTGGAATTAGTTGGTCGGACAAGTTAATGGTAGATTTAAAACGATATTACCTTTTGTTTGAATCTGAAATAAATTCCCATATTATAATACTGTTGCCCTAAATAATAAATTGATTACTTTAAACAACTTACCTCTTTCAAATTTATTACTTGGATTTGGGAAGATCGGGATCAGATATCAGCGATATCCGGAGCCACTTCGATTTAATAAGTACCACAAATCTTTACGGATTTGATTATAGAGTCTAATAAGCTGCAATTGAATAAAATTAAGTAAATCTGACCATTTAAAATAAGTTACAGTACCTAGAGATTATTTTAAATTCTGATGGATTGGTGTAACCAGTGGTTGGCTATAACAAGATAAAAACTCGAAGTGTTGTACAAGTTACCTTGGTTCTAAAGAAATTTTACAACTTAAATACTCCAAGTTAAATGAGTTTACTCATGCTGGTTTTTAGCCTGACTCGGGTGTTACTTTATTGTAATGCTCGAGTCAGACCGCGTATTACAGGTTTACATGTTAGGACGCTCTGGAGCTCAGGAGACGAGCTAGATGGCAGAGACGTATCGAGTATATTCCGCTGTGTATATAGACTATTTTATCCAGTAGTTGAGGACAAGTTATTATAACTGTCCAGATTTGTTGTACTTTGATATCTTGTATGTATATTGACTGCTACTACTTTTCTTGTATAAAATGCTGTTATTTCATATTATATTTTGTTCCGCTACGATTGTGAGATTCTGTGCTATTGTTTTCTTTTTTTATTTCTATTTCTTTTTGTAACAACCCAGTATTTTGCATCAATTGATTATCGCCATCAAACGATTGTTATTGCTATTGAAATTTAAAATCAATTTGAAATTCTTTTATAAAAATGTTGACCGGGCTTTACAATTTGAATCTTGGCCCATGTTTCTTGGCTTTGCCGAGATGATATCAGGGGCAAACCCGATCCCCTCTCTTTCATTCTTCCATTTCAAAAACCCTAGACGAAAGAAAAGAAAACAATAGCGACCGCTTCTTTGCTCATTCCTTCGATCTGAAAATTTGGGCTTTGGCTCTTCGTTCAATTTCTGGTCGTTCTTTGATTGTTACTTGCGGTTGCTTCCAGTTAGCCCGTTCCTCTGTGATTTGGATTTCGCCTTCGTCGATTGTTGTAGCTCTGGCTTGACGTCTTCGTTTAGTCTGGAATTGAAGCTACGGCTTTGTCGATCTTTGTAGCTCCTTTGTGGTGACTCTGGCTTCGGTTTCGCTGCTGCTTATTTGCTTGCGATCTCGAATTGAAGGTGAGTAGTTTCTCACATCTAATTCGCCTTAGTAATATGCTTTACGTATGATTTGGTTTACGTGATATTCACGTTGTTGAGACTTTCCTATTTTACTCTTTGTATTTTTGGGAATTACTTTTGAGTCACGGCTTTGATTCTTGAACGTTCGTTCTTTTTTATTCTCACGGCATTAAAACTTTCCTATTTCTAAATTTTCCCTTGGCTGTTTCATAATTTTATACCCGATAATCCTTGGTTTTAAACTGCTTCGATGTTGATAAAACCTCTGGGATGACCCCAGCTTGATTTTTTGGTTTGATCGCATTTCTTGAGCTCCATTTCACTTTGCAGTTAATCACTGTCCATATTTGTTTGACCACTGCTTGGATTCATTGTGCACATTTTGTTGCTAGATGTCACTCATATACTGTTTGCTTATATTCCTTTTGACCTGTTTGCATCAAGTCAGTTTGAACTTGTTGTTGTATTTAGTTGTTCCCTTGTAGTCTGCACCATTTGATCTGATATATTGATATCTTGAGTACTCGAGTGATGTTGGCACTGTGATATAGCTCGAACTGTAGTTGTTGATGTACATATTGAGGTTCTAGTTGATTCACTGTCTCATTTTCCATAGCTTGATCCATTCAGAAACATTGTTGCATTTTAGTTGTAGCTTGGTCTGCATTATTGGTTGTGGTCTCTTCATTGTTGATCTGAGTCACTTTGTACTGAACTTGAGTTGCAGTACTTCATGTTGCAATTGTATATCACTGTGTTGCATTTAGCTTGACTTTGTTTGGTACTGTTGTTACTATCTGTTTCATTGATTTGCTCCACACTTGATCACTTGAGTTTACCCGCCTGTTCATGGTGATGTTGTAGCATTTCACTTGAGTTCTTCATATATGCTTTGTGGTTGTTGTTGAGCTACTGCTGTTCAATTTTGGTTTGTCTGATGCATGTCTAGTCTGCATACATAAGCTTTGATGCTATATGGATGATCTTCATGTATGCTCATCTGCATTCTTGAACTGTCATTGTTTCACACGTTCATATGCATGAATCTGGTCTTTGATCCCTTGATGCTGTAACCTGTTCATTACATTTGTTCTCTTGTATATATGTAGTTCACTGGTTCAGTTGCTTTCTTTCTAGAGCTTGTTGACATTTGATCATGTATTCAATATACATTCATTCCAGTAGCCATTCTGGTCTGTGGTATTTGTTGAGTCTTCACTTTGTAGTTTTCATTTTGATCTTTGCTTGCACACTGTTTTTGTGATGCTTTGATTTTGAAATTCACTGGGTACATGCACAGTTTTATTGTGCAGTGATACCTTGAATTTTGGTTGAGCCCATTTGCACTTGAGTTGAATCAAAGTTTGATTTGATCTTGTGCATTGAGTTGGCGAGGCAGTGCACATGTATGTACGTGTGTACTGCAGCCACACAGTACAGATTTTAAAAATTGATGTTTCGATTGTCAAATTGTTTTGTTGATAAAATTCAATGTTTTGAAGTTGTATTCTGATTTAAATTTGCTGATTTTTGTTTAACACTATTAAGTGTTATATCGACCGTCATCCGATTTCTTTGTTTAAAGAGTCAGATAGACGAGAATTATTGTGACTGTCATCTATTTGATATTTGATTATTATTGCTTCTGTGCATTAATAACTGAGTTTGAATTAGACTGACCCGTGTATTATTTTCTTTTGAATTTAATACTCGGGTCAGACCGAGTATTTTCAGGTTGTAGATTTTTAGCTTTGGGTTGCTGCTAGAGCTCTGAAGACTTTTTATATCATTTGAAGTGGTCTTCGTCTTGTTGTAGTAGTAAGTGTGTCTGTTTTAAGATGATAATGTATTCATGTATATTAGTCGATAATGTACTTGTATATATAACTTCTTGAGTCGACAGTTGTAGTTGTATCATTTGTATTGTGTCAAATGTATTGTAACTGATATCAGTTATTATATATATGAGACTTTTTTTGTTCCATCTGTATTCCGCATTTATGTTATCTGTGTTATCTTTATATTTATTGTCCTAAACTATTATAGCCACTGTGTAGTAGCTTTGAGTTTGTATCGGTATGTCGGATTTCCTCCTGTAATAAAAATGCATGTTATTTTATCTGACATATCGGTGCTCGCACAAAGCAATTACATATATGGTCGCTCCTCAACAGCCTTATTCTCCGTGCTAGTTGACAGCACTACACCGTAGTGTTCTTGGCTAGCGTGGGTATAGAGATGGGGCGTCACAGCTTGGTATCAGAGCCGGGGGTTTAGGACAATTATAAAACATAACTTAGATGGAGCATGTGTTACAACTATTTGTCGATGTTTTATCTCTCATCTTTACATATGATTATTTTTGACTGTTAGGTATGAATTCCTAACGCTTATTCATGTGCATTTGATTTTGATTTCGTGAAAGTATTTTGGCTTCTGCCTCCGTTTGCTTTGCGAATTCAAGTTGGATTTTTGATGATGAGAAATTTTGTTCTTGTGTTTTCGGCTTTGAATTGATTTAGCCGATGTTGATTTTGTTTTAATTTGGCAAATTAAAGCCATTTTGACTTTTGGACTTTGTTCCACTTTTGTGCTATGCTATGAGTGTCATTGTGTACCTGTTACACTGTGATGAAAAATAGCTTGACCAGTTGCAAATTAAGTGATTTTGATTTTTCATTTATATCTAGTTTGAATCTCCGCGATTTTGAACTTGATATTTTGTGTTTTCCTCAGCTTGAATTCCATTCGACTTCGACTAGTTTGCATCTGCATTGAATTCAAACTTGTTTACCTCTTGGTTTTATTTGCTGTTTCTCTGTAATTCTGTTTTTGAGAAATTGCTAATTTCTTGATTTTCAAGACTCTGACTTTGTTTGCTGTTGGATTCTTTGATGATATTGATTCATTTTGTACTTGACAGTGACCATTAATTGTTGACTTCAGCATTGACTTGATTCTTACTTTTGTTGAAGTCATTTATGCATTTATGCTCGTTTTGCTTTGTTTTTCCAATTGATAATCGATTCTTCTTTTCCAATTAGTTGTTATCACCTTTATTGATTTTGATAACTTCTATTTCAGGAATTTTTGGGTATTCCTACTTTGATGAATTTGGAATCGAATTCTTTGGGTTTTACTCACGTCTTCAAATGTGAATTTTAGTGAATTGATTTGTTTCCAAATTTAATCGATTCTTGATTATTTTCCCGATTTGTTGCTATCATTTATTAGCAACTTTGATGACATTTTCTTCGGGATTTTTGTGAACATACTTTTTGATGGATTTGGTATCAATTTCTTTGGATTCTATTCACATCTTTGTATGTGAATTCTTGTGATTGATTGTTTCTACAATCATTTTTGTGATTTGTCACTTTGAAAATATAAAGGTTTTCTATACTAGTAGTAAATATTAAAATCCTTTTCTCCCAACAATTTCAAAACTATTTTACTACAAAGCTCCTTTTCTTAAACCGTGTTCCAATCTATTAGTATATACAAGCCTTTATTTCACTCGTATGAGAAATTGAATTAAACGGCTTAGTAAAACAAGTGGTATGAAACGCTTGCGTTTACTTCGTCGGTTAACTCCTGGACTTGTTCGATTGAACCTTTTGTGACAATTTTTTAGTGTAGATTTACAGTTTGTTCGTAAATATTTAAGCTAAGCAAGTGGTTATGGGACATGAAGCTAAACTTTTATATTTACTAGCTTAGTGTAATTGACACTTCTCGTTGATCATGACGATCATTTTATGATTTAGACTAGACACCACTTGTGTGATTCCATTCACACATACCTTTTTGCTTTTTGGTTAGTCTAGACCTCAATTTGTGTGATTCCACTCACACATACCTTTTTGTTTGCAAGGTTAGACTAGACACCACTTGTGTGATTCCATTCACACATACCTTTTTGCTTTTTGGTTAGTCTAGACCTCAATTTGTGTGATTCCACTCACACATACCTTTTTGTTTGCAAGGTTAGACTAGACACCACTTGTGTGATTCCATTCACACATACCTTTTTGCTTTTTGGTTAGTCTAGACCTCAATTTGTGTGATTCCACTCACACATACCTTTTTGTTTGCAAGGTTAGACTAGACACCACTTGTGTGATTCCATTCACACATACCTTTTTGCTTTTTGGTTAGTCTAGACCTCAATTTGTGTGATTCCACTCACACATACCTTTTTGTTTGCAAGGTTAGACTAGACACCACTTGTGTGATTCCATTCACACATACCTTTTTGCTTTTTGGTTAGTCTAGACCTCAATTTGTGTGATTCCACTCACACATACCTTTTTGTTTGCAAGGTTAGACTAGCACCACTTGTGTGATTCCATTCACACATACCTTTTTGCTTTTTGGTTAGTCTAGACCTCAATTTGTGTGATTCCACTCACACATACCTTTTTGTTTGCAAGGTTAGACTAGACACCACTTGTGTGATTCCATTCACACATACCTTTTTGCTTTTTGGTTAGTCTAGACCTCAATTTGTGTGATTCCACTCACACATACCTTTTTGTTTGCAAGGTTAGACTAGACACCACTTGTGTGATTCCATTCACACATACCTTTTTGCTTTTTGGTTAGTCTAGACCTCAATTTGTGTGATTCCACTCGCACATACCTTTTTGTTTGCGAGGTTAGGCTAGACACCACTTGTGTGATTCCATTCACACATACCTTTTTGCTTTTTGGTTAGCATAGACCTCAATCTGTGTGATTCCGACTCACACATATGGGGTAGCTCCCCATGGTCTTCGGACCGTCTTGTGATTGGCCTCCCCCTCTTTGTGATTTCTGGTTTTCGTATGTCGATTTCTAGAATTTGTGTTTTCTGGATTTCTTGTGATGATTTCTGGAATTTTGTGCTTCACCAATTTTCATGATTTTCAGTGATATGATATCCGTTTTTGTGCATTGGTGAATTCATGTGTTATTGACTTGTTATGAATACAAGTTTAGGGTATGATACCCCTTTCTATCTTTGAGAAGATTCTTGTGACATTTTTGATGAATGAAAATTCATTGGTATTATATTTTGATGCCAGTTATTTTGATGAGATTTTGACGTGTTAACTTCAGTAACCGTCGATTTTAAAATGGATTTACAAGCGGTTTTCCCGCAACACTGATATTTCTAATTTAATCACGTATTTTCAAAATTCGTTATTTTTTTAAAAGTTGTTTCAAAATATAAATTAAAATTGTTTTCAAAATTCTTACAATTTGCATTTTCAAAAGAATGAGGAAGCGATTTAAACGTTTCAGCAAAATCGAGGACTATGACCCCTTTCTTTTACTGGTTCGCTTAATTCCGGACTTGTCCGTTTGAGAATGTGAAATGTTATTTTTAAAAACACACAATTTTGCACTTTCAAGGAAACGATAAAGAGATTTAAACGATTTAGCAAAAGTACGGAGTATGGAACCATACTTTTACTACTTCGGTTAATTCCGGACTCGTTAATTGAATATTTATGACTTCTGATTATCGTTTTTGATAATCAGATGTTTGTGTTTCTGATTATCGCTTTTGATAATCGGATATTTCTGATTTCTGATTATCGTTTTTGATAATCAGATATTTGTGAGATTTGATTATCATTTGTGATAATTAAATATTTGTGTTTCTGATTATCGTTTGAGATAATTGGATATTTGATTTGTTTTCTGATTATCGTTTGAGATAATTGGATATTTGATTTGTTTTCTGATTATCGTTTGAGATAATTGGATATTTGATTTGTTTTCTGATTATCGTTTGAGATAATTGGATATTTGATTTGTTTTCTGATTATCGTTTGAGATAATTGGATATTTGATTTGTTTTCTGATTATCGTTTGAGATAATTGGATATTTGATTTGTTTTCTGATTATCGTTTGAGATAATTAGATATTTAATTTGTTTTCTGATTATCGTTTGAGATAATTAGATATTTGATTTGTTTTCTGATTATCGTTTGAGATAATTAGATATTTGATTTGTCTTCTGATTATCGTTTTTGATAATCAGATATTTGTGAGATTTGATTATCATTTGTGATAATTAAATATTTTTTCGATTTAATTATCGTTTGAGATAATTAAACATTTTTTCGATTTGATTAATCAAATATTTATGATTTCTGATTATCATTTTTGATAATCAGATATTTGTGAAATTTGATTTTCATTTGTGATAATTAAATATTTATTGATTTGATTATCGTTTGAGATAAGTAAATATTTGCGATTTAGAGATTTGAGCTTCGTCTTTTTCTCTGAAGATTCAGGTGAGTAATTTGATTTACTCACATTCAATTCGTGCTCAGTATGTGATTTCTGTTTTGATTCCTTGATCCCCATGATGTTGGTTCTTTTGATTTGAAGCAGTCGAACCTTTTGATTTCATATCTAATACTTCCCCTGTTGACATTTGCTTTGCTTATGCATTCGACTTCGCCATGCTCTTATGGTTGTTACCTTTTATCCATTTATTCCTTATGATTGCGAGGACGCAAATTCTTTAAGGAGGGAAGTCTGTAACAACCCAGTATTTTGCATCAATTGATTATCGCCATCAAACGATTGTTATTGCTATTGAAATTTAAAATCAATTTGAAATTCTTTTATAAAAATGTTGACCGGGCTTTACAATTTGAATCTTGGCCCATGTTTCTTGGCTTTGCCGAGATGATATCAGGGGCAAACCCGATCCCCTCTCTTTCATTCTTCCAATTCAAATACCCTAGACGAAAGAAAAGAAAACAATAGCGGCCGCTTCTTTGCTCGTTCCTTCGATCTGAAAATTTGGGCTTTGGCTCTTCGATCGATTTCTGGTCGTTCTTTGATTGTTACTTGCGGTTGCTTCCAGTTAGCCCGTTCCTCTGTGATTTGGATTTCGCCTTCGTTGATTGTTGTAGCTTTGGCTTGACGTCTTCGTTTAGTCTGGAATTGAAGCTACGGCTTTGTCGATCTTTGTAGCTCCTTTGTGGTGACTCTGGCTTCGGTTTCGCTACTGCTTATTTGCTTGCGATCTCGAATTGAAGGTGAGTAGTTTCTCACATCTAATTCGCCTTAGTAATATGCTTTGCGTATGATTTGGTTTACGTGATATTCACATTGTTGAGACTTTCCTATTTTACTCTTTGTATTTTTGGGAATTACTTTTGAGTCACGGCTTTGATTCTTGAACGTTCGTTCTTTTTGATTCTCACGGCATTAAAACTTTCCTATTTCTAAATTTTCCCTTGGCTGTTTCATAATTTTATACCCGATAATCCTTGGTTTTAAACTGCTTCGATGTTGATAAAACCTCTGGGATGACCCCAGCTTGATTGTTTGGTTTGATCGCATTTCTTGAGCTCCATTTCACTTTGCAGTTAATCACTGTCCATATTTGTTTGACCACTGCTTGGATTCATTATGCACGTTTTGTTGCTAGATGTCACTCATATACTGTTTGCTTATATTCCTTTTGACCTGTTTGCATCAAGTCAGTTTGAACTTGTTGTTGTATTTAGTTGTTCCCTTGTAGTCTGCACCATTTGATCTGATATATTGATATCTTGAGTACTCGAGTGATGTTGGCACTGTAATATAGCTCGAACTGTAGTTGTTGATGTACATATTGAGGTTCTAGTTGATTCACTGTCTCATTTGCCATAGCTTGATCCATTCAGAAACATTGTTGCATTTTAGTTGTAGCTTGGTCTGCATTATTGCTTGTGGTCTCTTCATTGTTGATCTGAGTCACTTTGTACTGAACTTGAGTTGCAGTACTTCATGTTGCAATTGTATATCACTGTGTTGCATTTAGCTTGACTTTGTTTGTTACTGTTGTTACTATCTGTTTCATTGATTTTCTCCACACTTGATCACTTGAGTTTACCTGCATGTTCATGGTGATGTTGTAGCATTTCACTTGAGTTCTTCATATATGCTTTGTGGTTGTTGTTGAGCTACTGCTGTTCAATTTTGGTTTGTTTGATGCATGTCTAGTCTGCATACATAAGCTTTGATGCTATATGGATGATCTTCATGTATGCTCATCTGCATTCTTGAACTGTCATTGTTTCACACGTTCATATGCATGAATCTGGTCTTTGATCCCTTGATGCTGTAACCTGTTCATTACATTTGTTCTCTTGTATATATGTAGTTCACTGGTTCAGTTGCTTTCTTTCTGGAGCTTGTTGACATTTGATCATGTATTCAATATACATTCATTCCAGTAGCCATTCTGGTCTGTGGTATTTGTTGAGTCTTCACTTTGCAGTTTTCATTTTGATCTTTGCTTGCACACTGTTTTTGTGATGCTTTGATTTTGAAATTCACTGGGTACATGCACAGTTTTATTGTGCAGTGATACCTTGAATTTTGGTTGAGCCCATTTGCACTTGAGTTGAATCAAATTTTGATTTGATCTTGTGCATTGAGTTGGCGAGGCAGTGCACATGTATGTACGTGTGTACTGCAGCCACATAGTACAGATTTTAAAAATTGATGTTTCGATTGTCAAATTGTTTCGTTGATAAAATTCAATGTTTTGAAGTTGTATTTTGATTTAAATTTGCTGATTTTTGTTTAACACTATTAAGTGTTATATCGACCGTCATCCGATTTCTTTGTTTAAAGAGTCGGATAGACGGGAATTATTGTGACTGTCGTCTATTTGATATTTGATTATTATTGCTTCTGTGCATTAATAACTGAGTTTGAATTAGACTGACCCGTGTATTATTTTCTTTTGAATTTAATACTCGGGTCAGACCGAGTATTTTCAGGTTGTAGATTTTTAGCTTTGGGTTGCTGCTAGAGCTATGAAGACTTTTTATATCATTTGAAGTGGTCTTCGTCTTGTTGTAGTAGTCAGTGTGTCTGTTTTAAGATGATAATGTATTCATGTATGTTAGTCGATAATGTACTTGTATATATAACTTCTTGAGTCGACAGTTGTAGTTGTATCATTTGTATTGTGTCAAATGTATTGTAACTGATATCAGTTATTATATATATGAGACTTTTTTTGTTCCATCTGTATTCCGCATTTATGTTATCTGTGTTATCTTTATATTTATTGTCCTAAACTATTATAGCCACTGTGTAGTAGCTTTGAGTTTGTATCGGTATGTCGGATTTCCTCCTGTAATAAAAATGCATGTTATTCTATCTGACATATCGGTGCTCGCACAAAGCAATTACATAGATGGTCGCTCCTCAACAGCCTTATTCTCCGTGCTAGTTGACAGCACTACACCGTAGTGTTCTTGGCTAGCGTGGGTATAGAGGTGGGGCGTCACACTTTTCTTCTTTACCCCAGTCTAGAATTTCCGGCACTCGATTGTTCGGCACTCTATACAGTGGAAGCATTAGTGTCGATTTTCGGGGTCGAAAATTTTCGGGCCGTTACACTTGGTATCAGTGCTGAAGGTTAAGCGAGAACCTTGGCTCTGGTGAGGATTACTCATTAGAGATAGGGTCAGTAGTACCCTAGAATGAGTTGAGTGTATTATATATGAGGGCGTACTTGTTATATTTTTTTATATATAATGATTTTAAAAACGGTTTTAAAAATGATTTTTATATAAGCTTAAATTTTGATATATAAAGAAATAATTTTTCTAATTATTATAGTATATTAAGTTAATTGGTTGTTGTTATTAAAATAAAGCAAAACTATAAAATTTAGTGGTAATAGATATAACTAAATATAAATTAGGGGAAAAATGAACTATACAAATAAGTAAGCTAGAAATGGATTCAAACCAGAAAATAAAATCCTGAAAATTTGTAGAAGTGTTTTTCAAAGTGGTTGAAATAAACTTACACTGAATTTATTTTTCTAGAAATTATGATAAAATATATGATGGAGTGTTTGGTTTCTAGATATGTTAATCTTGGTTATTATCATAAATTGGTTCTTGTATCTTAATAGAGGATGTTTATTATAGAATAAACAATAATAAAACAGAGCGAAATGTTTTAAGGAAGTAAAAATCTATATAAGTATGATTTATAGGTTGAAATAGACTTAAATTGTGAAACTTTAAATCTAGACCCAGAGAAATTTGGATTTGTTTCAAAGTGATTAAGGAAATAATAAATAATATTATTTAGAATATTTTTAAACATAGAAATCTTGTTTTAAAACAAGATTTGTTTTGAAGATGAATTTGTTTTAGATTAAAAATCCAGGATGGTTTAAAATTTAAAAGTGTGACTTGTTGTGTGAATGAGATATATGCATATGTATATAGGTAGGTATATATATGATTTCAAAGTTGATTTGAAAATATTAAGTGTTGAATTCTAAATTCCCCCTGAAACGAGAGTATAACCCAAAGTAAAATAAGTTTTTGAACTTATAAGTGGAAAGTGATATTGATAAGAATTTAAATTTGGAATGGAATTTAAATTTAGTAAGGTTGATCGGATTAAATGAATTGAATTTAACTTAGGGGAAGTTAAATAAGTTTTGAACGTACAACCTGAATTGGAAATTTCAAGGTGAAATTGAAAATTTAACTTAGGGAAGTTAAATGGATAAAATTGAAAAGGGAAGTATGGATTTGATAAAAGGCTATATATGGACAATTTCAAACAGCTTTTGAAATATAAACCGGGTTTAAATTCTGGAAATAGGTGATAGATGCTATTGATGGATGTTTGGATAATTTGGATGTTTATTTACTCTTATATCCTGCTATCATCCTGTTGGTTATTAACAGTATATATAAAACTATGAAGTGGAATATCTCGAATAAATCAAAGGGTGGATTGAAATGATATACATCCACTACTGAAAATAAAATGGAAATAAAACTTTATTTAGAAACCATTTAAAGATTTTGATTCTTAGAAATAAAATTTAATTTAGGGAGATGGAATCATTTTGAACTTAAATTGAAAATGTTAAATATGAATTTACCAACTGGAATTGTTAAAGAATTGGGTTTCAAAGTTAAAGTTAAAATTTGGTAATAATTTGGATTCCGAAGATTAAATTGTTTAAGAAGATTTGAACTCTCACTCGAACCTCACATAAGTTTAAGTAAGAGTAATTTAAAAGAATATATGGAATTTGGGCTCAGAATTTAGATTATTTTAAGGACTTGGGTTGTTAAATAAATTATTAAGGGTAAATCTGATCTAAGTGATTAAATCAACATTTTGAAAACCGAATCCGAATAAATCAAGATGATTGAAAATTTGAGAATGGAATTGGAATTAAATCAAAGGTGAAATTGATTTAAATTAATTGGAATTGTAATCTATGTTGAAATTAATTCAAATTGAAATTGAATTGAAATTGTAATCGAAGTTGAATTAATTTGAAATCAGATGGGAATTGATTTGAATTAAAATGAGAATTGAAGTTAATTCGAATTGGAATCTGGATTGAATCAATTTAAATGGAATTGGAAATTGATTTGAGTTGGAAATAGGGAAATTGAACCAGTTTGACTCTGAAACTCTTTTTAAATAAATTACTTTAATATAAACTGTCTTAAATCTATTTTCGTAAATTGTCAAATTGTTTGGATTTTCTGAGCTATTTACTATACAAACCATTTTTTTTAAAACTCAAACTATCTTATTCTTACTATTTAACTATTTTACAACTATTCAACTATTTTACAACTATTCAACTATTTTACAACTATTTAACTATTTTACAACTACTTACCTATTTTAAACTATTCAAACTATTTTCTAAAATTTAAACTGGTTAGAATGGAAATTGTTTATATTTAAATCATGGATTTAAATACGAATTGGGATAAATTGAAGTTATAACCCAAATGGAAATTGAAGCAGTTTTGTAGTGAAAGAAAAATCAGATATTGAAGCAAAAATGATTTGAAGTGAAAGAGTATATTTTGAGAAATATATGGTGATAAAAATAAAGAGTAAATAGTCATATAACTAGGAACTTGCTTTGCTAGAAATAAGTAAAGTGACAACTGACTTTGGAAAAGGAAATCGAACTTGGAAATTTGGTTTGACATTAATGAGGTTATATGTATTGGTTATATATTAAAAACTTCCCTTATTGAAATTATAACCAGAAGAAAAGATTTTTGAAAGATATAAAGTGGAATTTATATAAGAATGAAATGATCCGGAAATTATTCAAGTTGAAAAAAAATCTTATATATATGTATATAAGAATGATTTTATGAGAATGAAACTGGAAAGGGTTTTTGGAACTCATTGATTTTTGAAAGGCCTTTGATTTTGGCAAAAAGTAAATTTTGGGAATTTGGAAAGCCAAGTTTTAGAATTATCGATTTTGGAAGATATCGATTTTGTGTAAATGGGATTTATATGTGGTATATATAAAGTATATGATTGAAAGATACTATATGTGTATAGTATGAAATGTTTTGAGAATGCTATGGGGAAAAAGGCACTCCCATTTAGAGTAGAAACTTATAGTAGGAGATCCAATGGGTGGTTCTGCCTTGAGCCCTAAGGGGGGGGGGTTCTAAATTTGGATCCCAGAGGACGTCCGGAAAAAACTTTAGTTCCTGATGATTGTGAGTGGGTAGTAAAATTCGTGGGGCGCTGATGCCTATAGTTACATTGGGATTTGTCGTGACGGCAACGTAACCTTTGTTGTAACTGCAATCTATCACCGTTCCATAGCGTAAGTCGAGTGGCAGTGATTGCCTACAATCTATGTTTGATTTCGCTGGGATAGCGACGTAACATCGGTAGATTGTGATCTATGTGGTTTGGTTCCATAGCGAAATTCGTGTGGCAGTGAGTGCCTACAGTCTACACTAGTTCCACTGGAACAGTGACATCACTTTGTGTAGTCTGTGATCTATATTGTGAAGTTTCATTTGGCAGCGTAATTCGAGGGGTGCTGATGCCTACAGTTACACAGGTTTTTGTTGTGATAGCAATGTAACCCTAAGTGTAGCTGCGGTCTGTGTAGTTTCCATGGCGAAAGTCAAGAGTTGCGGATGCCTACAGTTTTCTTATGGTTTTCGCCGGGATGGCGCCGTAATCATCGTGCTAACTGCGATCCATGGAGGGGGTGATGATTTCTATAGCATTCTTACAAAAAAAATTTCAAGTATTTTCACTGGGTGTTGAAAACGGCTTCACTAAGTACTTATAGATTTTCAGTCCTACGCCTGATCAACGTATGACTGAATATCTGTGAGAACATGGATGGACTGGTTGAAACATCGAGTTATAAAAAGTATTTTTATATAAAGCTAGTTTGGTAATAATATAAATTTTAAAGTGTTTTAAAATTGTATAATTAAAAGAACAAGAGTTAAAATGTTTAAAGAATGATTTAATTTATAATAAACATTAAAATTAAAATTCTCGCTTCGTTCCTTTTCGAGGACGAAAAGTTATAAAGGGGTGAGGAATGTGACGACCCGGATTTTCTAACGTCTGTAGTTGGGTAATTAATTGGTTTTAATTATTGAGATATTAACTTTTGTATATGTCGAACGAATAAATTTCTAATAATTAAATATCTGGATATATATATATATAAATTGATATTGGGTTATAAAATCTCTGGATATGATAAGCCTCATGGAAAATAAATAATAAACTCCACCATTTAAATTAAGATAAAAACATACATAAAAATATATATATATATATAACATATACAAGGTTGATGATGTAAAGTATATATATGAGTACATAGACATATATATGATGATTAAAAACACATGAGTACATGTATGTATATATATGATAGGTAAAATGGTAAATAAGTAGGTATATACACATATTTATAAAAGTATGGTATGTGAAAATAAATATATATACAAGCATATGAGTAATATATATATATATATGTATGTATGTATATGCCCATGTGAAATAAAATATAAGAAAAGTTTATATAAATGTGAATGCATATATGTAACTAAGCAATGTATATGAAATATATAGTAAGTAAGCAATGTATATGAAATATATATGTATAAGATGACAAATTCAAAAAAAGTATATATATTTCTTAAATAGTGGAAATGCAAGTGTATATATACAATAACAACAACACATGTGGATAAAATACACACACACATATATATATATATATACATGCTTACAAAAGGATATACATACATATATCAATTCATATAATAGTATATGTATGTACACAAGGGGACAAACTCATAAATGCATTTCAAATTAAATGGAAAATCACCAAAAACTTCAAATCATGTAAAAGGAAAAATCAAATCAGTTTTAATCAAATCAAAATACATATACAAAAAGAGGAGAACAGAGCTTACCATGTACAACAAAGAGCAGCAATATACTTTCTCTTATATATACCTCTGTACCTCTGCCTTTGTTTCGTTTTCTTACATTCGAGAACTAGCTAAGTAAAACAAAGAAAAATATATACTAAGTCCTGCAATTTCACAACTTAAAACAAATCAAACAACTCAAGCAACATACAAGATGATCAAAAGCAAGCTAGCAGTTTCAAAAACATATTGTTCTCTGATTCAAAAGATTTCTGTGAGTAAACTCTTTCTTTCACAACCTAATCTTCTTTATAATGGTTATGTTTAAAGATTAAATGGAATTATCGGTGTGAATATGTGTTGCATAGGAAGTAAATGTATATATCTGTTTGTGCAGGGATGTATGAAAACCTGTAATCATTTGTTATCTCTGTTCTTCTTGCTTCCATCATGTTCCAACCTTTAAAAATGCAAATCTCTTTATCTAGGTAGTTCGAGATCCTGATGTTTAAAGGATTTATGTTTGTATCAGAGTATATTTGTTTTTAAAAATAACTTTAGAAAATAATATCAAGTAAAACACTGTAAAATAGGAATTTACAGTAGAAAATCAAACATTGCAAGAAAATCAAACATTGCAAGAAAATCAAACGTGTTAATTCAAGTTTTCACCTACATAAGTGGAATCATCTTTAGAAATGATGATTTTTAGTAGCGTTTTTATAATTTTTAGTGGTGTGGTCATTGGTATGTTAGGAGATGAACGGAAATGGTTCATCGGTCAAAATCTGGCAACCCAGTCATTTTCGTGGGCCAAGACTGGGTCTGGAGATGGTTTAGGTGGTGAGGGGTTCGAGAAATATGTCGCGGGGTTTTTTAGGCCCACGGTAGTCAGGTGAGGCAGCAGTAGGGTTTAGGTTGTGTTTTGTGTGTGGGTTTCGATTGAACTACGGCGTCAAGGGGGTGCTAGGAGGCTGCAGTAGGGGGGGAAAAGGAAGGGGAGTGCATGGCGATGATGTTGACGAATTTTGGAGGTCTCACGTGTTCGGAGGTGGCTGGGCGAGGCAGCGGATGGTGATGGTTCTTTGCCTAGGTTTGGGGTCGAACATCAGATTTTGATTTTGGGTTTGCCGTGGGATTTTGGGGTGGTCAAGATGCTTCAGTGGTCGAAGTTGGTTTGGGACGGTGGCCGGAGGTGGGTGTCGAGGTGCCGCCGGCGTGTTTACCTACACGGCGAGCATCGTGCAGGAGAAAAGGAAAGAAAGGAGGGAAAAGAAGTAGCAGGCTGAACAAAATAAGAAGAAGAGGGGGAAAAGAGATGGGCCGGTTTTTTTTAAAGGAATGGTGATAGAAAGAAAAATTAAGAAAAAGAAAAGTAAAAGGTAAAGGGAAAGAAGAGAAAGAAATAAGAAAAGGGAAAAATAAGGAAGGAAATGAAAATAGAAAAAGAATAAGTAAAACAAAGAAAAAAGGGGAAGGGAAAAAAAGGTAAAGGAAAAGAAGAAGAGAAGGAATAAATTTGCATATATACATTTGTAGGATAATTTATATTTTCTTTCTTTTAACTAAAAGCTATTACCATTTTTAACACCGCAATTTAAGTTAATGATATTTCATAAATCTAATGGAAGGTTAATTATATTATTATTGGCTTAAAAATTTATAAAATTTTATAATTTAACTAAGTGGATATCAAAATAGAATGTTAAATTTTAATTAATTAAAATAAAATTGCTTTATAATTCCTTCGGATTGATTTGGATTTAAATATTGATGGATATGGTTAATCAAGGAAAAACTTAATCCTGATAAGTGAATTGGTTATATTGGTTATAGATCGTGGAATTAGTTGGTCGGACAAGTTAATGGTAGATTTAAAACGATATTACATTTTGTTTGAATCTGAAATAAATTACTATATTTGAATATTGTTGCCCTAAATAATAATGTGATTACTTTAAACAACTTACCTCTTTCAAATTTATTACTTGGATTTGGGAAGATCGGGATCGGATATCGACGATATCCGAAACCACTTCGATTTAATAAGTACCACAAATCTTTACAGATTTGATTATAGAGTCTAATAAGCTAGAATTGAATAAAATTAAGTAAATCTGACCATTTAAAATAAGTAACAGTACTTAGAGATTATTTTAAATACCGATGGATTGGTGTAACTAGTGGTTGGCTATAACAAGATAAAAACTCGAAGTGTTGTACGAGTTACCTTGGTTCTACAGAAGTTTTACAACTTAAGTACTTCAAGTTAAATGAGTTTACTCATGCTGGTTTCCAGCCTGACTCGGGTGTTACTTTATTGTAATGCTCGGGTCAGACCGAGTATTACAGGTTTACAGGTTAGGACACTCTGGAGCTCAGGAGACGAGCTGGATGGCAGAGACGTATCGAGTATATTCCGCTGTGTATATAGACTATTTTATCTAGTAGTTGATGACAAGTTATTATAACTGTCCAGATTTGTTGTACACTGATATCTTGTATGTATATTGACAGTTACAGCTTTACTTGTATAAAATGCTGTTATTTCATATTATATTTTGTTCCGCTGCGATTGTGAGATTTTGTGCTATTGTTTTTTGTTTTTGTTTCTATCTTTTTTCTTCCTTACCCTAACAGTCTGGAATTTCCGGCACTCGATTGTTTGGCACTCTATACAGTGGACATATTAGTGTCGATTTTCAGGGTCGAAAATTTTCGAGCCGTTACAGTTCTTATGATCGTACTAAAGGCTTGGTGGTATAAAAGCATTGCTTCCTATACTTAACACCCGTCCGGAGGTGTACGAACTCCGGAGTTGTATGGTTATAGAAATCTGTTTAGTGTGTCTCCAAAATGGTAGTATTATTAAATATATTTATACCATTGATATAAATATATAGGAATGTTTTCCATTTTCGAATAGTTGAAAGGGTTTTGAGAATATATCTTTTTAAAAGATAATTTGAAGTAAATATTTGAAAATTGATTTAATTAATAAAAGATTAATTAAATGGGCCTACTGCTTATGTGCTAGATTTTATTTGTTGCTTTAATAGTCAAATAACCGATTATCAAATTTAACTATTTTTGATTCCTTAACTTGATATCGAAACTGATTAGTCGTGCACTTAGCACGAAGCCAACTAAGTAGGCTTGATTATCGTTTGGATTAGAAATGTTGATTCGAGTAGTATGGAGTGTCCATGGTACTCTAATATACCGGGCTTCCTTCTTGGCTGAAGGATAGCAAGTTGAGAATTGGAAACATGATAAGTCTACGAGACTTGGTTTTCATATATGATTTGATATACAAAGGAATTATGTATAGTATAGTTTCAAAATGATTTGAAAACAAAAACTAGTTGTTTAAATTCTAAAAGTTGTTATCTAAGTGTTTTGACGAAAACATAAGAAACTAAGTTTTCCAACTTATAAATTTTGAGAATTAGTAAATTAAAACAAATTTTAAAATTTGTTGAATATAAATGTTAAGAAAAGTAATTTTGAAATTGAACTTGTAGGATCTAGATTAACCCTAGAGGGGGGGGGGGGGGGTGAATAGGGTTATCGCAATTTTCTCGAATTAAACGCGAAATCAAACTGCAGATAAATAAATATGCAGAAAAGTAAATCACACACAAAATTTACCCAGCTTCGGCAACCCCTGTCTACTGCTGCATTCCCAGATTTCTATTAGGATTAAACAGTATCCCGCTTACAAACACTCCTACAGACTCGCACAATCTACTCCGCCTATAGAGTTTCGTAAACTCGCACACCCTGCTCACTGAACTAACCCTAACTAGACAATCTGACACTACCTAAACCCTAGGTGGTGATTTACCCTGAATTTGTTTGAAAAATACAAACTTAAAAACTAAACCTAAAGAAAATCAAGAGCAAAAATTCAAATTGGAATTCAACACTATTTTTGCTCTCAAAACAATAACCCGACCCACAAATAAAATTAAAATTAAATCAAGGCTTGGCCCCTTTTATTATCAGCCTGCTTCAAATCCTTTTCGATCCCCCTTTCTTTTTCTCTGGCCCGATTCCTTTGAGATAATGGCGACTTTGATTCTTGTCTCGTTCGATCTGAAAAATTAGGGCTTCCACACTTGTTTGTTCGGTGCTCTTCAATTTGGGCTTTAGCTCGATTTATTCTTTCATCTAAGAAGTGGTGGCTTGTTCTCGTCTTTGCAAATTAGGGCTTCCTCTGGAATTGGTATGTGATTTCTGCTCGTTGCTTTTCTCTGATTTTTACTTGAACTTGATCGATAAATGTCAGTGATGATTGGGTTTTTGCTCTGTACTTCACTTGCCCTCCAATCGATGATGAATTTGGGTTGTTTATATAGGGTTCTGATTTGATTGTCTTGATCACCACGTTGTTTATACTTTCCGTTTTTACACCTTGATATTTTGGGAAAGTACGTTGTTCACACGGTGTTGATTTTACAACGTTCGATTCTTTGAATTGATACAGTCGAACCTTTTCTTTGAATTTATTTTATATCTGAAACTTTCCTAATTATAAATTCTGACTTTTTCAACTTGATCACGGCTTTGACAATTTCACTGTGGATCACGACTTTGACTTTTTCACTGTTATATGTGC
This sequence comes from Allium fistulosum, assembly GCA_030737815.1. NCBI lineage: Eukaryota > Viridiplantae > Streptophyta > Magnoliopsida > Asparagales > Amaryllidaceae > Allium > Allium fistulosum. The sequence goes on along the minus strand of CM060901.1, from coordinate 815,116,400 downwards.
ACTATTGTTCTTGAACCTGGTCTGTGATATTGTTGGTCTAATGGTGCACCACTTCATATATGCACTTGATTACACATGCCTGGATTTGATATTGTTGCAGTTGCTTTACTTTCTCCAGTTCATTGTATTGCATTCCTTTGGTCTTTGAAGTGTTGATTATCTGTAGCTTCACTTGAGTTTTCTGATGCATTGCCTTGTATGGTATTGCACATCTAGTCTTGTCATTTGAGTTACTGTGGTTATGCTTCATGTACAGTTTCATTTGCATGTTGGACTAACTTGAGTTGGTTCATGTTTTAGTTATGAAGTTTTGACCTTGAGCTACTTTAGTCACTTGAGTCTGTTGCCTTCACCTGTTATGTCTACTGAACTAGTCTAAACTTCACTTGAGCATGTGTATCTGGTCATTGCATTTGTTATCTTCACTGTGACCTGTTTCACCATCATGTTGTTTAATGCTTCTGCTTGGTTTTGCTGACTTTTGTATTGATGGTGTCTTTGTTTGCACTGTGCACTGTGCATTCATGTATTTGAATCTTGTAGCTTGTATTCAATTGAGTCTGCACATTCCAGTAGTTGTGTTGCCATATTGTATTGAGTTGCACTTTGATGTTGCTGTTGGATCCAGTGTACATTCACATTTCATTGTTGCAATGATCATTGATATTTTGGTCGAGGCCATTTGCACTTGTGTTGAATCTGATTTTGATTTGACCTTGTGCACTCGAGTTGGCGAGGCAGTGCACACGTGTATACGCGTGTACTGCAGCCACTCGTAATTACCTATCCCTGATATGAATACTGATATGCATAGATATTACATAATCAAAGATGATGACGATAACCCATATATCTGAGACAGCTTTAAAAAATAAATTTTATATTTTTGCAAATTAAAATTTGTTTCTTTTCAGATTACTACTGTAGTTATTGATTATACAGGTACACAGGAGATAGGACAAATACTGGAGCTGGACAATGTAGATGCAGAAGACTGAGTGTATGAGTGTTGTAGTGAGGACAAAATTGTAACTATGAAATGTATGTATGAAATCATGAAATGTATGAAATCATATATGAAATCAGTGTATGACCTGAAAACATTGTACTGAATAAAATATTATATTGAATAAAAATACTGATTGAATTTGTCAAATTCTGTGCAATAATATTAATATTCAATATTTATTTCTATATGTGTACAATCTGCAAACACATCTAAAAATCGATATATATTTTGTTATCATCAAACAATAAACACATATCAAACAATCTCCCCCTTTTGATGATGATAAACATATATATTTAAGATTTTGAAATTCTAATAAAGGTGTTTAAGCAAATATTTAGCTCCCCCTATATGTATGCTCCCCCTTCAACTGAGACCACTCCCTATTTAGAAGATTTAGGAAATTACAGAAGAATAAAAGAGTTATAGAAAAATAACTAACAACATTTAACAAATTTGGTGAAGTATTCCAAAAATACTTATTTCCTTATCAAAATCTCTTTCTTCTCCCCCTTTTGTTATCATCAGAAGACTGACAAAAAATAATGGAACAGTAGGGGAAAAACAAATGGAAAAAACAAGGAAAAAAACATAATATATCATAACAAGATAACAATTTCCACATTTTAGAGAATGGATCGATGATTTGGTTTTTATATAATGAGAAGAGGGATGTTTTATTTTATTTAATAAAATTTAAAAAAGATTTGACATTTAAGCACCAAAATAAAATAAGCACTTACTAACCACGCATAACCATAAGGACTTTTAAATGGGATTAGCAGTTACTTATTAGCTATCATGCTCCATCCATGCATAACCATAAGGACTTTTAAATGAGAATGGAGTGATGATAACCTCCCATGATCCATCCATGCATAACCATAAGGACTTTTAAATGAGAATGGATGCATGAGAAATAATTTTAAAATTTTCTTTATTTTCCTTTTTAATTTAAAAAGTAATTCACTCTTCTCATTTTTCAAAACCATTATGAATGATAGAAAGATGGTAGAAATAGAAATGGTCGTGGAATAAGTTACCAAATTAATCATATTATGAAATTTCTTAAACCAAACGTATTTCCACTACTGAATACCATATTCGAATCAATCTTTGAATGATATCCAAAACAGGTTTGAATCCTAGAAATTGAAGTTGAAAATAAATATCCAATAATATTTCAACCAAAAATTGAAAAATTATTAGTCAATTTCCATAATCCCCAAATCCAAACGTAATCTGGAAAATCTGTCTTCGGGGAGGGGTTTTGTGAAAATATCAGCAAGTTGATTCTCAGTTGAAATGAATTCAATGCAAATGTCTTCCCTAGCAATGTGATCTCTAAGAAAGCGGTGTCTCACATCAATGTGTTTCGTGCTTGAATGATAAACAGGATTATTAGACAAGTCTATTGCACTTTTACTATCACATTTTAATGGAACTTGTTTATAAACTAAGCCAAAATCAAAAAGAGTTTGCATCATCCATAAAATTTGAGCACAACAACTTCCTAAAGCAATATATTCTGCTTTAGTGGTGGATAATGCAACACAATTTTGTTTTCGACTAGACCATGAAACTAATGAATGTCCTAGCATGAAACATGTCCCACTAGTACTTTTCCTGTCAACTAATGAACCCGTATAATCAGCATCAGAAAAACCAACTAAATCAAAATTTTCACAAGAAGGATACCATAGTCCAAATTTGTGTGTGTGTGTGAAAGATATCTTAAAATTCATTTAGTGGCTTTCAAATGAGATTCTTTAGGGTTAGATTGAAAACGTGCACACAAACACATAGAAAACATAACATCAGGTCTAGAAGCAGTAAGATAGAGAAGTGAACCGATTATCCCTCGATATTTCTTCTGATCAACAGCAACTCCTTTCTCATCTTTATCCAATTTTGTTGATGGGCTCATAGTAGTTTTCATCGGTTTAGAGTTCTCAACTCCAAATTTCTTCAACAGTTCCAATACATACTTAGATTGTGAAATGAAGATACCATTGCTGCTTTGCTTGATTTGAAATCCTAGAAAATATTTCAATTCTCCAACCAAGCTCATCTCGAATTTAGCCTGCATGTCTTGTTCAAATTTCTCACACAAGTGTTCATTAGTAGCATCATAAATGATATCATCCACATAAATTTGAACAATCAACAAATCACTTTCTTTATGTAATAGAAACAGTGTCGTGTCAGCACTTCCCTTTTTAAAACCGTCTTTCCAAAAGATATGTACATAGATAGTCATACCAAGCTCTAGGAACTTGCTTAAGACCATATAATGCTTTTTCTAGCTTATACACATGATTTGGAAAATCATTATTTTCAAATCCAGGGGGGTTGTTCAAACAAAACTTCTTCTTTCAAATTGATTACGTTCAACTTTGCATCTCTCAAATCCAACTTTCATTATTAAGAATCATTTCAACAGAATCGGATTCAATTTCAGAAATAAACCACTGTGACAACGAAATGCACACAAACTTTTATCAAATGAAGAGCGAGTGTGTATACCTTCCGTAGGATCACAGTTAAAATATCATGATTATTTCAAAAGCAATTTGAAGTTTTCACCAGTGAAGTTTCATTAGTTTCAACAGTTTCTAAAAACACTTTTATAGCATGAGTACTCAATAATCAATCAACATCATAATTTGACCAAACAGATTAAGTTCAAGAAAAATGGTTGATCAATTTTTAAGCACAGGTCAAAGTCAAGTCATATAAGATCATATCAAGCAAGTTAGAATTTTTCAACCATCATCATTAGTTCGAGTAATTCTATTTAAAGATGATTGGTTAATAAAAAATCAGAATTACCATTGTCAATCATAACTGGTTGATTTAATTATGGTGCAGATTCTTACCAGTTATCTATCGTTTGAAAATAAATACGATTACCTGTTTTTCCCGTACGATAATCTTTCGTTGTTTGCCCATAGTGAATCTGTCACCTTTATACTAGGTTAGGGAACGTTGATTTGTCACCCGTTGTGTATCTGGAACAGCCAGAATCCAGATAACACTAATGTTGTTCCTTAGCCTGCCACCACACCTACACGGTTAAAGATTTATATGACCTATTTGTTTTTATAGGTCCATGGTTGTTAGTGGCAGAATAATTGTGAATAAACAATCCTTTTGGAACCCAAACTTGTTTTGTCCTTTCATTCTTGTTCCAATAGACATGAAATTTGTTTGTAGAATTTTTAGGAACCCAAACTTGTATAAATTTTGTGTTCTTGCTCCTATGACTACAATTTTCAACATGATGTCCAATTATTTCACATTTAGTGAAAAAACCCTTACCTTTTGCACTTTCATCAACTTGTGATTTTCCAAAACCTAGTCCTTTTCTGTTGTTAGCAAACAGTTGATTTCCTAACAACATGTTGAATGATTTTTCTCCTCTAGAAAAGTTATTCAGTGATTTCTCAAGATCTTGGACTTTGGTTTTCAGTGTTGTGTTTTCAGTCAAAAGTGAGGTGCATCTATTTATAAAATCCTTTTTCCTAGTCTCAATGGTTTCCTTTAGATTCAAGTTTTCTTTCTCAAGATCCTCAAAATTATTCTTCAGTTTTGATAATTCTGAATCTAAAATTTTACAGTTTTTACATTCTAGGTTTTGAATTTTTTCAAGTTCAGATTCTAACCTAAAATTTTCATGAGCAAGTTTTCTTCTATCAGATTTCAGTTTTTCAATTTTAAAATCAAGAGTATCGACTGTTTTAGTGAGATCAAGGCACATAAAGACAAGTTCTTTATAAGAATAGTTCTTTACCTCACTAGATTCCTCTGAGCTTGCTTCTGAATCTGATCTTGATTCCTCTGAGCTTGCTTCTGAATCTGATCTTGATTCCTCTGAGCTTGCTCTGAATCTGATCTTGCCATAAGACACAAGTTAGCCTCCTCTGAGCTATCAGTTGAAACTTCCTCATCATCCCAAGTCGTTGCGAAGGCCTTCTTCTTTTTCTTTCCTTTGTTGATTTTGAGAAGTGGGCAATTTTGTTTGAAGTGACCAGGCTTGTTGCAGTTATAGCAGGTTAATTCATTTTTAGAGTTGTCAGAATCTTTTGACCTATTACCACTGGTTTTCTTCTTGCGTGGCTTGAATCTTGACCTTCTTCAAAGATTATTGACAGCCATTGCAAGCACTTCAATTGGATCTTCTTCATCGCTCTCTTCTCTACTCTTCAAGGCAATCGTCTTCTTCTTTGATTTGGAATTGATGCGTTCCTCCTTTGCTTTTAACTCAAGCTCATACGTCATCAGATTTCCGATCAAATCCTCCATGCTCAGTTTACTTAAATCTTTTGATTCTTGTATTGCCGTGACTTTTGCCTCAAAGTTCATCGGTAAGACTCGTAGTATCTTCCTCACTAGCTCTACCTCAGAGAATACCTTTCCAAGCGCTCTAACATTGTACACCAAGGTTGAGAAGCGTCCAAACATATCCTTTATGCTCTCGCCTTTGTCCATCACGAAGTTCTCATACTCATTGCTGAACGGGGCTAGACGAGACTCCTTGACTTGAGAAGTTCCTTCGTGTGTCACCTCCAAAGTATGCCAAATTTCCTGTGCTGTTTTACAATGAGAAATTCTATTAAATTCAGTCTTATCAAGAGCACAGATCAAAGCATTCATAGCTTTAGCATTTGTTGTTTTTAATTTCTTATCGTTAGCATCCCACCTCTCCTTAGGTTTAGGAATCTCAGTATCACCAATATTTATAGTGGGAGGCGTATATCCAGTTTCAATAATATCCCAAACATCATAATCAACAGAACTAAGATAAATACTCATCCCAACCTTCCAGTAAGCATAATCATTCCCATTAAACATTGGTGGCCTAACAATAGATTGCCCCTCAGAAAAAGCATTATTTGATGGATTCATGACTCTAGAGTTAAAGAAAAAATTACCTCGCTCTGATACCACTTGTAGGATCTAGATTAAACCTAGAGGGGGGGGGGTGAATAGGGTTATCGCAATTTTCTCGAATTAAACGCGAAATCAAACTGCAGATAAATAAATATGCAGAAAAGTAAATCACACACAAAATTTACCCAGCTTCGGCAACCCCTGCCTACTGCTGCATTCCCAGATTTCTATTAGGATTAAACAGTATCCCACTTACAAACACTCCTACAGACTCGCACACCCTGCTCCGCCTATAGAGTTTCGTAAACTCGCACACCCTGCTCACTGAACTAACCCTAACTAGACAATCTGACACTACCTAAACCATAGGTGGTGATTTACCCTGAATTTGTTTGAAAAATACAAACTTAAAAACTAAACCTAAAGAAAATCAAGAGCAAAAATTCAAATTGGAATTCAATACTATTTTTGCTCTCAAAACAATAACCCGGCCCATAAATAAAATTAAAATTAAATCAAGGCTTGGCCCCTTTTATTATCAGCCTGCTTCAAATCCTTTTCGATCCCCCTTTCTTTTTCTCTGGCCCGATTCCATTGAGATAATGGCGACTTTAATTCTCGTCTCGTTCGATCTGAAAAATTAGGGCTTCCACACTTGTTTGTTCGGTGCTCTTCAATTTGGGCTTTAGCTCGATTTATTCTTTGTTCTGAGAAGTGGTGGCTTGTTCTCGTCTTTTCAAATTAGGTCTTTCAGGAATTAGAAGATCGCGATTGTAAATGCTCGATTGAATTCGATTTTCTTGCTCTATCGGTTGATCGTCTCTTGAGATGATTTCAGCTACTTTATCGAGTTAGCCTCTGCTTCGATAGAATCGTTCGCGGCTCTTCCTCTGGAATTGGTATGTGATTTCTGCTCGTTGCTTTTCTCTGATTTTTACTTGAACTTGATCGATAAATGTCAGTGATGATTGGGTTTTTGCTTTGTACTTCACTTGCCCTCCAATCGATGATGAATTTGGGTTGTTTATATAGGGTTCTGATTTGATTGTCTTAATCACCACGTTGTTTTTACTTTCCGTTTTTACACCTTGATATTTTGGTAAAGTACGTTGTTCACACAGTGTTGATTTTACAACGTTCGATTCTTTGAATTGATACAGTCGAACCTTTTCTTTGAATTTATTTTATATCTGAAACTTTCCTAATTATAAATTCTGACTTTTTCAACTTGATCACGGCTTTGACAATTTCACTGTGGATCACGACTTTGACTTTTTCACTGTTATATGTGCACTATTGTTCTTGAACTTGGTCTGTGATATTGTTGGTCTAATGGTGCACCACTTCATATATGCACTTGATTACACATGCCTGGATTTGATATTGTTGTAGTTGCTTTACTTTCTCCAGTTCACTGTATTGCATTCCTTTGGTCTTTGAAGTGTTGATTATCTGTAGCTTCACTAGAGTTTTCTGATGCATTGCCTTGTATGGTATTGCACATCTAGTCTTGTCATTTGAGTTACTGTGGTTATGCTTCATGTACAGTTTCATTTGCATGTTGGACTAACTTGAGTTGGTTCATGTTTTAGTTATGAAGTTTTGACCTTGAGCTACTTTAGTCACTTGAGTCTGTTGCCTTCACCTGTTATGTCTACTGAACTAGTCTGAATTTCACTTGAGCATGTGTATCTGGTCATTGCATTTGTTATCTTCACTGTGACCTGTTTCACCATCATGTTATTTAATGCTTCTGCTTGGTTTTGCTGACTTTTGTATTGATGGTGTCTTTGTTTGCACCGTGCACTGTGCATTCATGTATTTGAATCTTGTAGCTTGTATTCACTTGAGTCTGCACATTGCAGTAGTTGTGTTGCCATATTGTATTGAGTTGCACTTTGATGTTGCTGTTGGATCCAGTGTACATTCACATTTCATTGTTGCAGTGATCATTGATATTTTGGTCGAGGCCATTTGCACTTGTGTTGAATCTGATTTTGATTTGACTTGTGCACTCGAGTTGGCGAGGCAGTGCACACGTGTATACGCGTGTACTGCAGCCACTCGTAATTACCTGTCCCTGATATGAATACTGATATGCACAGATATTACATAATCAAAGATGACGACGATAACCCATATATCTGAGACAGCTTTAAAAAATAAATTTTATATTTTTGCAAATTAAAATTTGTTAATTTTCAGATTACTGCTGTAGTTATTGATTATACAGGTACATAGGAGATAGGACAAATACTGGAGCTGGACAATGCAGATGCAGAAGACTGAGTGTATGAGTGTTGTAGTGAGGACAAAACTGTAACTATGAAATGTATGTATGAAATCATGAAATGTATGAAATCATATATGAAATCAGTGTATGACCTGAAAACATTGTACTGAATAAAATATTATATTGAATAAAAATACTGATTGAATTTGTCAAATTCTGTGCAATAATATTAATATTCAATATTTATTTCTATATGTGTACAATCTGCAAACACATCTAAAAATCAATATATATTTTGTTATCATCAAACAATAAACACATATCAAATAGAACTATGCAAGGAAATTTAACTTAAGTTAAATAAAATGAATTTTGAAATGGAATTTGACTCAAGCAAAGTTAAATGAAATTGAATTTGATTTGTAATGAATTAATGAAATGAGCTAATGAAATGAATATGAACTTAAGTTGTAAAGTGAAAACAAACATAAGTATTATATACAAAGTTTATAATAAACTTTAGTAATGGTTTATAAATAATAGTATTAAAGAAAATGCTTATAAACTTAAGTAAAATTTTATGAAAATGATTCATAAATGAATTTAGTATGAAGTAAAATGTTGTCAAACATAAAATGAATGTAAATGAAAATGAATATGAAAAATGAAAGTAAATGAATGAATTTGAATAAAGCAATGTGAATAATGATTATGAATAAATGAATGTAAATAAAAGAATTGGGAAAAAAGAATGGCATATAATAAGAAAACAATTGAAATAAATATGTAAGTTATACATATATTTTTTTATTCGCATAATTGTTTGATCCAGATTCGAATATGCGATTTAAAGGTGATTTACACCGATCCGAGTTAGGATTTTTTACTCAATTCTTGATGGCGAATACTGGATATGGATTTTTGATTGATTCTGATATTCTTTATCATAATATATGGTTGTGCAAGGAGAATGATGGTTTCTAATCAAGGAACCAGATCTGAGTCCACAATACAGTGGCCGTGTTAACGATACTAGTTCGGAAGTGAAATTATGTGATCGAGCGAGCGATCAGGTATGGTTTTGCATACAGATGATATATATACATTGTACGGGCTTTAATAAATTAAATGTTGACAGTTGAAAATGAAAATTGATATGGTTATGAATTAATTGGATGAATATTAGTTGTTTGATGCTTTCTTTTGTTACCATTGTTACAGTTGCATATAGTTATTGTATAGTCTATGTTATATATTGATATTACTTTCCCTATACTTATTCTCATTGGTTGTTGAGTGATTAGTGGGTGCGGATGGCGTATGCTTCACATTTGGAGCTCGTTTTCGCATTATATTGATTGTATATGCTTGCTAATACTAATATAAGGTACACATCTCAGATTACATCGTTTTTTTTGTATTTGTTTCCCTATGGTATCCCTCATCCTTAAAGATGAGATGTATATTTATGATTATACATATATTGTAAATTTTTCCGATTGAACCGCACAAAGGAAACGCTGGTGAAATTTTCCATAAATATAAGGCGTTAGAAAATTTCGAGAATTTTGGAAAAAAAATTGATAACTTAAATTTGATTTTCATGTTATAACTTGGAATGGTATTAGTTAGTAACTATGAATTGATTTTAAAGACTTAGAAATTTTATAATCTATTTCAACTAATTGGTTTTGGAAGGTTAATGGGTTCGGGGCATTTTTTTACCATGGCAATTTCGAGGACGAAATTCTTTTAAGGGAGGAGAATGTAATGACCCAGAATTTCAATCATTCGAATTTAAAAGATTTAATTGATTTTAAATATTGAAGAGTTAATTTAATAAGTTAAATAACTTGAAATTTAAATATAGTGATTTATTTGATAATTAAATTGTTAAATTTAACATTTGAAATTGTTTAAATAATTGAATCTAAAATTTAATTTGAATAAATGGATTTCAGAATGATTGTTTAAATTCAATTTTAAATAATCAATGATTAGTGTAAACTTTAATTTATAGTTAAAGTGATTAGAATGGTTTTAATAATAATTCATTTTAATTAACTTGTATGTAACATCCCCACTACTTGGAGGCCCAAAACTAACGGCTACTGTAACAACCTGCATATTTTTCGATTGAATATTTAAATATTTTATTTAAATATAGAATCGTTATCGGATTAAAGTCGGAAAAGCTACTTTTTGCAAACGATCGAATTGGGAATTGAGACCACTTCCATTGAGTCCAAAATGGCGTTTGCGACTTTTTTGAGTATAAGCTTCGATAGGTTTGGAGTAAGTTGAATTTTGTTATTTTCTATTGGGCTTTGGGTTTGGGTTTCACCCCAACTCACTCTATAACCTAGTTTAGCCCCTCTCCTCTCCTCTTCACTTCATTTCTATTTTCTTAAACACTCAAGCAACTGAAAATGGGGGAAAAAGATTGGAAATAGAAATTCAAAACCCTAGTTTCCTTTTTGCAAACTCCAATTCTTGCTCCAAATTCGAAGAGAAGCTTAGGTAAGCCTTTTTTCCTCCATCTCCATCTCAATTCCTCTTCGATTTAAGAAAATTCCAAAACCCTAATTTAGGAAATACTTGTTTTGATCTTAGATTGAAGCTTGTAGAGTTAAAGTGAAGAGTGGTTCATCTTTTCCTTGTGTTTGGGCTTCTTATCATTTGATTTTGAGTTAAAAGGTGAGATTTTGATCTCACATTTAAGCCTATAGTTTTTTTGTGGTTGTGTAAGAATTCCTAACATCAATTCATGTTCATTTGTGTTCGATTTGGATCGATTCGGTGAATTGTCCAATTTTTGGGTCTTGAAGACCAATTTTGTGAAAATCTCTTTTATGGATGTATGAACATGTTTACCGGGATGTATCGAAGAGGCTTTAAGGCTGGGTTGTCGTTTGGCATAAGTCCCGAGTCGCAGTAGCTAGATCGATCATTCTGATATAGTTTGCCCCAAAAAGGGGGCTAGGCTGATTCTGCTCTGGTAGCAGGTTTAGTCGACTGAACAGTAAGTCAGTCGACTTAACCAGAACCCAGGAATTTGCCTGGATCTGTGTCAGTCGACTGACCTTCTGGTCCAGTCAACTGACCCTGGGGCAGAAAACTGCGTACCCCCGTGTCAGTCGACTGACACTCTGGGTCAGTCGACTGACTTGGAAACAAAAAGTTTCCAGGCACTGGTCCAATCGACTGACTCCCTTGTTCAGTCGACTGACCTGCTTGTCTCAACCAATTTGTTATTTTTGCTTTGGTTTTCCAATTTCGATCGATTCGTGTTGATCCAATCAGTTGTTATCGCATTTTGACTTTGATGATTCCGTTTTGATTTCGCGCACGAGTTTTTATAAAATGATCTTTTGAAATTATATTAAAAGCTCGTTTCCCTAATTTATAATTTCTAATTAAAACACACACACAATTTTCCACTTCGAGCGAAGAGGGAGGATGTAACAACCCGCATATTTTACAATTATCTATTTAAATGTTTTATTTAAATATGGTATCGTTAGTCGGATTTTAGTCCGAAAAGTTACTTTTTCCAAACAGTCGAATTAGGACTCGGGACCTTCGCCACTACGGTTTGTTGCCTTCGGGGTTTGTGGCCTTCGAGCTTGAGCCTTCGAGGTTTGTTGCCTTCGGGGTTTGTTGCCTTCGGGCTTGAGCCTTCGGGGTTTGTTGCCTTCGGGTATGTTGCCTTCGGGCTTGTACCTTCGGGTTTGTGCCTTCGGGTTTGTTGCCTTCGGGTTGGTGGATCCTTGTTATACCTTATTGAGCTCGAGCATCTTTTGTTTTCCTTGAAAATTATATTTCCCTAGAGTATCGCCTTTCGGGGTAGGTTCTTTGAACCACACGATATATAGCGATTACCTTGTGGAAACTTGTGTTACCTTTATTGGTATTTGTTAATTGCCTTTTGGCTTGTTTTGGGATATGAAATCCTTTGTTTATTTGAGTTGCCTATGATATGAGGCTTGTTATGATTCATCTTATGTTAGATGATTTGGTTATCTCTTTTGGAGATATTTGTGGTACTTTATGACTTTGTATGTTCATTATCATTTAGTATATCTAACTGATTTGTTTAGCTAGACTGACCCGTGTATTTTATACTCGAGGTCAAACCGAGATGTTTCAGGTTAGGTACTTTGGACTTAGCCTATTTTGCTTCCGCATGGACTATTCTGCTAGCTCCTTTTTGTTATAGCTTTTTGTGTAGTCCTTTTTGTCTGTAACTCTGATATGTACTCTATTGACTCGCCTGTATATTGTGGTTTGCTTTACCACTTGACATGTATCATTTTGTAAACTCTGTGATGTATCTGTATATGTGTAAATGTATGTGATGATCGACTGTTCTGTGATGTGCATTACATTTGAGTTGTTATATTCTATTCTGATAGATCCTCCAGCCACCTATGGCTTTGTATTAACTATTTATTGGAGATGTCGATCCACTTGAGTAAGAAGTGGCAATTGTCGGCGTATTCAATAGATAATTAAGACAAGGTTATAGATGGTCGCTCCTATCCAGCTCTATTCTCCGCATTAGCAGACGGTGTTACTTAGTAATACTCTTTGCTAATGTGGGTCTCAGAGTGGGGCGTTACAGCTTGGTATCAGAGCTGAGTTCAGAACAAAATATGAGAAACATAGAACAGAGACACATATTACGATACATAAAAGGGTAGTACGAATGTTACGAATCTTTGAATCATCATGCCATAGGAATTAATTCGAGTCTTCGTACCGTTCTATCCTATTTTCTTTTGCGATGCCTTATTTTATCAATCAAGTTTGTTGATATTCATTTTTGAGAATAACCTTTTTCATCTTCTGTCTTTTTCTTTCCTTCTTAAAGAAGAAGAGATGGTTAGATCTGGCAGTCCCAGCGCTGGTCAATCCAGTAGTCCTTCTCTGGATGGTGTATTTATGACTGCTCAACAACTTTTGGATCTTGTAAAGAATCAAAGGTTTATCTATGCTTTAGGTAAGAACTCCGAAAAGGTTTTACCTCTGAAATTAGAAGTGCCTTTCGACCAGTTAGTAGATATCGCTCTTCGATTTGAAGAGGCCGATAAAGATGATGATGTTGAAGTCGTGGATGCCAAACAACACTTCAACATCAACGGGAAGAGGCATATCAAGTTCAAAAGTCCTAATCCCAACAAAAAAGGGAAGCAGGAATTTTTCCCTTCCAAGAAGAAAAAGCATGTTGAATCTGGCTCTAACTCTCAATCTGCTGAAACACTTTCCATTGAGAAGTGTTTCAATTGTGGTTCTCTTGATCATATGATCCGAGATTGTCCTAAGCCTCTCTTCTGCCGTTATTGCAAGAAGGAAGGTCACCGTGTTTCCACCTGCCATACTACTCCTGCTAGTGCCAAGTCTGGCAAGCTTTTTGTTGCTAAGACTTCTGGAGGTTCCTCTCAGCCCAGAGGTAATTCTCCTCTTATCCTTGATGACATTATTTTATTTCATGATCTTCCTATTTGGTTTCTTTTGATACAGGTGCGTCCCACTCTTTTTATCAAGAGAACTTGTTGATTCTTTTTCTTTAAATATTTTTGAGTTTGATGACTTCACTAAGAATTGCGAATCCGATTGATGGATCCGCAACACTCAATTTGCTTTGAAAAATTTTGAGATTATTTTTGTGATTATTCTTTTCGAGCCGATTTGCATGTTATGCGTTATTTAGGCTTCGAAATTGATATTTGTGAAAGGATTGGCTTAATCATTAAGAAGCCCATATCATACGTCCAATGTGGACTATTCATCTTCGACATCTTCTATCTGTTAAGCAGATTCCTTTGGTTCTTAATGATTTTGGTTTCCAAATTTGGTGGCAACATTTTATTCTTTAAAACCCACTTGATGAGGGAAGTGTTATTTCTCTCATTCAAGTAGTTTGTGAATTTTCCGGTATTTTTGAGATTTGTCTTAGAATTATCACCTAAGCAATCTTTTGAGTGGTGCTAAGGTCTTTTCAGCTCGACCTTGCCACCGGTTTTCATCAGCTACAAGTTGCGGAAGGGAGCATCCTCTTACCGCATTCCGCACTCGTTGTGATTTTTGTGTTTGGCTCATTATGTAATTCGGTATGACGAACCTTCTACCTTATTTCATCCATTTTGTGAATCGAATGTTCTACGAATATCTTGATTAGTTTATTCTTATATTTATTGATTATGGATGAAAACAACAAATTTAAAATTTGCAAATCTTTTTAATATTTATAAGTATGATTGGGTTTTGTTCTTAAACGAGCAAAGAATATTTGTAGATTTTATAAGAAACATGGTTATCATCTGTAAAATTATTTTTGTGTTATTTTTCCCATTGAGTGCTTTAAGAGTTCTGGTCGATGCGCTTGATCAACGTTATCGATAGGAATCTCCTAAACGTTGTGATGAGACAGTCAAACACAGTAAATTCTTGTATAAAGTTAATTTTTCTAAAAAGATGTATATATATAAAGTTAATTATAATTTTGAAAGTCTTAGCTTTTCGGAAAAGAGAATCGATTAAAGGAACTCTTTTCCAATGCTTTTGTTCTTGCGGTTCCCGAAGGGAACCAAGACTTTATCGTTTGTACCGATACTAATCGTATTGGTTTTGGTGTCATTATCTTGCAAAGGGAACGTGTTATCGCATTTGCTTCTTGACAATTAAAGCTTGTCGAGACTAGTTGTGCCATTCATGATCTTCTGCTCGCAGCTTTTGTTTTCGCTCTTAGATTTTGGCGTCATTATCTTTTGGGAGAAGAATTTGTTCTCTACTCCGATCATAAGTCTTTGAAGCATCTATTTTCTCAAAAGGAACTTAATTTGTGTCAACAACGATGGCTCAAGTTCCTTGTATCTTATGATCTTGTTATTCTTTGTTCTCCGGAAAAGGGTAATCGTGTTGCCGATGCCCTTAGCCGAGAGCAACAAGCGGATGTTTCTTTGATGATATCCGAATGGAGTGATCTCGATACTTTATCCACTTGTGAGATTCGAGACTGCAAATTCAATTCATGTTCATCTCTTGTTTGTGTAGCCTTGAGGCTCGTCCTTCTCTTTTTGACTATACCTCTTTTGGTTGAACTCCATGTCCTGTGATATTGCATGGAGATCCTACTTCTATTATTAGCAATCGTGATCCACTATTTTACTAGTGGATTTTGGAAAGGTCTTCAAAAAGCTTTGGGAACAAAGCTTAATTTTTGCACCGCTTATCATCCTTTGTCCGATGGAAAAACCGAGCGTGTGAATCAAACTCTTGAAAATCTCTTTCGTGCATGTGTTCTTGATTTTGGTGGAAGTTGGGAAAATCATATTTTTCTTGTTGAGTTTTCTTCCTATAATAGCTTCCAATCTTGTATTGGTATGGCACTTTTCGAGGTACTCTACGGAAGGCCATGCCGATATTTTTTGTGTTGGCTTGAAGCCGGTGAGAAGCTGGTTTTTGGTCTAGACTTTATTGGTGTTTATTCTTGTTGCACCTTTGATGGGTGATGTGCATTTCAGTTGATCGGGAGAATTAGCACATCGATATGTTGGTCCATTTCCCATCACCGAACACATTGTTTCCATGGCTTATCACCTCTTTTGGTACCGGCTCAATTCTTTTGCTATTCTTGACGTTTTCCACGTCTCTCAACTACAGAAATACCTTAGGGATTCCGATTCTGTTCTTGAGCCCGGTGTTATTGAGGAAATAGAAGTTTTACCAAATTTGACTTATGAGCAACATTCTATTCGTATCATTACTTCGGAGGTTAAACGCCTTCTAAATAAAGATGTTCTTCTTGTGAAAGTTCAATGGTCCTCAAATCCTAAGGATTGCTTTTGGGAACCTTGAGAATTCATTGAGCAAATAAATCCGGACTTACTCTTTCGTGCTCTTTATCGTGAACTTCTTATTTCAAATTTTCTTTTGTGTTGATATGCTTTTATGGTTGTTACTCTTTATTTTCTTCTTAAGTATTGCGAGGACGCAATTTCTTTAAGGAGGGGAGTCTGTAACAACCTGCATATTTTTCGATTGAATATTTAAATATTTTATTTAAATATAGAATCGTTATCGTATTGAAGTCCGAAAAGCTACTTTTTGCAAACGGTTGAATTGGGACTTGAGACCACTTCCATTGAATCCAAAATGGCTTTTGCGACTTTTTTGAGTATAAGCTTCGATAGGTTTGGAGTAAGTTGAATTTTGCTATTTTCTATTGGGCTTTGGGTTTGGATTTCACCCCAACTCACTCTATAATCTAGTTCAACCCCTCTCCTCTCCTCTTCACTTCATTTCTATTTTCTTAAACACTCAAGCAACTGAAAATGGGGGAAAAAGATTGGAAATAGAAATTCAAAACCCTAGTTTCCTTTTTGCAAACTCCAATTCTTGCTCCAAATTCGAAGAGAAGCTTAGGTAAGCCTTCTTTCCTCCTTCTCCATCTCAATTCCTCTTCGATTTTAGAAAATTCCTAAACCCTAATTTAGGAAATACTTGTTTTGATCTTAGATTGAATCTTGTAGAGTTGAAGTGAAGAGTGGTTGATCTTTTCCTTGTGTTTGGGCTTCTTATCATTTGATTTTGAGTTAAAAGGTGAGATTTTTGATCTCACATCTAATCCTATAGTTTTGTTGTGGTTGGGTAAGAATTCCTAACATCAATTCATGTTCATTTGTGTTCGATTTTGATCGATTCGGTGAATGTCCAATTTTTGGATTTTGAAGACCAATTTTGTGAAAATCTCTTTTATGGATGTATGAACATGTTTACCGGGATGTATCGAAGAGGCTTTAAGGCTGGGTTGTCGTTTGGCATAAGTCCCGAGTCGCAGTAGCTCAATCGATTGTTCCGATATAGTTTGCCCTAAAAAGGGGGCTAGGCTGATTCTGCTCAGGTAGCAGGTTCAATCGACTGAACCAGTAGGTCAGTCGATTGAACCAGAACCCAGGAATTTGCCTGGATCTATGTCAGTCGACTGACCTTCTGGTTTAGTCGACTGACCCTGGGGCAGAAAACTGCATACCCCTGTGTCAGTCGACTGACCCGTAAACAAAAAGTTTCCAAGCATTGGTCCAGTCGACTGACCCCCTGGTTCAGTCGACTGATCTGCTTGTCTCTGCCAATTTGTTATTTTTGCTTTGGTTTTCCAATTTCGATCGATTCTTGTCGATCCAATCAGTTGTTATCGTATTTTGACTTTGATGATTCCGTTTTGATTTCGCGCATGGTTTTTTATAAAATGATCTTTTGAAATTATATTAAAAGCTCGTTTCTCTAATTTATAATTTCTATTTAAAACACACACACAATTTTTCACTTCGAGCGAAGAGGGAGGAGAATTAAATGATTAAATAAAACGCGTGCTATGAACACGTGCATTTATCTTTTCAGTTAATTCCTAATCTATTCGTTTAACCGTTTTGACCTCTAGGTCTGGTTTACCGATGAGATGAGGTGAACTTTGTACTGCTTTGAGTGTGGAATTGACTAACGGTTAGTAAACCGTTTAGTGCGAACGTGGGGTATGGGACTCACGTTAACATTTTCCGGGTTCCTTTCTGAGAGTTGTGAAACATTCCGCCAGTTAGTGGTGTCCAGTACTGGGTCCCCGGACCTTCGCCACTACGGTTTGTTGCCTTCGGGGTTTGTGGCCTTCGGGCATGAGCCTTCGAGGTTTGTTGCCTTCGGGGTTTGTTGCCTTCGGGCTTGAGCCTTCGGGGTTTGTTGCCTTCGGGCTTGAGCCATCGGGGTTTGTTGCCTTCAGGTATGTTGCCTTCGGGCTTGTACCTTCGGGTTTGTGCCTCCGGGTTTGTTGCCTTCGGGTTTGTTGCCTTCGGGTTTGTGGATCCTTGTTATATAGTACTGAGCTCGAGCATCTTTTGTTTTCCTTGAAAATTATATTTCCCTAGAGTATCGCCTTTCGGGGTAGGTTCTTTGAACCACACAATATATAGCGATTACCTTGTGGAAACTTGTGTTACCTTTATTGGTATTTGTTAATTGCCTTTTGGCTTGTTTTGGGATATGATATCCTTTGTTTGTTTGAGTTGCCTATGATATGAGGCTTGTTATGATTCATCTTATGTTAGATGATTTGGTTATCACTTTTGGAGATATTTGTGGTACTTTATGACTTTGTATGTTCATTATCATTTAGTATATCCAACTGATTTTTTTAGCTAGACTGACCCGTGTATTTTATACTCGGGTCAGACCGAGATGTTTCAGGTTAGGTACTTTGGACTTAGCCTATTTTGCTTCCGCATGGACTATTCTGCTAGCTCCTTTTTGTTATAGCTTTTTGTGTAGTCCTTTTTGTCTGTAACTCTGATATGTACTCTATTGACTCGCTTGTATATTGTGGTTTGCTTCACCACTTGACATGTATCATTTTGTAAACTCCGTGATGTATCTGTATATGTGTAAATGTTTGTGATGATCGACTGTTCTGTGATGTGTATTACATTTGAGTTGTTATATTTTATTCTGATAGATCCTCCAGCCACCTGTGGCTTTGTATTAACTATTTATTGGAGATGTCGATCCACTTGAGTAAGAAGTGGCAATTGTCGGCGTATTCAATAGATAATTAAGACAAGGTTATAGATGGTCGCTCCTATCCAGCTCTATTCTCCGCATTAGCAGACGGTGTTACTTAGTAATACTCTTTGCTATTGTGGGTCTCGCAGTGGGGCGTTACAGCTACGGATGCTGTAGTCATCTATAGTTATTAATCCTTGATGACTAAATACGGCAACATTAGATACATTGATACACAGAAACACAAGAATATGAAAAAATATTAAACAGCAAAATAAATTCCACATTCCATTTCAAAATATTCCAAATTGATTACATAATCCTAATTCACAGACCACATTCAGATAACATATAATTATTGCAAAATACGCCAAGAGCAACTTGTAAAGATGCTCCTTGGTAGATCAGAGTATATAGATAGGAAATTTTTTTTTCCTTTACAAACAAAACACACAGCAGAAATAAAAGAACTCTAAAAATAAGCTTGCCTCCTGCACTTCCTCCGAAGCTTTATTCGTCTAAAAGAACACCTGGAAAACTTAACTCTCAACATACTCAAAATTAATTGAGTACATGAGAGTTTAAGGGGAAAAAAAAACTTCGAGTCAGACATAAAGCCTGTTATGAATAATAATTTACCATCTCAAACCATTTAGATATCTAGTGAGACCACGCCGCTTAGCGGAACGGGTTTTCCCCTCAATAATATCCTAAAACATTTATAAAACCATATACTGTGCTCCTGCATCTACAATGGTTAAAACATAGTATTTCAAAACATTATGATCATATGCAAAACGAATAAATCAATTCTGGATTACCCATCCCCATTCATTCTGACTATCTGTCTAAATTATAGTTTCTAGGGTTACTATTAAACTGTTAAATGTAAAGGACTTTCTATCCAGTTACTTAGTTTTCATGGGATCACTAAGAACCTATTGGTAACTCCAATATCTTATCTCTTATCCTAGTTTTCATGAGCTAACTAGGAACCTATTAGCTGACTGCCAATATCTTAATCCGAATATAGTTTTCATGGGCTAACTACAAATCTACTGGCCCCTGCCAGTAGCAAATCATAGTTTTCATGGGCTGACTATGAACCTATTGGCCCCTGCCAATATCATACAGTTTTCCTAGGCTTACTGTAAACCTATTAGCCCCTGCCAATATCTTTAATTAAGAATGTAACGTATATTAAGTTATATTCACTACTGGGTTAACCTAACTAGTTATTCTACCCTTTCCCTTAAAATACAGTTATGGGTTAATAACAATGTGAATAACATTTCCAAAATCTTTATTTATGCCATGGTTTTTCCTTAAAAATGAGAAAGGGATATTTGTTTTGAAACCTTAAAAACATCACTTTCGAAACCCCTGGATGACCTCCTTCGAAACCATAGAAAATCTCTTTTCAAAACTCTAAGTATATACTTATCGAAGCCAATGATACCTTTTAATGGTATCAAGCAAACGTTCTTTAAAACATAGGTTCTATACAAATAAAATACCCTTTTGAATTGGGTTTACTCTTTAAAAACATCAATTGGGTCAAAATGGTTATATATGAAAGTATCTCTTTCGAAACCAACTAAAACAAATTTGGGGAAATGTTGATGGTGTTGGAACCATCTAGTCGAAAGCAAAATACTTTAAAAATTAAAACTTCGAAGGACAGAGTCAAAACCCCCTTTCGACTTCATCTTCTTCGAAACCCCAACCCCTTTCAAAAGCAATTAGGTAGCGGCTCAACCTAGGCAACAACAAGGATAACCTTTCGAAGGTATTGATGACTTCAATACTTCGGAAGGAAAATAACGGCTATGTTTCAACTAGGTTGGAACCTACCCTTTCGAAAGCTTCTTATTTAAAGAAAAAGTTCCCATTCGAAAGCTATGTATAAAGTCCCTTTCGAAATCATAGCTTTCGACTATGTTGAAAACTTTAAGTAAATCAAGGCAGGAATTTAAATTTAGAAAACAAACTAAGGTTTCGACTCTATAGGTCATCGACTCTATCGAAAGCCCTTCAAAAACTAGGTAGGCGTTGATCTTTTTAAAATTGAACCTTGGTTTCAACTCTGACGAAAGCATAGCTTTCGACACCCTACCTTCCGCTACTTACCAATACACTTCGTACCAATTTCCATTGATACCATGTGCCAGGGTTCCGACTTTGTGGGTTTCGACTGTGATGGTTTCGACTGAGATGGAGCGGAGGTAAAGGAGTCAAAAGGTGCCTTCGAAATAGGCGGAACCTCCTTTTTCCTGAAATGCTGTTTTATAGCTACTAATAGCAATGGCTTTATAACTAACCTGCTAGATGTAACGTCTTGATTGGCTACATAATATAATTGGCAGTTTAGTAATATTTGCAGAAAAGTCCTTCTTTAACAATAAAATTGGCGGAACCATAGAAAAGAATTTTCTCCATAGAAAGGTAAAATTTTAAGCCCTTCCATATTTGCAGAAAAGTCCTTTAACAATAATCAATATTTGTAGAAAAGTCCTTCTTTAACAATAATCAAGACGTTACCTGCCAGATGTAACGTCTTAATTTAATAAATTATTGTTAAAGAAGGACTTTTTATGCAAATATTACTTTTGACATATGGAAGGGCTTAAAACGTTACCTTTCCATATATCAAAAGTAATATTTGTAGAAAAGTCCTTCTTTAACAATAATTTATTTTCCCAAATAAATCAAATGGGAAAAATCTCCAAAAATCACAGAAAATCAATTTCGTCATGTAATCAAACATATTAAAAATTTAGACCCAAATTCTTCCCGGAATATCCAAAATAAATTTTTAACCCAAATACTTCATATTTACCATCAAAAATTCATAATAAAATTTCCACAGCTTGCAAAATTCTGAAAATTAAAACCCATCTCCAAAATCATGTTTTACTTAACCTAAAAATTTTCTATGGCAATCTGAAATCATAGATTCTAGGTTTTACATCAAAACCGTGCTAATTCATGTGCGTATTAATTAAAATAAATCAACATAATATAACTCAAGCATATCATCATCCATTTTATCACAAAAATGAATTTAAATCATAATTTTGAAACCATATAATCATAGAATGAAAATAGATATGGTATGAGATTATTATTCACCTTAAACTTGATAAGAAATTTGAGATTTTTTGTTGATTAATCCTCTCTAGCTTTTGATCCTTAGCTTTAGATTAAAATTCTCTTTTTCTTCTTGTTAATGGCCGGCTATATTTAATTTTCTGATTTGTGTTTGTGATCGTGAGAAAATGAAACATGAATGGACAAAAATGAGAGGTTATAGCCGTGTATAACAGATTGGATAATTTACTAATATGCCCATGTCTAGTTTAATTAACCAATAAACCAATTTAAAGCCCATTTATCTTGTTAATAAGCATGTCCCTAGATATAATTTATTCAAATCTCAATCTCCTTTTCATTGTTATTCTATTTAATTTTCTAATTAAATCTTCTGAATAATGTTATCAAAAATTAAGGATGTTACAGGCTCCACCCTTTAAAGAATTTCTTCCTCGAAATTCAGTAAGGACTAAATACTAACCATAGCAATCATCTGTAACAACTCCTAACAACTATACTAGTCTAACTTACTAGCAACTATCTATATAAATCTAATATAGACTTACCCTCAAAGCAGATCAGGATAAGTATCTCTAATCATGTCTTCTATCTCACAAGTACAGTCCTTCTTGTTGTCGCTCCACTGAAATTTCACCAACCCGACTGTCTTGTTCCTTAATCTTTTCTTATCTCTAGCTACAACCCGAACTGGTTGTCTAACAAAAGTCAAATTTGGCTCTACCACTAAGTCTTCCAACCATATCTGAGGAAAAGTAATTTCTAGATCATGCACATACTTGGGAAAATGAGACACATAAAATAAATTATGGACACCTGCCAAACTGCTTGGCAACTCTATTCTGCATGCGAGCTTTCCAATCCTCTTTATAATCTGGAATGGACCTACATATCTTGGGGCTAACTTCCCTGACTTTCCAAATTGTATCACACCCTCCATAGGTGATACCTTAATGAAAAGCTTATCTCCCACTGAGAATTCTAGGTCCTTCCGCCTCTTATCTGCATAACTCTTCTGTCTTGACAGAGCTTCCTTCGGATTAACTCAATCTTCTCTGACACCTCTCTAACTAGATATGGACCTAAGACTAACCTGTCTCCAGTCTCCAACCAACATGCTGGTGATTTGCATGGCCTTCCATACAATTTGCAATCGAACCTTTGCGAGTTTTGATTTTGTACTTAGTATTGTTGTGTTGTACATAGCACGAGCATAGCAACTACTTGATTATTATTAATATTTTGGCCCTTAGACCTTATTATAATATTACTGGATTTTCTGATATAAAGGTTTTGGTTATTGTAAGGAAAAAAACCCCGTTTGTGTTTATGTGCGGCGTGGTCTTACGAAATGCCTTTGATTTTAAAGGATTTTACAAGTTAACATCAATGAAATTCCTTGTGATTTAAGTTCTCACGCTGATTTTACCAGACTGACCCGGTCATGGTTTTCCTATAATGCACGGGTCAGACCGAGCATATTTCCAGGTTTAGATGGATATTTTGGAGCTTCAGAAGAGAAGCTAGAGGCCCAGAGACATATTCACGTAGATGATTATATTTCCATTGTATACATGGTTGTGTTTATCGGTAATTGTGAGGATAGGTTGTTATAACTGTCCGAGCTGAATAAGTTAGTAGACTCTGATTGATGTCTATATAAATATATAAATTATAGTTTTATTTTTGTGTAAAGTTTGTCATATAATATAGATTATTCGTCCAGCTGTGAGATTCTGTGTTGCTTAGTTTCTTCTTGTCTTCTTTTCTTTTTCCTAACTATCCGCTTTCCCATTCAATTTGGGTTAGACATGTGCAGTTTATTGTCAGCTTAAACTCTACGGAAAAGTAGGTCATTACAATGTGGTATCAGAGCCTAGGTTGAGCGAACACCTAGTCTTTAGTGGGGTTTACTCATTTGAGATAGGGTGAGTGAGACCCTATGATGAGTTTGAGAGTGTATATATATGAGAGCGTATTTTTTTTATAAAAATGTTTTGTATTGTGTTGTTTGATCTGTTGAGTGGCTTAAGAATTCTGGTCGATGCGTTTGGCTAACGTTATCGATAGGGATTTCCTAAACACTCGAACAAGACCAATTGATATAGTATTGTTTTAAATAGGTAAATGAAATAATTTTAGTTGGAAATATATTTTATAAAAGAATAATTTTTCATAGAAAATTAATATAGTTATTTTTGGTTGTGCTTGATTGTTAGGAACTGATAGTACTCCATCATTTTCATCTATGATTTGATCGGTCATGCTCGTCCATTTTTGGGCATTGACTATTGTCCATTGATCTATCTTAAATCTTCCTTTGGAAATCTAGATTGGGTGATAGGAATTTCGGGAACTTTGAAATGAATACCTTGTGAATTAAGTTTAATAATTTGAATATAAGGCGTTTGTTGATAATGTTGGGTTAAAAAATTTAATTTTTAATGGTTGTTTATTTATAAAGATAATCTTGAATATTTTAGAATGAATATTTTAGAATATCAAGATTGATTTGATAAATTTTAAGTTTTAATAAATGTTGTTTTATTAAGGGAATGTGGAATATTTGCATTGGTTTAATATAAAGGTTCGTTGTGATTGATTGGGGTTTTATAACAGAAGTCTATTAAAAAGAATGTTTAAACATTTCCAAAATAATACTTGAAGAATAATTTATATTAAAAAAGCTAGAATATTTTCACAATAAGTATTTGAGAATGATTTCCTTTAAAAGGAAATATTTTATAAATTTGATTTATAAAAATGTGTCTTATAAATAAAAAGGGATTCGAGAATTAAAATCTCGGTGATTTTCGAAAAATAGTTTTCATGGTTTACAGGTAAATAGTGGTAAATTGAAAATGTTCTTGGGATAAAATAAATATGGTTTTGATTTCGAAAAGTATGGTTTGATTTACTATAAAGTAAAGTGTATATTGTTATTTTAAATAATTTTAGAGAAAGAAAATAGTAATTTTATTTGAGATATCTTTAGGTCTTAAAGGGGTTTTTGGTGTACCAATATTTTGGAAAGTGCTTTTTTTAGAAATATATTTGAGTATAAATATCTCTGAAAAGTAATATTATAGAAAAATGGGCGTTTCCTTGGATTAGTTTGGAAATAAGTCCCGATTCGTTTTATGATGATCGAAATAATCTTCTAAGTGATGACCGGATGTTTGCTTAGGCGAACGGTATAGTGCATTGAGTAAATTATTCTCTTTGTCATTGTACGGTTGGGACGAGCTTGAATCCGGACGAATCCAAAAGTAAATTGGAAATTGATAGTTGATAAAACTATTTATTTGGAAATGTATTTGATATGGCTTTAGAAAGGAGATTTTGAAAAATTGGAAAAATATGTTTTAAGTTAACTAATTCGAGTGGCTCGAAAAAACTAAAAATGGGTAAGAGAGATTATCGGATGGTAAACGTTTCTCTTGAGTATTATCCTTTTTTGCAAGGAATGTATGATACTCTTTGGTAGCACCCAGTTCCTTGGTATAATTTTGGGGTTACTTGGGCTGTATATATATATATATTTGTTATGGATTAATATATATAACATCATTTCAAAAAGTTGTTGAAATAAATATCCAGGTGTTTGACACTTAAGTTTCCAAATATAAGGTATCGTTTCAAAAAGTGTTTTGAATATAAACCGGGTGTTTAAAATTTTTGGTTAAGTTAACTAAAAATTAAAAATTTTGAATTTAATAGTGGGGTGTACTCCTGTAACAATGTAGAGTGTTTTATAAGTTTTACAAAAATCCAATGGAATTATATGAAATGTTTTTCATGAATATTTAATGAGAACAGAATCGGTATTAGAAATAACAAATTAAATAAGTGCGAAGGTGGACACAAATCATTTCTTTTTCCATATAGTTTTGATCTAATATTTGAGTACAAGGCTTTGAGTTGTTTTAAACTATTCCAAATAAGGATGTATTACTCGATTTTTGTTAGCGAGCACTTGGTGAGGGTTCTCGATATGAAACCAAGGTTTTCTATCATAGCTATAGCTATGTAAGGAGAGCAGAGATCCCTAACCAAGGAGCTTAATCGGGGTCCGCACTTGAAAATCAGGTGAACGATACTAGATTGGAAGTGTGTATTCGAGTAGTGATCGAATCAGATTCTGTATGTGAATGGTCTATAGACATCATGCGGGCTTATAAACAGTTATGAATATTCTTATGCTGGAATTTTGCGGACGAAATTCTTTTTAGGGTAGAAGAATGTAACGACCCAGGATTTCAGTTATTTGCCTTTGGGATATTTAATTAATTTTAAATATTGAAAAGTTAATTTTATAGGTTAAATAACTTTTATTTCAAATACAATGATTTATTGGATAAATTAATTGTTAAAATTTAAATAATTGAGACCTTGGATTTTTATCTGGATAAAATGATTTGAAAGCTTATTAAACTTCTATTAATAAGCATAAAGGTAATAAAACTTTAAATTTGATTTTAAAAGTGATTTAATTAATTTTGGAAATTTACTCGTTTTAATTAACGAGTGAAAATAACCTTCCGGGACACAGTCTCGGATTTCGATGAAACCTTTGTCATTTAGTCCGTAATAATGAATTAAAATACACCGTCAAAATTTCATAGCGATCAGACATATCATTTGATCATAAAGAATAGAAAATTTAATTTAATAATTGGGTTCAAATAGCTATCTTCTACATACGATTGAATTGGGGCTTGAGACTTGTTCCATTACGTTCGAAAAAGGGGTATAACATCAGTAACGCCAAGCGGCACGCCTCGATCGGGGTTCAAAATCAATATCTAGATATTTTGGAATTTTAAATATACATATTATTGCCTTCATTTCACATCAACCACAGAACTTACCAGCTCAGCCACCCCATCAACCTATAGCCACCCTAGTCAATATACATAGGACACAAGCATCATTTCACCCAGGCATCCATGCATATTTCTTTTACTTGCTTCGAGCCATTTCTATTCTTCTCCTTGCTCTCTATCTTCTAAAAAAAATTAGTTCATCTTGTTTTAAAAATCCATATCTCCTGATCTAAGCAAAACCATCCAAACCCACCAAAATGAAAGTTATTCGTGATCGAATCTAGTTTGTTCTAAAAATAGTTTCGTGGATTTTCATTGAGTGGGTTGAGAGATATCTGCAAATTACAGTAAATGGTCGAGAAAACGACCGTTTTTAACGATTACGGATTGGCGAACGGAGGGTACGGATGGGTTCGTATCGACGAATGTGGATTTTTAGAAGCGTTCGCATGACTTTTAGTGGTTTGGTTTGTCCTAGGGGAGGAGAAGGTCGAAAATCGCTTAAATAATAATTTTCGGCGAACCGGTGGTCGAGAGGTCGAGTGGAGATGATGAAAAGGAGCGTTAGGTTGAGGCGGAAGTCATGACTGTGGCCGATTTTGGATTGGGGCTTTGGATTGGTAGGGATTGTTCGTATTATGGTTTAAGAGCACAGTTTGGGGTGGTGTTCGAGTTTTGTCGACTATGGCATAGTGGGGCGATCGAGTCGTGGTGTGCATATCAGGAAAAAGGCATAGGGTGTGGTGGTCCTTTAAGAGATGGTGGCGAGGCAAAATGTGGAATGTTGAGGGTGTATGTACTCGATTCCGTGAGCGATGTGTTCCAAGTTTTGAATTTTTTTGGGTCGAATGGATTTTCGATCGGCAAGGTAGGGGAGAGTGGCGATGGTGTTGGAAGGACGAGCAAGGCGAGGTGGAGTTGTGGACGTTGGAGTGGTGATGACCGATGGGGTTGTGGTTGGTGCAAGGGATGACCGATGGGGTTGTGGTTGAGACTTGTTCCATTACGTTCGAAATAGGGGTATAACATCAGTAACGCCAAGCGGCACGCCTCGATTAGAGTTCGAAATCAATATCTAGATATTTTGGAATTTTAAATATACATATTATTGCCTTCATTTCTGATGCAGCGCAACCTTCATTTCTCAAAGGCATAAGTCGTGACCAAGCCTTGCGACCTAACGTAGAAGTTGTAGGTCGTCTACGACCTAAGGAGCCACGTGAGGAAGAGCTACGACTTAACGGGGGAGGGTTACGACTTAACCAAGTCAGGGAGAAAAGGCTACGACCTAACAAAGAGGCTAGCGAGTTAGCAGTGTGTGAGGATTGGCTGGGAGCTGAAGTGTTAGGTCGCGAGCGACCTAACGTATTTTTTAAGTCGGAGCTACGACCTACCAGCCTGAAGGAAAAAGAGATACGACTTAACTTGTTTTTAACTCGTGTACGACTTAACGAGTTGGAACTAAGGTCGCATGAAGAGGGTTCAGATGCTATGTTCTTAAGTCGCGAGGTTTTAAGTCGTACAGACTTAGGTCGCGGAGTTAGGCTTCTTAAGTCGCAAAGTCTCATCTTAAGTCGCGAAGCCCTGGATGCCGTTGATGTGTCTGCCGAGTTAATCTCTGTCTTTGATTCCCTTAAAGACGTTGATTCCTGATGCCGCTTTTGTTTTTAGGTCGCAAAGCTACGGATGCCGTCCATTCTTTAAGTCGCTGAAGTATGAAGACCGTTGATCTTTTTAAGACGTTGATTTGGGATACCGCTTATGTTTTAAGTCGCTGAAGCTCTGGAGGCCGTAGATTCTTATGCCGAGTTAATCTAAAACCATTGATTCCTTAAGTCGTGAAGAAGCTTCTATTAAGTCGCCTGTTTTAGGTCGTAGGTCGCTCACGACCTAAGTGTTGTTGTAATTACCATTTGTTAAGTCGAAAGCTGTGTGTATTGTAAGTCGTATGCCGACCTATACTAAGTCGTCTGTTTTCATAAGTCGTCTGTTGTAAGTCGAATGGTCTGTATTTTGTAAGGTGTAAGGCGGAGGTATTGTTAAGTCGTTATGTTGTAACTGTTTGGGCTTAAGTCGAGTACGACTTATGTTAGGTCGAGACTGTTAGCTCGGAACCGACTTAGGAGATGTAATTTTTGTTGTTTTTTTTGTGTGAGTTGTAAAATGCCTATAAATAGGCCGAGTCTCTCATTTGTAAAAGGTTGTTGAATTTGAATAAAATTCTCTTTTGTTAGCTTTGTGCTTTCAATTTAAATTGGTAGTTGAGTGTAATCTCCTATCTCCTCTTTCGGATAATCGAGTGCGCTCGATTCAACGATTGTAGAAGCCGATTCGCGGAATCAAGTGCGCTTGATCAACGCTTGAAGAATTGAAGATCTTTGAACCCGGTATCGTGCGCGATCAACGAGTTCGGGATAGCTAGAATTCGGTATTTTCGGATCAACGAATTTGGGCATTTCAGTATCTTCCAATCCACCGATTACTACTTTCACCGATCGAAGATTGTTTAGTTTAATCCGCTGCGTCAGTTTTGGTATCAGAGCTTTTTCTAGCCAATCATAGCTGGATCGAGACTTGGAGCCTAATCATTTTGAAGTTGAAGTTGTTTGGCCGAGAGGAAGAAGTGTTCGACTTTATATCGAAGATTGATTAATCGAATTTGTATTGGAAGCCGAAACTTTGTCCATCGTGTTCATCGCGATTTGCTACAAAGTGGAAGTTTTCGATCCGTTTCATTTTGGATCAAAATCCGAAAAGTGTTTGAATTTTGAAGTGTTGAAGAGATTGGAAGATTTCAAGTATGCCGCCAAGAAGAGCTAATCGACACCAAAACGTAGAAGCTTTGTATCGAAGAGAAGAAGCCGATGAGATGGAGCAAAGAATCAATGAAAACTTTAGTGAAAAGCTTAACGAAGGAATTGGTCGGTTAGAGAAGCTTATGACGGAGATGAATCAAAATCGGAGAAGGGTTTCACCTGAATCTAACCATGGGGGTAGTAGAGTCTCGCCACATTCCAATCGAGACAGAAGTGTTGAAAATGATCAAGGGTGTGGGAGGAACGTGAATGATCGTGAACGGAGGAATGTAGATAGAAGGGATGATGGTGGAAGACGTAATGGTAGTAGAGATGTGGGTGGACGAGATAGACAACGATATACATCTGATTTTGAAGAGGAGTATGATGGTGGTAGTGTTCGAGGACAAGGACGAGGACAAGGAAGAAATTACTCTGAGTATGATCACAAGTGGGAGTCGGGGATGAAGACTGAAATTCCTGAATTCAAAGGTGGTATGCAAGCGGAGGAGTTTCTAGATTGGGTGGCTAATGTTGAAGAGATTTTTGACTTTAAAGAAGTTCCAGAACATCGTAGAGTGAAGTTGGTTGCTACGAGGTTGAGGGGTAGAGCTTTGGCATGGTGGCAGCAGACCAAACTTACACGTGATCGGATGGGAAAGTCAAAAGTTGAATCTTGGGAGAAGATGAAGAAATTGATGAAAGCAACGTTCTTACCATACAATTATCAATCTTTGATGTATCAACGTTTGCAGAACTTGAGGCAGGGCACGAAGACAGTTAATGACTATGCTGATGAATTTTACCAACTGATTGCTCGAAATGATATTATGGAGACGGAAGAACAACTGACAGCTAGATTTGTTGGGGGACTACGAATGCAGATCCAGGATATGGTTAATATGTTCGATCCAAGATCTGTAGCAGAGGCACATCAGAAAGCGTTGGCTTGGGAGAAGCAGGGACGACGAGGAGGTGGTGTGTTTACTAGTTCCAACAATCAAATGAAGGGTGTTAGTGGAAGTTCTAATGTGTCTAAACCTTTCAGTAAACCGGTGGTGAAGGAGGCTGAGAAGGCAAGGGTTAACAATGGTTTCAAATGTTACAATTGTCAGGAATTGGGTCATAAAAGTAATGAATGTCCAAAGCCGAAGAAGAGAGCTATGATAGTTGAGGTTGAGGATGAAGAAGCTGAATGCTCTAATTCTTTACCAGTTGAGGAGGAAGACTTACTGTCGGGAGATGACGGGTGCGCATTGATGATGAGGAGAAGTTGTTTAACACCGAAGCAAGAGGAGGAAAGTAGTTGGTTGAGGAACAATATCTTTCAATCTACATGCACTATTCTGGGAAGAGTTTGTAAATTTGTTATTGATGCTGGGAGTTGTGATAATATTATCTCTACAGAAGCGGTGAAGAAGTTGGAGTTGAAAACCGAGAAACATCCTAAACCGTACAAGTTAGCTTGGTTGAGGAAGGGTGGTGAAGTGAAAGTTGGACGTAGAGCTTGTGTGAAGTTTTCAATTGGGAAGAAATACAAAGATGAAATCTGGTGTGATGTCGTAGATATGGACGTTTGTCATTTGTTGCTTGGGAGACCGTGGAAGTATGATCGAGTTGTGTAGCATGACGGACGGACCAACAGTTACAGTTTCATGTTCGAAGGCACAAAGATTACTCTAGTTCCAAAGAAGCGACAACAGGAGGAAAACAAGTTGGAGGAGATTGAAGAGCTCAAAACTTTGTTATCGTTGAAGGAGTTTGTGAAGGAAGTAGAGGAGGAACCTGAAGTGTTTTTGTTAATTGGGCGAGAGAGCAGTGAAGAGGTTGAGATTCCAGAAGAAGTTAAACCAGTTTTGAAATAATTTGACGATGTATTTCCAGAGGAGTTACCAACGGAGTTGCCACCGTTGAGGGATATTCAACATCAGATAGATCTTGTTCCAGGTGCTGTGTTGCCACACAGACCACATTATCGAATGAGTCCGAAGGAACATGAAGAGTTGCGGAGGCAGGTAGAGGAATTGCTTGAACAGGGGCGTGTGTAGGAGAGTTTAAGTCCTTGTGCTGTACCAGCTTTATTGGTACCCAAAAAGGATGGAACGTGGAGGATGTGCACCGATAGTAGAGCATTGAATAAGATTACTGTGAGATACAGGTTTCCGATGTCGAGGTTGGATGACTTACAAGATCAAATAAGCGGAGCTACTATCTTTTCGAAGATTGATTTGAAGAGCGGATATCATCAAATTCGTATCAGACCAGGTGATGAGTGGAAGACTGTTTTTAAAACTAGGGAGGGTCTATACGAATGGTTGGTAATGCCATTTGGCTTATCAAATGCGCCAAGTACATTTATGCGAGTGATGAATCAGATTTTTAGACCATTCATTGGGAAGTTCGTGGTGGTGTATTTTGATGATATTCTGATTTACAGTGGGAGTCCAGAGGAACATTTGAATCATCTTAGAGAAGTGCTGATGGTATTGCGACAAGAACAATTCTATGCTGCAACGAAGAAATGCGTGTTCATGACGCATAGCGTTTTATTTCTGGGATATGTTGTATCAGAAAGAGGAATACAGGTTGACCAAAGTAAAGTCGAAGCAATTAGAGATTGGCCGCAGCCCAAGACGATAACGGAAGTTCGTAGTTTTCACGGGTTGGCTTCATTCTATCGAAGGTTTATACCACACTTTAGTAGTGTGATGGCACCTGTTACTGATTGCATGAAGGGTAAACAGTTTGCATGGACGGAGGAAGCCGGTGTTGCTTTTGAGCGAATCAAAGAACTTTTGACGTCTGCACCAATTCTAATATTACCAGATTTTCAGTTAGTGTTTGAACTACATACTGATGCATCCAAGGTTGGAATTGGAGGAGCGTTGAGTCAGAAGGGATGTCCAATTGCATATTTCAGTGAGAAGTTGTCAGGAGCAAAGATGAGGTACAGTACGTATGATGTGGAATTCTATGCTGTTGTACAATCTATTAAACACTGGAGACACTATCTATTTCAGAAGGAGTTTGTTTTGTATACTGATCATGAAGCATTGAAGCATTTGCAAGGGCAAGACAAGATTTCAGCGAGACATGCATCGTGGATTGCATATCTGCAACAATTTACATTTGTTGTGAAACATAAGTCGGGAGTGACAAATCGTGTTGCGGATGCGTTGAGTAGAAGAAATCACTTGTTAACTACATTGAAGGTTGAAATGACGGGGTTTGAAATATTGCCAGAATTATTTACCGATGACCCTTACTTTGCAAAGTTTATTGATAAAGTCAAGGAGGGAGAGACGGATGAGTTCGTGATGGTAGAAGGTTTCTTTTTAAAGGAAATCGATTGTGCATACCGGAGGGTAGTCTGAGAATGAAGATTATCAAGGAGTTACACGAAGAGGGACATGTTGGGAGAGACCGTACATTATAGTTGATTTCACAATCCTACTTTTGGCCATCAATGAGGAAGGAGGTAGAGAGGTTTGTGGAGCGTTGTCATATTTGTCAGGTTTCGAAAGGAACTGCAACTAATGCTGGGTTATATATGCCGTTACCTGTACCAATTAAACCGTGGGTTGATGTGAGTATGGACTTCGTGTTGGGATTACCGAGGACACAGCGTGGTAATGATTCCATTTATGCGGTAGTTGACCGATTCTCGAAAATGGCACATTTTATCGCTTGTAAGAAGACCGCGGTTGCTGTTCATGTTGCTCAGTTGTTTTTCAAAGAGATATATCGACTTCATGGATTGCCAGAATCGATTGTTTCAGACAGGGATACACGTTTTCTGAGTCATTTTTGGCTAAGTTTGTGGAAGATGGTAGGAACGAAGCTGAAGTTTAGTAGTGCTTATCATCCACAGACAGATGGACAGACTGAGGTGGTAAACAGATCGTTGGGAAACTTGTTAAGGTGTCTCGTTCAAGATAATCTGAAGAGTTGGGATGTGAAGTTATGCCAGGCAGAATTTGCTCATAATCATGCTGTGAATCGAAGTACTGGGTTCAGTCCATTCCAGATTGTCTATTCGAGCTTACCGAAAGGACCGTTGGATTTAACGGTGATACCACACTCAAAGGGGACAATTAAGAAAGCTGCTGATTTTGTTGAAGGGCTGACGGAATGTCATAAAATCGTTCAAGAACGATTAGAGAAAGCAAATGAGAAGTATAAACAATCTGCAGATTTGAAACGACGAAATGTTGAGTTTAATGAAGGAGATATGGTTTATGCAGTGTTAACAAAAGATCGTTTTCCAGTAGGCGCTTATAACAAGCTGAAAGCCAGGAGAATTGGTCCGGTGGAAGTTGTGAAACGAATCAATGAAAATGCTTATAAATTGAAGCTGCCAGTTGATGTGTATACGTCTGATGTGTTCAATGTTAAACATCTCGTACCATATCACGGAGATGAACGAGCTGGTAGAGAAGAATTTACAAATTCGAGGTCGAATTTTTCTCAACCTGGGGAGGATGATGCAGCGCAACCTTCATTTGTCAAAGGCATAAGTCGTGACCAAGCCTTGCGACCTAACGTAGAAGTTGTAGGTCGTCTACGACCTAAGGAGCCACGTGAGGAAGAGCTACGACTTAACGGGGGAGGGTTACGACTTAACCAAGTCAGGGAGAAAAGGCTACGACCTAACAAAGAGGCTAGCGAGTTAGCAGTGTGTGAGGATTGGCTGGGAGCTGAAGTGTTAGGTCGCGAGCGACCTAACGTATTTTTTAAGTCGGAGCTACGACCTACCAGCCTGAAGGAAAAAGAGATACGACTTAACTTGTTTTTAACTCGTGTATGACTTAACGAGTTGGAACTAAGGTCGCATGAAGAGGGTTCAGATGCTATGTTCTTAAGTCGCGGGGTTTTAAGTCGTACAGACTTAGGTCGCGGAGTTAGGCTTCTTAAGTCGCAAAGTCTCATCTTAAGTCGCGAAGCCCTGGATGCCGTTGATGTGTCTGCCGAGTTAATCTCTGTCTTTGATTCCCTTAAAGACGTTGATTCCTGATGCCGCTTTTGTTTTTACGTCGCAAAGCTACGGATGCCGTCCATTCTTTAAGTCGCTGAAGTATGAAGACCGTTGATCTTTTTAAGACGTTGATTTGGGATACCGCTTATGTTTTAAGTCGCTGAAGCTCTAGAGGCCGTAGATTCTTATGCCGAGTTAATCTAAAACCATTGATTCCTTAAGTCGTGAAGAAGCTGCTATTAAGTCGCCTGTTTTAGGTCGTAGGTCGCTCATGACCTAAGTGTTGTTGTAATTACCATTTGTTAAGTCGAAAGCTGTGTGTATTGTAAGTCGTATGCCGACCTATACTAAGTCGTCTGTTTTCATAAGTCGTCTGTTGTAAGTCGAATGGTCTGTATTTTGTAAGGTGTAAGGCGGAGGTATTGTTATGTCGTTATGTTGTAACTGTTTGGGCTTAAGTCGAGTACGACTTATGTTAGGTCGAGACTGTTAGCTCGGAACCGACTTAGGAGATGTAATTTTTGTTGTTTTTTTTGTGTGAGTTGTAAAATGCCTATAAATAGGCCGAGTCTCTCATTTGTAAAAGGTTGTTGAATTTGAATAAAATTCTCTTTTGTTAGCTTTGTGCTTTCAATTTAAATTGGTAGTTGAGTGTAATCTCCTATCTCCTCTTTCGGATAATCGAGTGCGCTCGATTCAACGATTGTAGAAGCCGATTCGCGGAATCAAGTGCGCTTGATCAACGCTTGAAGAATTGAAGATCTTTGAACCCGGTATCGTGCGCGATCAACGAGTTTGGGATAGCTAGAAATCGGTATTTTCGGATCAACGAATTTGGGCATTTCAGTATCTTCCAATCCACCGATTACTACTTTCACCGATCGAAGATTGTTTAGTTTAATCCGCTGCGTCAATTTCACATCAACCACAGAACTTACCAGCTCAGCCACCCCATCAACCTATAGCCACCCTAGTCAATATACATAGGACACAAGCATCATTTCACCCAGGCATCCACGCATATTTCTTTTACTTGCTTCGAGTCATTTCTATTCTTCTCCTTGCTCTCTATCTTCTAAAAAAAATTAGTTCATCTTGTTTCAAAAATCCATATCTCCTGATCTAAGCAAAATCATCCAAACCCACCAAAATGAAAGTTATTCGTGATCGAATCTAGTTTGTTCTAAAAATAGTTTCGTGGATTTTCGTTGAGTGGGTTGAGAGATATCTGCAAATTACAGTAAATGGTCGAGAAAACGACCGTTTTTAACGATTACGAATTGGCGAACGGAGGGTACGGATGGGTTCATATCGACGAATGTGGATTTTTAGAAGCGTTCGCATGACTTTTAGTGGTTTGGTTTGTCCTAAGGGAGGAGAAGGTCGAAAATCGCTTAAAAAATAATTTTCAGCGAACCGGTGGTCGAGAGGTCGAGTGGAGATGATGAAGAGGAGCGTTAGGTTGAGGCGGAAGTCGTGACTGTGGCCGATTTTGGATTGGGGCTTTAGATTGGTAGGGATTGTTCGTATTATGGTTTAAGAGCACAGTTTGGGGTGGTGTTCGAGTTTTGTCGACTGTGGCATAGTGGGGTGATCGAGTCGTGGTGCGCATATCAGGAAAAAGGCATAGGGTGTGGTGGTCCTTTAAGAGATGGTGGCGAGGCAAAATGTGGAATATTGAGGGTGTATGTACTCGATTCCGTGAGCGATGTGTTCCAAGTTTTGAATTTTTTTGGGTCGAATGGATTTTCGATCGGCAAGGTAGGGGAGCGTGGCGATGGTGTTGGAAGGACGAGCAAGGCGAGGTGGAGTCGTTAACGTTGGAGTGGTGATGACCGATGGGGTTGTGGTTGGTGCAAGGTGCACGCGTGCATGTTTTTTCTCCTGGAAATTTCGTTCCAGTGGTATTAGGGAGGAACGCCTCGATCGGGTTGATATTCCCTGATTTGTTGATATGACCTGATTGAATGATTGAATTGTTGATATTCCGTGATTTGTGATGCTGTGTGATATATTCTGATTTGTGTGTGATCTGTACTGTAGTTTGTTTATCTGGGATGAATGTAATATATTATCTGTAATTTATATATCAGTGATTTGTGTACAAAAGATAAGCCTTATAGTTATACCGCTTATCAACTATATTTCTGTATTTTGAATCTGTGATGATTGAATGATGTTGCACTACTATGTGAAACCCCTGGACCACACTTTTACACACACAAATATGGAGTCCACGAGGAAATCGGTTAAGTCACAGATGATTTAAATTTAATATTTTTGAAATTGAAATTTTAATTTCAATTGAGTTTGGAATATGGATTTGGGTTAAATGTTAAAGCTTTTGAAAAGAAGTTTTAAGATAAAAAAAATTAGTTCATCTTGTTTCAAAAATCCACATCTCCTGATCTAAGCAAAATCATCCAAACCCACCAAAATGAAAGTTATTCGTGATCAAATCTAGTTTTTTCTAAAAATAGTTTCATGGATTTTCATTGAGTGGGTTGAGAGATATCCGCAAATTACAGTAAATGGTCGAGAAAACGACCGTTTTTAACGATTACAGATTGGCGAATGGAGGGTACGGATGGGTTCGTATCGACGAATATGGATTTTTAGAAGCATTCGCATGACTTTTAGTGGTTTGGTTTGTCCTAGGGGAGGAGAAGGTCGAAAATCGCTTAAAAAATAATTTCCGGCGAACCGGTGGTCGAGAGGTCGAGTGGAGATGATGAAGAGGAGCGTTAGGTTGAGGCGGAAGTCGTGACTGTGGCCGATTTTGGATTGGGGCTTTGGATTGGTAGGGATTGTTCGTATTATGGTTTAAGAGCACAGTTTGGGGTGGTGTTTGAGTTTTGTCGACTGTGGCATAGTGGGGTGATCGAGTCGTGGTGCGCATATCAGGAAAAAGGCATAGGGTGTGGTGGTCCTTTAAGAGATGGTGGCGAGGCAAAATGTGGAATATTGAGGGTGTATGTACTCGATTCCGTGAGCGATGTGTTCCAAGTTTTGAATTTTTTTGGGTCGAATGGATTTTCGATCGGCAAGGTAGGGGAGAGTGGCGATGGTGTTGGAAGGACGAGCAAGGCGAGGTGGAGTCGTGGACGTTGGAGTGGTGATGACCGATGGGGTTGTGGTTGGTGCAAGGTGCACGCGTGCATGTTTTTTCTCCTGGAAATTTCGTTCCAGTGGTATTAGGGAGGAACGCCTCGATCGGGTTGATATTCGCTGATTTGTTGATATGACCTGATTGAATGATTGAATTGTTGATATTCCTTGATTTGTGATGTTGTGTGATATATTCTGATTTGTGTGTGATCTGTACTGTAGTTTGTTTATCTGGGATGAATGTAATATATTATCTGTAATTTATATATCAGTGATCTGTGTACAAAAGATAAGCGTTATAGTTATACCGCTTATCAACTATATTTCTGTATTTTGAATCTGTGATGATTGAATGATGTTGCACTACTGTGTGAAACCCCTGGACCACACTTTTACACACACAAATATGGAGTTCACGAGGAAATCGGTTAAGTCACAGATGATTTAAATTTAATAT
This sequence comes from Allium fistulosum, assembly GCA_030737815.1. Classification (NCBI taxonomy): domain Eukaryota; kingdom Viridiplantae; phylum Streptophyta; class Magnoliopsida; order Asparagales; family Amaryllidaceae; genus Allium; species Allium fistulosum. Next base: position 815,078,442 of record CM060901.1, on the reverse strand, counting down.
TTTTGAAATTGAAATTTTAATTTCAATTGAGTTTGGAATATGGATTTGGGTTAAATATTAAAGCTTTTGAAAAGAAGTTTTAAGATAAAAGTTATTTTGAATAACTTGGTAAAGTTTTCAATTTAAATAATTTAATTTAATTTGAATTCAAAAATTTGGAATTGAATTCTATGTTTGGAAATTATGGTCAAAGAAGTTATAAATGTGTTCATATGAATTTAAACCATTTTAAAAGTATGGTTTTGAGAATTTGAATGTAACCCAAGGACTTTAACTTGTATAAAAGAATCAGATTTTCCTAAATGAAAACTATTTGTTTTCAAATGATAAAAGCTTTCATATAAGAAATGAAATTCCAATTTAAGTTAAAGGAATTTCAAGTTTAAATTGAAAAATGGTTTTCCAAGTTATGAGTGAATTCTTTTTGAAAGCTATAAGTTAAATCTTTGATTTAAAGATTTAACGAGTTAATCCATGTTGAAATGGAAATCGATTTGAAAATCTGTGAATAAATCTTTGTGAAACTGGGTGAACTTTGTGAAATGAATCTTTTTGTGTAAAAGATTAAAATGGTAATTTGTTTATACCATTTGAAAGAGAAGTTTTGGGTAATAAGTTGTGACTTAACTGAAATCCCAATATCCATATGTTTTAAAATATTGCGCTCATTATTCGGTTTAGCCGGGAGAGGACCTTTGTGTCATATGACCCATTTCGAATAATGATACGTCGTATATGGATAGCATTTTAAGACCGGTGGTGAAGACTGGATATTTTCGAAAACGAAAGGACAACTCGTCGAATGTCTCTGCACCGACTGGTCCCCGGTATAGAGATTTTATCATCCTTTGTGATGGGAAGTCCGGACGTGATTAGAAAATTATCCGGATTTGCAAGGGCTTCTTCGGAAGTGCCTTTGGTTCTGTTCGAACCCGAAACAGACTTGTATGGTTACATGTTTGACATTACATTTTGAGATATAAAGCAGATTTCTTTCAAATACATTTCTGTTGGTGGCGGAGAATTTATTCTCTTAGCTTAACACCCTTCTCTGAGATGTACGAGCTCAGAGGTTATGTAGTTGAGGGTTATCAGCGATATACTCCCAATTTGGTAATGTGGCATGTTGAGTGTTGCTGTGTGTTGATCATTTATTGATCATTTGTGATCAAAGTATGGCTTTGTGAAAAAGCGTAGCTTTGTGGACGAGACCTCATCGAACCTCACAGACCGGAAATGGTCGAAACAGGAATGATGCGACAAGGTTATGAGGGTCGCGCCTCATTTCCTTCTGGAAAAGGGTGGTATCATGGTATGGAGCCCAGATACTTACTCATGTGGACACACTTTATTTATTATGTATGATGTTGGTATAGAGAGCTCTCGGATAAAGGTCCCAAAGTACCGGGGGATGGCATATTCGTGAGTTACCTGTTACAAGGGTAACTCGGCCTTGTGTTGGCAGAGAGCTAGTTAGTTCTCGGGACGTCCAGCCAGAGGCGATCCCATGTGGCGGTAGGAAGTTCCTTAGCCTGACCATTTGTTGGAAATCCATCTTCCAATACGAACCTTGTATGGTTTTAGTTGTAGAACCTGCCATTTACTTATGGTGGCGCCCCATTGTTTAGATGGTAGCTATAGTAGGCATACGATACTGGTCGTATGTTGGCTAAGATTAATATTATACTTTTGAAATGTTTTTCTGCACTATGCACTAATAATAATAATCCAATGATTTGGCATAGTAAGCATGTTTGACTATCATAAGAAGAAATCTCCTCCAATTCTGCGTTTGCATTGTGTGTGTGGCGGGAGGTCTTATGGTAGTTTCATTTTCCAAAAGCATTGCGGATTTCAATGTTTAAAACTCTTTTGTTGTTGTTTAAAGATAAACTGTTTTTGTTACTCACACCAGTCCCACGACTGACCTGGAGTTTATTGTTCCCTTCCTAAACTCTAGGTGCACAACATTTTCCACACGGGCAGTCAAGAGTTGGGTTTTTCAGATATTCAGGTTAGTAGATTATCTGGAGCTAGTTCAATTCTTGAAGTTCATGGACCGACGTTGCTTATCTTGGAGCATTCTATTGGAGACATTCTATCTGCTGCTAGTGTTATCTATTTTCTTTCCGCTGCTATTTCTTGTATCATATCTCTGATATTGTTGTATCATATTGATATCATTGTTGTATATCATTCTGGATATTGTATTCATTTGAGTTGTATATGATATCATCTATCTTTATTCCGTTGTGTTGTTATACTTAATGGTGTTATAAGCTCCGGAGAACCAGATTCGGCGTTTGAATCTACGGCATTTGAGTACAAGTGAAGTACGGGTGCCGATTTTCGAAGGTCGAGTTTTTGGATCTTTACATTTGGTATCAGAGCTGAGGGTAGAACTTTAGCTCAGGAGTATAACACATTAAGTAGCTCATTAGAGATAGGGTGAAGTATACCCTAGAATGAGTAATCCTTAAGATATCTGTCCGTACGCCTCAGTAAATTCTCTTGCTATCCACTGATAGTAAGTATGAGTGCAAGAAGAGGATGAGATAGGGGACATGGGAATACGACTATAAATGGTCAATACCCTGTAACAACAAGGAAGTAATCTTTTCTCTTTCAATCTCTTTTGTTCAACATCTTTTCTCAATTCTGTAACGACCTGACTTTCTATGCCCAGAAAGTCGCATCATTATGAAGAAAGAAAGGGGTGAGAAAAGAGAAAAGAAAAGAAGAAAGAAAGAAACAACAACAACGATCTCACAGCGGAACGAATAAATTATATTAATAACATAAACTATTACATAGTATACAACAATTTACAGAGTTACACAGCATATACATTACTTACTAGACAGTTATAAACATCTGTCTAGACATTACAACTCAAATACCAGACAAGACACTATCACAGATATCAACACAGCGGAATACTATATCTACGAACGCCGAAGCCTCCTGCTCCATTGCTCCTCCAGAATATTCGTCAAAGCTAAACCTGAATCCCTTGGCTACTCGTAAAAATTTGAGTACCCAAGAGTTTATAAAACAGAAATAAACACTTGGGTCAGACATGGGTCTGGTGTGAGTAAACGGGTTAAAATTGTTTAACTTCAAAACCTTTTGAAAACAAAGGTATCACGTAAGACTTCCCACACATAAACATGGAAAAGTTTTTACCTTATGCTAACCAAAACATTTGATAGGAAATCCAGTTATATTATAATAGGGTCTAGGGTTTTCAAGTAAAATACAGAAATAGCTGAAATGCTTACATCTCACATTCCAACATAGTTGGGCACAACTAATACGTACGGCATTTATTGGAGTTTGGATTCCATACAATGGCAGGGCTACTGGGGTACCGCCCGTCACAGTACGTGGCCTAGATCACTGTACCGAGGATCACTCCCGACCCCCTGCAACACAAAGCCGGAACCATCCCTTACTGGATAGTCCCGAACAAGACAATCCCGTAGTTGGCGCGACCAACCACACACTAAGCCGAATAAAAGAAAAGGGACCTCTAGACAGGGATCTATCTTGCTCTCAGTGGGTGCTACCCACGAAACCTTGCTGCACCTCCCCTGTTTTAGCCATTCCCGGTTGATGAGGCTTGAGGTTACGATTACCTTTAATCAGAACATATCACTTAGAATGCTCATCGTCCGCCTGACGATGTGCTGAAAGCATTCAATCCATACAAGTTCGTTCCGGGTTCGAACGAAACCGAAGGCATTATCTCGTTACACTCGTTTTGGAATCACCCTCAGAGTTAACGACAATAACCCTTGCACTCTGAATCTTCATCTTCACTTGAGATTCACGACCTATCGTTAATTTGGATCGATGTGGTATTCGGGTCTCCAGACCTGGAATACCGGTATACGGAAACCCGATCCCGGTCTCATCGAAATCCAAAACGTATCTTTTAAGGCCAAGTTGTTTAAAGGTTTAAACAATTTAACTTATCTATACAGATAGATAATTCACAAGTCACAATTGATAATCACATTAACATTTAAACAGATGATTCATAATCAAATAGGTAATCCATATCAACATCACAATAGTTAATCTATATTACCATCATAATACAACCAAGCATTCATACCACACAACATTACTTATCTCATTTCTGAGATTACATCCATTCAGATAATCAATGTCATCCATTCTTATATAAGCAATGACTTACTTAATCACAACATAATTAATTTAAAATGAATTAAATTAACTATCTCTATCTTTAATTAATTTAAAGTGAATTAAATTAATTACTTCTTCTCTTAATTAATTTAAAATAAATTAAATTAATTACTTCATCATAAATCTTACTTATATAATCATTAATTAATTACAAATAAATTAATTAATCTTTCTCTAATTATCCATTTAATTAATCACCTTGATTAATTATACTTTAATTACATTTAAGTAATTATCCTTAATTAATTTTCACAAATTAATTATTCTTAACCAATACAGTAATTAACCTTTAATTACTTCATTAATTAATTAATTAATTATAATCAATTACTTTAATTCTTAATTAATTACAATTAATCACTTATCATTTGATTAATTAATCTTAATTAATCAACTCTTAATCACATCATTAATTAATTATAAACTAATGACCCTTAATTATATCTTTAATTATTTATTTTAATTAAATTAATTACATTAAGTAATTTATCTTAATTTAACCACAATTATTAATCACCTTTGATTAATCTAATCCAGTAATTAACTTCCCTTAATTACTTCCATTAATTAATTACCTTTTAATTAATTACCTTAACAAATAATTAATTACCTTATTAATTAATCTTAATCCTTTATTAAATATATTTTTTAATTAATAACACTAGGTAATTAACCTTAATTAGTTATCTAAGTAATTAATCCTTAATTACCTTTCATTAATTACTTCCAAAAGGTAATCATTCTTTTTAATTAATTACATTTAGTAATTACACCTTAATTACTTATACTAAGTAATTGACTTAATTAACTATATTAAGTCATTAACACTTAATCAAATTCAAAGTTTATCCTCAATTAATTACCTTAATTAATTAACTTAATTTAATTGCCTAAATTAATCACTTCTTAATCCCTAGTTAATGTCCCATTATTAACTACCCACTAATTACTTACTCTAAGTAATATCTTTAATTAATCTCATCTTTAATTAATTATACCAATAAATTTAATTAAGTGATAAATATTTAATTAATTCACTAATTAATTATTCTTAATTAATCACAACTTAAATAATTTAAAGACAAATTCATTATCTTTATTCAAAACTTAGTTATATCTTTATACTTCCATTTGGAAATGTTTTGCAAATCAATTATATAATAGAAGATATAAAATTTAATTTAAACAAAATAAATCTTAAAAATTATTAAGTCCTTGAAACTTATTCAAATTTGTTTAATAAATTTCCTATGCTTAAATTTAACATTTCTTTAAAACATATTCATTTTAAATATACTTTTAAACTTGGCTAAACATTCTTTTGAAAACTTATCATTTTAATAACTTTAAAAACTTTAATAACTTTAAACTCGTTTAAACATTTTCCTCAAATCTTGAAAATTCTTATACCTTTACCTAGTTATATATATATTGAAAACTTGATTAACAAATTTACCTTTGCTTTGAAACCTGTTACAAGTTCCCTTTTAAAAACCAGATAACTTAAAAACCCAAGCCCATCACTAGAAAACTCGACCAAGCACTCGAGCAAAACACGAGTCACTCGCGTACCATCACTACTTCGAGACAAACACGCTTCGACTTCGAGTCATGACCCAGCTCATCCCTTCTTCCCAAAACTATCGAACTACAACAGAAACGAATGTACACCGTGCACGTGCACGTTGACCTGAACGTTGCTGCCACCTCGCCGGCGACGCTCTCAAGTCGACGACGGCCTACACGTGAGCTACAACCATCTAGCTTCGTCGAAGCACCTGAGATTCGAAATCGAGACACTCGATCCAAAACTGGACACAAACCCGATCAGAAAATCGCCACCAACCATCACCTTCGACCACTGGAACACACGCCGACCAACCCGGAGCTATGCCACACTCCGACGAACCATCTTCCTCCTCGCGATCCACTCCGGCCTCTCCACGGCGACGAATTTAGCCTCGAGGAAACCATAAAGAAAACTGGCGACTAAACCCTACATCGTTTCTGACTGGCCACCTCGATCACCAGAAAAATCCACAACCATTTTTCCATCAATCCCCATCCTCCACACTACCTCCAGCCTAAAACTCGATCGACTCCAACACGTCGATTGCCAGAATTCGGTGATATACCCAAAACCATTTAACTTAGTATATCTCGATTTATACAACACTAAAATTTATGAAATTAATGTCAAAAATCATTATTTCACAACACAAATCTGTTTATGGGACCAAATCACAGAATTATAACTATTGGTTTTTGATTATTTTCGATTTCTACTGTAAATCTTATTTTTAAAATAATTTCTTAATATAAATTCTTGAATTCATTTTTTCTAAAATGATGTTATAGTCTTGTGATCAAATCCACTTTATTGATCAAAGCCAAACAATGATTATATGATAAGAATGGGATTTATTTAGATAAATTTTAGTCTGTCATTCAGCAGAGAACAGATTCATACATATACATTCATGTGCACAGACAAATCATAGTAATATATATACATTCAACTTAAATCATACATACAAACCATAACACAACAATTTCTATGCAGATTTATCACATACATTAATATAATCGTAAATTTAAAAGCTGTTTTTAAAGAGAAGGTTTACTCACTTGATTTTGAAATGAAGAGCAGAGCCTCCTTTGAAAAAGCTTTTTGAATCTTTTAAAACTTGAGTTACTGGAAAAGTCTTTTGCTTATGAAAACTTGAGTTGCTGCTTTGTTTTGATTTAAAACTTGCATGCTTGCTTTTGAAATTTGTTGAAGAGATGACTCCAGCTTAGATTCCAGATTAAAGAAAATGTATGCAGCCTTTTGATTTTTGAAAATACTTTGCATGTTTTGTTGTTCTCAGGTTTGGAAAAATACAGATGCTTAGGTTAATGATTTTGAAACATGCAGGCTAGTGGTTTTGGGCAAGATATTTTGCATATTTTAGTTTGAGGAAGGTTTCAGATTTGTTTAGAAAGATTGTTTGGGTTTGAGTTTCTTAGTTTTTGATTTTAGAAGATACCAAAAAGGAAGAAAGGAAAGAACAATAGATATATATAGGCTGAAAATGATTTTTAAATAAAAATAAAAGAAAAACTAAGTTTAGAAATGCCACTTGTTTAGATATTTAACATTTGTCACATTAAGTGTTTATTACTTAACACATGTTAAATTAAGCTCTAGGATGTTTACACTTGTCTTGTAAGTAATTTGTGTTTATAATTAAGTGTTAATAAAAGCTTTTAACTTAATTAATTAGTTTTTAATACTTAGTTATATATATGTATATAGATAACTTTAAAGAATAAAACCAATTATATTTATATATAAAAACAATACATATATTTATTATTTGAAAATAACACACTTGACAATTTTATAAAATTTATAAAAGAGATTATAAATTACTTATTATCTAAATGAATTAATGTTTCATATTTTAATTTTAAACTTACATTATCAAAGAGAAAACAAAATGAAGCCACTTGTCTTAAACTATTAACACTTGTAAATATCTTTGTTTAAACACTTAACACATGTTATTTGAGGTCCTAAGAAAGCAACACATGTCACTAAATTAATTATCATAACAATTTTAAATTAAAAGATTCCCTATTCATAATATATATATACCAATATATATATACAGTATAAGTATAAAACATTTATATAAGTTTTAGAAAGATAAATCTTCTCAATTTAAAATTGTTAGAAAAGATATTCCCAAATTAAAATGTTATTAGTTTCCAAAGAAATAAACTTGCCAATTTAAAATATTATTAACATTTAAAATGAATAAGCTTGTCCATTTATAAAATAAAATCATCAAATCAATTTAATTATTTATAAAGATTATTAAATTGATATTGCCAAAATTCCGGGATATCACATTCCTTCCCCCTTAAAATAATTTCGTCCCCGAAATTTAAAAGCAAAGATAATTTAATAACCCAGCAAATTTTTAATTTTAAACAGCAATCATACATATCAATTATATTCTAACAACCATAGCAACAATTTAATCAAACAAATTTAACTATCCAGTCAAAATCTGGATAGAATTTACTCGAGTTTCCCCAAGTACATATATATATACCGGGAAACTCGTTCTACAGGATCTAAACTAACTATCTACAATAATCTAGAAGTCCTCCCTTTCTAGATCACAAATCTGAACAAGATATCAGACTAACTCAAAACCATCCCAACTATCCTTCTGAACTGCTGATTACATCACTCGATGAATCATACACATATTCCTCAGAGATATGTGAAATAAAATGAATTCCAGTTATCCGAACTGGCAACTCAATCCTGGGGATCAAAATCTAATCTCCAAAGAACACAGAAAAATCTCATAATACTTCCGGAGCTTACTCTCCAGTCTTACCAAATCTTATATCTCCTTTGATCGGAGAAAAACTTAAACAATATCCAATTTCAACATCAATTTCCAAATTCTATCAATTCTTAACTGCATAACTCCTTTGACGATCCTGAGTCACTTCATTCTTCCTGATCAGCTTAACCCTTGCTGATGCTTCTTGAAATAGATTAGACCAACATCAAACCAATTTCCGGATCCTACTCCACAAAATGGTTTCTCAAAAATATGCCGAAATCCAAAACACAACTCTACTCTACAAACATTAGAGAACTTCGCACTACCTCTCCTATTTGAAATAGTCAAAACAGTTGCACTTGACAACTTTACCTCCAAATCCCGAAAATTTCTTCACACTTAGAGATACACTTGAATTTCCTATAGAAATCCTCTACTCGAAGAAAATTACAACTCTCGGTTGCTTCCACTCTAGAATAGCTGCTATCTTGCTTCCGCTGCACAACTCTGATCTGGAATAGATGAGAATGCCATCGGAGAAACTCGAGCACAAACTTGATCATCCAAAGTTCACCATACCATAAAATCTTAGTGAACCATTCCACTTGGTCAAAAACATCCCAGTAGAATCCCCTCCAGAAAATTAGGACTGATCAATCCTCCTTCAAAGAATCCTGAGCTGCTTCACCAAATTCTTCTCTAGAAGACATCGTTCTACTAAGCTGAACTTCCGGTAACTCCATGAATCAAGTCGATACGGAATCTCAATCTCTAATAATCCCAAGAGAATTCTCAAACAATCGCAAGTCACTTTTGCGATCAGCCCAACCTAATTTCAAAGATAACTGTTCTCTCTTCACAAATTAGAACAGCTCATACTTAACTATCCAATTCATCGAAGAAATGGATTCACTCAGCTGCTTCTGGACTCCAACTTCAGAAAAACTACTCAGCCAGAAACTTCCTGCTAACACGCAGAACACTCCGAGCCGCACTACTGTCACAGATACCAAAGACTTCTTATCCGAAACTCTTTGAGAAACTCGGACTTCAAAGCAAAAAGAAACACCCCGCTGGACCCAGCCACAACACCGAAACAGATCTACTTCCTTAAACTTGCTTCAGAAGAAACATCTTCAGAAACGTCCATAGTCACCGTGTCTCACCACACAGCTACTACTTCCTGAAGTTGCCAAGATACCATCACTTGCTTCAGCTCATCCAATAGATCTAACTCTATTCATCCAACTTCAAAGACAAACTCCGAACCTTAACAGGTTTCCTTCAGAGATCGGTGAAATCTTTACACCACAACAAAGTTCACTCGAGACAGTATTAGGTCTACAGTCTCGTCAGATATACTTCCAACCTCAACACTCAAATTCTAACTATTGGTAGTCGTGTTACTCACACTACCACCTTATCTACCTTTATAACTTATATTGGAAAACCCGAACAGGTAACCCAACAAATAGGTAGAAATATATATATATTTAAAATGATACTTTTTATATAGAAATTATTTCTGGGTAAAATTATTTCATTTACCTATTTAAAACAATATTGTGTCCGTTGGCCTGGTTCAAGTGTTTAGAGATCCCTATCAATAACGTTAGCTACTCGTATTGACCAGAATCCATATACCACTCAACCGATCAATTAACACAATATAAAATCATTTTTATATAACTAACAATTACGCGCTCTCAAGATAGACACCACTCCAGAGCTTAGGCATTCGCTCAACCTATAGCTCTGATACCATATGTAACGACCCGACTTTCTATGCCCAGAAAGTCGCATCATTATGAAGAAAGAAAGGGGTGAGAAAAGAGAAAAGAAAAGAAGAAAGAAAGAAACAACAACAACGATCTCACAGCGGAACGAATAAATTATATTAATAACATAAACTATTACATAGTATACAACAATTTACAGAGTTACACAGCATATACATTACTTACTAGACAGTTATAAACATCTGTCTAGACATTACAACTCAAATACCAGACAAGACACTATCACAGATATCAACACAGCGGAATACTATATCTACGAACGCCGAAGCCTCCTGCTCCATTGCTCCTCCAGAATATTCGTCAAAGCTAAACCTGAATCCCTTGGCTACTCGTAAAAATTTGAGTACCCAAGAGTTTATAAAACAGAAATAAACACTTGGGTCAGACATGGGTCTGGTGTGAGTAAACGGGTTAAAATTGTTTAACTTCAAAACCTTTTGAAAACAAAGGTATCACGTAAGACTTCCCACACATAAACATGGAAAAGTTTTTACCTTACGCTAACCAAAACATTTGATAGGAAATCCAGTTATATTATAATAGGGTCTAGGGTTTTCAAGTAAAATACAGAAATAGCTGAAATGCTTACATCTCACATTCCAACATAGTTGGGCACAACTAATACGTACGGCATTTATTGGAGTTTGGATTCCATACAATGGCAGGGCTACTGGGGTACCGCCCGTCACAGTACGTGGCCTAGATCACTGTACCGAGGATCACTCCCGACCCCCTGCAACACAAAGCCGGAACCATCCCTTACTGGATAGTCCCGAACAAGACAATCCCGTAGTTGGCGCGACCAACCACACACTAAGCCGAATAAAAGAAAAGGGACCTCTAGACAGGGATCTATCTTGCTCTCAGTGGGTGCTACCCACGAAACCTTGCTGCACCTCCCCTGTTTTAGCCATTCCCGGTTGATGAGGCTTGAGGTTACGATTACCTTTAATCAGAACATATCACTTAGAATGCTCATCGTCCGCCTGACGATGTGCTGAAAGCATTCAATCCATACAAGTTCGTTCCGGGTTCGAACGAAACCGAAGGCATTATCTCGTTACACTCGTTTTGGAATCACCCTCAGAGTTAACGACAATAACCCTTGCACTCTGAATCTTCATCTTCACTTGAGATTCACGACCTATCGTTAATTTGGATCGATGTGGTATTCGGGTCTCCAGACCTGGAATACCGGTATACGGAAACCCGATCCCGGTCTCATCGAAATCCAAAACGTATCTTTTAAGGCCAAGTTGTTTAAAGGTTTAAACAATTTAACTTATCTATACAGATAGATAATTCACAAGTCACAATTGATAATCACATTAACATTTAAACAGATGATTCATAATCAAATAGGTAATCCATATCAACATCACAATAGTTAATCTATATTACCATCATAATACAACCAAGCATTCATACCACACAACATTACTTATCTCATTTCTGAGATTACATCCATTCAGATAATCAATGTCATCCATTCTTATATAAGCAATGACTTACTTAATCACAACATAATTAATTTAAAATGAATTAAATTAACTATCTCTATCTTTAATTAATTTAAAGTGAATTAAATTAATTACTTCTTCTCTTAATTAATTTAAAATAAATTAAATTAATTACTTCATCATAAATCTTACTTATATAATCATTAATTAATTACAAATAAATTAATTAATCTTTCTCTAATTATCCATTTAATTAATCACCTTGATTAATTATACTTTAATTACATTTAAGTAATTATCCTTAATTAATTTTCACAAATTAATTATTCTTAACCAATACAGTAATTAACCTTTAATTACTTCATTAATTAATTAATTAATTATAATCAATTACTTTAATTCTTAATTAATTACAATTAATCACTTATCATTTGATTAATTAATCTTAATTAATCAACTCTTAATCACATCATTAATTAATTATAAACTAATGACCCTTAATTATATCTTTAATTATTTATTTTAATTAAATTAATTACATTAAGTAATTTATCTTAATTTAACCACAATTATTAATCACCTTTGATTAATCTAATCCAGTAATTAACTTCCCTTAATTACTTCCATTAATTAATTACCTTTTAATTAATTACCTTAACAAATAATTAATTACCTTATTAATTAATCTTAATCCTTTATTAAATATATTTTTTAATTAATAACACTAGGTAATTAACCTTAATTAGTTATCTAAGTAATTAATCCTTAATTACCTTTCATTAATTACTTCCAAAAGGTAATCATTCTTTTTAATTAATTACATTTAGTAATTACACCTTAATTACTTATACTAAGTAATTGACTTAATTAACTATATTAAGTCATTAACACTTAATCAAATTCAAAGTTTATCCTTAATTAATTAACTTAATTTAATTGCCTAAATTAATCACTTCTTAATCCCTAGTTAATGTCCCATTATTAACTACCCACTAATTACTTACTCTAAGTAATATCTTTAATTAATCTCATCTTTAATTAATTATACCAATAAATTTAATTAAGTGATAAATATTTAATTAATTCACTAATTAATTATTCTTAATTAATCACAACTTAAATAATTTAAAGACAAATTCATTATCTTTATTCAAAACTTAGTTATATCTTTATACTTCCATTTGGAAATGTTTTGCAAATCAATTATATAATAGAAGATATAAAATTTAATTTAAACAAAATAAATCTTAAAAATTATTAAGTCCTTGAAACTTATTCAAATTTGTTTAATAAATTTCCTATGCTTAAATTTAACATTTCTTTAAAACATATTCATTTTAAATATACTTTTAAACTTGGCTAAACATTCTTTTGAAAACTTATCATTTTAATAACTTTAAAAACTTTAATAACTTTAAACTCGTTTAAACATTTTCCTCAAATCTTGAAAATTCTTATACCTTTACCTAGTTATATATATATTGAAAACTTGATTAACAAATTTACCTTTGCTTTGAAACCTGTTACAAGTTCCCTTTTAAAAACCAGATAACTTAAAAACCCAAGCCCATCACTAGAAAACTCGACCAAGCACTCGAGCAAAACACGAGTCACTCGCGTACCATCACTACTTCGAGACAAACACGCTTCGACTTCGAGTCATGACCCAGCTCATCCCTTCTTCCCAAAACTATCGAACTACAACAGAAACGAATGTACACCGTGCACGTGCACGTTGACCTGAACGTTGCTGCCACCTCGCCGGCGACGCTCTCAAGTCGACGACGGCCTACACGTGAGCTACAACCATCTAGCTTCGTCGAAGCACCTGAGATTCGAAATCGAGACACTCGATCCAAAACTGGACACAAACCCGATCAGAAAATCGCCACCAACCATCACCTTCGACCACTGGAACACACGCCGACCAACCCGGAGCTATGCCACACTCCGACGAACCATCTTCCTCCTCGCGATCCACTCCGGCCTCTCCACGACGACGAATTTAGCCTCGAGGAAACCATAAAGAAAACTGGCGACTAAACCCTACATCGTTTCTGACTGGCCACCTCGATCACCAGAAAAATCCACAACCATTTTTCCATCAATCCCCATCCTCCACACTACCTCCAGCCTAAAACTCGATCGACTCCAACACGTCGATTGCCAGAATTCGGTGATATACCCAAAACCATTTAACTTAGTATATCTCGATTTATACAACACTAAAATTTATGAAATTAATGTCAAAAATCATTATTTCACAACACAAATCTGTTTATGGGACCAAATCACAGAATTATAACTATTGGTTTTTGATTATTTTCGATTTCTACTGTAAATCTTATTTTTAAAATAATTTCTTAATATAAATTCTTGAATTCATTTTTTCTAAAATGATGTTATAGTCTTGTGATCAAATCCACTTTATTGATCAAAGCCAAACAATGATTATATGATAAGAATGGGATTTATTTAGATAAATTTTAGTCTGTCATTCAGCAGAGAACAGATTCATACATATACATTCATGTGCACAGACAAATCATAGTAATATATATACATTCAACTTAAATCATACATACAAACCATAACACAACAATTTCTATGCAGATTTATCACATACATTAATATAATCGTAAATTTAAAAGCTGTTTTTAAAGAGAAGGTTTACTCACTTGATTTTGAAATGAAGAGCAGAGCCTCCTTTGAAAAAGCTTTTTGAATCTTTTAAAACTTGAGTTACTGGAAAAGTCTTTTGCTTATGAAAACTTGAGTTGCTGCTTTGTTTTGATTTAAAACTTGCATGCTTGCTTTTGAAATTTGTTGAAGAGATGACTCCAGCTTAGATTCCAGATTAAAGAAAATGTATGCAGCCTTTTGATTTTTGAAAATACTTTGCATGTTTTGTTGTTCTCAGGTTTGGAAAAATACAGATGCTTAGGTTAATGATTTTGAAACATGCAGGCTAGTGGTTTTGGGCAAGATATTTTGCATATTTTAGTTTGAGGAAGGTTTCAGATTTGTTTAGAAAGATTGTTTGGGTTTGAGTTTCTTAGTTTTTGATTTTAGAAGATACCAAAAAGGAAGAAAGGAAAGAACAATAGATATATATAGGCTGAAAATGATTTTTAAATAAAAATAAAAGAAAAACTAAGTTTAGAAATGCCACTTGTTTAGATATTTAACATTTGTCACATTAAGTGTTTATTACTTAACACATGTTAAATTAAGCTCTAGGATGTTTACACTTGTCTTGTAAGTAATTTGTGTTTATAATTAAGTGTTAATAAAAGCTTTTAACTTAATTAATTAGTTTTTAATACTTAGTTATATATATGTATATAGATAACTTTAAAGAATAAAACCAATTATATTTATATATAAAAACAATACATATATTTATTATTTGAAAATAACACACTTGACAATTTTATAAAATTTATAAAAGAGATTATAAATTACTTATTATCTAAATGAATTAATGTTTCATATTTTAATTTTAAACTTACATTATCAAAGAGAAAACAAAATGAAGCCACTTGTCTTAAACTATTAACACTTGTAAATATCTTTGTTTAAACACTTAACACATGTTATTTGAGGTCCTAAGAAAGCAACACATGTCACTAAATTAATTATCATAACAATTTTAAATTAAAAGATTCCCTATTCATAATATATATATACCAATATATATATACAGTATAAGTATAAAACATTTATATAAGTTTTAGAAAGATAAATCTTCTCAATTTAAAATTGTTAGAAAAGATATTCCCAAATTAAAATGTTATTAGTTTCCAAAGAAATAAACTTGCCAATTTAAAATATTATTAACATTTAAAATGAATAAGCTTGTCCATTTATAAAATAAAATCATCAAATCAATTTAATTATTTATAAAGATTATTAAATTGATATTGCCAAAATTCCGGGATATCACAAATTCTTCGATGATTTCTGATAAATCCAGGAAGAATATTTGATATATTTGCATGAGACAAACTCCAAATGGGTCAAAATTGTTTGTTTGGATGAATTGGTTGCATTGATTGCTATGGTTGATAGGTATACTTTAGTTTCTAAATAAAAAGTTTTGAAATTGTATCTATATATCTATACAATTTGGGTCCCAATATATTCTACGAATGGTTAGTTATCCCTTCAAACTGACCAATGCCCCTTCATATTTCGTAGATCTGGATAACCCGAGTATCTTGTGAAGTGTCAAATAGATTCGTTCTTGTATCTATCATTGATATTCTGATTTGGTAAGCCAAATGTAGAATAGATGCTCAGTTTGATTTGATGAAACATTCTTCATCTATCTTCGTGTCTCCTTGGCAATTTCGAGGACGAAATTCTTTTAAGGGGGGAAGGTTGTAACGACCCTGAATTTTATATAAATTTAAATTTGATAATTAATTGAATTTTTGAATTAAATTTTTGAAATTTATTTATAAAGTGATGCGAGTTTCCCCGAATTAAAATAAATTCTATGTTAAATCATTTAAAATTTAAATATTGTAAATATTGTATATATGTGAATATTTGATTTGAATTTAATCTTTGACAAATGGTTTAAAAATAAAAATACAAATTATATAAGATAAAATATAAAAGTAAATACATTGGATAAAATCTAATAAGAAATTAAAAATCTAGAAATTCACCTACATTACAAAATAAATATAAAAATACATAAGATAAATTATAGAAAATAGATATAGTAAACAAATTAGTTAAATTAAACAATATATTCATTTATATTACAAAATTATAAAAATTATAACAACATATCAAATATGGGAATACACTCAAATATGAAAAAAAAAGTATGTACACTTGTAAATGGAAAAAAAATTTTATATGAAGGCTTATAAAAGAAAAATAAGTATAAGGCAATTTTAAAGTAGACACATAGGTGAACACTTAGATAAATTCTAGTGATAAATAAACCATGAAAAAAATAGACAAGTTTTCAAAACATATGTACAGATAAGTGTGCAAGCTAGAAACAAACACATGTACATAAGTATGTAAATAAGTAAAAGCTTCCAATACAAGCCACAACAAATCATTTCAGCCGAAATGAAAGAAGAAAAATATCTCATATTTGTGCAAACAAAATGAAAAAATATATGAGTTTGTACAAAGCTAATTAATGTTAGCCACCACTTGAAAAAAAGATCTCTAAGATATTGTACAAAACATAATATCACCTTGTATAAAAAATACATATCACCTGTACAAACCATATCCCTGTATATTTCTTCTATGTATCACTTCCTCATTTCAGTTTCGATCATACCAAGCTGTGAAAAAAAAAACTAACTAAATTGTATCATCTTATACTTAAAAAAAATTCAATTAAAACAACAAAACAAAATTCAACTCGAACCAAAGATTGAAGAAAAAGATTTATGTTTTGCAAATTTTCAAGCCTGTTCAAAGAAGCTCTGTTTCTTTTGGAAAATAAGGTGAGCAAACCTTTTTAATCTACCATTTTATCTTGATATTTGATAATACTTGAAAGTGTGATGGGTTTATCTGAGAAAAATGGTTGAATTCCTCTGTATCTATGATATGCATGCCTGTATATGTGATGTATTTGTCTCTGTTGAAAATTACAAACATTGATCCATTTAATAAATGCAAATTCTTATTATCTAATCAACTTTAAATTATGATTTCTAAAAAGAAATTGTTTGTAACATCACACATTCATTTTTAAAAACAATTCCGAGTGAAAATGTTTAAGAAATGTTTAGAAAATTGGATGTTACAGTGGTAATCTAATTCAAGTTGAAAATCAATGTTTTCAATTTTGTGTTTTGACTTTAGAAACTGTTTCGTAATGCGAAATCATGAATGTAGGTGATCGTTTCATGATTTTTAGGCTTGTATAAGTCGAGATATTCTGAGATGATCAGTTTCTGTGTTTTTGTCAAATTCCGATCATCGGTGAAATGATGATCGTCGTACTCGAGATTGAAGGTGGCTCAGGTGTTGATGATCCTAAAAAAATGGTTTGGAATTTTTCTGATGATCGTGGTGGCCAGAGATCGTTGAACTAGGGTTTATCTGCCTGTTTGGGTTGAGGGTGAAATCAAGATGATTTCTTCGCCGTTGTTGCATCGGAGTCGACCGGAGTGGTGAGGATAGAAGCGTGAAACTTCGATGGTGATCTGAACGTGATCGCGAGTCTTCTAGCAATCGGAGGTGGCAGTACGAAGCGGTTTCAGTTGGTTGAATTGGTTCCAGGGGGAGCTTGATTGGTTCGATTTTGATTTCTAGACGATTTCGTAAATTTGGGTGTTTGGGTTAGATGTTGTGGTCGTCGACGATGTTCTGGTGGTTGTGACGATGATCGATGTCGATCAGAGTTCTTGTGCAAGTGCACGAGGTGTCAATGGTGTCTGAGCTATTGAAAGATTAGGGAAGAAGATAAAGCCTCGAGTTCAAACACGTGAAAACGTGGGTTCGACTCGAAGCAACAGAGGGAGGCGGGAACTCGAAGTGAGGCTCGAGTAAATTAAAATTTGGCTCGGGTATAGCTTTGCTTCAGATTTTCATAACCTGTAGAGTTTTAAAATTTAAAACTAAGTTTAAAAATGTAAAGCAAAGATTTAAACCAAGTTTAAAACTAAATTTAAAACTGATTCTAGTTTGAATGAAAATTCAGTTTAAAAATAAATAAATTTTTATTTAAATTGTTTTAACTACTTTAAAAAAATGTTTAAGTAGCTTGAATTTTAAAACTGAAGTTTAAAATGTAGAGGAGTTTTAAATCTAAGTTAAATCTGAAATCAAGATCTGTTGTATTCCAGTTTTGTAATAAAAGAAGTTTTAAACTGGAATTGTTTTAAATAACTTTGAATGTTTAAATTGTTTTTTAAATTGATTTGAATTTGAAAAATGAATTGGGTTTTTAAATTCTTTTAAACTTCTTTATAAAATGAATATTTCTTTAACTTGTGAAATTAAAGGTTTTTGAATTGTTCATAAACTTTGTAAAGTTAAATTTGGTTTCATTTTAAAATCTTAAATTAAAAATGAAATTTAAAGGAAATTTAAAGCAAATTATTTTAAATACTTTGATTAAGTAAGAAATGTTTCATTTTAAAGATAAATAATTTAATGATTTGTATTCATTAAATTATTAAGATAATCAAAATGGATACTTTATTTATTCAATCAATTAATGATTTGGATTAATTAAATAAGTAATTAAAGGTTTAAATTACTTAATTAAGGTTTAAAGATTAATTAAGTTAATTTATTTGTAAATCAAGAATCATAAATTGGATAAGATTAGATAAGTTAAGATAATTGATTAATGATTATAAATAAATTAATCAAGTAATGAAGAATTAATTAAGTTATGGTTAACCTTTAATAAATTAAATAATTAGGATTAATTAATGAGTTCTTATTGGTTAATCAATTTATAATCAATGAAGATTAATATAGGTAAATTTCTTGGGCAAAGTAATTAAAGAAATTCTAGTTGTTAATGAAGATCATTAACTAAGATTGATTAATTTAATAATAATCCTTTGTGAAGTGTAATTTCTTAATGAAAATAATCAAGGAATTAATTATTCAGTGTAATTAATTAAGTGTAATTAATCGATTATTAATTTACCATAACTAGTATATTTATTCATAGAAATAAATCTGATTTAAATTAATCAGTCGATTAATAAAAATTCACTTGTGAATGTTTGGACCTGATTGAATGATTGAATTGTTGATATTCCCTGATCTGTGATGCTGTGTGATATATTCTGATTTGTGTGTGATCTGTACTGTAGTTTATTTATCTGGGATGAATGTAATATATTATCTGTATATATCTGTGATCTGTGTACAGAAGATAAGCGTTATAGTTATACCGCTTATGAACTATATATCTGTATTTTGAATCTGTGATGATTGAATGATGTTGCACTACTGTGTGAAACCCCTGGACCACACTTTTACACACACAAATATGGAGTTCACGATAAAATCGGTTAAGTCATAGATGATATAAATTTAATATTTTTGAAATTAAAATTTTTATTTCAATTGAGTTTGGAATATGGATTTGGGTTAAATGTTAAAGCTTTTGAAAAGAAGTTTTAAGATAAAAGTTATTTTGAATAACTTGGTAAAGTTTTCAATTTAAATAATTTAATTTGAATTTAAATTAAAAAATTTGGAATTGAATTATATGTTTGGAAATTATGGTCAAAGAAGTTATAAATGTGTTCATATGAATTTAAACCATTTTAAAAGTATGGTTTTGAGAATTTGAATTTAACCCAAGGACTTTAACTCGTATAAAAGAATCAGATTTTTCGAAATGAAAACTATTTGTTTTCAAATGATAAAAGCTTTCATATAAGAAATGAAATTCCAATTTAAGTTAAAGGAATTTCAAGTTTAAATTGAAAAATGGTTTTCCAAGTTATGAGTGAATTCTTTTTGAAAGCTATAATTTAAATCTTTGATTTAAAGATTTAACGAGTTAATCCATATTGAAATGGAAATCGATTTGAAAATCTGTGAATAAATCTTTGTGAAACTAGGTGAACTTTGTGAAATAAATCTTTTTGTATAAAAGATTAAAATGGTAATTTGTTTAAACCATTTGAAAGAGAAGTTTTGGGTAATAAGTTGTGACTTAACTGAAATCCCAATATCCATATGTTTTAAAATATTTCGCTCATTATTCGGTTTAGCCGGGAGAGGACCTTTGTGTCATATGACACATTCCGAATAATGATACGTCGTATATGGATAGCATTTGAAGACCGGTGGTGAAGACCAGATATTTTCGAAAACGAAAGGACAACTCGTCGAATGTCTCTGCACCGACTGGTCCCCGGTATAGAGATTTTATCACCCTTTGTGATGGGAAGTCCGGACGTGATTAGAAAATTATCTGGATTTGCAAGGGCTTCTTCCGAAGTGCCTTCGGTTCTGTTCGAACCCGGAACAGACTTGTATGGTTACATGTCTGACATTACATTTTGAGATATAAAGCAGATTTCCTTCAAATACATTTCTGTTGGTGGTGGAGAATTTATTCTCTTAGCTTAACACCCTTCTTTGAGACGTACGAGCTCAGAGGTTATGTAGTTGAGGGTTATCAGCGATATACTCCCAATTCGGTAATGTGGCATGCTGAGTGTTGCTGTGTGTTGATCATTTATTGATCATTTGTGATCAAAGCATGGTTTTGTGAAAAAGTGTCGCTTTGTGGACGAGACCTCATCGAACCTCACAGACCGGAAATGGTCGAAACAGGAATGATGCGGCAAGGTTATGAGGGTCGCGCCCTTTAGGATATGTCATTTCCTTTTGGATAAGGGTGGTATCATGGTATGGAGCCCAGATACTTACTCATGTGGACACACTTTATTTATTATGTGTGATGTTGGTATAGAAAGCTCTCGGATAAAGGTCCCAAAGGACCGGAGGATGGCATATTCGTGAGTTACCTGTTACAGGGGTAACCCGACCTTGTGTTGGCAGAGAGCTAGTTAGTTCTCGGGACGTCCAGCCAGAGGCGATCCCATGTGGCAGTAGGAAGTTCCTTAGCCTGACCATTTGTTGGAAATCCATTTTCCAATACGAACCTTGTACGGTTTTAGTTGTAGAACCTGCCATTTACTTATGGTGGCGCCCCACTGTTTAGATGGTAGCTATAGTAGGCATACGATACTGGTCGTATGTTGACTAAGATTAATATTATACTTTCGAAATGTTTTTCTGCACTATGCACTAATAATAATAATCCAATGATTTTGCGTAGTAAGCATGTTTGACTATCATAAGAAGAAATCTCCTCCAATTCTACGTTTGCATTGTGTGCGTGGCGGGAGGTCTTATGGTAGTTTCATTTTCCAAAAGCATTGAGGATTTCAATGTTTAAAACCATTTTGTTGTTGTTTAAAGATAAACTGTTTTTGTTACTCACACCAGTCCCACGACTGACCTGGAGTTTATTGTTCCCTTCCTAAACTCTAGGTGCACAACATTTTCCACACGGGCAGTCAAGAGTTGGGTTTTTCAGATATTCAGGTTAGTAGATTATCTGGAGCTAGTTCAATTCTTGAAGTTCATGGACCGACGTTGCTTATCTTGGAGCATTCTATTGGAGACATTCTATCTGCTGCTAGTGTTATCTATTTTCTTTCCGCTGCTATTTCTTGTATCATATCTCTGATATTGTTGTATCATATTGATATCATTGTTGTATATCATTCTGGATATTGTATTCATTTGAGTTGTATATGATATCATCTATCTTTATTCCGTTGTGTTGTTATACTTAATGGTGTTATAAGCTCCGGAGAACCAGATTCGGCGTTTGAATCTACGGCATTTGAGTACAAGTGAAGTACGGGTGCCGATTTTCGAAGGTCAAGTTTTTGGATCTTTATAAAATCCCTAACCTATCTTCAGCCGCCAATTTTATATTTCAATGGCCGAGAAAACATCAATCCTCTTCCCAATTTTTCTTCTAATCCACGCACCGATTCAAGAAAACTTCAACTACAATGTTGTAGAGCTCTACGATCTATACGAGATCAACGGTGGAAATCAATTTTTACGAAAAGGATCATCGGCAATTTTCATTTAAAAGTCGCGAGTTTGAGCTCGTCATTCGAGGAGAGGGGGCCACTAAGTGGAGCGTGGGTCTGGGCGTTGATGAAAGGCAGGGGGGCGCGTGGAAGGGCGATCTCTGATCAACGTTCGACGTTGTTTGGTGGCCACAAAAATTTGAAGTAGGGGGGCGGCCAAATGGGTTCGAATTCGTGAATGCCTGGAAGAAATCGCGTGGGAGAAGATGATAGATGCGGCCACGATTGCATCTCAGAAAAACGAACTGGCCAGATAATTTAAGGTTGAAAATAAATAAAAAGATTTGTATAATTAATTATCTTTTAAATCGTTTAAACTTTAAAATACTGTAACTAATGCATACGTTGTCGAAATTCGACGAAACAGGAAGCGTTGGAATCGCAGCGACGCGATCTACGCTGCAGCACAGGTCTGGATTCAGTTTGAGCAAGCTAAATTTTTTGATTAAATCGAATGGTTCGGTTTAATTTAAAATTTAAAACGCTCGACATTTTAAAAAGCAAGGTGAGAACTCCTCACTCAATCGAATGTTTTGTTTCGATTTAAATTTTAAATAGTTGTATTTAAAATTGCTTGATTGTGCGAATTGGATGATATTTGTTATCTGTTGTGTTAAATAGACCCTATACGCCGTATATTAAGCGGAGGTTATTTATTAAAAACATATACCGCGATAATTCCATATTGAAGTGGAATTGGTATTACATATGTATTTGGAGTTGATTTCCCGCATTATATAGCGGATGAGACCCTATTGCGCCACATAATAGCGGATAATATTTTATAAATCCCATATACCGCGATAATTTCACATTGAAGTGAAATTGGTATTGTGCTAACATCTGCAGATGCAGGGAAATAGGTTGGAGGGATCCAACTGGATTCCTCAAACATTTGAATTTATTTCAATGGTGTGTGTTGATTTATTTATAATCGCCGTATGATTATATTTGTGAATTGAATGTTGTTGACGGCTATAAATTAGCCGAATATATTTTTGGTATCGATGGATACCAGAAATAAGTAAAATTGGATTTTTGAAAATATAAGTTGAAAATTTATTGAAAAATTTATCTTTTGATAATTGGATAAATTAAAGGAGTTTTAAAAGATAAAAGTCTTATTTTTTGAACCGTATTGAATTAAATTTCAAATTTTGGAAAAAGGGCTAAATAAATGGATTTCGAAATTATTATTTATAAGTTGAAGAATTTATTTAAAATTTGAATTTTTAAATAGATTTGAAGAGATAAAGGAATTTATTTTTAAAAGGAAATAATTTTGAAAATGTTGGAAATTGATTTGGTATCTTGAAATATATTTGAAAATCAATTTGAAATTAATTTATTGTTAATTTAGCATAACTAGTAAAATCGATTTATGGAAATTTATTTGATTTAAATTAATCAGATAATTTAATTAATCCTATCTATGGATGTTTGGATTATATTGGATGTTGAATTGTTTGACATCTTTGATGTGTGATGCTTCGTGATATATTCTGATTTGTGTGTGATTTGTGATCTATTTATCTGTGATATATATATCTGTGATCTGTGAATGAAGATAAGCGTTATAATTTATACCGCTTATCAAATTATATCGTTATATTTGATCTGTGATGGTTGAATGTTGTTGCACTATTGTGTTAAACCCGTGGACTACACAATACACACACAAATGTGGATTTCACGTGGAAATCCGTTAAGTCACAGTTTTATCAAATTTGGAAAAATTGAGTTTTTGAATCCAAAATAGTTTGGAATTGGAATTGAAAGTTTTTGAAAATGAGTTTCAAAAAAATAAAAAGTTATTTTAAAAAACTTAATAGAATTGGAATTTAAATCATTTGATTTAAGTTTGAATTCAATATTTTGAAATTGAATTCGATGAATTGGGAATTTTGGTTTAAAAGATTGTATAAATTATAAAAGGTGTTTATATGGGTTTTTTTACCATTTAAAATATGGTTTTGGAAATTTAAATGTATATTCAAGTTTTATACTTGGACGGCTTTAAACTGTGTAATTGTAACTAGTTTTTCCCAAAATGAAAACTATCCGTTTTAAAATAATAAAAGCTTTCATTAAGTGAAAAGATTTCCAATTTGTATAGAAAACATTTCAAGTTGAAATGAAATTGTAAATAGTTTGGAAAAACTATGAATTAACCTTTGTGACGATAATTAAACTTTATTTTGAAATAAAAGAGTATTTCAAAAAGGTGTATCTTTTATATTATAAAAGACTTGAATTATGAATAGTTTTGAAAGCTATAAATTAAATCTTGATTTAAAGATTTAATGGGTTAATCAAATTGAAATGGAAATTGATTTGGAAATCTGTGAATGAATCTTTGTGAAACTGGGTAAACTTTGTGAAGTAAATCTTTTTGTTTAAAGATTTAAAATGGTAATTTGTTTAAACAATTTAAAAGGAAAGGATTTAGGTAATAAGTTTTGACTTAATTGAAATCCCTATATCCATATGTTTTAAATATTGTGCTCACTATTTGGGTTAGCCGGGAAAAGACCTTTGTGTCATATAACCCATTCCGAATGAGTGATACGACGATATGGATCGTATTGAAGACCGGTGGTGAAGACCTGGTATTTGTGAAAACGATAGGATGACCTATCGATTGTCTCTGCACCGTTAGCTACGGTATAGAGATTTCCTTTGTGATGGGAAGTTTTATCGGGATTGTGAATACCCGGATTGCAAGGGCTTCTTTGGAAGTGCCTTCAGTTCTGTTCGAACCCGGAAGAGACTTGTATGGTTACATGTCTGACATTATATTTTGAGATATAAAGCTGATTTCTTTCAAATACATTTCTATTGGTGGCGGAGAATTTATTCTCTTAGCTTAACACCCTTCTTTGAGACGTACGAGCTCAGAAGTTATGTAGTTGAAATTTATCGGTGATATACTCCCAATTTGGTAATGTGGCATGTTGAGTGTTGCTGTGTGATGGTCATTTATTGATCATTTGTGATCAAAGCGTGGCTTTGTGAAAAAGTGTAGCTTTGTGGACGATACTTCGTCAGAGCCTCACAACCCGGAAATGGTCGAAACAGGAAAGATGCGGCAAGGTTATGAGGGTCGCGCCCTTTAGGGTATGTCATTTCCTTTTGGAAAAGGGTAGTGTCATGGTATGGAGCCCAAATACTTACTCATATGGACACACTTTATTTATTATGT
The DNA here is from genome assembly GCA_030737815.1 of Allium fistulosum. Classification (NCBI taxonomy): domain Eukaryota; kingdom Viridiplantae; phylum Streptophyta; class Magnoliopsida; order Asparagales; family Amaryllidaceae; genus Allium; species Allium fistulosum. Next base: position 815,052,777 of record CM060901.1, on the reverse strand, counting down.
GTGATGTTGGTTACCGAGCGCTCAGATAAAGGTCCCAAAGGACCGGGGAATGGCGTATTCGTGAGTTACCGAGTTACAAAGGTAACCCGGCCTTGTGTTGGCAGAGAGCAGGTTGTCTCTCGGAGCGTCCCGCCAGAGGCGTTCCTATGTGGCATAGGAAGTTCCTTAGCCTGACCATTTGTTGGCAATCCAATTTCCAATACGAACCTTGTACGGTTTTAGTTGTAGAACCTGCCATTTACTTATGGTGGTCACCACTGTTTAGATGGTAGCTATAGTAGGCATAGTTTGAAATGTCTATGCTGACTAAGATTAATATTATATTTTCGAAATGTTTTCCACTATGCACTAATAATAATAATCCAATGATTTGCGTAGTAAGCATGTTTGACTATCATAAGAAGAAATCTCCTCCAATTCTGCGTTTGCATTGTGTGTGTGGCGGGAGGTCTTATGGTAGTTTCATTTTCCAAAAGCATTGCGGATATTTTCTACTTCCTTGTTGTAGTTGTTGTTTTAAAGATAATTACTATTTGAGTTCTCACACCAGTCACCATGACTGGCCTGGAGTTTATTGTTTCCTTCCTAAACTCTAGGTGCCCACCAATTTCCACACGGGCAGTCTTGAGTCAGGTTATCAGGTCATTCTAGATTCAGGAGATGCTGTGGAGCTCTGTGGCGAGCTGGATGGCGAGACGTATCACTTGTATATGATATTATTTATTCCGATGTGTATTCTGTATGAGGACAAGTTTATATAATTGTCCAGTTGTGTTGTATATTGTTGTTGTAAACTCTGATGATGATGATGTAATGTACAAAATGATATAGTTCTTTGATTTAAAGATTTTTCATTTATCTATTATATGTTGTTCCGCTGCGATATGTGAGATTCTGATATTGTTTCTGTTTCTGTGTTTTATGTTGTTTTTTCTTTCTTTTTTCTCTGTCTTCTTCTACCTCTTCATTTTCTCCATAACAATTCGGTTTTCCGGCATTCGATTGCTCGGCAGTTAATACAGTGGACGTATTAATGTCGATTTTCGAGCGTCGAAAAGTCGAGTCGTTACATTTGGTATCAAAGCATATGGTTGAGCGATAACCATGGCTCTGTTGGGAATTACTCATTAGAGATAGAGTCAGCAGTACTCTAGAATGAGTGTGAGTGTAATAATAGATACGAGTGCGTATTTGTTAGTGAATATGAAAGTGTTTTATATTGTGTTTGCTTATCCGTTGAGCTGTTTGTGAATTCTGGTCGGTATGTAGGACGCCATATTATCGATAGGGATTTCTAAACACTTAAACGAGGCAAGTCGACATAGTACCATTTTAAATTGGGTATATGAAATAATTTTACCTCGGTTATATTTTGTATATAAAGGAAATAATTTTTCAGAAATTATTAAATTGTATATAAATTGATTGTTTGGTTGTTGAAAATGTCAAAACATATAAGTCAACAAAAGATGTCATATTATGATAATTATAAGTAAGATAAATAAATTTGGAATGACCTTGTATAAGTAAAAGTGAAATAGTGGGATGTTTGGCACAACAATGAGTCAGTAGAAGGTCTAGATATTCATTTTTTCGGCCATGGCTTCCAGATCTAGATCTGGAGATTAGGGTTTCTCCCTTTTCTCTAATTTTCATTCGTTTTTTTCCAAGTATTCTTGCTTTACTCTGTCTTTTTCTATTTTCTGTCTTCACTTCTGTCTCCTCAAACCTGGAAACATGGGATCTCTGAGGGATGATGAAGGTTGGGAGGAGGTGAGAAGGAAAAGGGGCAAGGCTCCAGCGTCTCTGGGTCCTAAACAGAGGCTTAACCTGGGAGGGCAAAGGTCAAGCAGATCTAGGGCTATACCAGATCGGTACTCAGGAAGGAGGGTGCAAGCGGATCATGCTGGGCGGAAATCCACAAAATTCTCGAAAATTTCAAACCAGAAAGTTTCGTTGCCAGGAAGCAACCCGAAAATAAAATTTACCGTCTCAGAGGATGCTAAATTTTTTTCATATAGTGAGGCAGTGAAAGTAGGGGCGGTAGGAGATTTGGGAAACCTGGATCTTGAGTTTATTGAGCCTAAAGTAGCGGATGGTAAAAGGATTGGTTCCCTTTCTTCTGAAGCTATCAAAGAAGCGGAGGGAGGCTGGGATTTATGCATATTATTGTATGTAGTTTGGTATAAACCTTGGCTTAGAACGTTTGAGGGATATGCCAACAGGGTTTGGGTTAGAAAGAAGCCATTTTCAGTTCACTCAAGGAATAATGGATTCTTTGTAGTGAGATTTGGGTCTGAGGAGGATTGTAACAAGATTTTAAAATCTGGTCCCTGGTTCATGGACCGGAACTTGATAATCATGAAGCGACTGTCCCCAGATATGAGAACTGATAGAGATCTACTTACATCTTTGCCTATGTGGATGAGACTTTCTGGTTTAAGTTTTAAGTTATGGGGCAACAAGGCTATTAGTGCATTAACTAGTACCATCGGATTTCCCATAAAGATGGATGAGGCCACAAAAAATAAATCTAGATTAGCCTATGCTAGAGTTTTGGTAGAGATTAATGCTAATTACGGTATGCCTAACACCATTGAAGGCATGGATGACAATGGGAGGAGTTTCATTCAGGAAGTGGAATATGAGAACCCTCCTCCCATATGTGGCAAGTGCGTGTGTTTCGGACATGTTACTGATGAATGTCCAATGACCAAGTCCTGGGTTCCTAAAACGACCCAAGCGGCCAACTCCGATAAGGAAAGCCCTCTGGATCTAGGTCTTGTTGGAGGGGCAGATACCGTAAGGGAGGAAGGAGTAACTGAGATTTCTAAGGATTTCGATAAGCAGGTGATCGATGGTTGTTCCACTGATCCCCTTATTTCTGAACTACTACACGACGATAATGGAGTAACTAGTAATTTTGGGGCAGAGGTCTCATGTGGTGATGATTTAACAGAAATCTTACAGTCAGAAGTACATCAAGAAAATCAAAAACATAATGTTGACTGTCCACCCATAATGGGTCTCGAGATAGGTACCAGAAACCTTCTAAGGAGCAGGAGATAGAAACCAGGGGAAAATTCATTTCGGAACAAAAGCAAACAGAAGTATTTTCCTCGGATCAGATTTCAGAAAGAGCTACATCCTCAGAAGAGCGCGGTGAGCGGGTAATTTCAGGAGTTTCAGAGTCAGAACCTGTCACTCTTACCAAAATAGGAGTCAGTGAAGATTGTTCCACCGTTCTCATGGCCAGGTCGGAAGTTCCTCCTGATCAAGGAACCAAAGAGCCATTCATTCCTGTGTCTCAAACTACCCCGGGAGCCAGGTTTCTGAGTACATCTCCTCTGAAGTCACCTTTGACACACATATCTATTCTCAATCGCCCTTTGTCATCATCGGATTCTCCTTCTTTTCCAAACTCTTTATTTTCTAACGATATACTTATTGATGATTGTACAATTAATAATGTTAATTTTAGGAGAGGCACTGAATCTTGTATTGATTTACAGGTGCAAGACAATCTGGATCAGGATACAAGAATGACAGAAGTGGCAGCGGAACAGAAAACTTATGATAATGCAGACCCAGTTCAGGAGGGACTTGTGGAACAACTTCTTCCGAAGCCTCAGGATATAGAGTTAGAGAATATTCAAAAGGATAAGCTTATCTGAAAGAACCCTAAGTGGGTTCAGATGCTAGGTATTTCTACGGAAGACAAAGGGGAGTCTTCCAGTAGTAGGTCGATAAGGACCCGCAACAATAAGATATCATAATGTCAGTAGCTTGCTGGAATGTAAGAGGGTTTCATAACCCCAATAGAATGGGAGAAGTGAGAAAACTTATTGATAAACATAAAATAAGTTGTTTCGGTGTTCTGGAAAATAAGTTGTTGTTTTCGGATATACAGAAGTTGGAAAGAGCGTTGGATGACAATTGGAAAATTATTAGTAACGTTTCTTGTTATTATAAGTGCAGGATAATGGTTCTCATTGACCGAAACTCTTAGGATTTCAACTATATTAGTATGAGTGACCAACATATTACTATAGAATTGATCAATATTTCGAAATTCAAATGTAATATAACCTTTGTTTATGCCCACAATTTTGTTGAATTCAGGAAAAGATTATGGAAGAATTTACAGGAGGATGCAATTAATATCTATAGACCATGGCTGGTTCTTGGGGACTTTAATTGCATTCGTAATCCTTCAGAGAGAAAGGGAGGTAATCCAGTGACATTTGGTAACTTGTCTGAATTAGATGATATGTTTAATCTTACTGGTCTTAATGAGATCAATATTAAAGGTTATGAATTTTCTTGGTGGTCTGGTCCGAGTCGTAACATATTTTCTAAAATAGACAAGGTTTTTGCAAACCTTGATTGGATTAATTTATTCACAGACTCATCGGTTGAATATTTGCCTCCTTCTGTGAACGATCATAATGCTATTCTCGTTTCGCTTTTCATTAAGCCTAGGGATAAGAACAGACCTTTTAGATATATGAATCACTGGTCTTTATGTGATCTATACTTCCCTCTGATTGAGAAACAATGGATTACTAACAATATAGACAGACCTTTGTATCAAATCATCAGTATACTCAAGAATATCAAGAGAGAGCTTAAGAGTTGGAGTGCTAAAGCTCGTAATATTAAACAGGAGGTTAAAGTTCAAAGAGAAAATTGCTCAAGACTTCAGAAACTTCTAGAAAAATCTCTTGATCATAGATTAGCTTTGGAATTTCAAAATGCCAAGATAAATCTGGATCTAGCCCTTAAGAAAGAAGTTTTGGTTGCCAAACAAAAGGCTAAATGTGATTGGTTGATGATGGGTGATGAGGCGTCTTCTTTTTTCTACGCTAAAATGTCTAGTAGAAGAAGTAGAAGGCGCTTGACCAACATTGTTATTGACGGAAAGGCGGTTTCGGAAAACAAGTTTGTTCAATCGGCTATTGATTTTTTTCGACGAACCTTTAACCTTCTCTTATGTGAACACTTCCCTGAAGTTATTTGCAAATCGATTATTACTGAATACGGTGCTAATTTTTTGAACGATGGTATTTCTTTGGAAGAAATTAAACTTGCATTGTGGGATATTAAAGATACTGTCTCTCCAGGTCCGGACGGTTTTAACTCGTTGTTTTTTAAGACTCATTGGAATCATTCGAAAGACTTAATTTTTAAAGCTATGAATGATATTTTTCAAAAGGGTCTTATAATCAACGAGTGGAATCATACTTTTATACACTTGATTCTAAAAAAAGACCACTCCACATGTATTCAAGATTTCAGACCTATTGCCTGTTGTAATACTTTATATAAGGTGTTCACCAAAATACTGTGTAATAGACTGGGCCCTTTTTTGGATAAGTTGGTGTCCCCGAATCAGACGGCATTTATCAAAGGTAGATCAATTGGGGATGGAATTTTGTTTGCTGATGAAATTATCAGGGGTCTCGGAAGAAAGGATAACAAATATATGTGCATCAAAGTTGACTTAAAGAAAGCTTATGATTCGATTAATCGATCTTTTGTTATACATATGTTAATAAGCCTGGGTTTTCCAGACAAATGGGTGAAAATTATTGAAAACATCATTAAAACCCCTATTTTTTCTATCATTGCAAATGGAGAAGCTCACGGTTATTTCAAAAGCTCTAATGGGCTTAGACAAGGCGATCCGATTTCCCCTATTCTTTTTTCCTTGGTTATGGAATATTTTACGCTATTGATGGATGGAAAAGTTAGGGATGGTTTCATCTCCCCAGTTATAGACTTTGATAATAAGCTGTCTCACCTTATTTACGCTAACAACATTATTATTTTTACGAAAGCCAATTCTCAAACCGCCATTGCTATTAGTGATGTTTTTAGGACCATGAAGAAGGTTACTGGATTGGAACTAAGTTTTGAGAAATCTAACGTCTTCTTTGGGAAGGGGTGGATTGTTGTACCGATATTAGTATGATCCTCAATATTCAACAATCGGATCTCCCAATAAGGTATTTGGGTATTCCTTTATCTAGTGCTAATTTGAGGGATAAAGATTGTTCTCCTTTAATAGAGAAGATCAAGGTAAGGATTGGTAGATGGGAAACAAGAATGCTCAGCCTAGCTGGGAGACTTGAACTTATTAAATCTACCATTTACCCTATAATACAATTCTGGATGCAATGCTTTTGCCTCCCAGCCTCTACAGTTCAAAAAATTAAACACTTGATTCTGAACTTTCTTTGGAAAAGTCGCAGCAGCAAGATTCCTTGGGAGATTTTGTATAGGCAAAAAGAAGAAGGAGGAATGGGATTGAGAAATTTAGAAGAGATGAACCGAGCGTTATATATAAAACTGATTTGGAAAGTAATTAATTCAGAAGGAATTTGGGCGAAACTCATCCAACGTAAATATATTGGTCATAAAAGTTTTTGGGAAATTAACCAGTGATTGGACGACTCGGGAGTGTGGAAATTCATTTTGAAGAATAGACAGGAAGCTTTGAATTGCTTTTCTCTTAACATTGCAGACGGTAAAACTACTTCTCTATGGTATGATCCATGGTTAAATGGAAGTACTATTATGGAATGTATCGGAAGAGACACAGCTTTTAGAACAGGTTCAGAAAATTTGTCTCTCAGTAGGATTCTAAGAAATGGAGAGTGGAAGTGGTATTCGTTTAGTTTTTTATTTCAATTACATGCAGATATTGAAGGTGTCAAGATTCACAACAATAGAGAGAGGGATTTCTGGTCTTGGAAGTGTTCTAGGGATGGTTTGTATCAATTTAAAAAAGTTTGGAACACGATTAGATCCAGGTTTGAAATTAAGTACTGGGCGCCTTTGGTCTGGAATAAAATTCACATACCAAAAATGGCGGTATGCCTGTTTAAAGCCATAAATGACTATTTATTGACAAAAGAAAGATTACTTCAGAAGCAGATAGTCGTGGACCAGAACTGCGTCTTTTGTAACAATCACATTGAAAATATAGACCATCTATTTTTTCAATGTAATTTTATAGAAAGTGTCTGGCTTTGGAGCAGTAATTTTTTTTCCAAACACCAAAAAGTCTGTATTCCTTCTCTTTGAAAGATGATTTACAGAACATCGTTCCTTTCTCTAGGATTAAAAGTCTTAATTTAGATTTGTTTCAACTTTCTCTATCTGTTTGTGTTTGGCATATTTGGAAAGAAAGGAACGATAGGATTTTCCAGAACCATGTCATAGAAAGGTCGCAGATTTGTAACAAAATTTTCCAGACAATGAACATCAGAATGGCAAAATCAAAACATTTTAAGAACTTAAATGCCTCGAATGAACCAATAGCATTGAAATGGGGATATACCTCCCAACGCTGAATTGGGGCAACATCTGCTTTATCATGAGTATTGTTCTTCTGCCATCATCCTGCTTCTATGTTTCTTGGCTCCAGGTTTCACGAACCTGTATTATTTACAGTATCCTCACCTCCTCCCACTTTAATTACATATTAATTTACAATTATCAATCATTATTGAATTAGTGTATAAGGCTGTGATTTTGCAGGTTGTTGCAAATGCTTGCAATCAAGTCCTGGGCATAAAAGTATTTGTTAGCTTAAGTTAAGAGAATCATATAGAAAGATTTTTACAGATTATCACCTGCCCTGTCATTCCTTGGCTTACAGGCGTTTTCAGATTCTTGATAGCAACCTTGATTCCCAGAGCTGTAGTCATTATAGATCTGGATGGTAATACAAAGGAAATTAATTCACATATAGACTAAAGAAGGTTCTTCGGTGGGTATAAGAGACTTATCTTGATTATCTCATCACTGTTCTTCATGAGGAATGTTGGATTCTAGATCTGCCTTAGCTCAGATCTGGAATTAGAAAACGAGGTTTCGAGCAAAAGATGACCTTGAAGTAACTCAGGTTGTTCCAAGTGCTCGTTATTCCGGATCTAGATGGAACTCGTTTCTTTTTTTTGTTTCCTTGATGTTGTTCCCCTACTGTTTCAAAAGAAATATGTTAGATTTTCTTTTAAAAGCTTAAAGACTTCACATTTCTTAAGTATAAGAGACTTATCTGCTGAGATCCGCATGTCTCTTCTCGAGGAAGCGCAAGTTCATGGTCTCGATTTGATAGAAGTTCTATTCTGGAAGCAACTGAAGATGCCTAGAGTACTAATCGATTGTTATCAGTTACTTCGAGATGCTTTTCGTTCACCCTTGCTCTCCGCCATTATTTTTCTTTTCTAGTTTTTCGTTCAAGAAGAGTGAATGTAATAAATGAAGTAGTTGAAGATCCTGGTTGCCTTTTTCTACGTTGAAGTTCGTTCTAGAAGTCTCTGGTAGCTGCCTTTGCTACACGGGCTTTGGGCCGAAAGTGTCAATCATTTAGTTTGGGTTTTGTTAGTTGTGATTTTGATCTTGAATTGTAAACTCTTGTATATATCTTCTTTTAATTCTTTTAATAGAAAAGTTTGAACCCGCATTAAAAAAAAGTGAAATAGTGAAATTATATAAGAAATGTGATTTATAAATAAAAAGGAAATTTTTAAAAGAATATTAAGGACTGAATTCACTATTGTTGCTGGGAAATAATAAGGGTGATGACTGTAGCATCATCAGTATCATTTTCGAGTTTCTGTGTGATTGATTTGCTACCATAATAAATTCAAAAAAATTGAAGTTTTGTTGTGATAAACAAATTTGAAATTAAAATTCAAGTTGTAATTGATAATTCTAGGTGAAATGAGTTTTACACTAATAAGCTGTGTAACTTATAAAATGAGAAGTTGTAAGTGAAACCAAATGATAAAAAGGGTTAAACAATTTTGTTAAGCAAAATGTGATATGAATTTGACTTTGGTAAAAGTTAAATAGAATTTACTTTAGAATTGGAATATAACTTAAGTGATGTTAAATAAAGTTGATTTTGTTGTCAAAGTGAAATAACAAGGTGAATTAAATGGATATGAACTTGAGTTATATAAATAAAATTCAACTTTATTTGTTAAATGAATTAGAAATTGAATTAATAAATGGATTGAATGTTAATCAATCGAATGTGAATGTATTGATATGGAATAATAGATGTAAGTGTTAATTCATTAAAAGCTAATATATTGGAAATTGAATGGAAGTCAATTTAATATTAAACCAATTGAAATTAAAAGTGTTGAACCAAATTGAATGTAAGTAATGTAAATTTAATAATTTAGTTGTGTTGATTATGATTGGTTGTTATTTGATTGTTGGTTGATTGTATATAGTATAATTCATTAAGTATTAATGAAATTGAATAAGTAAAAACGAAAGCTATGTAATTGAATTTAAATTGAAAGTGAACCAACTTGAATTTAAATTAGTGAATGTAAACTAATTGAAAACGAAGAATTGAATGTCGTTGTATATGAATTGGTTGTAAACAATTACAAATAGTGTTGACATTATATAAGTTGCTTATAAACCTTGTTTAGTATGCATTTCTTTTAATATGCAAATGTTGTAGTTGTCTAAAAGAGTAAATTGTTAATAACCTTATATATATCTCACTTACATATTTAAATTGAGTAAGTACAGGTTCCGGGGCTACCGTTTGGCGGGATTTGGTTGCGTTAATAAGCTAATAAATAACTGCTTTGCTTAAAAATGCTAAAAAGGTACGCCTACGCAATAAAAATAGGAAATATGAACTGCTTTTCTGCTTTTCCGACCGGGTGGGTCGATTTATATATATTTATGTCTATTGTGATCCTACTACGATCGAACCGCGCAAAGGAGACGCTGGCGAATTTTTTGGAAAATTTAAGGCGTTGGAAAAATTTTGAAAATTTTGGAAAATTTTTGTTAATGAAAAGTCAATTTCTAAATTGTAATGAAAGAGTAGGAATTGAACTAGAAAATGGAAATCATTATCTTGGTTGAAGTTAAAGGTTTTGGAAAAGTGAATATAAAATTTTCACTAAGCGAATTGTTTGAAAAGTTAATGAATTTTGGGCATTTTTCTTACTTTGCAATTTCGAGGACGAAATTCTTTTAAGGGAGGAAGTTTGTAACGACCCAGAATTTCCATCATTTGAAATTCGTATATTTAATTAATTTTAAATATTAATAAGTAAGATTTGGAAGTCGAATTAATTTAATTTCGATATAGTGATTTAATTGGGCGATAAAATTATTAATTAATATTTGAAATTGAAGAAATAATTGAAATTTGAAGTAAATGTGTATGAAAATGATTTATAAAGATATATTAAATCATATTAGAGTTATAATGATGTTATTGAACTTTTAAAATCGAATTAAAAGTTAATTTGTGAAAATTGAATATTTTAATATTTAATTGACTGGTGAAAATAGCCATTTTCCAAACAGTCTCGGATTTCGACGAAACTAGTTTCATCGGATCCGTAATGTGAAATTATTGTATGGTTTCAAATTTCGTGTCAATCAGATGTACGGTTTGTCCGAGGCAAGCCAAAACGTATCGAAATCGGTTTAAATCGATTTGATTTAAATTTGATCGTTTATTTCCGTAACTCTCACATACGATCAAATTAGCTTCTGAAACATGTTCCATTGTGTTCGGAATGCAGGGTAAACCTTAGAAACGCCGGCTGACACGTTTGATTTTGAGTTCGGAAAATTTGGAGATGAATAGTGATTTGGAATTTTCTATAAAAGGACAACCTTTTTCACTTTTTCAACAAAACCCTAACCCTATCTTCAGCCGCCAGTTTTATATTTCAATGGTCGAGAAAACATCAATCTTTTTCCCAATTTTTCTTCTAATCCACGCATCGATTCCAGAAAACTTCAACTACAATGTTGTAGAGCTCTGCGATCTCTACGAGATCAACGGTGGAGATCAATTTTTACGAAGAGGATCATCGGCAATTTTCATTTAAAAGTCGCGATTTTGAGCTCATCATTCGAGGGGAGGGGGCCACCAAGTGGAGCGTGGGTCTGAGCATTGGTGAAGGGCAGCGGGGCGCGTGGAAGGGCGGTCTCTGTTCAACGTTCGACGTTGTTTGGTGGCCACAAAAATTCGAAGTAGGGGGGCGGCCAAATGGGTTCAAATTCATGAATGCCTGGAAGAAATCGCGTGGGAGAAAATGATAGATGCGGCCACGATTGCATCTCATAAAAACGAACGGGCCAGATAATTTAAGGTTGAAAATAAAAAAAATATTTGTATAATTAATTATCTTTTAAATCGTTTAAACTTTAAAATACTGTAACTAATGCATACGTTGTCGAAATTCGATGAAACAGGAAGCGTTGGAATCGCTGCGACGCGATCTACGCTGCAGCACAGGTGTAGAGTCAGTTTGAGCAAGCTAAATTTTTTGATTAAATTGAATGGTTCGGTTTAATTTAAAATTTAAAACGCTCGACATTTTAAAAAGCAAGGTGAGAACTCCTCACTCAATCGAATGTTTTGTTTCGATTTAAATTTTAAATAGTTGTATTTAAAATTGCTTGATTGTGCGAATTGGATGATATTTGTTATCTGTTGTGTTAAATAGACCCTATACGCCGTATATTAAGCTTAGGTTATTTATTAAAAACATATACCGCGATAATTCCATATTGAAGTGGAATTGGTATTACATATGTATTTGGAGTTGATTTCCCGCATTATATAGCGGATGAGACCCTATAGCGCAGCATAATAGCGGATAATATTTTATAAATCTCATATACCGCGATAATTTCACATTGAAGTGAAATTGGTATTGTGCTAACATCTGTGGATGCAGGGAAACATGTTGGAGGGATCCAACTGGATTCCTCAAACATTTGAATTTATTTCAATGGTGTGTGTTGATTTATTTATAATCGCTGTGTGATTATATTTGTGAATTGAATGTTGTTGACGGCTATAAATTAGCCGAATATATTTTTGGTATCGATGGATACCCGAAATAAGTAAAATTGGATTTTTGAAAATATAAGTTGAAAATTTATTGAAAAATTTATATTTTGATAATTGGATAAATTAAAGGAGTTTTAAAAGATAAAAGTCTTATTTTTTGAACCGTATTAAATTAAATTTCAAATTTTGGAAAAAGGGCTAAATAAATGGATTTCGAAATTATTATTTATAAGTTGAAGAATTTATTTAAAATTTGAATTTTTAAATAGATTTGAAGAGATAAAGGAATTTATTTTTAAAAGGAAATAATTTTGAAAATGTTGGAAATTGATTTGGTGTCTTGAAATAAATTTGAAAATCACTTTCAAATTAATTTATTGTTAATTTACCATAACTAGTAAAATCGATTTATGGAAAATATTTGATTTAAATTAATCAGATAATTTAATTAATCCTATCTATGGATGTTTGGATTATATTGGATGTTGAATTGTTTGACATCTTTGATGTGTGATGCTTCGTGATATATTCTGATTTGTGTGTGATTTGTGATCTATTTATCTGTGATATATATATCTGTGGTCTGTGAATGAAGATAAGCGTTATAATTTATACCGCTTATCAAATTATATTGTTATATTTGATCTGTGATGGTTGAATGTTGTTGCACTATTGTGTTAAACCCGTAGACTACACAATACACACACAAATGTCGATTTCACGTGGAAATCGGTTAAGTCACAGTTTTATCAATTTTGGAAAAATTGAGTTTTTGAATCCAAAATAGTTTGGAATTGGAATTGAAAGTTTTTGAAAATGAGTTTCAAAAAAATAAAAAGTTATTTTAAATAACTTAATAGAATTGGAATTTAAATCTTTGATTTAAGTTTGAATTCAATATTTTGAAATTGAATTTGATGAATTGGGAATTTTGGTTTAAAAGATTGTATAAATTATAAAAGGTGTTTATATGGGTTTTTTTACCATTTAAAATATGGTTTTGGAAATTTAAATGTATATTCAAGTTTTATACTTGGACGACTTTAAACTGTGTAATTGTAACCAGTTTTTCCCAAAACGAAAACTATCCATTTTCAAATAATAAAAGCTTTCATTAAGTGAAAAGATTTCCAATTTGTATTGAAAACATTTCAAGTTGAAATGAAATTGTAAATAGTTTGGAAAAACTATGAATTAACCTTTGTGACGATAATTAAACTTTATTTTGAAATAAAAGAGTATTTAATAAAGGTGTATCTTTTATATTATAAAAGACTTGAATTGTGAATAGTTTTGAAAGCTATAAATTAAATCTTGATTTAAAGATTTAATGGTTTAATCAAATTGAAATGGAAATTGATTTGGAAATCTGTGAATGAATCTTTGTGAAACTGGGTAAACTTTGTGAAGTAAATCTTTTTGTTTAAAGATTTAAAATGGTAATTTGTTTAAACCATTTAAAGGAAAGGATTTGGGTAATAAGTTGTGACTTAATTGAAATCCCTATATCCATATGTTTTAAATATTATGCTCACTATTCGGGTTAGCCGGGAAAAGACCTTTGTGTCATATAACCCATTCCGAATGTGTGATACGACGATATGGATCGTATTGAAGACCGGTGGTGAAGACCGGGTATTTGTGAAAACGATAGGATGACCTATCGATTGTCTCTGCACCGTTAGCTACGGTATAGAGATTTCCTTTGTGATGGGAAGTTTTATTGGGATTGTGAATACCCGGATTGCAAGGGCTTCTTTGGAAGTGCCTTCGGTTCTGTTCGAACCCGGAACAGACTTATATGGTTACATGTCTGACATTACATTTTGAGATATAAAGCTGATTTCTTTCAAATACATTTCTGTTGGTGGCGGAGAATTTATTCTCTTAGCTTAACACCCTTCTCTGAGACGTACGAGCTCAGAGGTTATGTAGTTGAAATTTATTAGTGATATACTCCCAATTTGGTAATGTGGCATGCTGAGTGTTGCTGTGTGATGATCATTTATTGATCATTTGTGATCAAAGCGTGGCTTTGTGAAAATGCGTAGCTTTGTGGACGAGACTTCGTCAGAGCCTCACAACCCGAAAATGGTCGAAACAGAAAAGATGTGGCAAGGTTATGAGGGTCGCGCCCTTTAGGGTATGTCATTTCCTTCTAGAAAAGGGTAGTATCATGGTATGGAGCCCAGATACTTACTCATGTGGACATACTTTATTTATTATGTGTGATGTTGATTACCGAGCGCTCGGATAAAGGTCCCAAAGGACCGGGGAATGGCATATTCGTGAGTTACTTAGTTACAGAGGTAACCCGGCCTTGTGTTGGCAGAGAGCAGGTTGTCTCTCGGAGCGTCCCGCCTGAGGCGTTCCTACGTGGCATAGGAAGGTCCTTAGCCTTACCATTTGTTGGCAATCCAATTTCCTATACGAACCTTGCACGGTTTTAGTTGTAGAACCTGCCATTTACTTATGGTGGTCCCCACTGTTTAGATGGTAGCTATAGTAGGTATAGTTCGGAATGTCTATGCTGGCTAAGATTAATATTATATTTTAGAAATGTTTTCCACTATGCACTAATAATAATAATCCAATGATTTGCGTAGTAAGCATGTTTGACTATCATAAGAAGAAATCTCCTCCAATTCTGCGTTTGCACTGTGTGTGTGGCGGGAGGTCTTATGGTAGTTTCATTTTCCAAAAGCATTGTAGATATTTTCTACTTCCTTGTTGTTGTTGTTGTTGTTTTAAAGATAATAACTGTTTTAGTTCTCACACCAGTCACCATGACTGACCTGGAGTTTATTGTTTCCTTCCTAAACTCTAGGTGCCCACCAGTTTCCACACGGGCAGTCTGGGTCAGGTTATCTGGTCATTCTGGATTCAGGAGATGCTGTGGAGCTCTGTGGCGAGCTGGATGGCGAGACGTATCACTTGTATATGATATTATTTATTCCGCTGTGTATTCTGTATGAGGACAAGTTTATATAACTGTCCAGTTGTGTTGTATATTGTTGTTGTAAACTCTGATGATGATGATGTAATGTACAAAATGATATAGTTCTTTGATTTAAAGATTTTTCATTTATCTATTATATGGTGTTCCGCTGCGATATGTGAGATTTTGATATTGTTTCTGTTTCTGTGTTTTCTGTTGTTTCTTCTTTCTTTTTCCTCTGTCTTCTTCTACCTCTTCATTTTCTCCATAACAATTCGATTTTCTGGCATTCGATTGCTCGGTAGTTGATACAGTGGACGTATTAATGTCGATTTTCGAGAGTCGAAAAGTCAAGTCGTTACAATAGCCATGAACGGCCACCGCATCCATCCATCCCATATCGAGTCAAATGGAGGTTATCCCAATCGAGGTTCACCAATCGAAACCAACAATAAGAGTAATAATATAGACCCAGTCCAAGATATCAAAGAACGGATGTCCGCTCGGGGTAATTTGCCCACTTGGCCCTTTCAAGCCGTCCTGTTTTTGTCATTTCAAATTGGCACAAGTGCCGAGGTCTATCCATCATCGTTCTCTTTCTTCAAATCCAGCAATTGTCGCCAATCCAACCACTTCGTTCAGGAGTCTCCTCCGCGTACACAATTGTTAAAGTGGTTTAGATATCGACAGAGAGTATGCCCATATCCGACTCCGGTCTCTTTAACAATCAAATGTCGTTTTACACACCGGTTGGTTCTTTTATATTTGAAAAACAGTTCATAATTGATATCATAATATCATATTCGCTTCAAAATCAATCCATTTCGAAATCATCACATTTACTCAAAAATATACAATTTCAATTCATAATCGTGTTCACCTCAATATCTCAACTTCAATTCCAAAATTGTTTCAAGTTCCGATTTGATTTTTAACTTCAATTAAATCTGTTTCGTATTTAAATCCAAGATTTAAATATAAACATTTCACTCTTGACCAGTTTGAATTTTTTTGAAAAATAGTTTGAATACTTTAAAATAGTTTAAGTAATTAAAATAGTTAAATGTAAAATAGATAAATGTAAAATAGTTAAAATAGTTTTAATAGTTAAAATAGTTTAATATAAAATAGTTTAGTATAAAATGGTTTATATAGTAAAATACTTGGAAAACCAAAATAATTTAAAGATTTAAAGAATATAGATTTTCAACAAATTATACTAAAATAATTTATTTAAAAATGGTTTCAAAGTCAAAGCGGTCCAATTTCAACTTTCCAATTCAAATCAACTTCGATTTTCATCCAATCGATTCAATTTCGATTTCAATTCAAATCAAATTCAACTTCGATTGAAGATTAATTCAATTCCACTTTCAAATCCAATTAATTCAATTCAATTTCAATTTATATTGATTTCGAGCTCGGTTTTCAAGTATCGATTAAAAATATTTATATCAAATAATCCTTCAACATTCAGTTTAAAACTCCCCATCTTCAAATATAATTCAATTCTGAGCTCAATTTCGAAATATCATTCTTATATCACTCTTAATTAGTAATACTCAAAGTTCGAATAAAAGTTCAATCTTTTAAAACAAATCGATTTCCAAACATTCAAATTATATTTCGATTATAACTTCAAAATCTCAACTTCGATTATTCAAACACTTTCGATTACCAAATTTTAAATTTCAACATTCAGGGCTCAAGTTCCAAAATAATTTGATTTCTATAAACTTGATTTTTATCTTTTTTAAATCAAAACCATTTAAATAATTTCAAATCAAAAATTTTAAAATCATTTAATTTAACCAATCCGTTGTCCGTATATAATTTTCTATCCTATGGCCAAGTGATCAGTTATCTCCATTTAATTTTAGGGATGGATATATATCATTTCAATCCAAATCACAGTGTCATAGGTATATATCATTGCAACCTATTTCTTAATTTATTCGAAATAATTCAATTTACAGTTTGTATACTGTAAATAATATACAGGGTGATAATAGGATATATCATAATAAACAAACATCCAAATCATCCAAAATATCAACCAATAGCATCCATCGCAATCAATCATCCAAACAGTCAATATAATTCACTATAATTTCATAGTTATTAGAATCGGGTGTTTACTGGCAATTTAATTCCAGTTTCAAGCCTAACTGTCAATCTAATTTTTAATAGTTAATTCAAATGACAATTTATATGACAATTAAATTTATCAAACATCAACCAATAAATTCATATCACTTCACAATTCTAATTTAACTAGCATAACAATATTCTAGTACGTGTGAGTGTTATAAAACACTCACATTGAGTTTTCAATTTTAAATCAAATCGAACGACGCTCGATTTAACCTAAAATTTTAACTGGCTCCAAATGACTCCAAATCTTTTCCACGACGTAGTGCTCGTCCATACGAACCCAATACCACTTGTTTCATCCAATTCTGATAACGCATGAAAAAGATATGCAGTTTCAAAGAATTCATATTATATAATATAATTAATATTCAATTTTTTTTAAAACCTTAGCTAATCCAGACCACTCAATACCTTGAACGAAATCAGGCCACTACTACATCTTCTTCACGATCGCGTAATAGGCAAAGCAAACGAACCCATCGGCCGCCCTAAACCATTTCTGGCCGCTGCCTCATCGATCGCCGATGAGACGATAAAAACCCCTCAACTCGAAGCCCTACGCGGGCAGCACCACCGCGCTGAGTTCCATTGAGCTCGGTACGGAAAATCGACTTTTGATAGAATGGTCATATCATCGATATCTGTGTGTCATTCTATCTGTTTTGTCGTGCTGATCTCCATAGTATATTTATTTCAGTCTTTTGAGATTCGGTACGCGACGGAAACGAAAAGAACGGTGTCGTACCGGGACCGAAAATTGTGACCCTTTGGTTTCTTTGCTTTCAAGATTTGAACCGCGCAACCAAGCATTAAATGAATCGCTTTAATAACTTTTCAGCTCAATCAAGGCATGACCAGTGATGTTACCTTTATCCTTTTCTATTATATATTTATTTGTCTTTCCTTTGCTCCATGCTCATTTAAATAAGGTACGTCATTTTCTTTTGCTCTGCCTTCTTCGCTGGAGTTTTCCTTTCTACATTTTCCCCTTTCTTTTTCTATTTTACTCAAAGCCAGAAGCGAAGAAAATTCCCAAGCAAGCTCACCTTTCTCCCAGGCTAAATCAGATGCTGAGATACATGTATTTTAATAATACTCCCAGCGTTCATATTTTGTTTGTTTTGAGGCCTGTTGAAGTGATCACCTTTCTTTCTTCTTCATCCATCATGGCTGCTAATTCCCTCACCAAAAACCTAGTGCAGCTAGTTGCGCGACCCTTTACCGCACGAACACCAACCCATGCCTATGTCAATCCTCGACCTTTTTCCTCTACCCGCAACCCACCCGGCACCCTACTTCCACCTCTGGCCGATGAGCAGCACCCCACACCCGAGATCAACAGCCTGGCCTTGCCCGATGTCATCCACCACAAGCCGCCCCTCTACTAACCTCGCCACCACACAGCAATCTCGGCCTCTTTTTCCTCCTCTGTTCATATCTGGTAATATAAGTAAGTTTATAATTATATAAGTTTATATTTATTCTTAATGTATATAGATTTCAAAAGAGATTTGTTGTGTATATATTTAAATATATATAAGTGGTATGTTTGTTAGTAATACATATAAGTATATATATTAAGTTAGATTGTATATCTGTTAGTTGTAAAAAAATATAGAGTTTGTTTATTTACAGTTGTGATATTTCAAAATTTAGTTTGTTTATAAACTATGTTGTTGTATTGTTATATAATTGGTTTTAACAAAAGTACATAACGTATATTAAATGAAATATTGTTTACAGTATATATATTAGTCTATGTATGTTACTTTATGTAGGTATATATTTATATATAGTTTATATAAAGTGCAACAACCCGCATATTTATCGATTTTATATTTAAATATTTTATTTAAATATTTCATCGTTCGTCGGATTTTTTGTCCGAAAAGCTACTTTTTGCAAACAGTCGAATTAGGACTTGTGACCACCCCCATTGAGTTCAAAATGACGTTTGCGACCTTTTTGAGTATAAGCTTCGATATGTTTGGAGTAAGTAGAATTTTGCTACTTTTTCACATAGGGCTTTGGGTTTGGGTTCAGCCCATTTGCCCAATTCTGGTTTTATCAACCCAACTCCACTCCAACTCTTCATTACTTCATTTCTAAACCCTTATATTCAAGATTTTGCAACAATGGTGGGAGAAATGGGAAATGGAAATTCCTAAGCCCTAATTTCATTTGCAAATCCAAGTTTTATCTCCAAATTCTAGAAGAAGCTATTGGTAAGCATCTCCTTCTTCTTCTCCAACTCATTCTCCTTCCTATTTCAGAAATTCCTAAACCTAACTTTGGGAATGTTCTTCTTTTAAAGCTTGGATTCAAGCTTCTTGTGTTGAGATTGAAGTGTGGTTGTTCTTCCCTTGTCTTCAAGCTTCTCCTCCATTGTTTTTGGATTCAAAGGTGAGATTTTTATCTCACATCTTAAACTATATTTATCTTTGATTGTTAGGTATGAATTCCTAACACTTATTCTTGTGCATTTGATTTTGATTTGGATTGGTTTTGAGAAATATTCCAATTTTCGTGTTTTGAAGCCAAATCATTAAAAATCATAGCTTGAACTTTGACCATGATTTTGTGATGCATCGAAGAGCTCATAGGGCCGGGTAGTCGATAGGCATAAACCCTTAGCGCCGGTGCTCGAGCGATTGCAATTTGGTCGAAATTGGCCATTGTATTTGATAGGCTGGGAAGAGCTGAAAATAGGGTCTGGCCGACCGAGCTCTGTGCTCAGTCGACCGACCTGCTACAAAAGTGCAAAGCACTTCTCTGCCTTTGGTTTGGTCGACCGGCAACAGAGATCAGTCGACCGACCTGCTACAAAAGTGCAAAGCACTTCTCTGCCTTTGGTTTGGTCGACCGGCTACAGAGCTCAGTCGACCGACCTACTTCCCGTGAATTTTTCAAAACAGGGTCCGGTCGACCGAGCTCTGTAGCTGGCCGACCGACCTGCTGCTATTTTGCCTATTTCGCCTATCTTGCGTGGTTTCCGAATTTAACCGATTCGTGTTATTTCCCTATTTGTTGTTATCATTTATTATCGACGTTGATGACTTCTTTTCTTTGGGATTTTTGGAATATCCATTTCGATGGATTCAGTATCGATTTCTTTGGATTTTATTCACATCTTCGAATGTGAGTTTTGGTGATTGATTGTTTCTACAATCATTTTTGTGATTTGTCACTTTAAAAATATAAAGGTTTCAATACTAGTATTAGATATCAAAACTTCTTCATCAAAACGATTTCAACTCTATTTTCAATATCAAACTCGTTTATAAAACCGTTTTCCAATCTACTAGTATATACAAACCTTTACCTCACTCGTATGAGAAATCTAATTAAACGACTTAGTAAAACAAGTGGTATGAAACGCTTGCGTTCACTTCGTCGATTAATTCTTGGACTTGTTCGATTGAATCTCTTGTGATGAATTTTCTAGTGGAGATCTACAATTTGTTTGTAAATATTTAAGTTAAGCTAGTGGTTATGGGACATGAAGCTAAACTCATATATTTACTAGCTTAGTGTAATTGACACTTCTTGATGATCGATGATGATCATTTTATGGTTTAGACTAGCAATGTGCGATGTCTCTTTGTCCACATGGAGGACTGTACTTCATTTTATTGAGCTTTGTCTCATTTCTTTGTGGGTTAGCGACCCATGTACTTTTAATGTGTTTCGATTCATTGGTTGTACCGTTTATACTACATCGATGTCTCGGCTTTCCGGTTCATTGGACGTACCGTTTGCACTGCGTCGATGTTCTGAATTGTATTGTGTTTCGATTCATCTGATGTACCGTTTGTACTACATCGATGTCTCGTCTTTCCGGTTCATTGGACGTACCGTTTGCGCCGCGTCGATGTTCTGAATTGTATTGTGTTTCGATTCATCTGATGTACCATTTGTACTACATCGATGTCTCGTCTTTCCGGTTCATTGGACGTACCGTTTGCACTACGTCAATGTTCTGAATTGTATTGTGTTTCGATTCATCTGATGTACCGTTTGTACTACATCGATGTCTCGGCTTTCCGGTTCATTGGACGTACCGTTTGCACTGCGTCAATGTTCCGAATTGTTTTGTGTTTCGATTCATCTGATGTACCGTTTGTACTACATCGATGTCTCGGCTTTCCGGTTCATTGGACGTACCGTTTGCACTGCGTCAATGTTCCGAATTGTTTGCGATACACGTGTTGGTGAGATTTCGTGCTCCCGCTTGGGATTGGCCATCCTCTTTCTTGTGATTTCTGGATTTCTAATTATTAATTTCTGGAATTTATGTTTCACCAGCTTTTACCATTGGCATTGATATGTATGTCATTTTTGTGGCTTGGTGAATTAAATAAAGAATATGCCATTCTTTTTGATGCTATGAGATTCTTGAGATATTGTATGACTTTTGTGGATTTTCTAATGTATACTTGACGTAGTATGACATTTTTGGTTATCATACTTTTATTATTATATCTCTTCTTATATCTCATTTTATCTGATAATTATAGCTAGACTGATCCGTTTATTATTTTCTTCTTAAATAATACTCAGGTCAGACTGAGATTTTACAGGTGCTTCCTCATGACTTCCTATCTGGAACCATCATCTGACTTTTGGCTAACTACTCTAGTTTAGTAGTTTTTGTTGTATACATTTGAGATTAGGCTCCTTGATGTATACATATTCTATTGTCTTGCACTTGTATCTATTCTTTTGTGTTATTGTGGATCTTATTTGACCACTACTCTGTTGTACACTTTCATGTGTTATATTCATATCTATTTCCGCCTTTGTGATATGAATTGTCTGTGACTGATTTGTGTTATGTTTATTTCTATATTTGTTTCCGAAGATTATATATAGCCACTGTGTGATAGCTTTGAGTTTGTATCGGTATGTCGGATTTCCTCCTTAAATGAAATGCATGCTGACTATCTGACATATCGGTGCTCGCAC
Organism: Allium fistulosum; assembly: GCA_030737815.1. Taxonomy (NCBI): domain Eukaryota; kingdom Viridiplantae; phylum Streptophyta; class Magnoliopsida; order Asparagales; family Amaryllidaceae; genus Allium; species Allium fistulosum. The sequence continues at coordinate 815,030,857 of CM060901.1, read as the reverse complement.
AAAGAAATTACATGGATGGTCGCTCCTCAACAGCCTTATTCTCCATGTTAGTCGACAGCCTTACTCCGTAGTGCTCTTGGCTAGCGTGGGTATAGAGGTGGGGCGTCACAGCTTGGTATCGGAGCCAAACTTCGGAACAATGTAGAATAATCTAGCAAGGATCATTGTCCTAAGTCTTTCTTAGGAATCGTGCCTTAGGATTTTATTCGAGTCAATTGGACCCGTTCTATCCTATTTTCTTTTATGATTCCTTGTTTTAACAATCATGTTTGATAGAAATTCATTATGTGAATAACTTTTTCTTCTTTCTTTCTTTCTTAAAGAAGAAGAAATGGTTAGATCTGGTCGTACCAACGTTGGTCAATCCAGTGCTACTCCTCAGGAGGGAGTATTTATGTCTGCTCAGCAGCTTCTAGATCATGTTAAGAATGCTCAAGCTATCGGACCCATTCCAGAGCCTACTCATCCTAGATCCGGTTTTGCACGCTTGTGTAGAGATTATACCGATTTGGGTGGAAGGCCATTTCGGGGATCCGAGAGTGTTATAGAAATTCAAGCTTTGCTTAGATCATGCGACCGCATCTTTTCTCGCATGAATCTTGTTAATCTCCACCGAGTCCAAGTGGCCTCTAGCATGCTCCAAGAAAGAGCATTGGATTGGTATGAGCTTCTTATTTCTGAAATCGTTGAAGCGGATCTCACTTGGGAGCAATTCCAGGAAAGATTTGAATTGAAATTTGTGCCGGAGGCTGAAAAAGTAACTTTGGCCCGGCGTTTTATCGACCTTGTTCAAGGTGAATCTTCTGTGATAGACTACATCGCATATTTCGAATCTCTTTCTAAATACGGGGTTGAATACATTAATACTCCATTGAAGAAAAATCAGAGATTTGTTTATGGCTTGAACAAGGATCTCAAGAAGCCATTACTTCTGAAATTGGAAGTTTCTTTCGATCAGCTTATTGATATCGCTCTTCGTCTTGAAGAGGCCGATAGAGAGTGTGATGTTGAAGTTGTGGGTGCTAAACAAAACTTCAACAACAACATGAAAAGGCCTATTAAGTTCAAAGGCCCCAATCCCAATCCCGACAAGAAAGGGAAGCAAGAATCTTCGGTAGCAAAGACTCCTACTCTAGTCGTGGACGATGCTACAATTGTGGTCTTACGGACCACTATGCAAACGAGTGCCCGAAACCATTTTTCTGTCGTTATTGCAAAGGTTCAGGACATCTTTTATCTTCATGCCCCAAACTTCCGAACAAGAGAGAGGGAAAGCTAAATGTTGTTCAAGCCCCTAGTGACACTTCTCTTGGTCAAGGTATCCATTCTATCCTTGATGACATTTATTTTGTGATTATCTTATTCGAGTTCTTTTTGATATGGGTTTCATCTCATCATTTTTATATCAAAAGAACTTGTGATTCTTTTTCTTTAGACATTTCTGGGCTTGATGACTTCTTTGAGGCTTGGGAATCCGGGTGGGTGGATCCGCAACACTCAATTTGCTTTTTATTGATGTCGAAATTATTTTATGTGATTTTTCTTTCCGAGCCGATTTCTACTTAGGCTTCGGAATTAATTTTTGTGAAAGGATTGGCTTAATCATTTTGAAGCCATATCCTTTGTCCCGTGTGGACTATTCATCTTTGACATTTCCAATCTGTTAAGCAGATTTCTGTTTTTCCTTTGTGATTTTGATTCCAATTTGATGGCATCATTTTATTCTTTACGCTCACATGATGAGGAAAGTGTTATTTCTCTCATTCATGTAGTTTGTGAATTTTCCGGTAATTTTGAGTTTGTTTTAGGATTATCATCTAAGCCATCTTTTAAGTGGTGTCAAGGCCTTTTTAGCTCGACCTTGCCACCGATTTTCATTTGCTACGAGTTGCAGGAGTTAGCATTCCACTTACCACATTCCGCACTCGTTATGATTCTTATGAATGACTTATTATGTCATTCAGTTTGTCCAGCTTATTTCATCCATTTTATGAATCGAGTATTCTATGAATATTTCGATGACTCCATTCTTGTATTTATTGATTTTGGATGAAAACAGCAATTTATAATTTTGCAAATCTTTTTCATAAGATATTTTATATGTATAATTGGATTTTGTTCTCGAAATTAGAAAAGAATATTAGTAAAGTTTTTAAGAGACATTTTTATCATAAAGAAGATGATTTTGTGATTGTATTGCCCATTGAGTGCCTTAAGAATTCTAGTTGATGCGCCTGATCAACGTTATCGATAGGAATCTCCTAAATGCTTTGATGAGACAATTTGACACAATAAATTGACTTATAAAAAGTAAAAAATTTCTAGAAAGAGTAAAAATTTTCTAGAAAGATTATTACATAAAGATAAATGTAATTTTGAAAGTTTTAGCTTTTCAGGAAAGAAGATTATTTAAAATAAATTCTTTCTTTTCGATACTCTTATTCTTGTGATTCCCAAAGGGAACCAAGACTTTATCTTTTGTACCAATGCTAATCGTATTGGTTTGGATGTCGTTCTCTTGCAAAAGAGAACGTGCTATCACTTGTGCATCTAAATCATTAAAGCCGATCGAGACTAGGTATGCCACTCATGATCTAGTGCTCGCGGTTATTGTTTTCGCTTTTAGAGTTTGGCATCATCGTATATATATGGCAGAGAAATTTGTTCTCCACCTCGATCATAAATCTTTGGAATATTTATTTTCACGTAAGGAACTTAGTATTGGCTCGAGTTCCTTACATCTTATGACCTTGATATTCTTTGAATACTCCCGGAAGGGGGAATCGTGTTGCCGATGCCTTTAGTCGTAAGCAACACGTGGTTGTTTCTTTGATGATGTCCATATGGAATACCGAGTTCATCGGATGTTTTGATGTACCTCATTTTGTTGAACTTCATCTCATTCCTTTTATGGACTAGCGTCTGATGTTCTTTTATGGTTTTCGGTTCATTTGACGTACCGTTTTCGAACTACGTCGGTGTTCCAAATTATTTGAGCATTGGTTCGTTGGGCGTACCGTTATCTTACTACGCCGTCGTTCCAAATTATTCGAGTTTCTAGTTTCTTGGGCGTACCGCTTTTGTGCTACGTCATTGCACCGGTTCTATTTTCTGCTATTCATGACATTTTCCACGTCTTTTATTTTACAGAAATGCCTTTTGGATTCTGCTTTTTATTCTTATGCCCGGTGTTATTGTTGAAATAGAAGTTTCACCTATTTGACTTATGAGCAACATTCTACTCGCATCACTGCTTCGGAGGTTGAGCACCTTCGAAATAAATATGTTCTTTTCGTGAACTTCAATAGTTCTTAAATCCTAAGGATTACTCTTGGGAATCCAGAGAATTCATTGAGCAAACATATCTGGACTTACTCCTTCATGCTCTTTATGGTGAACTTCTTATTTCAAATTTTCTTTTGTGTTCATATGCTTTTATGGTTGTTACTCTTTATTTTCTTCTTAAGTATTGCGAGGACGCAATTTCTTTAAGGAGGGGAGTCTGTAACAACCCGCATATTTATCGATTTTATATTTAAATATTTTATTTAAATATTTCATCGTTCGTCGGATTTTTTGTCCGAAAAGCTACTTTTTGCAAACAGTCGAATTAGGACTCGTGACCACCCCCATTGAGTTCAAAATGACGTTTGCGACCTTTTTGAGTATAAGCTTCGATATGTTTGGAGTTAGTATAATTTTGCTACTTTTTCACATAGGGCTTTGGGTTTGGGTTCAGCCCATTTGCCCAATTCTGGTTTTATCAACCCAACTCCACTCCAACTCTTCATTACTTCATTTCTAAACCCTTATATTCAAGATTTTGCAACAATGGTGGGAGAGATGGGAAATGGAAATTCCTAAGCCCTAATTTCATTTGCAAATCCAAGTTTTATCTCCAAATTCTAGAAGAAGCTATTGGTAAGCATCTCCTTCTTCTTCTCCAACTCATTCTCCTTCCTATTTCAGAAATTCCTAAACCTAACTTTGGGAATGTTCTTCTTTTAAAGCTTGGATTCAAGCTTCTTGTGTTGAGATTGAAGTGTGGTTGTTCTTCCCTTGTCTTCAAGCTTCTCCTCCATTGTTTTTGGATTCAATGGTGAGATTTTTATCTCACATCTTAAACTATATTTATCTTTGATTGTTAGGTATGAATTCCTAACACTTATTCTTGTGCATTTGATTTTGATTTGGATTGGTTTTGAGAAATATTCCAATTTTCGTGTTTTGAAGCCGAATCATTAAAAATCATAGCTTGATCTTTGACCATGATTTTGTGATGCATCGAAGAGCTCATAGGGCCGGGTAGTCGATAGGCATAAACCCTTAGCGCCGGTGCTCGAGCGATTGCAATTTGGTCGAAATTGGCCATTGTATTTGATAGGCTGGGAAGAGCTGAAAACAGGGTCCGGCCGACCGAGCTCTGTGCTCAGTCGACCGACCTGCTACAAAAGTGCAAAGCACTTCTCTGCCTTTGGTTTGGTCGACCGGCAACAGAGCTCAGTCGACCGACCTGCTACAAAAGTGCAAAGCACTTCTCTGCCTTTGGTTTGGTCGACCGGCTACAGAGCTCAGTCGACCGACCTACTTCCCGTGAATTTTTCAAAACAGGGTCCGGTCGACCGAGCTCTGTAGCCGGCCGACCGACCTGCTGCTATTTTTCCTATTTCGCCTATCTTGCGTGGTTTCCGAATTTAATCGATTCGTGTTATTTCCCTGTTTGTTGTTATCATTTATTATCGACGTTGATGACTTCTTTTCTTTGGGATTTTTGGAATATCCATTTCGATGGATTCGGTATTGATTTCTTTGGATTTTATTCACGTCTTCGAATGTGAATTTTGGTGATTGATTGTTTCTACAATCATTTTTGTGATTTGTCACTTTAAAAATATGAAGGTTTCAATACTAGTATTAGATATCAAAACTTCTTCATCAAAACGATTTCAACTCTATTTTCAATATCAAACTTGTTTATAAAACCATTTTCCAATCTACTAGTATATACAAACCTTTACCTCACTTGTATGAGAAATCTAATTAAACGACTTAGTAAAACAAGTGGTATGAAATGCTTGCGTTCACTTCGTCGGTTAATTCTTGGACTTGTTCGATTGAATCTCTTATGACGAATTTTCTAGTGGAGATCTACAATTTGTTCGTAAATATTTAAGTTAAGCTAGTGGTTATGGGACATGAAGCTAAACTCATATATTTACTAGCTTAGTGTAATTGACACTTCTTGATGATCGATGATGATCATTTTATGGTTTAGACTAGCAATGTGCAATGTCTCTTTGTCCACATGGAGGACTGTACTTCATTTTATTGAGCTTCGTCTCATTTCTTTGTGGGTTAGCGACCCATGTACTTTTAATGTGTTTCGATTCATTGGATGTACCGTTTGTACTACATCGATGTCTCGGCTTTCCGGTTCATTGGACGTACCGTTTGCACTGCGTCGATGTTCTGAATTGTATTGTGTTTCGATTCATCTGATGTACCGTTTGTACTACATCGATGTCTCGTCTTTCCGGTTCATTGGACGTACTGTTTGCACTGCGTCGATGTTCTGAATTGTATTGTGTTTCGATTCATCTGATGTACCGTTTGTACTACATCAATGTCTCGGCTTTCCGGTTCATTGGACGTACCGTTTGCACTGCGTCAATGTTCCGAATTGTTTTGTGTTTCGATTCATCTGATGTACCGTTTGTACTACATCGATGTCTCGGCTTTCCGGTTCATTGGACATACCGTTTGCACTGCGTCAATGTTTCGAATTGTTTGTGATACACGTGTTGGTGAGATTTCATGCTCCCGCTTGGGATTGGCCATCCTCTTTCTTGTGATTTCTGGATTTCTAATTATTGATTTCTGGAATTTATGTTTCACCAGCTTTTACCATTGGCATTGATATGTATGTCATTTTTGTGGCTTGGTGAATTAAATAAAGAATATGCCATTCTTTTTGATGCTATGAGATTCTTGAGATATTGTATGACTTTTGTGGATTTTCTAATGTATACTTGACGTAGTATGACATTTTTGGTTATCATACTTTTATTATTATATCTCTTCTTATATCTCATTTTATCTGATAATTATAGCTTGACTGATCCGTTTATTATTTTCTTCTTAAATAATACTCAGGTCAGACTGAGATTTTACAGGTGCTTCCTCATGACTTCCTATCTGGAACCATCATCTGACTTTTGGCTAACTACTCTAGTTTAGTAGTTATTGTTGTATACATTTGAGATTAGGCTCCTTGATGTATACATATTCTATTGTCTTGCACTTGTATCTATTCTTTTGTGTTATTGTGGATCTTATTTGACCACTACTCTGTTGTACACTTTCATGTGTTATATTCATATCTATTTCCGCCTTTGTGATATGAATTGTCTGTGACTGATTTGTGTTATGTTTATTTCTATATTTGTTTCCGAAGATTATATATAGCCACTGTGTGATAGCTTTGAGTTTGTATCGGTATGTCGGATTTCCTCCTTAAATGAAATGCATGCTGACTATCTGACATATTGGTGCTCGCACAAAGAAATTACATGGATGGTCGCTCCTCAACAGCCTTATTCTCCATGTTAGTCGACAGCCTTACTCCGTAGTGCTCTTGGCTAGCGTGGGTATAGAGGTGGGGCGTCACAGCTTGGTATCGGAGCCAAACTTCGGAACAATGTAGAATAATCTAGCAAGGATCATTGTCCTAAGTCTTTCTTAGGAATCGTGCCTTAGGATTTTATTCGAGTCAATTGGACCCGTTCTATCCTATTTTCTTTTATGATTCCTTGTTTTATCAATAATGTTTGATTGAAATTCATTATGTGAATAACTTTTTCTTCTTTCTTTCTTTCTTAAAGAAGAAGAAATGGTTAGATCTGGTCATACCAACGTTGGTCAATCCAGTGCTACTCCTCAGGAGGGAGTATTTATGTTTGCTCAGCAGCTTCTAGATCTTGTTAAGAATGCTCAAGCTATCGGACTCATTCCAGAGCCTACTCATCCTAGATCCGGTTTTGCACGCTTGTGTAGAGATTAACCGATTTGGGTGGAAGGCCATTTCGGGGATCCGAGAGTGTTATAGAAATTCAAGCTTGGCTTAGATCATGCGACCGCATCTTTTCTCGCATGAATCTTGTTGATCTCCACCGAGTCCAAGTGGCCTCTAGCATGCTCCAAGAAAGAGCATTGGATTGGTATGAGCTTCTTATTTCTAAAATCGTTGAAGCGGATCTCACTTGGGAGCAATTCTAGGAAAGATTTGAATTGAAATTTGTGCCGGAGGCTGAAAAAGTAACTTTGGCCCGGCGTTTTATCGACCTTGTTCAAGTTGAATCTTCTGTGACGGACTACGTCGCATATTTCGAATCTCTTTCTAAATACGGGGTTGAATGCATTAATACTCCATTGAAGAAAAATCAGAGATTTGTTTATGGCTTGAACAAGGATCTCAAGAAGCCATTACTTCTGAAATTGGAAGTTTCTTTCGATCAGTTTATTGATATCGCTCTTCGTCTTGAAGAGGCCGATAGAGAGTGTGATGTTGAAGTTGTGGGTGCTAAACAAAACTTCAACAACAACATGTAAAGGCCTATTAAGTTCAAAGGCCCCAATCCCAATCCCGACAAGAAAGGGAAGCAAGAATCTTCGGTAGCAAAGACTCCTACCTCTAGTCGTGGACGATGCTACAATTGTGGTCTTACGGACCACTATGCAAACGAGTGCCCGAAACCATTTTTCTGTCGTTATTGCAAAGGTTCGGGACATCTTTTATCTTCATGCCCCAAACTTCCGAACAAGAGAGAGGGAAAGCTAAATGTTGTTCAAGCCCCTAGTGACACTTCTCTTGGTCAAGGTATCCATTCTATCCTTGATGACATTTATTTTGTGATTATCTTATTCGAGTTCTTTTTGATATGGGTTTCATCTCATCATTTTTATATCAAAAGAACTTGTGATTCTTTTTCTTTAGACATTTCTGGGCTTGATGACTTCTTTGAGGCTTGCGAATCCGGGTGGGTGGATCCGCAACACTCAATTTGCTTTTTATTGATGTCGAAATTATTTTATGTGATTTTTCTTTCCGAGCTGATTTCTACTTAGGCTTCAGAATTAATTTTTGAGAAAGGATTGGCTTAATCATTATGAAGCCATATCCTTTGTCCCGTGTGGACTATTCATCTTTGACATTTCCAATCTGTTAAGCAGATTTATGTTTTTCCTTTGTGATTTTGATTCCAATTTGATGGCATCATTTTATTCTTTATGCTCACATGATGAGGAAAGTGTTATTTCTCTCATTCATGTAGTTTGAGAATTTTCCGGTAATTTTGAGTTTGTTTTAGGATTATCATCTAAGCCATCTTTTAAGTGGTGTCAAGGTCTTTTTAGCTCGACCTTGCCACCGATTTTCATTTGCTACAAGTTGCGGGAGTTAGCATTCCACTTACCACATTCCGCACTCGTTATGATTCTTATGAATGACTTATTATGTCATTCAGTTTGTCCAGCTTATTTCATCCATTTTATGAATCGAGTATTCTATGAATATTTCGATGACTCCATTCTTGTATTTATTGATTTTGGATGAAAACAGCAATTTAAAATTTTGCAAACCTTTTTCATAAGATATTTTATATGTATAATTGGATTTTTTTCTCCAAATTAGAAAAGAATATTAGTAAAGTTTTTAAGAGACATTTTTATCATAAAGAAGATGATTTTGTGATTGTATTGCCCATTGAGTGCCTTAAGAATTCTGGTCGATGCGCCTGATCAACGTTATCGATAGGAATCTCCTAAACGCTTTGATGAGACAATTTGACACAATAAATTGACTTATAAAAAGTAAAAATTTTCTAGAAAGAGTAAAAAATTTCTAGAAAGATTATTACATAAAGATAAATGTAATTTTGAAAGTTTTAGCTTTTCAGGAAAGAAGATTATTTAAAATAAATTCTTTCTTTTCGATACTCTTATTCTTGTGATTCCCAAAGGGAACCAAGACTTTATCTTTTGTACCAATGCTAATCGTATTGGTTTGGATGTCGTTCTCTTGCAAAAGAGAACGTGCTATCACTTGTGCATCTAAATCATTAAAGCCGATCGAGACTAGGTATGCCACTCATGATCTAGTGCTCGCGGTTATTGTTTTCGCTTTTAGAGTTTGGCATCATCGTATATATATGGCAGAGAAATTTGTTCTCCACCTCGATCATAAATCTTTGGAATATTTATTTTCACGTAAGGAACTTAGTATTGGCTCGAGTTCCTTACATCTTATGACCTTGATATTCTTTGTATACTCCCGGAAGGGGGAATCGTGTTGCCGATGCCTTTAGTCGTAAGCAACAAGTGGTTGTTTCTTTGATGATGTCCATATGGAATACCGAGTTCATCGGACGTTTTGATGTACCTCATTTTGTTGAACTTCATCACATTCCTTTTATGGACTAGCGTCTGATGTTCTTTTATGGTGTTCGGTTCATTTGACGTACCGTTTTCGAACTACGTCGGTGTTCCAAATTATTTGAGCATTGGTTCGTTGGGCGTACCGTTATCTTACTACGTCGTCGTTCCAAATTATTCGAGTTTATAGTTGCTTGGGCGTACCGCTTTTGTGCTACGTCGTTGCACCGGTTCTATTTTCTGCTATTCATGACGTTTTCCACGTCTTTTATTTTACGGAAATGCCTTTTGGATTCCGCTTTTTATTCTTATGCCCTGTGTTATTGTTGAAATGGAAGTTTCACCTATTTGACTTATGAGCAACATTCTACTCGCATCATTGCTTCGGAGGTTGAGCACCTTCGAAATAAAGATGTTCTTTTCGTGAAAGTTCAATAGTTCTTAAATCCTAAGGATTACTCTTGGGAATCCAGAGAATTCATTGAGCAAACATATCTGGACTTACTCCTTCATGCTCTTTATGGTGAACTTCTTATTTCAAATTTTCTTTTGTGTTCATATGCTTTTATGGTTGTTACTCTTTATTTTCTTCTTAAGTATTGCGAGGACGCAATTTCTTTAAGGAGGGGAGTCTGTAACAACCCGCATATTTATCGATTTTATATTTAAATATTTTATTTAAATATTTCATCGTTCGTCGGATTTTTTGTCCGAAAAGCTACTTTTTGCAAACAGTCGAATTAGGACTCGTGACCACCCCCATTGAGCTCAAAATGACGTTTGCGACCTTTTTGAGTATAAGCTTCGATATGTTTGGAGTTAGTAGAATTTTGCTACCTTTTCACATAGGGCTTTGGGTTTGGGTTCAGCCCATTTGCCCAATTCTGGTTTTATCAACCCAACTCCACTCCAACTCTTCATTACTTCATTTCTAAACCCTTATATTCAAGCTTTTGCAACAATGGTGGGAGAGATGGGAAATGGAAATTCCTAAGCCCTAATTTCATTTGCAAATCCAAGTTTTATCTCCAAATTCTAGAAGAAGCTATTGGTAAGCATCTCCTTCTTCTTCTCCAACTCATTCTCCTTCCTATTTCAGAAATTCCTAAACCTAACTTTGGGAATGTTCTTCTTTTAAAGCTTGGATTCAAGCTTCTTGTGTTGAGATTGAAGTGTGGTTGTTCTTCCCTTGTCTTCAAGCTTCTCCTCCATTGTTTTTGGATTCAATGGTGAGATTTTTATCTCACATCTTAAACTATATTTATCTTTGATTGTTAGGTATGAATTCCTAACACTTATTCTTGTGCATTTGATTTTGATTTGGATTGGTTTTGAGAAATATTCCAATTTTCGTGTTTTGAAGCCAAATCATTAAAAATCATAGCTTGATCTTTGACCATGATTTTGTGATGCATCGAAGAGCTCATAGGGCCGGGTAGTCGATAGGCATAAACCCTTAGCGCCGGTGCTCGAGCGATTGCAATTTGGTCGAAATTGGCCATTGTATTTGATAGGCTGGGAAGAGCTGAAAACAGGGTCCGGCCGACCGAGCTCTGTGCTCAGTCGACCGACCTGCTACAAAAGTGCAAAGCACTTCACTGCCTTTGGTTTGGTCGACCGGCAACAGAGCTCAGTCGACCGACCTGCTACAAAAGTGCAAAGCACTTCTCTGCCTTTGGTTTGGTCGACCGGCTACAGAGCTCAGTCGACCGACCTGCTTCCCGTGAATTTTTCAAAACAGGGTCCGGTCGACCGAGCTCTGTAGCCGGCCGACTGACCTGCTGCTATTTTGCCTATTTCGCCTATCTTGCGTGGTTTCCGAATTTAATCGATTCGTGTTATTTCCCTGTTTGTTGCTATCATTTATTATCGACGTTGATGACTTCTTTTCTTTGGGATTTTTGGAATATCCATTTCGATGGATTCGGTATCGATTTCTTTGGATTTTATTCACGTCTTCGAATGTGAATTTTGGTGATTGATTGTTTCTACAATCATTTTTGTGATTTGTCACTTTAAATATATAAAGGTTTCAATACTAGTATTAGATATCAAAACTTCTTCATCAAAACGATTTCAACTCTATTTTCAATATCAAACTCGTTTATAAAACCATTTTCCAATCTACTAGTATATACAAACCTTTACCTCACTCGTATGAGAAATCTAATTAAACGACTTAGTAAAACAAGTGGTATGAAACGCATGCGTTCACTTCGTCGGTTAATTCTTGGACTTGTTCGATTGAATCTCTTATGACGAATTTTCTAGTGGAGATCTACAATTTGTTCGTAAATATTTAAGTTAAGCTAGTGGATATGGGACATGAAGCTAAACTCATATATTTACTAGCTTAGTGTAATTGACACTTCTTGATGATCAATGATGATCATTTTAAGGTTTAGACTAGCAATGTGCGATGTATCTTTGTCCACATGGAGGACTGTACTTCATTTTATTGAGCTTCGTCTCATTTCTTTGTGGGTTAGCGACCCATGTACTTTTAATGTGTTTCGATTCATTGGATGTACCGTTTGTACTACATCGATGTCTCGGCTTTTCGGTTCATTGGACGTACCGTTTGCACTGCGTCGATGTTCTGAATTGTATTGTGTTTCGATTCATCTGATGTACCGTTTGTACTACATCGATGTCTCGTCTTTCCGGTTCATTGGACGTACCGTTTGCGCCGCGTCGATGTTCTGAATTGTATTGTGTTTCGATTCATCTGATGTACCGTTTGTACTACATCGATGTCTCGGCTTTCCGGTTCATTGGACGTACCGTTTGCACTGCGTCAATGTTCCGAATTGTTTTGTGTTTCGATTCATCTGATGTACCGTTTGTACTACATCGATGTCTCGGCTTTCCGGTTCATTGGACGTACCGTTTGCACTGCGTCAATGTTCCGAATTGTTTGCGATACACGTGTTGGTGAGATTTCGTGCTCCCGCTTGGGATTGGCCATCCTCTTTCTTGTGATTTCTGGATTTCTAATTATTGATTTCTGGAATTTATGTTTCACCAGCTTTTACCATTGGCATTGATATGTATGTCATTTTTGTGGCTTGGTGAATTAAATAAAGAATATGCCATTCTTTTTGATGCTATGAGATTCTTGAGATATTGTATGACTTTTGTGGATTTTCTAATGTATACTTGACGTAGTATGACATTTTTGGTTATCATACTTTTATTATTATATCTCTTCTTATATCTCATTTTATCTGATAATTATAGCTTGACTGATCCGTTTATTATTTTCTTCTTAAATAATACTCAGGTCAGACTGAGATTTTACAAGTGCTTCCTCATGACTTCCAATCTGGAACCATCATCTGACTTTTGGCTAACTACTCTAGTTTAGTAGTTTTTGTTGTATACATTTGAGATTAGGCTCCTTGATGTATACATATTCTATTGTCTTGCACTTGTATCTATTCTTTTGTGTTATTGTGGATCTTATTTGACCACTACTCTGTTGTACACTTTCATGTGTTATATTCAGATCTATTTCTGCCTTTGTGATATGAATTGTCTGTGACTGATTTGTGTTATGTTTATTTCTATATTTGTTTCCGAAGATTATATATAGCCACTGTGTGATAGCTTTGAGTTTGTATCGGTATGTCGGATTTCCTCCTTAAATGAATGCATGCTGACTATCTGACATATCGTTGCTTGCACAAAGAAATTAGATGGATGGTCGCTCCTCAACAGCCTTATTCTCCGTGTTAGTCGACAGCCTTACTCCGTAGTGCTCTTGGCTAGCATGGGTATAGAGGTGGGGCGTCACATAAAGTTTGTTTATAGGTATATATTCTGTTATTGATATAAATTATATTCTATTATAGTTTGTTTATTGTTTAAGTATATATATGTATTTTTTTAAACATTACAGGTTTCCAGTTTCGATTTTTGGTATAATAAATATTATGCCATTTTTCATATGTTAGTTTATATCAGCATATATGAGTTATATATTAGTATACGTGTTTATTTATAACTTATATGTTTTTCTATATAGTTTGTACGCCCATATGAATATGTTTACAAATTACCATACAATTATCAAATTTTGTTTACCATTAGTTATATATATGTGTAGTAGATTGTTGCTCACAGTATTTATTATAAAATGGAGTATGTATGTGTGCGTGTGTATATATATATATTTTATAATAATAATATTAGTGATAAAGTATGTTTATATATATATATCTGTTCACAAATTTAATTGCGGAATGGCTATCATGCCTTATATGTATATTGTTTTACATATTGATTTTGGGTTTTTGAAAACTGTGTCAATGTAGTAAATTAAAAACGGAAAATACATATATGTTGTATATATTAATTTCATTCAAGTTCGGTTTGTTTGTTTGTTTGTAAGCTATTCATTTGGTTGAAACGAGCCAAATGCAGTTGCTGTTTATAAATTATAGAATATATGAAGATGTTTTGCTAACTTGATTTATTTTGTATTACATATCTATTACGTGTGTATGGGTGTGTTTTGATGTTTTCGAGAAATGTTGCTAGTTATATGTTTGCAGTAGTTCTATTCTAGGTTTAAAGTGTATACTTATATAATTTGAATTTCCATTTGGTTAAGTATTGTTTTAAAAAGGTAAAATGTATGGATGTTTTGATTGAAGGATGTATACAGATTTTAAAGTAAGTATATGTGAATTTGGTTTCTAAAATATATGGATATTTATGTGTTGGGGTTTAATATTGCTTTGGAATTAATATATATGTATTTTACTTTAATGAGTGTTAATTGTTAATGTTATACATTAATTTATATATATATAAGAGTATACCAAAGTTGAGTTTTAATAATTATATAGAGATTTTATTTATAGGTGTTTAGATTTAGTATTTATTTGAAATGTGTATATATATATATATATTTTATTTTTTTTATGAGTTCCAGATTTAATATTGGTTAAGAAAATAATATAATAGCAATTTTATATTTCGTTTTAGTCTATATCAAGCAGATTCTAATTTACTTCATCGATTCCTTGTTATCAGCTTCGACCGTCAAATCCGTGCCAATCTAACTTTGCTTTGAAATTTGTGCTTAGATTCGTAACTCATCTCATTCTCGTTTATCTCTAGCCTCGAAAGGTGAGCAATCACTCACGGTTAACGTTCTTATATTTATTAAATTTGATTTCAATTGGAATGATAATTGAAATATGCTGCTGTTAAATTGCTATATATGTGCCATTATCTGTAACTGTTCACCTGTGACATCTGACACCATTATCTGTTATTTATATTGATGATATATGCATGTTACTGATTATTATATTGTTATCATAACTGTTCTCACTCTACAAGTTCCCTGTTAGTATAGAATTCCCTATGGGTTGAAATGATACATACCCGAACGATCTGTAGAATAGGAGAAAATCATTATGGGTTGAAATGATAAACCCAAGCGATTTTCATTAAATTGAATTTGGGATTGCGGGTTGAAAAGATATACACTTGTAGATATTTGAAATTGTGGATTGAAATGATAAATATCTGTATCACTTGACCATAGGATAGAAAATTATATACAGACACCATTGGTCTATATATAAATATTTTGGAAATGATTTCTATGGGTTTTGAAAGGAAATATATGGTTTTATTTTAATGTGAAAATATTATGTATATGAATAAGTTTTAATATAAAATAGATTTAATAATAAGCTTTACTTTAGTAAAGTTTGATTTAAGTAAAATAAAATATGTTTAAGTATTTATAAAAATGTATATTTTAAAAATGGATTTTTATAATGATTTCTATAAGTTAAGGTTGGAAAGATAAATTTGAATTTATTCAAAATTGTATTTAGTTAAAATTTTTGTTTAATTAAATCGATTTATAACTTATTGAATTTGAGGGTTTTAAGTTATGATTTTATAACTTGATTTTGATATAAAGTGATTAAATGGATATTTCAAGTTTAAATAAATCGAAGGAAATATTTAGTTGATGTAATTTAAGGTTATTTAAATGATATTGGATTTATTAAGTAAACATTTCAAAACTGAATAATAACGAAGTAAAATTTTGATATATATGAAATTATCAAATCAAGTTTTGAAAATGTTTGAATATAAAAGCTTTGAAATATATTGAAATTTAAATGGTTTATTTTGTGGTTCAAATCTGTATTTGAAATCGATATAATTTGAAATGATTTATTAAGAAACTGAATTGAATCGAAGTTAAAGAATTGAGATTGAATAAAATTGGAATTTTTGAATTCAATTTGATTTGAATCGATTTGTGAAATTTGAGGAAACTATTTTATTATATAAAGTATACTTTAAATTATATTTTACCTTATAAATTATTTTAATCTAAACTATTTTATACAAACCATTTTATAAAACTATTTTATTATATATTATTATTAATATCTAAACTATTTAAGTGGTGGAAGTTATGATTTCGAAAGAGTTATAACTTTGAAAGTGATATGATTTTGAAAATGGATATATTTGAAATGGAATTGATATTGTATTGATATGGTTTTGATATGGAAAATGATATTTTGGTTTTGAAGTATAAACTATTTTGAAATGACCATGGTGTTATAATAACGATTGGTTGTTAAAGAGACCGGGATCGGATATTGTCATACTCTCTGCCAATACCGAAAACCATTTTAACAACTGTGTACGTGGTGGAGATTCCAGAATGAAGTTGGATGGTTTGGGGACGATTCTATATGGTATTTACGTGACCTTGACTCCCATGAGTCAGCTTGATGCGGCTAAGACATGAGCCACGCCGGGCCAAGTGAGGTCATTCCTCCTATCGGACACATTTCTTCGATACCATTCTATTGCTTTTGTGATTTGATTGGGTGAACCCTTCGATTTGATTTGGGAGTGTGTCACGAGGTGGGCGGTAGTAGCTGCTATGTGTTACCACCAGTCCAGATACGCAAACGGTATATCTACCCTGGCATTGCCTCGAGTGCCTTGTCGCATGCCCTATCGTGCCTTCTACGAGTTTGTTTTGTACCGTACCCATGTGGTGTCCTCTGTGTAAACCTCTTGGAGGAGCGTACGGCATTGTATAGACTACGGGAATATAAAAAATGTGTTAAGGGGGATATGGGTAATGCCTTAACGCTATTTTGGTACTTTTACTTTACTATAGACATATTATATGTAACAACCCGCATATTTTACGATTCGAATATTTAAATGTTTAATTTAAATATAGCATCGTTAGTCGGATTTTAGTCCGAAAAAGTCACTATTCGAAGAAGAATAGTCGAATTAGTGAAAAGTCTATGTGGATAGTGTTATTTGGTAGTGCCAATGTGAAAACACCTTCAAACACAAATTCAGACATCTGAATTGGTTCGTTCAGACGTCTGAAATTGCTCAAGTCAATCCAGAAAGAAAACAGGCTAAAATAGCCATTTTCAGACGTCTGAAATCCCCGAGTTAGACGTCTGAATATTGTTCTTGACAACATTTATTTTTCCAGATTTAGACGTCTGAATCATTCACTTCAGGCGTCTGAATGAAGTTTGAGAATTCTTATTTTTCCAGATTCAGACGTCCGGTTTGGACATTTCAGACGTATGAATCAAGAATGAAGTTGAGAATCAATAATTTGGACTTGAGACCATTACCATTGAGTTCAAAATGTTGTTTGTGACTTTTTTGAGTATAAGCTTCGCTATGTTTGGAGTAAGTTGATTTTTGCTATTTTCTACTTGGGTTTTTGGGTTTCACCCAACTCATTCTATAACCTAACTCAGCCCCCTCTTCTCTCGATTCACTCATGCCATTTCCTAGACACTCAAGCTCAACTGAAAATGGGGGAAGAGAATAGGAATTAGAAATTCCAAGCCCTAGCTTCCATTTGCAAAATCAAGTCTAGCTCCAAACTCTTGGAAAAACTTTGGTAATCATCCTCTCTGTAACGACCCGTAAATTCTCAATAATTTTATTTGTTTTATTAATATATTTAACTGAAATTTTGTGAAATTTTAAATAATAAAATTTTAAAATAAAAATTTAATAATTGGATTACGTCTACTTAAACATTGCAACTAGTAAATTTTCATCTGATAATATTGAAGTTTATTTTATTTTGTAATTCTATTTTTATTCCAATCAGTTAAAAATCCATGGTAATGAAATATTTTACAAACCTGAATATTTTTACATAGAAAAATTCTAAATCATCTTCTGACTAAGACGTCATTTTTCGTTTTTCCAAATTCGGACTTCTATAGCTCTGTCGATCTTATTTTCTGCGTTTTGGCTGCATTTTTCCGCTAGTAGAAAATTCGAATTTTTATAATTAAATCGTACCACTGATAATCCGTATACCATTTTGATCGTCTCGTCGTGCTGATCTCTACGGTATATTCGTTTGTGCATTTTGGAATCCGATGTGCGACGAAATCTAAGGAACGATTTCCATATCGGTTCCGCAATTGGAATTTTTAGCTTCCCATACTTTTCATATTCCACCGTTTAAATTTTGAACAGCCATTGGCTTTTGTAATTCCCAAAATTACAGCAGTTTGCATTTATATCTCCAAAATTCTCGTGCTTACCTTTTGTATTCCACTGGTTCCAATACATTCTCTGGTTCATTCTCCAAACAATCGTATTTTCCCAAGCCTGCTGCCTCCATTTCTTGTGAACCCAGCATGAACCAAAGCCTTTTCGTTTGCCATCTCCATTTTTTTTGTGTTTCCTGGAAGGCTAACTTCCTTCACCACCAAACCTTCACGCCCACACATCCCTTCCTCCTTCATTTCCCGACCACCAACCTCGCCCCGCCTCCACTCCTGTCCATGCACGCAACCTCAACAAACGTGCCACGTCAGCCATGCCGACTACCTCCCGAGTCATCATCGCTAGCCTGCACTTCCTCTCCGTGTGACCCAGCCTTACAACGAAGCCACCTCGCCTGAACCAACAAAGTTTTATTCAAAATCAACTGACTTTACAAATGACACAACATCCATATTTATAGGGTTACAACTCACACGACTTAACAGAGTACTCGACCTAACATAGTACACGACCTAACATTGTACACGACCTAACATTGGTCGTTAACGACCTAACAGACGTGACTTAAAAAGAAACAAACAAATACAGTCACAACAAAGTACAGTAGTGCGACTTACGACTTATAGTATTTACAACAGTTACAACATCACCATTTACAACAGGAACGACTTACGACCTAACTCTTGAGCGACCTAAAAGATAACACATCTTCAGGTTGAGCTTCGGCTTTGTGAGCGACCTTCAAGATAACAACTTAGCATCTGGAGCGACCTAACCCTTCAGCGACATAAGGCATAGCATCTCTTCAGTGAGCGACCTAAGATAAGGTGGCTTCTTGCTAGGTCGTTGGCGACCTAAGACCTTCGCGATATATGAACTTCGCGACCTAACATGTTGACTTAGCTTGTTAGGTCGTCCAAGCGACTTAAGAATATCCAGTTTGTGTTCTGCATGGTCCTTCAATGTATCACCTGTCTCGTTAACTCGCGAGCGACCTAAGGCACCTGAGCGGCCTAAAGCTATCGAACGACCTAAAGGAAAACATGCATTATGAGGTAGCGCCGCATCGTCCTCCTCTCTTATCTCGTTAGCTCGTAATTCATTAGGTCGTAGCTCGCTCGCAGGCATCATTTGTGGGTATAACTCGCATGCATAACTCGTTAGGCCACCTGCGCGACTTAACAACTTGTTAGGTCGATGTTGACCTAAAGTATAGGAAGGTCGCGCTGCATCACGGCCATTGAAAATGCTCCGTCAAAAACCATCGCCAGTTGATGTCGGTATATTAGTCATTTCTAGTAGTGAATAGACTATAAATTGTTACTATATAAATTATCATTTATAAATTATTAATTGTTTATTATTAATTATGAATTACCAATTATTAATTGTTATAATATTTTAAACAAGTATAAATATATTCAAAAAATTAGTGCTAATTCAGCCTTTTACTACAGTGAAAGTTTTCTCAAAAAGTGTGATGTAATCGTTTACAACCTATGAGTAACACAACTTCTAAAAATAGTTGTTATAAATTAATATTCATAACGTTTTGCAAGCGATAGTTGTTTAAAAATATTAATACAACTTTCGGTAAAAAAAACATACATTGTCAAAAATGACTTTTTTATGATATTCGGCAAGAAAAAGTTGATAAAAATGTTTATCACAACCCTTAAAAAACCGTTATTTGTAGTAGTGTCCTTTTAATGTTCCATTTACGTCCTTTTGGAGTTTTGATTTTTTTTCGTATTCGAACGATGGTTAATTGACGAGAGCGAGTGAAATTTTGGCTTATGCCCATCGTAAGGTCATCCGATTAGGCTGGGGAGATCGATCAGTTCAAAACAGTAGGCATTATTTTTCTATAATTTGAGACGAGCATACTTTTAAGTAGCTTTTATGTAGAACAACAAATAAAGATAATTTTCTAAGTAATAAAAGTTTTTCAACATGTGAATATAAATCGCTGGTCCAGACAAAACAAACCTTCCATGCTCTACTCTGGTAAATAATGAAATAAATTCACAATGTACTGACCGTTAGATTTGAAAAACGTTAAGCTTAGGAGTTTATGCTAAGTTTCTCATTATTATCTCTTGCCAAAAATAGAGAACGAGAGTTTATATATGCTAACTTTCTCATTATGAAGTTTATTACTATCTCTTGCCAAAAATAGACAACGAGAGCCTCAACCCTTCAACTACATATACATACATTACTCCTCTTAATCGCTAAAACCGCCTCACACTTTTACTCCTCAGAACCAGAGCTCCAAAAGGTATTATTCTTTTTTAATTTTACTTTTAGTCCCTTTCACTTTTTCATCTAGCTCAGTAAAATCGAAAATAAATAATCTATTGTCTTTCTTTATTATCAACAAAATTCTTCACACTTGAATTCTTTGCTTGCCATGCAATTCGACCATCAACTATATAATTTAGCATTAGATAAGATGACGAAAAACAAAGTTCCAGAATTAGAATTGAAGATTAAAACCATATTAGTACTTTAAATTTTCTCAAAACTTATACTCTATTGCAGGTCACTAATGGAGTATCAAAGAAAGAAGCTTCTGTCAAATTGTGAAGAGGGAGAAAGCGACCATACATGTGAACTTTGTAACAAGACGTTTGAAACTGTCAAAGCTCTTTACGGACACATGAGGATTCACAAAAACCTAAAACTAAGGAAACCTGAGAAGCAAAATCCTGCAGTCAAAATTGGCCTAAAAAGAAAAGTTGAAATCATCCAGACAACGGACAATGAAGAAGAATCGGAAAGCAAAGGAGTGTATGCCTGCACAACATGCAACAAGTCTTTTGATTCTTATGAAGCAATGGGTGACCACTGTTCTAGCCATAACAAGATTAAAAGAAAGTTAAATACTCAGAAAGTTGAAGTTCTTGAATTAAAAGTTACGGTTGATAGAAACGACAATAGTTTCGCTGAAGAGAACACTGTCCATGATCTGGATTTGAGTTTAGCTATTAATGGAGTAGAAAAGAGTCACTGTCAGTTGAGCAAAGAAGTATCAAATAATCAAATTGCTGATGATCAGACGTCTGCTGGTTTCAATAGAATTGCAAATGAGTGCATGGAGATGGGAATTTTTCATGATTATCTTTCTTTAAATTTGTAGTTGCAGCTGCTAATTAAAGCTTTATTATTAGTTTTAAATTTGAATTTGTACGGTGTATTTAGGGTTTGCTTGCTTTCTTTAGAACTTTCATGGTGCTTTTGTATTTCTTTTCCTTAGTTCTGAATGCATGTCGAAAGTTAATCTATTCCATTAATATTCTCACTCATTTATAAGAGTATGGCGACTTCAAAATTTAAAATTCATAAATTTTTGAAAATTGGAAAATTCAACTTTGGGGAAACAAGGTTTTAAGCATAACTTGAAGGTAACAAAATTAATTAACGTGTGAGCCATGGCTGTCAAATAATTCACTGTATGTTTGCCATCACCGAGCTAGTGTATGTGAGCCATGGCCGACCCATTGTTCTAAAGAAAACATTATTTACTGTACCAGTAATAATATACTTCTTATACACATAAAAAACTAAAACAAAATTGTTTAACTTTTAGAAGATAAATGCCTACTGAACGCACTGCTAAAAAACCAAAACCAAATTCAAAGCCCAAAAACATGGAACACTAGATCCGTTTTTTCTCTCATAATTTTGGGTTCCCCTTTCTCTCTTCTCTTTCTGCGAATTCCAGCTACCTACCAGATTGAATGAAATGAAGATTTAAGCTGAGGATTTAAGTGGCAAATGAACTGAAAATTAATTGCAAGAAATGTGAACAGATGAAGTCCTAATAACTGAAGAGTGTTAACGTGACTTACAATTCAAAGTGAATAACTAATAAACATTGATTTTTCAAGTAGTATTGATGGGTTATTAAAAATTGAAATAATAATAAAGCTTTATAATCATTATCTTGACTTAGTTAGGAAATAATAATAAACGATTAAGCTGAGATTTGTTATTATCTTGACTTAATTAGGAAAAGAATTAGCTTTTCTGTTAAGCTTACAAGACTTATTTGCACTAAGTTTGCAACTCACTTAATTAGACCATTGTATCAGAAAACTACATATAGTGCATGTCTGTAGACTTAAAATTGGCATACTACTTGAAAGAGTAAAATAATATACCATTCCTCATAATCCAGGATTATAGACTCAACTCCACCATGAGGACAAGTAATATCGCAATAAACTTTCATGGGCAGTGCCACTTTATTGTGAGCAAAACATGAACTATTATCTAGTGGATTTGGGGCCGAATCATTTACATGTCCAAAACCTGCAAATGATGATCATACGAGAAGGAACATTTGTTTACAACATCATATAGCAAGCATTAACTAAGCTTTTACTTAGTTTGCTTCTATAAACTATTTTTTTGTCGACCTCTGTTGCTAACTAGCACTTACCATATTCCACCAAATCCAGCATGGTTAATCTCCTGCATTAACATGTGATGATTAGGATGACAATACATGTATATGTGAAGTTAACTTGCTTAATTAATCATGTGAATAATAAGCCTTGTATGTATGTTAGTTGCTTTGAAGAATAATTCAGTATATTAATTACCTCAAAGAAAATACCGAAAAATCTTCAGGCATTTCTCTCATACAAGAAGCATTGACGTTCAGAACTGCATTTAAGCTTCCTGCTGGGTTTTCTGCTAGTGGGGCTACTGCCATCAAGTTTCACCTTGCAGAACTTTGATTGGATAAAAAGCAGGAAATTTATAAAAGCAGCAACAGACATATGTCACTCCTCCTGTTCGTCATTCTCATTTCAATTAAAACAGCCGCAATATGCAAATTTTGTACTATCAACAGCAGTATACATTATATTGATTGATACATACATATATAAAGATAATGCCAACAACATAACTTCAGATGTTCCTTTAAAAGAACATTATCTGTCTAAACTACAATCTCTTGTGCATCAGTGCAGAACACATTAAAGCATGAAGACCACTAATAAATTAAGCTTAAGCATTTAATAGAAGTTTTTAATATCAAAATCCTAATTTTATCCAAATATAACCTGTAAGGTGCATCACCCTATAGCAACAAACTATAATTATACAAACACATAATGAAAATCCATTCTTTTACACTATAAACTGCACAATCTCACTAATTGATCCACTCCACGATCATCTTTTATTAATTTTCATTTACAGGAGTAGACAAAGTGAATGATTTAACTCTAACATTGGATAATGCCTTGAAGGATGGAGTTAGAATTAACTACTTAAGGCAACCTATAATAAGTACAAATGACTGCAAGGTATATAAAAAATTCTTTTAATTGAGTGTAAATAAAATAATCCAATCCTGAATGAATGTTACATAAATTAAATGTGTGCAAAAATGTGCGACGACTTTCGTTTGGTTAAAAGTCGAAATTCCCAAAAACGAATTTCAGTCCGATTTCTAATTTTCCTCCAAACTATTTAATTTTAGGAACAAAATTTCAAAACAAGTTTACTATCATTATCAAATAATAAAAATTACTTATTTAGGCTTATAAAATTAATTATTTAAATATTTAAAGTTAATTAAATATTCTCAATCAAAGCGGTAAAATTCTGAGTCGTTACATCGGTCAACTGTTAATACTAGTAAGAAGCTGTAGTATTTTGCATTCATGAGTCAGATTAGTAATAGAGATGGGTGATTTAAAGGCAGTATGCAATCTATCAGGACTATTTGCACATTATGTCGCTGGTGTTGAGCTGTTGATAATATTATTTATCTTTCGGTGGTTTATAATTGTTTTCCTACCTTCATTAGGTTTATAGTAAATATTAAACATAGTCAAAATGGTTACATTTATTACATTCTAGCATAATAGGAATAAAACTAAGTCCGTAAAGGCATTATTTTAGAATGGATTCCATCAATGACAAAGCTACTGGGGTACCGCCTACCATAGTATTGTGACTCTGCTGTTTCATTTTGGAAGCTACTATATATACTATTTTATGTTTTATTATATATGATTGCCTTACGCTATGAGATTCTGTGTTTCTTTCTTCTTGTCTTTTCTTTTCTTTCTCCCCCAACGTCTTGTCTTTTAGACAACTAGATGATTGGCATATGAATATCGTGGACGTATTAAGTGTCGTCTTTAGAAGCAAGAAAGCCAGATCGTTACAAGTGGTATCAAAGCTTAGGTTAAGCAAACAACTAAGCCTTGGTTGGTGTTAACTCATTAGAGATAGGGTTAGCAATACATTAGAATGATTATAGTTTATGATAGTGCATAGTTGTAATTTACACACACACACATATATATATTTAAATTATTTCAATTAGCTTTGACATGTTTGTTTAGTACTCTTTCATCTTAACATTATCACGTCTAAGTATTCTAAATTTACTTACTATATTAAGGTAGTAAGAATGAGTAATAGGGCAAGATAAGGGACAGGAGCTAGTAGCACTATGAAAAATTAATGGTCGAGCCTCGAATGTCGGAAGAGTTGGAGTAGTTGAAGAGGCAGCACCAGTGTAGCCCCGTGTGAACTTTACAGCTTTGTGCAAAGACTATACTAATTTAGGAGGAAGGCCATTTAAGTGCACGGAATGCATCGTCAAAGTCCAAGCTTGGCTTCATTCTTGCAAAATGATTTTCAAGGTGTTGGATATATCGGATGAGCAGAAGCTTTTTTTAGCATCTTGGCAATTGCAAGATGGAGTTGCGACGTGGTAGGACTCTATTACAATGAATATTCCGGAGGATGATTTTTCATAGTAAAGATTTGAGTAGGCGTTTGAAGACCAGTTCATGCCTACTATAGGAAAGATCTGTATATGTAGGAGTGTCTTAGATCTTAACCAAGGAGATTTGTTGGTAGCTAAATATGAAACCAAGTTTAATGAGCTATCGCGATTTGGTCTGGAGTTGATTGATAACCTACTTAAGAATAATGAGATGTCTTTGATGGGAATGAGGGCATGATTTCCAAAGAAGATGACGTCCCATCTGAAAGGATCGTTTGTTGATTTTGTAGATATGGCTTTGAGGTATGAAGTTTTGGAGAAGAAGAAGCTGTTAGCTGCACCTAGAAATAATAGCAGAAACCCAAACAAGAGAAAGTTCAACCTGCAATGGAAAAAGAAGTGGAAGGGAAAGTCGAAATAAGATCAAGGGAACAAGTTCAAGGATGTAGAGTGTTATCAGTGTAAGCAGAAGGGCCATCTGGCCAGGTTTTATAAGAGTTTTGAAGCTTTGAAGGAGTAGTGTGGACCTATCGATCTAATGGTTCAAAAGACGCTTTGCTACTTAGCAACCAGGGCACATGGTGAAGGATTGCATGCTAATGAAGAAGGGTCAGCAAGTCAAGGTTTATGCCATCAAGGATGAACCATCGACCTCAAAGGATGTGAAAGTGAAATGTCAATGTGTGTCCTAGAAACTAATTGGACTGCAAAGTTTGTCCTTCTGGTGAAATGCCCCTATTTATAATTATTCACAAACCTTACAAAGCTTGTTTTATAATTTAAAACCCTTTACTTTAAAATTCAAAATTATAAGAAAATATATTTAAACTTTGACATTTTCCAGTAATAAGTACATTTATAGTACTTATTAAAAATGCAAAGAAGCCTCTAGGATGTCTTTCTATGTTAACTTTAAAAATCACCGAACATGAGACATTTTCAAAGTGCATCAATAGTGACCATTTTGCTTCTAATTTTCACAACATGGTTCACAATTTCTATAACTTTCCTAACCAATTCCTTGTCATATGCCAAAAAATGTGTAGAGGAAAACCAAATATACACTTTCACAATATATTCACATTTTAACCAATTTAACTTATATTTAATACAAGGGATTTTAAAATAAGTTTATAGCGACTATTTCGCTTCAAACATTCACGACACACTTCAACTTTTCACACAAAAATATCAAACATGTAAACAATAAGTCATGACCATGTTACATATAGAGTGTTATAAGAGAGATTATAGAATATATATATATATATCTTGTCACTTGCTTTCCAAAGCAAGGTGGGGCCCAAAAGTAATGTGAATATATTTTTGAAAAAATAAATACACATACAACATATACGAGTTAAATGGTGAGTAAACTCACCTAAAACCAAGCTAAACCACGATGTATATAATCTCAGTACGAGTGCAACGGTGAAAACCGCTTCTCGGTTGGGCCTCGTATGCAAACAATATTGAATTTATAATAATTTGAGTTATATAATTTAATTAATATATTAATTAAACAATTGATTGCCCAATTTAACCTTCTTCCCCAAATTAGACTGCACAGGTCGTGCACTGTACACAAAAACATGCATAAGAACCCAAACTACTTCCTTTTCTCCTCTATATCTCCCTCTCTGGTCGATGAAATCATGCACCATCGATTCCTAAGTGTCATAAGACGCGTGCTCTCCGCCTGATCACCACCACTTGAAGGTCGACCTACCCAATCAAATCGCAAAACCTTCCTACACAATCTCGCATCCCTTCAAACTGTCACCACTAACTCGCCTCCGCATGAAAGGCTCAACACCACAGTTGCCCTGGCCAAACTCCACCTTAGTCTCCTCCAATGCTGAACCCTAGTTAACGTCATGGGATGTTGACCTTGGCCATGTAGTGTCGCATGCCACAATCTCGCCATAGATTTGAAGCTCTCTTCCATACAAGTCCAACAGATCCGGTCTCATGTGGTATGTAGCTCTTAAAACAATTCAAAGGAGGCGGCTGTGTA
This sequence comes from Allium fistulosum, assembly GCA_030737815.1. Taxonomy (NCBI): domain Eukaryota; kingdom Viridiplantae; phylum Streptophyta; class Magnoliopsida; order Asparagales; family Amaryllidaceae; genus Allium; species Allium fistulosum. The sequence continues at coordinate 815,004,086 of CM060901.1, read as the reverse complement.
TTTTCTTTACAAGAAATGAAGAAAGACATAAAAGTGAGGAGAGTGAGAAGTGAATGTGGTGGGAATGGTGTTTACATAATATTATATATTATGTTTAAATTTCTCTTTAAAAATTACAACATGTTTCAAGCTTGTATGATCATATGGGACGTCAGATCGTTACGAAACTCATCGGTGCACATCAGCTCATTATTTCGGTTCCGATGGAACTAGTTTTTTCAAAATCCAACATAGTGTCCCATGATGATAATTTCATGTGTTTTGAGGTCGTTTGTCGATAAAATAGTTTTTTGTCACATTATTGATATTCCTTCGAACTATTTATTTTTGTAAACATTTTTCTAAACAAATCTATGATCATTAGTTATTAAGTAATTGGGGGTTAACAAGGTTATTATATCAATTTAATCCCATTAAATCCAAGATTCGAATATTTAAATAATTCAGATATTTAAATACGAAGTGTCCGAAATTCCGGGTCGCTATAGATTAACATAAAAGCAATATTTTAATTTGTGAGAAATCAAAGTCGTATTATAAGATTGCATAACGAATTTATTAAAGGTGGTTGGTCTCACCTGGTTTGGTTTTGTTTCCTATCTTGCCTTTCATGGGCTTAAAAGTATCTATATTATCTTCGTCTTTAGTCAATTGCAATGCTACTGAAGGGCCGACTGGAAATTTTTATAAACTGCAATTCTTTAGCATATATTTTATACTAAGATCAAGACAAAAGAAAAATCCAATTACCTTAAGAGCAGATGTAATTTCAACAATGTCATTTCTAGTATATTTTTCACTGTTCCTTCAAGATGGCACAAAATACTTTATTTATATTTCTATTTTATACTATAATTGTAACAATATCCATTAAACCTTGGATGATGGAGGCAATAATGCCAAAATTTAAAGTTCCACAACCAATCTAAGTTGTTCATTAATACCATTTGCAATGATAATTATAAGGGTGTTAAGTGTATATGTGCGTGTGTATGTATACATACATATGTATGTGTAATGATTAATCTTTTCTACTCCTAAAGACAACACTTAATACATCCATGGTATTCATAAACCGATCTTCTAGTTATCTAAAAGAAAAGCCGTTAGAGTAAAAAGAAAAGAAAAAAGAAAGAAACATAAAATATCACAACACAAGGCAATCATATATAATAAAACATAAAATAGTACATATGGTCACATTCAAAATGAAACATTAGAATCACAAAAGGTACCAACTTCAGCCAGGGACAATTATAACTACCTGCCGCCACAATGTTGATACAAAATAAACATACACAATGGAAATAAAAAAGATAACTAGCTTACGTCGAAGCCTCCTACTCCATGCTTCTCCATAATGCATCCGTTAGAAACAGGAATACTTGGCTACTCATACAAATTTGAATATCTAAGAATTTTAGTGAAAAGGAAAAAAACTTTGGGTCAGACATGGGTCTGATGTGAGTAAACTCCAAACAACTGAATTATAATACCTATAAACTCTTTTAAAAATAAAGGTATATCATAAGACCATGCTGCACATAAACACGAATGAGTTTTTACCTTACTATAACCAAAACATTTCTATAGAAAATCCAATAGTATTTGTTTCCATTTTCAATGTGGAATCTCTAATGGTTGTAGTAACCTAGCGGTCTTTTGGTGATCGCCTTAGATTTGCTGGCAGTTCGCACATCGTCTAACATAGGTTGAGATATCCCTCTTTATCCCTTTCCACTAAAACACCCTCTTTATATCCCTATGCATCTTCAAAATACCATGATGTATACTCAACTTGGATCAATGAAACTTTGTTAAAACTTCCTACTTAAGACCATTAACATTAGGAACACATATCCTCCCATTCATCCGCAATATACCGCGATGGTCTTCCTCAAAACTTGAACCATGCCCTTCCTCTATATCCTAGATGATTTCTATCAAGTGCCAATCATTCCTTTATTTACTTGCAATCCTCCCCAGAAGAGTCATAATAACTTCCAAAAGAGCCAATACCGCACTCCTTCTTAGAACATCCGCTACCACGTTTTCCTTTTTCGTCGTATATAACATATCCAAGTCGTATGCCGCTAGAAATTTCAACTACCACTCCTACCGTATATTCAAATCCTTTGCATACAAAAATATTTCAAGGACTAGTACTCCATGAAGAGCTCAAACATTTCATTCAACAAGTAATTCCTTTACATCTTCAATGCAAACACCATAGCTAACAACTTCAAATCTTGTGTTGCATAGTTCTTCTCATGAGGCTTCATATGCCTGCTAGCATAAGCAACAACTCTACCATGTTGCGTTAGAATTGCACAAAATCCTAGCCATAGGCATTTGTATACACAGTCAATCCTCCACCTTCGTCTGGGATAGCTAGAAGTATGACACTGGTCAACCTCCTATTCAACTCAACGAACGCTTCCTCACACTTCGAAGTCCAAACAAACTTCTCATCATTCTTCAAAACCTTGGTTAGGTATGAGGCATTTTAGAGAAATCTTACATGAACCTTCTATAATACCTGACCAAGCCTAAGAAGCTTGTGACCTCTGTCGAAGACTGTAGTTCTTCCACTCTTGAACAGCCGTCGCTTTTGTTGGATCAACCAAAATACCATTCACCGACACAATATGTCCGAGGAACCTTTCTTCTGACGACCAAAATGATACTTAGAAAATTTAGCTTTTAAAACATGCTTCCTTAATGTCTCTAGCACCACAATCAAATGGTGGTTGTGTTTCCTCAGTTTTAGAGTAAATAAGGATTTCATCTATAAAGACTAACATAAACTCATTCAACACATCTCTAAAAACTCGGTTCATCGAATCTACATAATAAGCATGTGCATTGTTTAGCTCAAAAGGCATTACCAACCACTCGAAGAAACAATAAGGTCCTCTAAATGCCGTTAGGGGTATGCTATCCTCTGCTACCCTTAACTAGTGAAATCCTATAGCACTGTCCATTTGGAAGAATACTCAAGCACCATGGAATTGGTCAGACATGTCATCTATACGGGATAAGGGATACTTATTGTAACAACCCGGAATTTTGGATATTAGAAATTGGAATATTTAATTGATTTTAATTATTTAAAAGTTAATTTTAACTTGAATTTCAAATATCAAAAATTATTGGATGATTTAATTATTGGATTTAATAATTGGAAATTGGGTAAAATATGATTTTTAAGCTCGTTAAAAATAATTTGAAGACTTGTAAAATTTATATTGATAATACTGAAGATAATAGAAGTTTTAAAATTGAAATTGGAAGTGATTCGTTCAGTTTTGAAAATATATTGTTTTAATTGATATTCAAAAATAGCCTTTCAAGGCACAGTCTCGGAATTTGACAAAACTAGTTCTATTGGATCCATAATAGTGTATTATTATTGGATTTTAATTTTTGTAGCGTTTGGAGTTATCGTGTGGCCGTAAGGTAAGTAAACGCGCTGAAATTTATATCGAATTCAATATAAGTTGGGTCCAAAAAGCTATCTTTTCCATACGAGCGAATTAGGACTTAAAACCTTTTCCATTGTGTTCGAAATAGGGTTATAACATTATAAACGCCTAGCGACACGCCTCGATAGGATGCCAAAATTTTAAGTTGCAAGTTCGAGACAATTTAAATTTAAAATATATTATATGGTTTGACTGGTCAAAACCTATCTTGTCTAGTCAGCCATATTTTATCAAATCAGAGTGACCTGGCCTTTCTCTTCTAAATCATATCGCCCCTTTTTCACCTTTTCTATGTTTACACGCAACCGAAAAAAAAACCTTATACAGTTAAATAGGGAACCAGTTCTTCCCCTATTAAAACAAATCCAGTTTTCCCCTTTCTTCCCTCTCTAGAGTTCAAAACCGAAAATAAAAAATAGCCGAAACCTCTTTCATAAAAAAAAAGAGAAACGAAGCTTTCCAATTCGAATCCATTCTTTCCCTTCTGTTTTTAAACGAAATCCAAATTTCAAAATCGAAGCCATAGAATCGACTCGAAAATATTACATCGCGATCGAAACCGTTCTCACCCTAGAAAAAAAATCAAAATCAAAATCAACCAACTCACGACTTGTTCGGTCGAGCTTGAAGGTGTCGGCACGAGGAATGGGCAATGGTGGCGTACGGCGTGGGTACTTTGTGGCGATTGAGTCGCGGTTTAATGGAGACGATGCGCGCGCGAGTGGCAGAGGTCGGCGCTAGCTGTGGTTTTGGGGATCGTCGGCGAGGCTCGACGTGGTTTCATTCGCGAGGTGGGATTGTTGGGTCACAACTGAGTGGTGGTTGTTTGCCGTGTTAGTGAGGGGTAGCTAGGGTTTGCAGTAAAGTATCGATCATTTTTATTTAATTAAATTTAATATATATGGATATGTATGTATGGATATATAGGGAATATATATATATATATAACATAGTATTTGGTTTTTATAGTAAGGTCTATTAACTATTTATTCTTTTCGGGTTAAGGATTTATATATACATATATACACATACCTATTTTAAATAGTTAAACAGAATATATGTATAAAATTTTGAATGTTGAAGAGTTTATATAGGATTGGATTTTGTAATCTATATTGACATTTTATAAATATATATGTAGTTTCAAAATGGAAAAGAATAAAATAAAATAAATATACATCTTTTAACTTACTAGTTTATTATAAAAATATGTATTTAAGGTGATTAATTTATTTAATAAGCTTATTTAGCTACTTAGTTACTAAAAATAATTTATTAAAAGGAAAATTAGTTTAAAATCAAATTATTAGTTTAAAACCAAATTATTAGTTTAGATTAAATAAGTAAATAGTAATAAATTGTTCAATCAATTCAAATATTAATAAACCATACAATGTTTATACAAGGTCCAAAATCATGAAGGAAATAACTAGTTTGGGTCGGATTGCAAAACAAAAATCAAAGGTGAGTTAATCTCACTCATTTGGATTACCGTTTAAATTTAAATAGTTAAAATTTAAATTATTGATTGATTGATTGAATTAATAATTATTATCAGTCTGGATGTGATATTATATATAATAGTATATATATTGGAGTGATTGATATTCCCGCATTATATAGCGGATGAGACCCTATGCGGGGCGCCCCGCATAATAGGGATGACCCTATATACCACAATATCCCCCTCGAAGTGGGATAGGTAATTTTATATTGTGCTAACATCTGTGGATGCAGGAAAACAGGTTGGAGGGATCCAACTGGATTCCTCAAAAATGTTAAATTTATTTCATTTTAGTGATATATGAAATATTGATTAATCTGTGATAGATTATAGTGTGAATTGAAATTATTGAATGCTATGGTTTGGCTGAATATGTTTTGGTATTAAGATATCAAAAATATAAAGATTGGATTTTTAAAAGGAAATAAAAAGAAAATTTTAAGTAAATTTTTTAAAGTGAAGTTGAATAAATAAAAAGTGTGAACATAGGAAAAAGTAAATGGTTGATTTTGAAATCCTATTTAATAAATTCTAGAGAATGGGAAATAGAGATTTTGAATAAATGGGAATAAAGTTTTGAGGACATAAACGATATTGTTTAAGAATTAAAGGGATTTATTTTAAATCCAGGATTTAAAATGGTTTGGGAGAAATAAAAAGGGAATTTTGAAATTAAGTAAGGAATTGATGTTCCAAATTTAAACAAGATTTTAAATCAGATGAGGCAAGTGGATTTGAAATTAAGGGTTTGGAGTAATTTTGATAAATCCAGAAATAAATTTCAAAATGAAATTAATGCAGATAATCGATTTGAAATCGATTAAGTGTTTTGAAACGGTGGTTATAAAGGAAAATGAGGCTATGGGATTTATAAATTGGGTTTTTAAATAAAGTGAATATTTATCAATGGATAATTTGGATTTATAAATTCACGATGGGAATTTATAAGGAAAGGGTAATTCGTTTTTAAAATAAATAGTGGTTTTATTTTTAAAAGTATGGGAAAGAAATTTACGGGATTGGGACGTAAATGAAATTGGGATAAATCGAGAAGGATTTATAAATGATGAGACTGGTTATATTGGAATGGGAAGTGAATTTTCCTAAAAAGGCAAGTGTATTTTCAAAGAAAGATTTCTAAGTGTAAATTAAAAGTTTTAAAGTGTTTTAAAAGAATGTTTTTAGGAAATTATTATTTAATTGTTTAAAATTTTAAAGTAAATATTTATTATGTTAATTATAATAGTTAATTTTTTAAAGATTAATGTGTTATTATGAATAAAGGAAAATTTATTAAATATTTATATCTTATAAAATAGCTTTATTTCAAAAGTAGTTTTGGCTCAAGTTTTGCTTGGAAAATTATTATAGAATTTCATAACTTGTATTTTAAATAAATTGTTTAAGTAGTTTATTTTATATGTTTAAAGTATATATTTTGGACAAAGTGATTTAATTTGTTTAAAATCTAAACTTAAAAAGACTTGGTGCTTTACAGGGGAAATAAAATAATTGGTTGAATGATTGTTAAATTTGATAGTTAATAACCGACTATCAATATTGGCCAATGCGCTGATCGTTTCGAAGAGACCGGGAACGGAATTAATTATCCGAAAACCACTTCGATCCGGTTTGAACGTAGTGAATGAATACTGTGAAGATGATGAAGACGATGATTCAGTTTGTCCAGACCCAAGACAACTTGTATGGATGAATGCTATCAGAACATCGTCATTGGAGGACGATGAGTATTTTAAGTGAAATTCGTTCCTAAAAGGTAACGTTTAGCCTCAAGCCTCATCAACCGGGAATGGCTAAACAGGGGAGGTGCATCAAGGATAAGTGGGTAGCACCCAATTAGGGTAAGGTCATCTTTGTCTAGAGTCCCTTTTTGATCTCGGTTTTGGTGGCGGTTGCTAATCCCAACCGCGGGGTGATCTTATTCGGACTATCCAGTAAAATGGTAGCTTCGGTCTTGTGTTGCAGGTGGTCGGGAGTGATCCTCGGTACTCTGATCTAGGCCAGGTACTGTGACGGGCGGTACCCTAGTAGCCCTGCCATTGTATGGAATCCAATCTCCAATAAGCGCCCGTACGGTTTTGATTGTGCCCAACTATGCTGAAACATGAGATGCAAGCATTTCAGCTAGATTCTATTTTCTTTCTATAGACACTATTATAATATCAGATGGATTTGATAAAAATGTTTTGGTTATCGTAAAGTGAAAACCCGACATGTTTATTTGTGGCGTGGTCTTACGAGATACCTTTGATTTCAAAGGATTTAGAAAATATAATAAATCAAATTGAGTGTGTTTTCTCACGCTGGTTTTCCAGACTGACTCGGGTGTTATTCTATTATAATGCTCGGGTCAGACCGAGTGTTACAGATACAGGTTAGAATGTTGTGGAGCTCAGGAGACGAGCTGGATGGCGAGATGTATCACTTGTACTTGATGTATATTCCACTGTGTGACATAAGCTGTATAGTCAGCTTTGTTGGGACAAGTTATTATAACTGTCCAACATTGTGTTATTGTTTTGGTGTTGTACTCAGATGATGTAATGTATAAACAGTTATAGTTCTTTTTGTATAAAAGTCAATTATTATCTATTATATATTATTCCGTTGCGATTGTGAGATTCTGATGTTACTTTCTATTTTCTTCTTCTACCTCTTTCTTCTTTAACCCTAATGGTTTGTATTTCCATCTAATTTGAGTTGAACTGGTGGAGATTATTGTCGACTCAAAGGGGTATGGATTTGCGGGTTGTTTCACTTATTTCGAATGGTCTGCTTGTTTAACTCTCTATAATCCACACAAAATCTTAAAGATCTGTCTGATTTCACCATAAAAACTACAACTGCTTCCCAACTCGAATGACTTGGTCTAATCAATCCTCTTCTCAACAAATCATCTGCCTGATCCCCTAACTCCTTCTCTCTCGAGGCCATTTAACGAATAGGTTAAATAACAAGCTTCCAATCGGGAATTAAGTCAATACAAAACTCAGTCTGCCGATGTGGAGATAGAATGTTAACTTCTTCAAAACCATTAGGGAAATCCTTAGCAATTGCTATCGATCCTAACTCTTCCTGGGATGAATCAAGTGCATACAAGAAACTACTCATTCGCTTGTCTGGATCATCACATAACACTTCCACAAAGTTTCTCAATTTGGTTTTTGAAGATATCGTTCTTCCAACACAATCAAAGACAGCTTCGTTCTCCGACAACCAATCCATGCCAAGTATAAAGTCAAATCCCTTAAAATTCGGAACAAAAAGCTCATAGGAAAACTGGTAGGTAAGATAAGTAATTTGCACATTCTCATAAACCATGCATAGATGAGTTACACCTCCTATAGGTTAGACACACAAATAGACATGAAACTATTGGAAGCCCCGACATCAAACAATACTAAAAAAATGCCATTAAAAATTAAAGTACCTTCAAGAACTCATTTCACTTTCACATCCTTTGAGGTCGATGGTTCATCCTTGATGGCATAAACCTTGACTTGCTGACCCTTCTTCATTAGCATGCAATCCTTCACCATATGCCTTGGTTGCTAAGTAGCAAAGCGTCTTTTGAACCATTAGATCGATAGGTCCACACTACTCCTTCAAAGCTTCAGAATTCTTATAAAACCTAGCTAGATGGCCCTTCTGCTTACACAGATAACACTCTACATCCTTGAACTTGTTCCCTTGATCTTATTTCGACTTTCCCTTCCACTTCTTTTTCCATTGCAGGTTGAACTTTCTCTTGTTTGGGTTTCTGCTATTATTTCTAGGTGTAGCTAACAGCTTCTTCTTCTCCAAAACTTCATACCTCAAAGCCATATCTACAAAATCAACAAATGATCCTTTCAGATGGGACGTCATCTTATTTGGAAATCATGCCCTCATTCCCATCAAAGACATCTCATTATTCTTAAGTAGGTTATCAATCAACTCCAGACCAAATCGCGATAGCTCATTAAACTTGGTTTCATATTTAGCTACCAACAAATCTCCTTGGTTAAGATCTAAATGGTCACTATTGATGCACTTTGAAAATGACGTCCCATGTTGTGAAAATTAGAAGCAAAATGGTCACTATTGATGCACTTTGAAAATGTCTCATGTTCGGTGATTTTTAAAGTTAACATTGAAAGACATCCTAGAGGCTTCTTTGCATTTTTAATAAGTACTATAACTGTACTTATTACTGGAAAAATGTCAAAGTTTAAATATATTTTCTTATAATTTTGAATTTTAAAGTAAAGGGTTTTAAATTATAAAACAAGCTTTGTAAGGTTTGTGAATAATTATAAAATTGGGGCATTTCACCAGAAGGACAAACTTTGCAGTCCAATTAGTTTCTAGGACACACATTCAAAGAAATTACTTTAAAGGCCAAGGTCAGCAAAATAATTACTTTCAAGGACAAAGTCAGCAGTCCAATTGCTTTCAAGGACATAATTTCATAGGTTTTTAGGCCCTATAAACTAATTATTTTGCGTTTTGTCCTTGAAAGTAATTCTTTCAGTTGTGTGTCCTAGAAACTAATTCCACTTGCTAAAGAGGCCCTTGTGGCTAGTTCCACTATAAAATAAGTATTTTCAAGTGATATTTAAAATAAATGTTTTAAACCATTATAAAAATATATGAATAGTAAATATGTAAATAGTAAAAAGCGTGAATAGTAAAATACAAATATATATATATATCTTTATAAAGGGATAAATCTCTGTACAAGTTTAAATGAGTTAAGTTTTAATAATAAGTGAAGTTTTAATTAATAAAATAGTTTGATTAACAAGTGATGTTTTAATTGATGAAGGAGTTTAATTGAATAAGGAAGTTTTAAAAATGAAAGAAGTTTTATTATATAAAACAGTTTTACTAATAAAAGAGCTTTTGATTAATAAAGGATTAATTAAATAAAAAGGGGATTAAAAGTCATTTGTGTGACTTGATCATGCTTGTGTGTGTTGATCATGCTTTGTATGTTTACTTGTTTATGAAAAGTATTTAGGTGTATGCTTAGCACTAAAGTCGACAAAGTTGACTCGTTTTTATCTATGAGAGTTAAGAATGATGATTCGAGTAGGGTGTAGAAGCAATAGTGCTCCAAACTACCGGATTTCACTCTTAACCAGGGGATAGTGCAAGTTGAGAAGTTTGGACACGTGATAAGTATATGAGACTTTGTTTCCACATGCAATCTTTTTCATTGTTGTTAAATATAGTCAAATTAACTTGTAAAGTATTCAGAAGAAAGACAGAAATTATACGGTACAGTTATTCACTCGATGATGATATGACCTGCATATAAACTCATCTTGTTTTTCTAGGGAAAATGATAATGAAATCCATCCGAATAGGAGATGATCTCCATCCTTATGTATTGTCTGTTTATTTCTAAAATAACCGGGATTGAGTTAACCATAAATCCATTGATTGATTTTGGAGTGCCCGGTAAGCGGGGGAGTGTAATTGTATGAGATGACTCAAAACAGTAACCACTTAAAAACAATATACGTGATATATGATTTGGAAAAGGTCCATGATCTATTCGAGATGCCGGAATCCATTTGAGGATTGATGATCTGTTCATGTTGTGCCTTATGTGTTAGGATGTTGAACGTGACTTTGCCACCGGTATATGACTAAAGACAATGTAGGATACACAATCCGAGGGTTTAGCTAACCCATGGGGACACGTTAACTACAGTATCTGAGGTATGCTTATCGAAGTTGCACGTGGGAGTTGATGATACTTGGTTCACGTGTTAGGGCGTGGGTCGGTTGGGTTTACCTTCTGGTATAGTCTGTCTAGTGATATGCGATGCTCGGAAGGTATTTATTGATCCGTGTCATGAAGGTTGGTCTTTGTTTACTGGGGAGGTCTCCGTGGAAAATCCATATGCAAACATGCCTTAATGATTTTGATAGTGTGCCTATTCGATATTGTTATGTCGTGAGATGCAAGCGAAACAACTTATTTATGATTTATATTCTTCACTCTAGACATTATCTATTATATAGCAGTCTGTACTTATTAAATGATTGGCTCTTTTGAGAGGGTAACCGTTAAGATGGTCTCAAGAGGTGTTTTTATATGTCACACATATTTCTTAAGTTTTGTCTGATCCATGGTATTTTCCCTTATTTCCATGGATGATCTTTCAAGCAGTCTGAGAAAGGCAGTTTTTTGCTGATGTTCATTAGGCTCTTGGAGAGGAGCTGGATGTTTACCTATGGTAGTATTCTTATTTCCGCTGCATTACTTTATATATATATATTAGAAACTGTAAGGACGTGCTGTTATAACTATTCAGGCCGATGACAGTACTCTGATTAGCAACTTTAAAATGCTATGTATATTAGAGTAGCTCTATGTATTACCTTTTGATATTATATGTTATCATTCCGCATGTGAGATTCTAATGATTTTTGTTCTCCACTTTCTTGTTCATTTTCTTTTCTTCTTTTTCTTTACCCTAACATTTTGTCTTTTTGGCACTTGGGTGCTCGACATGTGAATAGTGTGGATATGTTAGTATCAATATTTGGGGGTCAAAAAGTCATTCGTTACAGCTAGTATCAGAGCCATGTTTTGATCCGGGGACCTATGGGTTATGGGGTCATCACGATCTTAATCTTTCAACATCCATCCTCATTATCAACAAATTATACAATTATTAAATCCTAATGAACTATAGTATATTTGTTAGATTTATACCTAACCCCGATCTTAAAGTTTACCCACCCACTATATATTAATATTTTACATATTTTAAGTGTGCTTTTATTAGAAGATGCCTCATGTTGTTGTTATTTCATAGATACATTCCTGATGCAACAAGGGTAGTAATGGGAGGATACTACTGAATCAACCTTCATGGAAAATCTTGCTCAACATATTAAACTAGTAATTATCAAACCCTTTTCCATTATGTTATAAACATGGAATTTATTCATTTCTCAATGATATCACTAAAACTAGTTATATGTTATGAATAATGGTAAGTTTCTGTTCGGACGGCCAAATTCTCTATCGAGTTAGAAAACTGTGGAACAAATTATAATAAGATTAACCACAAGTGCACGACGAACAATTATAGTATGTGGCGAGTACGGGTCGATCCACACGAATTTTGTTAGATTTTAAACTTCTATTCAATCAAATTAAACCAAAGTTTGAGAGTGTGATTAGCTAAGAAAAATGTAAATAAACTAGAAACTAACAAAAGCTAAAAGCCAGATAAAAATATGAGAGTAGAAGGCAATTTAGAGATAAATCCACTCTCAAGATCACATAAATCAACACAACATAAAACTATGATCTCTCTTTTTTTGTCACTAGTGAGTTTAATTGATTTGTTTATCATAAGCATGGAATATTTGTGCTATTAATTAGCCCAATTTAAACCATCAAACTTTAACATACCCCTTAAACCACTTCTTAAGTCTCCTGAAAATGACAATAAAGTTAAAAGTAAAATCTATTTTAAGCATGGCCTATTAACTATTGATTAGAAATATAGACCATCAAATTTTGAGTTAAACAATCACTTCATTACCATAATCATATGTAGATAAAGAGGTAATTTGTGTTTGTGTTTGTTTAAGCATAGCCTATTTGGTGTCAGCAATATAGACTATCAAATTCAAAGCAAAAACAACAAGTTAAACCACTTCAAACATTTCATTTAAGCATAAAAAGAGATCATAGATTATCAAATTATGTTGTGTCTACATAATTAGAGAGCTTCATTACCACTAAATTGAAGGGGTTTAGCCTCTCATATTTGTTATCATATCAACAATTGTAGCATTCAACATAAAACAAAAACAAGAGGAAAAAGAGATCAAAGTAAATAGAGAGCTAATTAAAAGAAAATGAAAGTTATTCTACTTGCATAAGAAATGAAACTACAGTACTAGTATGAAAGGTAATAAACAAGAAAAGAAAAGAGCTTGTATTAAAATTGCATAAAAAAGTAATTACATGAAATAATAAATGGCTAAGTAGCCATGAAAAGAAAGAGAACTTCTAATTAATTTTGAGCCTAAACTAAACTAAAGAGGCTTAGAGAAGAGAGAGCCTAAGAGAAGAGAGGGGTTACATTATCATATGGGTTATTTATATATGTATGAAACCCTAATCCATATTTTTGGGGAATGTCCAAACCGCCCCTCTAGGAAGTGTGGTGGCCAAGTAATCATTAGCATGTATTAACCCTCATTTAAATGTGCATGAAGCTTTAATGGCCATTAGCATGTGCATTAGCTTCTAATTTGTACATCAAGGTAGGTGGGTTAGTGGGGTCCTTCATGATCATAAGTTTGAATTATTTCCATCTTCATTACCTCGTATTCTTTTGTGCATGCATATTTTTCATGAAATCCTCTTCCATTTGAAGCCAAATTCCTACAAAATAATATAGAAATTTCCAAGCAAATTTTCACAAATTAATATATGCACAAAAATGACCATTTTGCCCCTATATGAAGATGAATATATGACGATTTGAAAATAATTTGAATTTTGGTTTAAACATGTTAAAACACCCTGTAAGATCATTTATTTAATTAAATTCGATAAAATATGGAAGTAAAAATATGCATATTTACGTGCACATCGAATTTGCCTACACTTATCTTTTTATTCGTCCTCGAATAGACTAAAACTATGATAAATTTGTTTTCCTAGGGAGCACCATTGCATTGAGCATATATAACAAGCCGTTGAACCTCTAGGTGTCCCTAGTAGGATGAGTGTTGTCTCGTGAGGTTTTTCAGCAGATACTACCCACAAAATCCAAAAGCAAAGTGAAATTATTTACAAAATGAAAAATTCCTAAATGCAAGATTTATTTACAAAGATATGAATGTATGTTTTTTTGAAAATATTTACAAATGAAGGATTTACTTTTAAATTGACACAAATAAGTTAAATATAAGTTTTGGTTATTATCAAGAAATTTAAGTCCTTTTACTTGTCAAATTTTCCAACAAAAATCAAGTTATCATAACAAATAAACTATATTTAACTCGTTGTTTTGGTTGATAACACAGTGTAGCTATGAATGGATCCTTAGTTGATTATCAAAGTTTTTCAAAGTGGTATTTTTATTTCTTTTCAATAACAAGTCAAATCAAACAAGTCAAAATAATGCTTGGATTTCAATTTCGTACTCTCTCTTATTTCAAAATTTTATTGATATTATCAATATTTACATATGCCTAACTCAGAAAACTGAGGCCACGTATATTACCCATGCACGGTCTTTTGGGCTTACGTGAGGGGAATAAAGAGCGTGGCGAGTGAGCACACAAGTGTGAAAACCAATCGACTATAGGCATTATTAATAAAAGAATTTTTATATACATACACCTAACTCAGATAACTAAGGCCAGATATACCGATCGTGCACTGCCTTTCGGGCTTATGTGAGAAGGGTACAGAGTATGGCGAGTGAACACACGAGTGTGAACACATGACTCTAGGTGTTTATTGATATATATATATATATATTGTAACGACTTGAATTTTCGGACTAGTCAAAATCGCCGAAAAATCCATTCGTTCTAAAACTACGAATGAAAACTACTAACTTAATACACAATATTTGCTAAAAATTCCACAATATAAACTGTATAGGATACAATTTAAATTTTACAAATTATCAGTGTAAAGGCCCGTAAATCCGTACCCCTTGAGTCGACCATAATTCACATTAGTCCGACTCAAATTGAATGAAAAATATGAATCTTTAGGGCGAAGAAGAAAAATTAGAAGAAGAAACAGTAAACAACAACACAGAATCTCACAGTCGTAGTGGAACAAAATATAATATATAATAAAAGATTTTTATACAAAAGTATCTTTAACTGTTTTATATTTACAATCATCAGAGTACAACAATCAATACATCAAACTAGATAGTTATATAACTTGTCCTTACACAGCGGAATATAAGCCAAGTACGGAGATACGTCTCTATCATCCAGCTCGTCTCTTAAGCTCCATAGCATTCTATCCTGAATCTGTAATACTTGGTCTGACCCGATCATATAATAAAATAACACCCGAGTCAGTCTGGAAAACCAGCGTGAGAAAAACACACTCAATTTGAATTATTAACGTTATCAAATCCTTTGCAAACAAAGGTATCTCGTAAGACCACGCCACACATAAACACTACGGGTTTTTACCTTACAATAACCAAAATCTTTTTATCAAAATCGTCTGATATTATAATAGTGTCTAAACCAAGTAAATAGGAAATAGCTTAAGTGCTTGCATCTCACGTTTCGGCATAGTTGGGCACAATCAAAACCGTACGGCGCTTATTGGAGAATGGATTCCATCGAATGACTGGGCCACTGGGGTACCGCCCATCACAGTACACCTCTAGAACAATGTACTAAGGACTACGCCGGGATCCCCTGCTACACATGACCGACCTACCCCTAACCTAGATAGATCGAATATGTTATCACCCTGTGTGACGCCCCACCTCAATACCCACGCTAGCCAAGGACACTACGATGTAGTGCTGTCAACTAGCACGGAGAATAAGGCTGTTGAGGAGCGACCATCCATGTAATTGATTATCACACGGTGGCTATAAAATAATCTTCGGAAACAAACATAGAAATAAACATAACACAAATCAGTCACAGACATCCATATCACAAAGGCGGAAGAAGATATGAATATATAACTAACACATGATAGTGTACATCAGAGTAGTGGTCAAAAAGATCAACAATAATACAAAAGAATAGCAACACGTGCTATACCAAAAGAATACAACTATGAGTCCATATCTCAAGTGTATACAACAAAAACTGCTAAACTAAATAGTCGGCCAAAAGTCAGAGTAGCAAATCCCGGGAGGAAGTCAAGCAGAAGCACCTGTAACATCTCGGTCTGACCCGAGTATTATTTAAGAAAATAATAAACGGATCAGTCTAACTATAAATATCAGATGACATGATATATAATAAAAGATATGGCATAAACATAGAATATCCATACTAACATACTACTATAAGTATGAAAATGATGATCAACAGGAGATCAACCGAAGAGAAATGATCAATATCACAAGAATCTTCTCAAAGATCCAAAGAGGGCATCATACCCTAAACTTGTACTCATAACAAGTCAATGACATAAAAATCCAGAAATCAAACAAGAAATCCAGAAATCATAAAAAGAGAAAGAGGCCTATCACATGATGGTCCGAAGACCATGGGGCGCTACCCCATATGTGTGAGTCGGAATCACACTGATTGAGGCCTAGGCTAACCAAAAAGCAAAAAGATATGTGTGAATGGAATCACACAAGTGGTGTCTAGCCTAACCTCGCAAACAAAAAGATATGTGTGAGTCGGAATCACACTACTGCGGTCTAGACTAACCTTGCGGACAAAGAGATATGTGTGAGTCGGAATCACACCACTGCGGTCTAGTCTAACCTTGCAAACAAAGAGACATCGCACAATTGCTAGTCTAAATCATAAAATGATCATCATGATCAGCGAGAAGTGTCAATCACACTAAGCTAGTAAATATATGAGTTTAGCTTCATGTCCCATAACCACTTGCTTAACTTAAATATTTACGAACAAGCTGTAAATCTTCACTAGGAAATTGTCACGAAAAGGGTTCAATCGAACAAGTCCAAGAGCTAACTGACGAAGTGAACGCAAGCGTTTCATACCACTCGTTTTACTAAGTCGTTTAAGTCGATTTCTCATTCGAGTGAAGTAAAGGCTTATATATATTAGTAGATTGGAAATCGGTTTGAGAAAACGAACTTTTGATATTAAAAATAGTGTTGAAATCGATTTGATGAAAGAGTTTTGATATTTACTACTAGCATTAAAACCTTCATATCTTTAAAGTGACAAGTCATAAAACGATTGTTGGAACAATCTATCACAAAAATTCACATTCGAAGACGTGAATAAAATCCAAGGAAATCAGCTCAAAATGCATCAAAGTGGAAGTTCTGATGAATGCTTTTCAGATAAGATTGCCTATGCAGAGTAATACGGTACGACTTAGTGAAGGCAAGCTGGTCCAGCGACCTAAGGAAAAGTAGGTCATACGACCTAAGGGTTCACGCGAACTAACAAGGCCAAGGGTAAGGTCGGAGACGACCTACGACTTAGCAGAGTCCTGCGACCTAAGTGGGATGCGACTTAAGTGGGGCATAGGTCGGAGACGACCTACGACTTAAGGTCAAGTGACCTAGTGAAATAGCAGGGGAAATATTAGGTCGGAGGCGACCTACGACTTAAGGTTTTAACTCGCGAACGACTTAGTACTTGCTTATCTCGCGAACGACTTACGACTTAAGAGGGTGTACGACCCAACGACTTAAAGTCGATACGACTTAACGACTTAAGCTCAAATACGAGCTACGAGCTAAGGTCTATACGACCTAACGACTTATCTCAGTACGACCTAAGCCAGGACGAGATAGTAGAAGGCAACGACTTAACTCTTAACTCGGGGATGACCTAAGATGTTAACTCGTGGACGACTTAAGGGGTTAACTCGTGGACGACCTATGGCTTAACTCGTGAACGACTTAGCACAGGCGAACAGAAATACAAAGGCAGTGACTTTTCAACGTGCGCGACTTAAGCCCTTAACTCGCGAACGACTTAGCACACCCAGAACGACTTAAGGCCTGGAACGACTTATGCTCCGTTTGACTTTTCAACGCGAACGAATTACGACTTAGGCTTAACTCGTGGACGACTTAGCGATGGCCAGAAACGACTTAAGGCCAGAAACTCACCAAAAACGCCAAAATTTGTAGTTTTTCGCCAATCCAATCCAAACCAAATGCAAACAAACATGCTAAAGTGATGAGGGATCATCCCCAACAGTCCAATGACGATTATAGGCAAGATGTGAGATCAAAAATCTCACCTTTTCACGGAATTTGATGAAGATGGAGATTTGAGAGCAAAGCAAGAACACCAACAAGCTTGAATCAATGTTCTTCACGTGAATTTTATGTTGAATCTCGGATTTGCAATAGAATTTGAGTTTGGAGTTTCAATTTCCACTTCCCACCACCATTTTTGATGAAGCTTGAATGTTAAAACAAATGGTGAATCAAGTGAGGAAGGGGGTTGGGCTGAACTAAGGAAGTGCAGTCCAAACCAAAGTCACACGCGGGAAAAGTGACGAAAATTTCACTATCTCCAAACATGTCGAAGTTTACACTCAAAAAGATCGCAAACGTCATTTTGAACTCAATGGGGGTGGTCTCGAGTCCTAACTTGACCGTATGCAAAAAGTAGCTTTTCGGACTAACATCCGACTAACGATAAAATATTTAAATATAAAATCGATAGATATGCGGGTTGTTACACCCTGGGTGTTCCCACCCTTACTATCGAGTGCTTCTTCTTTCATGTATACCCATATCAAGATAAATAGGGTTCCGAGGACACCTAGAAAAGTGATAACATACCCTACTTGGGTGCGAACCACTTAGCCTTGCTTCATCTCCCCTGTTTTAGTCATTCCCGATTGATGAGGTTCGAGGCTAAGTGTTACCTTTCAAGAACAATTTTACTTAGAATGCTCCTCGTCCTCCAACGACGATGTTCTGATAGCATTCATGCATATAAGTTGTCATGGGTGCGAACAAACTGAATCATCGTTTTCATCATATTTATAGTATTCATTCGTTATGTTCAAACCGGATCAAAGTTATTTTTCAGATAATTAAATCTAATCCCGGTCTCTTCGAAATGATTAATGAGATTGGCCAATATTGATAGTCGGTTATTTAAGTAACAAAAAAACATCCATAAGCAGTTACTAGGCCTTAATATAAATTATTCCCAAAATATCTTTAAAAGAAATATCAATTCCTTCCAAAATTTGAAAACAACTTTCAAATACTTAAATCTGTAACAGGATACTTCCGAACATCTCAACACTTAGAATATTCCCAAATTTCCATTTTCCATACTTAGGAGAATATTATTAGTCTTATTTTCCAAAATTCCTTCAAATATGAATACTTAAGAGAATGTTCCGCGAATTATATCATAAGTCTTCGGGGTTTACATTAATTCCCTTTTCCTTTTCAAATTTGATTATATCTACTTATAATCCCTTCTATTTATCTATAACTTCTCTATGACTTCAGATTCAACCCCGAAGTTCTTATTTCAAATATTTCAGAACCACCCCTAAGTTCCAAGAATTTTATTATAAGATTTTCCCTTTAACAAATCCTATCTGTTAAATAATTTCATTCGCAATCTCGAGAGGATTTATGGATAAATTCCAATCTTTTAAAACTATATATACATATATATATATAAGATAGGTATTTTTAAAGGATAATAGTTTATTTTATTTTATTTTAAAAATATGTTTTAGTAAATTTAAGATATCAAAACATTTTAAACAGCATCGATAACTCTTTTCCAAACCATTATTAAATAACTAACTAATTTAAGAAGCTGATTAATAAAATTAGAATTTATTTCAATAAATGTTCAATATTAAAATAACTAATCTTTCGGAGTATTCTAATCTAAATAATAGTTTAAATTATATATCATAGTAATTAAAATCCCACTTTTACAAACTTTTAACTTCTTGACAAAAACCTATTTTAAAAATCCAATCTTTCCAAACTCAGTTTATAACTCCTTCTCGATTTGTATCACATCGAATATATCTCAATTTTTATGACCATTCTCACATTTAAAAATAGATTCCACTATTTCTTTCCCAACGATTTCCATAACTCGATATAAATTCACATCGTAAATCTATATTTCCAAATTATCAACTGACCATCATTTTCCTTATTTATAAACATCATTTATAAATTTATAAACTCCTTTGAGTTTTACTTGTTTATAAAACAAATCTTATTTATAAAATTACATTATATAAATTCATTTCTTATAAATTTCATGTATAATTCCAATCTATTTTTAACATTGATTTTAACTCCTTTTCATATCAGAATACCATTTTCAAACTCCTTTAGATAATAAATTTTTTAAAGTCTTTATTTAAACCCATTCATGAATGGTTACGTACAATCCAAAATTTATATATATTATTTCCCAATTCAATTTTTCTTAAAAATAATTCAATTTCCAATATAAATATTTTTATATCAAAAATTCCCTTAAATCCCTTAAATTTTAAAAATATATTTTATGGTATTTTAAATATAAAAATTCAGGCCAGTGCTACAATAACATCCAATAACTTTTCAATCACTACAATAATCTATACTAGATTATTCTACACAAATCATATATCACTATATATGGAAAATAATCAATATATTTGAGGAATCTAGTTGGATCCCTCCAACCTTTTTCCCTGCATCCACAGATGTTAATACAACACAAAAATACAAATCCCACTACGAGAGGGATATCACTGTGACATCCCGGAATTTCGAGGAATTTAAAATGCGATAATCTCTTAATTTAATTATTTAAAATTGATTTAAATTGTTGTTTTCAAATATAAATAACCAATAAATTAATAATGTGATGTTTTAAATTAAGATTTTAGATTGATTTTAAATAAGAATAATTAGCAAATTTAATCTGGGTTATTTTATAAATAGATTTAAATAGTCCTATTATTTCTAATTTAATAAGTATTATTTAAATGTGTATATTTATGTGTGTAGTTAGAAGAAAATTATGATTTGAGAATTTAAAATAAAAATGTTCCAATTTAATTACAATAAAAATCTATTCTTAAATTAAAGTAAAGCTCTACTTATTACATTTTGATCTATATAATAATTTGATGTAATTTTGGTAATAATGTTTAAATTGAAATAAATCTTGTCAATACTAAATAAATATAAAACAAATATATGGTCATAAATGTAAGTATTAATATATATAAACATATTTAACATAAGTAAAAATAAAAATAAATAAATAAATATAAATAAAGTGTTTGGTAATTAAGTTTAAATTGGAAAATATACATTAGTTAAATAAATAGATGGTCATGTAAAAATAGGATTAAATTCACAAGCTAACAAAATAAATATAACAACTTTATCAAAGCTTAAGTAAGTCTAGAATTAGATTGTATGCATGTATTTTGCAGGCAAGAAATATATACAAACTATAACCATATGTATATGCAAGTTGTAAGTCAAAGTAAAATAAATATATGTACTAAGTATCTAGATTGGCAGGCAAAAAGAAGTAAAAATACATACAAGATTACAAAGTAAAATTAATATATGTACTATAGCATCTAGATTTGCAGGCAAGAAAAGAAGTAAAATAACATACAAGTACCATACGAATTGAATTGAATAGGGGATAAGTATGGCATGTTAATAAATGCTTGTACCCAAATGTCTCATTTCAGCCTCCATACCAAAAAAATCTCTGATCAAATCTTGTACAATGCAACTATCAGCCCCATGTATAAGAAAAAGTCTTGTACCAACATTACTTAGCCTCTGCACTTGTTTTATTAAATATCAAGTTCCTTTTTCATTTCGACTCATTCAAACAATACAAAGCAAAACAACAAACTCTGTAATCTTTTTCCAAAGCCTGAGCAAGGCTATTCACAAATGCAAGCCTGGAATCAATCCAAGCATTTCAGTTTTTAAAGAAAATAAAGCATCTTTCACTAGAAATCTCTGAAGTCCATTCCAGTTTCAAAGTTTCAAGTTTTAAAGCTCTTCCAGTTTTTAAAGCTTTTCAAGCTTCCAGTTTTAAGACTCATGCAAGACAAAGATCTCTGGAAATCAAAAACAATAGAAGCATACAAATTTTCAAGCAATCAAGTTTTAAATCTCTCTGCCTTTTCAAAACAGGTGAGTAAACATTTTATTTAAAATCTAAATAAGTAAATGATGGTTGCTTGTGAAATATTTGTGATGATATCTTGCATATATATATATATAAGTATATGATTCTGTTTATATGTAGATATAAATGTGTTTCATGGTGTTATGTTTGAACTGTATATGTCTGTTGATTTAATTACCTCTGTTCTTAGTTCAGGTTTGAGAATTTTGATCTAAATTCCAAATCCCTTTCCCTAATCTCTGTTAGGTTGTAATATTTAAACAAATGTAGATTGTTAAATCATAAACTTGAATCTAAGAATAACTTTAAACATGTTTGATATATATGAAAGCCTGAAACTTAAGATTTACAGTAAAAATCTTATAACATGTAAAAATAAATCATCCTAACTTACTATGGCAAGATGATAACTTGAATCTTTTTTTTAAGTTAGGATTTTTAAGACAAAAATCATGATTTTTAGTTGGAAGTACTGTGAGAAATTCTAGGTTCACCAGAAAATGGTTTTTGGTGATTACTAGTGATCGACGTAGTGCTAGGGGTCGAGATTAGTGGTGAAGGTGGTTGGAACGTTGGGGTTTCCAGGAAAAATAATGGAGAATTTTTCTGATGATGGTGGTGTCAAGTTTGGTCGATAGAGTTATTCGAATTAAAGTGACGTCCACGGTGGATCGGAAGCAATCGCGCCCATACGAAATGAAGTATTGGATGCTAGCGAAGCTACCTTCGAAGTCGCGAGGTTGTCAGTAGTCAGATCATTGATGTCGAGGAAGTTTTTCAGATGGTAGTTTGGTTCCAGTCAAGGTTTTAAATATCGGATTTCGGTCACGTTTCGTCTCGGAATTTTTACACAAGTTATCTCGTATCGGTGGAGATCTCGGATGAGATGAGTACATATCGGGTGTACATCTCGGATTGACATCTCGGGTCTTATAATGCATCTCGGGAATATCTCGGATGTACTTATGTGTCTAAAATTGATGTGTCAAAAATTTATTTAACGGTTATAACTTTCTTAGTAAAAATAAAAATGTTAATATACTTGATTTACATGGAAAAAGGAATATTTTTAGAAGAGTAGTAGCTTGATTAGCTTAATTTATTTTGTAATGATTGAATAATATCCTTTTATTTGAACATAATAAAGAAGTGAAAGGTTTCGCTATGACTCATTAAGGTAAAAAGTAAAGAATATGTTCAAGAAGTTGGTAAATTATAATTGAATTGAGTAGTTTCTTTTGAATCAATGTGAAAATAAAAAAATATTATGCAAAATAATAAAAAAGCATAATTTCGGGTGAGATCTCGGATTGAGATTTTGATCCATATTTCGGGTGAGATTTGAATATCTCGGACGAGATGAGTGTCGAGGGAGATATGGAGGAGATTTGATGTCTCGTCTCGTTTAAGTGTGAAAAGGAGATCTCGGAGGAGATCTTGGGCGATATATAGGAGATTTAAAACCATGGTTCCAGTTGATCTTGAATGCTCGATTTTGACTGAGGCTTCGCGTTTTGGAATCGTGTTTTGGAATCGATGGACGTGGCGATTTGTGGCTTGCCGGAGGTGGTGAGGTACGCCGGAGCGTTGGCGAACTCCAGTACACGTGCACATGTGCATATCGTATCTGGTAGGATTTGGGGAAGAAGAAGTTCTCGTGTGTTCGCGTTTTTGTGGTATCGACTCGAAGCGAGGTAGGGGTTTTTGGGTGTTTAACTCGAGTCTGCACTCGGGTATTTGATGGTGTTATGCTTCAGTTTTAAAACTGTAATAAAATTAAACTTTAAGTTAAAAAATGGTGAGTAGGAAGACTCGGATTTAAACCCGAGTAGCATTCGGGTTCGCCCCGAAGAAGATTTAAAACCCAGTTTTTATGAAAGCTTTTAAATATAAGATTTTGTAATGTAAAACCATATTGGTTAAACTTTATTTATAACATTTCTTTATAAATATCAAATTGTTCCTTAACATTTGTTAAGAAGTGTTAAGATTTATTTAATCTAAATTTTGTTTTAAGTTAATTATAAAGATAAAGGGTTTTAAAATGTAAATGGTAATTAAGAAAATGTTTATCTTAAGTAAAGATGTTTTATTATCTTGGTATTAATTAAGTTAATTAGGAAATTAAGTATAATTAATTAATTTAATTAATTAAGGATAAAGGTTAATCAAGTAATTAATTTAAGAATAATTAATCAATTTAATTAAATAATAATTATGATTTATTAATTTATAATTAAGAAATAATTAAGAGATAATTAATCTATAATAAAAATTAATTAAGGTTAATTAAATGTTAAGTAAAGGTTGATTAACTGGTAATTAAGAAGTAATTAATCTGTTATTAAGTTTTATTAATTGATAATTAAGATTTATTAATTAATAATTAAAGGATAATTAATCTACAGTTAAGATTAATTCATTTGTTTTAAGTTAATTAAGAAATGAATTATCATTGTAACGAATCAAATGAATGTAATTGATTCAAGATAATTAATTGTAAATTAATTTAAGATAATCAGTTGATGGTTAATTAAGTATAAATACTTAATGAAATTGAATAGTATAATTACTTAGCAAAGTAATTAATGAATACTTACTAGATGTAATTAATTAAAAGGAAATTACTTAATGGGAAGTAAAATAAAGTATAATTACTTAGTAGAAGTAATTAAAGATTTATTACTTAGTGTAATTAATCAAAGGATTTATATAATTAATTAAGAAGTTAATTAATTAAGGTAAGTAATTCCAAGATGGTAGTTTCTGTTTATGGTTTAGGTTGATAAATGGAAGTGAATAATTTAAGTTAATTAATTAATGTAATTAATTAAGGATTAATGTAATTAATTATAGTTAATTAATTAATGGAAGTAATTTATTAAGAATCATTAATTAATGTAATTAATGAAGTAATTAATGGTAAATTACTATGAATTGTTAAGGATAATTAATTTGGCGAATTAATTAAAGGATAATTACTGGAATGTAATTAAAGGTTAGTTAATCAAAGATGATTAATTAAGATGGAAATTAGAGAATGATTAATTAATTGATTTGTAATTAATTAATGGTTAAGTAAGTAGGATTTATAAAATGAAGTAATTAATTTAATTTACTTTAAATTAATTAGAGATAAGGTAATTAATTTAATTCATTTTAAATTAATTATAAATGGTGTGATTATTAATCCTTGCTTATGTATGGATGGATGATATTGTTTGCCTCGAATGGTTTGAAATCTCAAATATGAGATAAGTGATGCTGTGTGATATGGATTATCTATTTATGATGATATTGTGAATTATCTATCTATGATATTGTGAATTATCTATCTGTGTATATATAGATAATAAAATTGAATTGTTTTAACTTTAAAACAAATTGGCCTTAAAAGACACGGTTTGGATTTGATGAGACCGGGATCGGGTTTCCAGATTTGGATATCCGAAAACCACATCGATCCAAACTAACGATAGGTCGTGAATCTCAAGTGAAGATGAAGATTCAGAGTGCAAGGGTTATTGTCGTTAACTCTGAGGATGATTCCAAAATGAGTGTAACGAGATAATGCCTTCGGTTTCGTTCGAACCCGGAACGAACTTGTATGGATTGAATGCTTTCAGCACATCGTCAGGTGGACGATGAGCATTCTAAGAGATGTGTTCTCTAAAGGTAATCGTAGCCTCAAGCCTCATCAACTGGGAATGGCTAAAACAGGGGAGGTGCAGCAAGGCTTCATGGGTCGCACCCACTTGAGCGTAAGGTCATCCCTGTCTAGATGTCCCTTTTATTTCGGCTTAGTGGTGCGGTTGAATGATCACAACCGTGGGGTGATTTCATTCGGAACTATCCAGTAAGGGATGGTTCCGGCTTTGTGTTGCAAGGGAGCGGGCGTACTCCTCGGTACGCTGATCTAGGCCAGGTACTGTGACGGGCGGTACCCCAGTAGCCCTGCCATTGTATGGAATCCAAAATCCAATAAGTGCCATCAAATTTGATTGTATTACCCACTTGTTTGGCTAGTATGCTGGAATTTAATGAATGTAACAATTTCGGCTATTTTCTATTTACTTGAAAACTCTAGACACTATCATAATATCACTGGATTTCCTATCAATTGTTTGGTTAGCGTAAGGTAAAAACTTTTCCATGTTTATGTGTGGGAAGTCTTACGTGATACCTTTTGTTTTCAAAGGATTTTTAAAGTTAAGCAACTTTAACCGTTTACTCATACCAGACCCATGTCTGACCCGGAGTTTATTTCTGTTTTTCTTAAACTCTCGGGTACTCAAATTTTTACGTGTAGCCAAGGGATTCAGGTTTAGCTTTGACGAATTCTGGAGGAGCAATGGAGCAGGAGGCTTCAGCGTATAGATATATATTGGTTCCGTTGTGTTAGTGTTTATTCTGTATTTCCGCTGTGTTGTATCTCTGTGATGTTTTGAGTTGTATCGAGTTGTATTAACTAGACAGGTGTTTATAACTGTCTAGTATGTGTTGTATTATCTGAGTAACTCTGATGTATATGTTATTATGTAATCTCTTATGTGATATATTATATTTCATTCGTTCCGCTGTTGAGATTCTGATGTTGTTTAGTTCTTTCTTCTCTATCTTTTCTATTTCTCACCCCTTTCTTTCTTAAAAATGATGCGTCTTTCTGTGATTAGAAGGGCGGGTCATTATAGTTGTATCAGAGCCAGGCTGAGCGAATACCTAAGCTCTAGAGTGATGTCTTTCTTGAGAGAGCATACTTGTAATATATATATATATATATATTTATTTCTACCTATCTGTTGGGTTACCTGTTCGGGTTTTCCAATATAAGTTATAAAGGTAGATAGGGTAGTGGTGTGTGTAACACGACTACCGATGGTTTGAGTTTGTTGAGGTTGGAAGTGTATATGTCGAGACTGTAGACCTAATATCGTCTCGAGTGAGCTTTGTTTGATGTAAGGATTTTATTGATCTCTAAAGGAAACCGGTTAAAGATTCGGAGTTCATCATTTAAATGTAAGATAATCGCGCTCGTGTGAGCGGATTTTTGAGAGTTTGGATCTGTCGGTTGGACAGAAGTAAGTCATGATTTCTTGATACCTTAGGAGGTAGTATCTGTGTGATGAGACACAGTGACTATGGATGTTTCCGAAGATGTTTTCTTTGGGACAAGTTAAGGAAGTGTGTGCTTCGGTGTTGTGGCCGTGTTCAGCAGGGTGTTTTTGTTTGGTTTGTGGTCCGAGTTCTCGAAGAGCTTTGGATAGGAAGTCTTTGGGCATCTGGGTCAGCATTGTAGCTCGGAGTGTTCTTTATGCCGTCAAGGAAGTCTTCTGGCCTGGCAGTTTTCTCGAGGTGATTTCAGGAGCAGCAGAGTGGTCCCGTTTCTTCAATGGATTGGCTTCATAAGCGTAAGCTGTTTTGATTGGTAAAGAGAGAGTAGTTTTTCTCTGCAAATAGGTCGGATTGATCGCTAAAGTGACTTGCGATAGCCTGAGTGTTCTCTTGGTTTGTCAGAGATTTGTCTGGATGTCGTCAGGAAGTCAGAGTTTCGTCAGCATCTAGAGATTGAGTTAGTATCTACTGGATTCCAGAAGTGGTACCGATGGTTTCTTAGGAGTTTTGGTGTAGCATTTGTGTTTTCTCCTCTGTATCTAGTTTCGAGTTTCTTCCAGCTAAGGGTAGCTGAAGACAGTACCCTTGACTAAGGACTCATCTGTTTCTTTGAGCAGTTCATTCCGTATGTGGTGGATCTGTTGTGTTGTGTGTCCAGGAGGTGTTGGTTAAGATTTTGTTCGAATTCATTGACATTCTTATCTACTTCAGATCAGAGTTGTGCAGCGGAAGCATGGTGGCAGCTGTTCTAGAGTGGAAGCAACCAGAAGTTGCAGTGTTTTGGGATTAGAAAATTTCTACAGGAATTTTTCTAGATTTGAGTCTAGATTGGTAGTGCATCTGTTTTGTCTTTTTGTTGAGTTATTCTGATCCAGTTTGGTTATTGAAGCATCAGCGAAGATTGAGGTGGTCAGGAAAGGATGTAGGCAGTCCAGGATCGTCAAAGGAGTTTTGTGGATAAGAGACGGAAGAAGTTGGAATTCGAAGTTGGAGACTTCGATGTTGTTGAGATTTTCTCTGGTAAAGGGAGCAATAAGATTGGGTAAGACTGTAAGGTTAGCACCAAAGTATATTGGATCTTTCTATATTCTTGTAAGGATAAGTGTTTGGATTACAGGAGTGAATTGCCAATTTGGAGAACTGGGATTCGTTGTGTTTCACGTATCTTTGAGGGAATACGTGTATGATCCATTACTGGTTTTAGAACCAGCAGTTCAGGGAGTTTTGGTTGTTGAGTCAGACTTGTCTGTAGTCTGATATCCTATCTTGTTCTATAGATCTAGATGAGTAGGAGCTCAGTAGCTCAGTAGTATAGCTAGTTTGGATTCAGTAGAGCGAGTATTCCAGTATCTGTACCTGGGAAACTCGGGAAATTTTTAGGAAGCTTATCCGGATCTGTGTCCGAATAGCTAGTGTTTGTTTGGTTGAATTGTTTGTTGATTGAAATTGTTTGTTTGGTTGTGTATGGCTGATATGTATGCTGAATTGGTTGAAAATAAAATAAAACTTTGGATTATCTTTTGTTTTAAATTTCGAGGACGAAATTCTTTTAAGAGGAAGGAATGTGACATCCCAAAATTTCGAGGAATTTAAAATGCGATAATCTCTTAATTTAATTATTTAAAATTGATTTAAATTGTTGTTTTCAAATATAAATAACCAATAAATTAATAATGTGATGTTTTAAATTAAGATTTTAGATTGATTTTAAATAAGAATAATTAGTTACAAATTTAATCTGGGTTATTTTATAAATAGATTTAAATAGTCCTATTATTTCTAATTTAATAAATATTATTTAAATGTGTATATTTATGTGTGTAGTTAGAAGAAAATTATGATTTGAGAATTTAAAATAAAAATGTTCCAATTTAATTACAATAAAAATCTATTCTTAAATTAAAGTAAAGCTCTACTTATTACATTTTGATCTATATAATAATTTGATGTAATTTTGGTAATAATGTTTAAATTGAAATAAATCTTGTCAATATTAAATAAATATAAAACAAATATATGGTCATAAATGTAAGTATTAATATATATATAAACATATTTAACATAAGTAAAAATAAAAATAAATAAATAAATAAATATAAATAAATAAAGTGTTTGGTAATTAAGTTTAAATTGGAAAATATACATTAGTTAAATAAATAGATGGTCATGTAAAAATAGGATTAAATTCACAAGCTAACAAAATAAATATAACAACTTTATCAAAGCTTAAGTAAGTCTAGAATTAGATTGTATGCATGTATTTTGCAGGCAAGAAATATATACAAACTATAACCATATGTATATGCAAGTTGTAAGTCAAAGTAAAATAAATATATGTACTAAGTATCTAGATTGGCAGGCAAAAAGAAGTAAAAATACATACAAGATTACAAAGGAAAATTAATATATGTACTATAGCATCTAGATTTGCAGGCAAGAAAAGAAGTAAAATAACATACAAGTACCATACGAATTGAATTGAATAGGGGATAAGTATGGCATGTTAATAAATGCTTGTACCCAAATGTCTCATTTCAGCCTCCATACCAAAAAAATCTCTGATCAAATCTTGTACAATGCAACTATCAGCCCCATGTATAAGAAAAAGTCTTGTACCAGCATTACTTAGCCTCTGCACTTGTTTTATTAAATATCAAGTTCCTTTTTCATTTCGACTCATTCAAACAATACAAAGCAAAACAACAAACTCTGTAATCTTTTTCCAAAGCCTGAGCAAGGCTATTCACAAATGCAAGCCTGGAATCAATCCAAGCATTTCAGTTTTTAAAGAAAATAAAGCATCTTTCACTAGAAATCTCTGAAGTCCATTCCAGTTTCAAAGTTTCAAGTTTTAAAGCTCTTCCAGTTTTTAAAGCTTTTCAAGCTTCCGGTTTTAAGACTCATGCAAGACAAAGATCTCTGGAAATCAAAAACAATAGAAGCATACAAATTTTCAAGCAATCAAGTTTTAAATCTCTCTGCCTTTTCAAAACAGGTGAGTAAACATTTTATTTAAAATCTAAATAAGTAAATGATGGTTGCTTGTGAAATCTTTGTGATGATATCTTGCATATATATATATATATAAGTATATGATTCTGTTTATATGTAGATATAAATGTGTTTCATGGTGTTATGTTTGAACTGTATATGTCTGTTGATTTAATTACCTCTGTTCTTAGTTCAGGTTTGAGAATTTTGATCTAAATTCCAAATCCCTTTCCCTAATCTCTGTTAGGTTGTAATATTTAAACAAATGTAGATTGTTAAATCATAAACTTGAATCTAAGAATAACTTTAAACATGTTTGATATATATGAAAGCCTGAAACTTAAGATTTACAGTAAAAATCTTATAACATGTAAAAATAAATCATCCTAACTTACTATGGCAAGATGATAACTTGAATCTTTTTTTTAAGTTAGGATTTTTAAGACAAAAATCATGATTTTTAGTTTGAAGTACTGTGAGAAATTCTAGGTTCACCAGAAAATGGTTTTTGGTGATTACTGGTGATCGACGTAGTGCTAGGGGTCGAGATTAGTGGTGAAGGTGGTTGGAACGTTGGGGTTTCCAGGAAAAATAATGGAGAATTTTTCTGATAATGGTGGTGGCCACGCGAGGCCAATTTAGGGTTTTGGTGTCAAGTTTGGTCGATAGAGTTATTCGAATTAAAGTGATGTCCACGGTGGATCGCAAGCAATCGCGCCCATGGGAAATGAAGTATTGGATGCTAGCGAAGCTACCTTCGAAGTCGCGAGGTTGTCAGTAGTCAGATCGTCGATGTCGAGGAAGTTTTTCAGATGGTAGTTTGGTTCCAGTTGATCTTGAATGCTCGATTTTGACTGAGGCTTCGCATTTTGGAATCGTGTTTTGGAATCGATGGACGTGGCGATTTGTGGCTTGCCGGAGGTGGTGAGGTACGCCGGAGCGTTGGCGAACTCTAGTGCACGTGCACGTGTGCATATCGTATCTGGTAGGATTTGGGGAAGAAGAAGTTCTCGTGTGTTCGCGTTTTTGTGGTATCGACTCGAAGTGAGGTAGGGTTTTTAGGTGTTTAACTCGGGTCTGCACTCGGGTATTTGATGGTGTTATGCTTCAGTTTTAAAACTGTAATAAAATTAAACTTTAAGTTAAAAAAATGGTGAGCAGGAAGACTCGGGTTTAAACCCGAGTAGCATTCGGGTTCGCCCCGAAGAAGATTTAAAACCCAGTTTTTATGAAAGCTTTTAAATATAAGATTTTGTAATGTAAAAACAAAATTGGTTAAACTTTATTTATAACATTTCTTTATAAATATCAAATTGTTCCTTAACATTTGTTAAGAAGTGTTAAGATTTATTTAATCTAAATTTTGTTTTAAGTTAATTATAAAGATAAAGGGTTTTAAAATGTAAATGGTAATCAAGAAAATGTTTATCTTAAGTAAAGATGTTTTATTATCTTGGTATTAATTAAGTTAATTAGGAAATTAAGTATAATTAATTAATTTAATTAATTAAGGATAAAGGTTAATCAAGTAATTAATTTAAGAATAATTAATCAATTTAATTAAATAATAATTATGATTGATTAATTTATAATTAAGAAATAATTAAGAGATAATTAATCTATAATAAAAGATTAATTAAGGTTAATTAAATGTTAAGTAAAGGTTGATTAACTAGTAATTAAGAAGTAATTAATCTGTTATTAAGTTTTATTAATTGATAATTAAGATTTATTAATTAATAATTAAAGGATAATTAATCTACAGTTAAGATTAATTCATTTGTTTTAAGTTAATTAAGAAATGAATTATCATTGTAATGAATCAAATGAATGTGATTGATTCAAGATAATTAATTGTAAATTTATTAAAGATAATCAGTTGATGGTTAATTAAGTATAAATACTTAATGAAATTGAATAGTATAATTACTTAGCAAAGTAATTAATGAATACTTACTGGATGTAATTAATTAAAAGGAAATTACTTAATGGGAAGTAAAATAAAGTATAATTACTTAGTATAAGTAATTAAAGATATATTACTTAGTGTAATTAATCAAAGGATTTATATAATTAATTAAGAAGTTAATTAATTAAGGTAAGTAATTCTAAGATGGTAGTTTCTGTTTATGGTTTAGGTTGATAAATGGAAGTGAATAATTTAAGTTAATTAATTAATGTAATTAATTAAGGATTAATGTAATTAATTATAGTTAATTAATTAATGGAAGTAATTTATTAAGAATCATTAATTAATGTAATTAATGAAGTAATCAATGGTAAATTACTGTGAATTGTTAAGGATGATTAATTTGTGGAATTAATTAAAGGATAATTACTGGAATGTAATTAAAGGTTAGTTAATCAAAGATGATTAATTAAGATGGAAATTAGAGAATGATTAATTAATTGATTTGTAATTAATTAATGGTTAAGTAAGCAGGATTTATAGAATGAAGTAATTAATTTAATTTACTTTAAATTAATTAGAGATAAGGTAATTAATTTAATTCATTTTAAATTAATTATAAATGGTGTGATTATTAATCCTTGCTTATATATGGATGGATGATATTGTTTGCCTTGAATGGTTTGAAATCTCAGATATGAGATAAGTGATGCTGTGTGATATGGATTATCTATTTATGATGATATTGTGAATTATCTATCTGTGTATATATAGATAATAAAATTGAATTGTTTTAACTTTAAAACAACTTGGCCTTAAAAGACACGGTTTGGATTTGATGAGACCGGGATCGGGTTTCCAGATTTGGATATCCGAAAACCACATCGATCCAAACTAACGATAGGTCGTAATCTCAAGTGAAGATGAAGATTCAGAGTGCAAGGGTTATTGTCGTTAACTCTGAGGATGATTCCAAAATGAGTGTAACGAGATAATGCCTTCGGTTTCGTTCGAACCCGGAACGAACTTGTATGGATTGAATGCTTTCAGCACATCGTCAGGTGGACGATGAGCATTCTAAGAGATGTGTTCTCTAAAGGTAATCGTAGCCTCAAGCCTCATCAATCGGGAATGTTTGAAACAGGGGAGGTGCAGCAAGGCTTCGTGGGTCGCACCCACTTGAGAGTAAGGTCATCCCTGTCTAGATGTCCCTTTTATTTCGGCTTAGTGGTGCGGTTGAATGATCACAACCGTGGGGTGATTTTATTCGGAACTATCCAATAAGGGATGGTTCCAGCTTTGTGTTGCAGGGGAGCGGGCGTACTCCTCGGTACGCTGATCTAGGCCAGGTACTGTGACAGGCAGTACCCCAGTAGCCCTGCCATTATATGGAATCCAAAATCAAATAAGTGCCATCGGATTTGATTGTATTACCCACTTGTTTGGCTAGTATGCTGGAATTTAATGAATGTAACAATTTCGGCTATTTTCTATTTACTTGAAAACTCTAGACACTATCATAATATCACTGGATTTCCTATCAAATGTTTGGTTAGCATAAGGTAAAAACTTTTCCATGTTTATGTGTGGGAAGTCTTACGTGATACCTTTTGTTTTCAAAGGATTTTTATAGTTAAGCAACTTTAACCGTTTACTCATACCAGACCCATGTCTGACCCTGAGTTTATTTCTGTTTTTCTTAAACTCTCGGGTACTCAAATTTTTACGAGTAGCCAAGGGATTCAGGTTTAGCTTTGATGAATTCTGGAGGAGCAATGGAGCAGGAGGCTTCAGCGTATAGATATATATTGGTTCCGTTGTGTTAGTGTTTATTCTGTATTTCCGCCGTGTTGTATCTCTGTGATGTTTTGAGTTGTATCGAGTTGTATTAACTAGACAGGTGTTTATAACTGTCTAGTATGTGTTGTATTATCTAAGTAACTCTGATGTATACGTTACTATGTAATCTCTTATGTGATATATTATATTTCATTCATTCCGCTGTTGAGATTCTGATGTTGTTTAGTTCTTTCTTCTCTATCTTTTCTATTTCTCACCCCTTTCTTTCTTAAAAATGATGCGTCTTTCTGTGTTTAGAAGGGAGGATCATTACAATCACGGTATATAGGGTCATCCGCTATTATGTAGGGTGCATAGGGTCTCATCTGCTATAATGTGCGGGAATATCACTCCAACTACTAATATATATATATATATAGATATATATATATATAAACACACACTACTATATATACTATATCATTCAACATATAATAATTATGAAATCAACAGGCATCCAAACTTAATTTTCAACTATTTAACAATTAAATTTTGGTAATCCAAATGAGTGAGAATTTTTCTCATCTCGATTTTTTTGCAGATCATTCCAATCTCGACTTGTTTAATATATTTTTAGACCTCGTATAAATTTAATATTAATTAGTGATATTCCAAATAAATTGATTGATAATTTAAATTTAATGTAAAAATTGGTTTTCATCAAATTGCCTTCCTGTTTCTTGAGACGCCTACCATCACCAACCCAAGTCGTCGTCCCTCAAGTCGCGCACGCGCGGGCAACTCCACTCGACCCTAAATTCCTTCGTTCCTTCCCACACACACGGTCAGCCGCCTACATGCCTTCGATGATCCTCTGCCACCACGCCTCCTACTCCATCACTCGCAACTTCCCTCTTTTTTTTATTTGCCGATCGAAATCAGCCTCACCTAAACCTTACTCGAGCCCATTACATCGGCCTCGTGACTCTCCATAGCGCCACACTTCAACCGCCCTTCCCAATCGACCCCACGTGCGGCTACAGTTCACAAAATCGAAGCCCTAGGTCCCCTCCTTGCGCACGGCTCCACCACCGATCCAACTCACCTCCACCTTCCACTTTGGCGTGCGTGACTACACTCGCGAACTGGGTACCCCACGCACGCACCAGGTGACGCGATCCCTTTTTTTGTTTCGAGTCGTGAATTCAATTTGCGAAGAAGATGGAGAATGAATTCGTGATTTTCGAACAGGAAGTATAAAAATGGGATACGCAAATTTAAATTCCCTTTTCATTTTGCTTGACCATTATCTCCCTTTTTTTTCTGATGTTAGTTCGAATTTTTGAATTGGAGGAGCGAAAAGGGAACATGATTTGGAATAGAAGGAAAAGAAGGTCGCGTGTTTCTTTGGATTAGCATGCTTGAATGGTTTTGGGTGAGCTGATGGTGATAGAGTTTTGACCTTGATTTGATTTCATATAAATTTTATTTTATTTTCAATTACTTCACAACACATACCGTGAAATCTTGGTCTCCTATTGAGGCATGCCGCTAGGCATTCCTAATGTTATACCCCTATTCTGAATGCAATGAAAAAGGTTTCGAGTCCTAATTCGATCTTATGGAGCAGATAGCTTTTTGGACCCAATTATTATATTGAATTTCGATATTAATTTCAACGCGTTTATATTCCGTGCGAATTTGCAATCTGATAATAACACACTATTACGGATCCAATGGAACTGGTTTCGTTGAAATCCGAGACTATGCCCTGTAAGGCTATTTATATACGTTAATTTAAACAATGTGTTTTTAAAATTGAACAAACCACTTTTAAATTCAATTTAAAAGGTTTTATTATATTCATTATTACTAATATAAATTTTACAAGCCTTTAAATTATTTTTATCGAGCTTAAATCTCAAGATACAATAATTTAACCAATATTAAATTATTAAATTTAGAAATTAAATTATCCAATAAATCATTACATTTAAATTCTTTATTCATTTTATAAATAAAAACCAAATTCTCATATTCAAAATCAATCTATAATTCATATTTAATATTTAAAATCATTCGAATATTCCAAATTAAATGACCAAAAATCCGGACCATTACATTCCTCCCCCCTTAAAAGAATTTCGTGCTCGAAATTGCTAAGGTAGAAAGAATGCTACAAACCCATTAACTTATTAAAACCCACTCAGTGAAAATTCGATTTTTCACTTTTTTAATCTTTTTCATTCATCTAAACAATTATTTCTCCATCCTAAACCAAAATCCTTTATTTCGATTATAAATTCGAAATTGATTTCCGTTAACAAAAAAATTTCCAAAAATTTTCAAACACCCTAAATTTTTGAAATTTTTTGGCAAGGTCTCCCTTGTACGGAGAGCCTTTTGTAATATGAAAAGAGATATAAATATATATACATCGACCCACATGGTCGGAAAACAAAATATATAATAATATTTTATATTTTCGCAGCATTTAATCTGTAAACATACCTTATTTTAGCATCTTTAAGCAAGCGTCTTATTTATTTTGCAATTCGCGTAATCAAGTCAAGCAAAACAGCTCCAGGTACCTGTAATTACTCAATTTAAACACGTAAGTACCAAAACGTGAAATTAAATTATGTTTCACTTATTTAATTGGTTAAAACACATAAGTTTCATAACCAATGCATGCTAAACAAATATTTATAAGCAATTTTAATGTTCCAATACTAATTTTATTGCTTTCACTCGATTCATATATCATTATATTCAATTTAAATGATTTATAACTCACTTTACATGCATTTAATTCATTTTTATTTCAAACAAACCCATATTCATTCCAAATTGATTAAAAATCTATTTATTCACTTGCCATTTATTCACAAGAATTTTATTTACTTCCATTTACGTCAAACGACAAATTTTTTCTATGCAAATTCAGCGATATTCGCTTAATAAAATATCCACTTTAGTTTATAGGTATTTTAAATTGATTCCAACTCAATTTATATTTAATTCCATTCCATTTTATATTTATTCTCTATCTATTTATTTACATTCCATGCTATTTTATTTAATGGCCATTTTACAAATTTATTTGTGTCAAGCTTTTATTCAAAATATTTACTTAAGTTAGTTTATTTACTACAAATTATTTCAACTCCATAACTTAAGTTTATTTTCCCGGTAAACAAATTTCCATTTCAAATTACTGATTTGATTTTTATTCAATCAAATTTCATTCCGTTTACTAATTAATTTAATTAGTTCATTCATCCAATCCACTTCAATTCTAATTCCAAACTCAATTCATTAAAATAATATCCAAGGCCATATTTAATTCATTCATATTCAAATTTGATTTATTTACAACTCAACCCATTTCTATTTTCATTCAATTTCATTTTATTCGACATGTTTTCCCATTGTATTTAATTCACTTGCAATCTAAGTTGAATTTTATTTATAACTCAAGTTTCATTTCCAAATTCCATTTTTAACTCACAATCCAAATTTATTCAACCCAGTTAATATCCATTTTATATCCAATTAACTAACTAATTATCCAATTAGTTCATTTCCACTTTATAATTCAATATCTGATTTTTATTTCAAAAATCACTTCAACCAATTTACTTGAGTTCAAATTTATTTTATAATTCAAGTTTGGGTATTTATTTCGTTTCCAAAATATCAAACTCTTTTTATGTTGGCTTATCTATTTCAAATTTCAATTTTAAAAGTCACAAACTTATTTTTCCCATTTCCATCAATTTTATACTTGAATATATTCACACTTCATTTTTAACTCAAGATCTACATCACTTTCTAGCCTAAGTATTTTTATATTCTGTCCATTTCAATCTTTATAAGCTATATAGTTTATTTATTCACCATTCCATAATCTTTCCTTTAAATTTTTATTCCATTCAAAAATTTATAGCTTATAGTTATTCCGTCACTTTATAGTTCACATTTTCATATTTAATTCAATTCCATATGATTCAAATCCAATTCACTTTTTATTTAAATTCCTTTTATCATTGCCATCACTTAATTTATTTATTCCATTTAACTTTGCTTAGTTAATTTACCATTTTATTAATTTATTTAAGAAAGAATTTAATTCCATTCAATATTATTTATAACTCAATTCAATTTTTATTTCCAATCTAATTCAAATTCAACTCCATTTTATTTAGCTTAGCTTAAGTTAAGTTTATATTCATTTTAACATACTCAAGTTAAAATCTATTCCAAAATTCAATTTCCATATTTTCCTTTCCTTATTTAGAATCATTCTCAATTTATAAGTTTACAACTTATTTCCTGATGATTTCTAAATTATTTAAATAAGGATTCCAGAATTCAAACACCTAGTATTTATATTAAATCACTTTGAAATCAATTACATATATATATAACCCTTCGTTTCAACAAACTATTCCATTGGAATTTTAAAATTTCACTTGGTTCCATCCCAAAACAATTCTCCTTGGGAATTTTCAGACAAACTCGTTTCTCCTCAAAACAATCCAAAAACAACGACCATGGTGACAATCCATCACATAGAAACTCAAAAATTAACACCGATGATGTCTCGATCATCATCATAATTATTTTCCAGCGACCGAAGGGATTTCAGTGCTACATCCCTTTAAAAATCCATTTCCAAAACATTTTCCAATCAAAATATTCCAATAATATTACTATTATTCATTTCGAAAAATATTTTCAAAATAATACCATCCCATAACACTTCAGGAATCTTTTCCAAACCATCCTGGATTTAAATTTTCCAAATTCTGGCTTGAATTCATTTTTAATTTTATTCATTTATATATTCATTCTTATACCATTTTAAATTTTGGTTTTTTATACATCATTTCCAATTTACAATCTTCTTTTGATTATATAATAACAACGAAACACGCCATTATAATAATTTTTAGAAAATTATTCTCTTTTATATCAAAATATAATTTGGGTAAAATTATTTCATTTACCCGCTTCAAAATCATACTGTGTCAGTTTATCGTGTTCAAGTGTTTAGCGTGACGACCCGGATTTTTGGCCATCGAATATAGGGTGATTATCTGAATTTATTATTGAAATATTAAATATGTCAAATAAATAAATTTCCGAGATATAGAAATACTTGAATCTATAAATTGATTTAAAAAGATATATTAAATATTGGATTATAAAATCACTGAATCTGATAAATCTCATAGAAATAAATAATAAACTCAACCATTTAAATTAAGATAAACATCCATATATATATATAATATATATAAGGTTGATGATGTAAAATATATATATGAGTACATAGACATATATATGATGATTAAAAACACATGAGTACATGTGTATATATATATATATATGATAGGTAAAATGGTAAATAAGTAGGTATATTGTAACGCCCCACCTCTATACTCACACTAGCCAAGGACACTACTGAGTAATGTCATCGACTAGCACGAAGAATAAGGCCATTGAGGAGCGACCATCTGTGTAATTGCTTTGTGCGAGTACCGATATGTCAGATAATATAACTTACATTTCATTTCAAGAGGAAATCCGACATATCAAATACAAACTCAAAGCTACCACACAGTGGCTATATAGACTTCGGAAACAAATATAGAAATAAACATAACACAAATCAGTCACAGATATTCATATCACTAAGGCAGAAACAGATATGAATATATCACATAAAATTGTACATCAAAGTAGTGGTCAAACTACATCACAAAAGAATAGATACAAGTTCTAGACAAAAGAATATGTATACAACATGGAGTCTCTATCTCAAATGTATACTAACAAAAACAACTATGCTAAAGTAGTTAGCCAAAAGTCAGGTGACGGACCCTGAGAAGAAGAAGTCAAGCAGGAGCACCTGAAATACCTCGGTCTGACCCGAGTATTATTTAAGAAGAAAATAATAAACAGATCAGTCTAGCTATAGATATCATATAAAGTGAGATAGGATAAGAGATATGACAAAAACATATGATAACAATAATGCCATACTGTGACAAGTATACATCAGATAACAAAAAAAATCATACAATATCTCAAATATTCTCAAACACCAAAAGAATGTCATATTCTTTAAATTATTCACCAAACACAAATATTGATAGAGCTTATCAATTCAATCCACGAAAATTGGTGAAACACAAATTCTAGAAATCATCAACTAGAAATCCAGATATCACAAAGGGGGGAGGCCTATCACAAACGGGAGCATGAAAACTCACCAACACGTGTATCACAAACGGAACGCTATTCCACGGTCGCTAACCATCAATTTTGAGTCAAAGCTCCACAAACGGCCCGAAGACCATGGGTTGCTACCCCACCAATTTTGAGTTGAAACTCCACGAACGGGGTTTAACCCCCACACAAACAAAGAGACGTCGCACATCGCTAGTCTAAATCACAAAATGATCATCATCGATCAATAAAAAGTGTGAATCACACTAAGCTAGTAAATATAAGAGTTTAGCTTCATGTCCCATAACCACTGGTTTAACTTAAATATTTACGAACAAATTGTAGACTTCCACTCGAAAATTGTCACAAGATTTCAATCGAACAAGTCTAAGAATTAACCGACAAAGTAAATTCAAGCGTTTCATACCACTTGTTTTGCTAAGTCGTTTAGTTTGATTTTTCGTACAAATGAGGTAAAGGTTTGTATATACTAATAGATTGGAAAACGGTTTTTATAAACGAGATTTGTATTAAAAATAGAGTTGGAATCATCTTTGTGAAAGAGTTTGAATATTTACTACTAGTATAGAAACCTTTGTGTTTTAAAGTGACAAATCACGGAAATGATTGTAGAAACAATCAATCACAAAAATCCACATTCGACGACGTGAATTAAAACCATAAAAAATCGATACTGAATCCATCAAAATGGATATTCCCAAAAATCCCGAAAAAGAAGTCATCAAAGTCAATAAATGATAACAACCATTCGGATCATCAAAAATCGATTAAAAATCGGAAACCCACACGAAACTGCTTGAAATAGGCAAAAAGCAAATTTCACAGATTCAGTCGACTGAACCAGAAGGCCAGTCGACTGATACAAGGCCAGAAACTCTCGGGCTCCTAGTTCAGTCGACTGAACTATATGGTCAGTCGATTGACACAGGGACATCAAGTTTTCTGCTCCCAGGTTCAGTCGACTGCTAGTCGACTGATAGATGGATAGAAGCTTTTCTGTTTCCAGGATCAGTCAACTGGCCATATACGTTCAGTCAACTAAACTGTCAATTGCAGTGTTTTCAGCCTAGCCCAAGCGGGGCTAAAATCCAAACAAAAGTGATCGGACGAGCAACGGAGACTAGGGATTTATGCCAAGCGACAACCCAGCCTTATAGGCTCTTCGATACACCCCAACAACGTGTTCAAACATCAAAGATAGGATTTTTAAAGATTTGACTTCAAAACACCAAAATTTGGAAAATTCATCAAACCAATTCAAATCAAAGGCAAATGGACAAGGAATAGATGTTA
Organism: Allium fistulosum; assembly: GCA_030737815.1. Taxonomy (NCBI): domain Eukaryota; kingdom Viridiplantae; phylum Streptophyta; class Magnoliopsida; order Asparagales; family Amaryllidaceae; genus Allium; species Allium fistulosum. The sequence continues at coordinate 814,962,889 of CM060901.1, read as the reverse complement.
GGAATTACTACCAAACAACTATCAAAGATATAGACATAGATGTGAGTTCAAAAACTCACCTTTTAACCCAAAAACACAAATGAGAAGCTCTAAAGCAAAGAAAAGATCAACTACTCTTCAATTTCAACTCTAGAAGCTCCAATCTAAGATCATATGCAATATTTCCTAAGTTAGGTTATAGGAAATTTCTAAAATTGGAGAGAAATTAAGATGGAGAAGAAGAAGAGGATGCTTAACTAAGCTTCTCTTTGATGTTGGAGCTAGAATTTGTAATTCCTAATCAATCTAGGGCTTGGAATTCTAATTTCCTTTCTCTTCCCCCATTTTTACCTTAGCTTGAGTGTTAGGAAATGTTGTGAAGGAATGAAGAGGAGTGGAGTGGGAGTTAGGGTATTAGATGGGTTGGGTGTTAGGTTATTGGGCTGAAACCCAAAGCCCTAAATGAAAATATCAAAATTTCACTCAACTCCAAACATATCGATGTTTATACTCAGAAAGGTCGCAAACACCATTTTGGACTCAATGGAAGTGGTCTCGAGTCCTAATTCGACTATTTGCAAAAAGTGACATTTCGGACTTTAATCCGATTAACGATGCTATATTTAAATAAAACATTTAAATATACTATCGTAAAATATGCGGGTTGTTGCATATGTACACATATTTATAAAAGTATGGTATGTGAAAATAAATATATATACAAGCATATGAGTAATATATATATATGTATGTATGTATGTATATGTATATGCCCATGTGAAATAAAATATAAGAAAAGTTTATATAAATGTGAATACATATATGTAACTAAGCAATGTATATGAAATATACAGTAAGTAAGCAATGTATATGAAATATATATGTATAAGATGACAAATACAAACAAAAGTGTATATATATTTCTTAAATAGTGGAAATGCAAGTATATATATGCAATAATAACAACACATGTGGATAAAATACATAACTATATATATACATGCTTACAAAAGGATATACATACATATATCAATTCATATAATAGTATATGTATGTACACAAGGGGACAACCTCATAAATGCATTTCTAATTAAATGGCAAATCACCCAAAACTTCAAATCATGTAAAAGGAAAAATCAAATCAGTTTTAATCAAATCAAAATACATATACAATAAAAATAAAGAAATAAATAAAGTTGCTGTACATAGGAAGCTACTGCCATTCCCTCTATAAAAAAAATAACTCTGACTTGCTTTATATTCCTTCATTCGAACAAGATAATAAAAGAAGTTACAAGTTGCTAGTTAAAACTTAGAGAGGGAAATATATATATATATATATATAAAATAAACACTCAAGCTACCACAAAGATCGACATAGGGAATTAAACCAAAGTAGTGCTTTGTTTCAAGAAAGACTGTGAGTAAAACTACATCTTTATACATACTCTAAACCATGTTTTTGTTGGGTGTGAATATGGAAATGTTATTTGATAAGTACGCTTGAAACTGGAACACACACACACACACACACACACACACACACATATATATATATATATATATATGAGAGTATATACAGTGTTACAACCAGAAACCAAAGCCTGTACATCCTTTATCACTTCTACTCTGTAGATTGGAAGAAATGTATACCTAACATCAAAAAATTCCAACCTCGTAATCCAATTAGATTTAAGTGATGTTGTTAAAAAGAAAAATGTTTGTTTTTGATCACACCATGTTATAAAAATTGTTTTATTAAACATCATCCATTATAAAGAAACAAATGAGCATTTTACAGTAAACAATCAAAAATAGAGAAAATTGGAATGTCGAAATTTGTGCTTTTATTTATATGTACATGATCGGCATTAGAAAAGAGGATTTTTGAAGTGGTTTCGTGATTTTTAATCACGTAGGTGATGAGGTATAGGAAAACAACCAGTTTTTGGTCTTGGGTCAAATTCCGGTGTCATGGTGAGGGTTGGGGTGTGGCGTTGGACGACGAGAAGGAGCAGGTGGTGCGGCACCAGGGAAAATTGGTGAAGGGTTTTACTTTGCGGCGTGGTGGTCGGCCGAGGTCAGAGTAGGGTTTAGGGCAATCTTTGGGTCATGGTTGGTTCTCTGGTCATAGCGACGTCGTGGAGGGTTTGAGTGCTACGGCATGGGGGGAAAAGAAAAGGGAGGCCACAGCGAGGTTGCTGGTGAGGTTTGGTGTTGGTAGGAGGCCGGTGGTGGCTGAACGAGGTTGGGAAGTGGTCGATTCGTTTTCTGGTGAGGGGTCCTTTGGTTCAATTTTCGATTGTGGGCTTTTGAGGAAGAGCTGGGTGGCTAGAGTGGTTGCGAGGGTCAGAGGCGACTGGGAGGAGAGGTTAGTGGTGGTCGGCGAGCCCCGGACGTCGTGTGCATGTGCACATGCACGACTTGGTTTAGGTACAGGCTGAATTTAAGGGAAGAAAGAGGATGAGTGAAGTAGTAGAAAAAAAGTAGGGGAAGGGGAGGAGTTTGGGCCGGAATTTGTTTGGGCCAGGAAAGAAAATTAAAAGGAAGGAAAACAAAAGAAAAGTGAAGAAAAATAAAAGGAAAGAAAGAAAAAAAGTAAAAAGGAAATAAAGAAAAGTACAAAGAAAAAAAAACAAGAAGGAATATATTTATATACATACATATTACAATTTATATTTTCTTCTCTTAACTAAAAACTATTTTTATTTTATTTTAAACCCATAATCTAAAATTTAATGATATTTATGAAGGTAATTAATTTATTAATTGACTTTAACCTATGGGTAATTAATAGTATTTTAAATTTTTTTTATTAGTTAATAAATTGTTTAAAATCCTAAGGAGCAAATCGTTTGGATATTTGTTATTGATAGTGAAATCTATACTTTGGCTTAATTCCATTGAGTATTTACCTAGAATTATTTTTGGTTTGTGCCAACAAATGGTCAGAAAATTAAAGTAATTTGATTAAGGTAATAATACGTTTTATTTGAAATAAAGATCTGAAATGAATTCCCATATTTAAATAGTGTCACCCAATACAATAAATTTTTTATTTTAAACAATTCACCCTTTTAAATTTATCACTTGGATTCGAAGATACCGGGATCAGATATAAGCAATATCCGGAACAACTGCGACTTGATGAGCACTACAGATCTCTACGGATTTGACTATAGAGCCTAATAAGCTGGAATTGAATAAAATTTAGTAAATTTGACCATTTAAATTAAGTAACAATACATAGATATTATTTTAAATATCAATCGATTTGTGTAACAAATGTTTTGGGCTATAACAAGACACCAACTCGTAGGGGTATACGAGTTACCCTGGTTTTCAAAGAAGTTTTATGACTTAAGTATTTCAAGTTTTATGGGTTTACTCACACTGGTTTCCAGCCTGATGCGGGTGTTACTTTATTGTAATGCTCGGGTCAGACCGAGTATTATAGATTTTTAGGTTAGGATGCTTTGGAGTTCAGGAGACGAGTTGGATGACAGAGACGTTTTGAGTATTCCGTTGTGTATATAGGCTATTTTATCCAGTAGTTCAGGACAAATTATTATAACTGTCCGGATTTATTGTACTCTAATAACTTGTATGTATATTGACAGTGATAGTTTTTCTTATATAAAATGCTGTTATTTGTATATTATATTTTGTTCTGCTGCGATTGTGAAATTCTATGCTATTGTTTTCCTATTCTTATTCTACCTCATTTTCTTCTTAACCCTAACTGTCAGGGTTTTCCGGCACTCGATTGTTCGGCACTCTATACAGTGGATGTATTAGTGTTGATTTTCGGTGTCGAAAATCTCCGGGCCGTTACACTTGGTATCAGAGCTAAAGGTTAAGTGAGAACCTTGGCTCTGGTGGGGATTACTCATTAGAGTAAGGGTCAGTAGTACCCAAGAATGAGTCGAGAGTGTGTGTATATATATATATGAGGGCGTACTTGGTATTTTCTTATATAATGATTTTTAAAATGATTTTTAAATAATTTTGATATATAAAGAAATAATTTTTCTAAATTATTATAGTATAGTAAGGTGATTGATTGTTGTTATTGAAATTAACTGAGATTATAAAATTTAAAGGTAATGTGTATATAACCAAATAGAAATTTGATAAGGATTAATTACACAAATAAGTTAAGCTAAAAAGTAAACTCAGAGCAGAATTTTAAATCCTGGAGATTTTGGGAATGTTTTTCAAAGTATTTTGAAATGAAATAAATTTACCCTGATTTCATTTATCAGGAAGGTATTATGGAATATATGGTGTGTTTGACCCCTAAATATGATAATATTGATTTTTATCATAAAATTGGTTATTGTAAAGGATGTTTATTACAGAATAAACAATGATAAAACATTATGAAATGTTTAAGGAAGTAAAAATTTATATAAGAATGACTTATAAATTGAAATGGATTTAAATTATGAAGTTTTAAATCTAAGCCAGAATTTTTTTGAAATTTGTTTCAAAGTGTTGAAGGGAATAGTGAATAATATTATTAGAATATACCTTGATATGGAAATATTTGTTTAAAAACAAGAGTTGTTTTGAAATTCTAAAGGAATTTGTTTTGAAGTAAAGACAAAGAATGGTTTAAAATGTAAAGTGTGGTTTGATATGTGGAAGGGTAAACATGTATATATATGTGGTGTGGATATTAATGATTCAAAGTTGATTTGAAATAAATATTGATGTTTTGAATTCTGAAATCCAGCTGAGAATGAGATGTGTAACCCAAAGAAAAATAAGTTTTTGAACTTATAAGTGGGAAGGGATATTGATAAAAATGTAAATTTGGAGTGGAAAATTTAAATTGGATAAGGTTATAGGGATTGAATAAATGGGAAATTTAACTTAGGGGAAGTTAAATAAGTTTTGAACATCTTGAATTGGAAAATTTCAATGTGAAATTTAAATTTTAACTTAGGGAAGTATGGATTAGATAAAAAGGCTATGTATGGATAATTTCAAACAGTTTTTGAAATATAAACGGGTTTTGAATTCTAGGAATTCGAATGAACCAGATTATAAAATGAGTGGATTAAATTAAAAAAAATGTCCGGGAATATTTGAAATAAGAATAAAACTGGAAATTTAACTAATCAAGGTTTAATTATAGGTTAGGAAGTCCCATTAGAATTTAGCTCAAGAGATGGAAAAATGAGAAGAATGGAGGGCAAGGCGTAGGGAGCGGAGAGCAGCTGAACGTAAGGCACGAGAAGAAGCAATGCTGGAATATGAGAAATGGGTTAGGGAAAGGGCTGGCCCAAGGCCTTATGATAATGTCACATGCTACATATGTCACAGTAAAGGGCATTACACAGCTAAGTGTAGTAAACCAAGGAAAGAAAAGAATAAAGAAGTCAAACTGTTCCGCTCTGAGATTGTGTGCTTTAAGTGTCAAAAGAAAGGACATTTCCTAAACCATTGCCCTGAAGTGAGGAAGATGAAGCATAAACCCATAGTACTAGTCGATGGGTCAACCATTTGCTACCATTGCAAAATGACGGGACACATCGCTAGGGATTGCCCCAAGAGAAGGAAGAAAGAGAAAGCTGTGGAACGCACCGCGGAAGACGTGAAGGTCACCCACGAAGATGGGAGTGGAGTGATCTTTTGTGGCAAATGTTTTAAGTGGGGACACTTTGTTGCGGATTGCGTGAACGAGCTTTGGCTAGTTGGAGGGAAGTCCTCAAGGAAGTTTTATGAAGGATGCTAGGACTTTGTTCTTTTCTTAAAACCTAGTAGTTATTAAGGCACCAAGATTTATGACCTTTTGTAAGGCTTTTATATGGACAGATAGATGTAGTGTTTAAAACTCACAAGTGTAATAGTCTATCGATGTGTGAAATATTTTGTTGGAAATATGATCCAATATAAAATCACTTTTATATTAAATTGACCGAAAATTTATATTTGCTTAATTATTAATGTTGTAATCGAAGTTGAAATTAATCCAAAATTTAAATTGAATTGAAATTGAAATCGGAGTTGAATTAATTTGAAATCAAATGGAAATTGATTTGAATTAAAATGAGAATCGAAGTTAATTCGAATTGGAATATGGAGTGAATCAATTTAAATGGAAGTGGAAATTGAAAATTGATTTGAATTAGAGATTGGAAATTGAACCGGTTTAACCTTGAAACAATTTTCAAATAAATTATTTTACTATAAACCGTCTTAAATCTATTTTCTTAAATATTCAGATTATTTTGATTTCTCCAAGCTATCTACTATACAAACCATTCTTTTTAAGACTCAAACTATCTTATACTAACTATTTAACTATTTCACAACTATTTTATAACTATTTAACTATTTTACAACTATTTAACTATTTTACAACTATTTAACTATTTTAAAACTATTCAAGCTATTTTCCCAAATTCAAACTGGTTAGAATGGAAATTATTTATATTTAAATCGTGGATTTAAATATTAATTGGGATAGATTGAAGTTATAACCCAAATGGAAATTGAAGCAGTTTGGTGTGAGAGAAAAATCGGATATTGAAGCAAAAATGATTTGAAGTGAAAGAGTATATTTTAAGAAATATATGGTGATAAAAGTAACGAGTAAATAGTCACTATAACTGGGAACTTACTTTGCAAGAAATAAGTAAAGTGACAAATGACTTTGAAAGGGAAATCGAACTTGAAAATTTGTTTTGGCATAAATGAGGTTATATATATTGGTTATATATTATAAACTTCCCTTATTGAAAGTATAACCGGAGGAAATAATCCTTAAAGGATATTTGAAATATAAAGTGGAATTTATATAAGAATGAAATGATCCGGAAATTATTCAAGTTGAAGAATAATCTTATATATATATAAATGATTTTATATGGATATGAGAGTGGAACTGAAAGGGTTTTTGGAACTCGTTGATTTTGATTTTGATTTGACAAAAAGCAAATTTTGGGAAATTTGGTAAATCAAATTTGAGATTTATCGATTTTACAAGATATCGATTTTGTGTAAATGGGATTTATATGTGATATATATATAAAGAGTATGATTTGAAAGATACTATAAGTGTATAGTATGAAATATTTTGAGAATGCTATGGGGAAAAAGGCGCTCCCATTTAGAGTCGAAACTTATAGTAGGAGATCCACTAGGTTATCTGCCTTGAGCCCTAAGGGGGGTTCTAAATTTGGATCCCAACGGACGTCCGGACAAAACTTTAGTTCCCGAGGATTGCGATTGGGGTAGCATAATTTGTGTGGTAGTGAGTGCCTACAGTTACATTGGGATTTGCTGTGATAGCAAAGTAACCTTTGTTGTAACTATGATCTATCGCCATTCCATAGCGTAAGTCGAGTGGCAGTGATTGCCTACAATCTACGTTTGTTTTTGCTGGAATAGCGACGTAACATCGTTAGATTGCGATCTATGTGGTTTGGTTCCATAGCGAAATTCGTGTGGCAGTGAGTGCCTATAGTCTACACTAGTTCCATTGGAACAGTGACATCACTTTGTGTAGTCTGCGATCTATGAGGTCAAGTTTCGTTTGGCAGCGTAATTCGAGGGGTGCTGATGCCTACAGTTACATAGGTTTTTGCTGTGATAGCAACGCAACCTTGGATGTAGCTGCGATCTGTGTAATTTCCATGGCGAAAGTCGAGAGCTGCGGATGCCTACAGCTTTCTTATGGTTTTCGCCGGGATGGCGGCGTAATCATCGTGCTAACTACGACCCATAGAGGGGGTGATGATTTCTATAGAATTCTTACAAAAAAAAATCAAGTATTTTCACTGGGTGTTGAAAACGGGTTCACTAAGTACTTATAGATTTTCAGTCCTGCGCATGATCAACGTATGATTGAATTTCTGTAAGAACAAGGATGGACTTGTTAAAACATCAAGTTATAAAAAGTATTTTTTATATAAAGCTAGTTTGGTAATATTATGAAATTTTTTAAAATGTTTTAAAATTTTAGAATGAAAAGAGTAAAGAGTTAAAATGTTTAAAGAATGATTTAACCGATAATAAATATTGGAATTAAAATTATTGCTTCGTTCCTTTTCGAGGAACGAAAAGTTCTAAAGGGGGGAGGAATGTGACGATCCAGATTTTTGGCCATCGAATATAGGGTGATTATCTGAATTTATTATTAAAATATTAAATAAGTCGAATAAATAAATTTCTGAGAGTTAGAAATACTGGAATCTATAAATTGATTTAAAAAGATATATTAAATATGGGATTATAAAATCTCTGAATATGATAAATCTCGTAGAAATAAATAATAAACTCCACCATTTAAATTAAGGTAAAACATCCATAAATATATATATATATATATATATAACATATACAAGGTTGATGACGTAAAATATATATATGAGTACACAGACATTTATATGATGATTAAAAACATATGAGTACATGTGTGTATATATATATATGATAGGTAAAATGGTAAATAAGTAGGTATATACATATATTTATAAAAGTATGGTATGTGAAAATAAATATATATACAAGCATATGAGTAATATATATATATATATGTAAATGCCCATGTGAAATAAAATATAAGAAAAGTTTATATAAATGTGAATACATATATGTAACTAAGCAATGTATATGAAATATACAGTAAGTAAGCAATGTATATGAAATATATATATATATATATATATTTAAGATGACAAATACAACAAAAGTATATATATATATTTCTTAAATAGTGGAAATGCAAGTGTATATATATACAATAACAACAACACATGTAGATAAAATACATAACTATATATATACATGATTACAAAAGGATATACATACATATATCAATTCATATAATAGTATATGTATGTACACAAGGGTACAACCTCATAAATGCATTTCAAATTAAATGGAAAATCACCCAAAACTTCAAATCATGTAAAAGAAAAAATCAAATCAGTTTTAATCAAATCAAAATACATATATAATAAAAAAAATTAAATAAATAAAGTTGTTGTACATAGGAAGCTACGGCCATTCCCTCTATAAAAAAAAATAACTCTGACTTGCTTTATATTCCTTCATTCGAACAAGATAAAAAAAGAAGTTACAAGCTGCTAGTTAAAACTTAGAGAGGGAAATATATATATATATATATATAAACACTCAAGCTACCACAAAGATCAACAAAGGGAATCAAACCAAAGCAGTGCTCTGTTTCAAGAAAGACTGTGAGTAAAACTACATCTTTATACATACTCTAAACCATGTTTTGTTGGGTGTGAATATGGAAATGTTATCTGATAAGTATTCTTGAAACTGGAACACATATATGTATATATATATATATATGAGAGTATACACAGTGTTACAACCAAAAACCAAAGCCTGTACATCCTTTATCACTTCTGCTCTGTAGATTGGAAGAAATGTATACCTAACTTCAAAAAATTCCTACCTCATAATCCAGTTAGATTTAAGTGATGTTGTTAAAAAGAAAAATGTTTTTTTTGATCATACCATGCTATAAAAATTGTTTTATTAAACATCATCCATTATAAAGAAACAAATGAGCATTTTACAGTAAACAATCAAAAATAGAGAAAATCAAAATGTCAAAATTTGTGCTTTTATTTATATGTACATGATCGTCATTGGAAAAGAGGATTTTTGGAAGTGGTTTCGTGATTTTTAATCGCGTTGGTGATGAGGTATAGGAAAACGACCAGTTTTTGGTCTTGGGTCAAATTCCGGCGTCACGGTGAGGGTTGGGGTATGGCGTTGGACGAGGAGGAGGAGCAGGCGGTGCGGCACCTGGGAAAAATGGTGAAGGGTTTTACTTTGGGGCGTTGTGGTCGGCCGAGGTCAGAGTAAGGTTTAGGGCAAGCTTTGGGTTGTGATTGGTTCTCTGGTCATAGCGACGTCGTGGAGGGGTTTGAGTGTTGTGGCATAGGGAGAAAAGAAAGGGGAGGCCATGGCGAGGTTGCTGGTGAGGTTCGGTGTTGGCAGGAGGCTGGTGCTGGCTGAACGAGGTTAGGGAAGTGGTCGATTCATTTTCTGGTGAGGGATCCTTTGGTTCGATTTTCGATTGTGGGCGTCTGAGGAAGAGCTAGGTGGCTAAAGTGGTTGCGAGGGTCAGAGGCGACTGGAAGGAGAGGTTAGTAGTGGTCGGCGAGCCCCGACGTCGTGTGCACATGCACACGCACGACTTGGTTCATGTATAGGCTAAATTTAAGGGAAGAAAGAGGAAGAGTGATGTAGCAGAAAAAAAAGTAGGGGAAAGGAAGGAGTTTGGGCCGGAATTTGTTTGGGCCAGGAAAGAAAATTAAAAGGAAGGAAAACAAAAGAAAAGTGAAGAAAAATAAAAGGAAATAAAGGAAAAAAGTAATAAGGAAATAAAGAAAAGTAAAAAGAAAAAAAACGAGAAGGAATAAATTTATATACATACATATGATAATTTTATTTTCTTCTCTTAACTAAAAACAATTTTTATTTTATTTTAAACCCGTAATCTAAAATTTAATGATATTTATGAAGGTAATTAATTTATTAACTGACTTTAACCTATAGGTAATTAATAGTATTTTAAAATTTATTTATTAGTTAATAAATTGTTTAAAATTGTTTAAAATCCTAAGGAGCAAATCGTTTGGATATTTGTTATTGATAGTTAAATCCATACATTTGCTTAATTCCATTGAGTATTTACCCTAGAATTATATTTGGTCTGTTCCAACAAATGGTCAGAAAATTAAAGTAATTGGATTAAGGTAATAATACATTTTATTTGAAATAAAGATCTGAAATGAATTCTCATATTTAAATAGTGTCACCCAATACAATAAATTGTTTATTTTAAACAATTCACCCTTTTAAATTTATCACTTGGATTCGAAGGTACCGGGATCAGATATAAGCAATATCCGGAACCATTACGACATGATAAGCACTACAAATTCTACAGATTTGACTATAGAGCCTAGTAAATCTGACCATTTAAATTAAGTAACAGTACATAGATATTATTTTAAATATCAATGGAATTGTGTAACAAATGTTTTGGGCTATAACAAGACACCAACTCGTAGGGGTATACGAGTTACCCTGGTTTTCAAAGAAGTTTTATGACTTAAGTATTTCAAGTTAAATGGGTTTACTCATGCTGGTTTTCAGCCTGACTCGGGTGTTACTTTATTGTAATGCTCGGGTCAGACCGAGTATTACAAATTTTCAGGTTAGGATGCTTTGGAGTTCAGGAGACGAGCTGGATGGCAGAGACGTATTAAGTATTCCACTGTGTATATCGGCTATTTTATCTAGTAGTTGAGGAAAAGTTATTATAACTGTCCGGATTTATTGTACTCTGATATCTTGTATGTATATTAATAGTTACAGCTTTTCTTGTATAAAATGTTGTTATTTGTATATTATATTTTGTTCCGCTGCGATTGTGAAATTCTGTGCTGTTGTTTTTCTGTTCTTATTCTACCTCTTTTTCTTCTTAACCCTAACTGTCAGGGATTTCCGGCACTCGATTGTTCAGCACTCTATACATTGGACGTATTAGTGTCGATTTTCGAGGTCGAAAATCTCCGGGTCATTACGTTTAGAAACTCCTATCGAATTAGCAGCGTCCCACTATTCGGCCAGAATTTATATACGACCCAAAAGATAAATTAACACAGTATAAAACCATTTATATTCACTAACAAATACGCGCTCATATCTATTATTATGCTCAACTCATTCTAGAGTACTACTAACTCTATCTCTAATGAGTAATCCCCACCAGAGCCAAGGTTCTCGCTTAACCGTTTACTCTGATACCAAGTGTGAAGGCCCGTAAATCCATACCCCTTGAGTCGACCATAATTCACATCAGTCCAACTCAAATTGAACGGAAAATACGAATCTTTAGGGTAAAGAAGAAAAGGTAGAAGAAGAAATAGAAAAAAACAACACGGAATCTCACAGTCGCAGCGAAACAAAATATAATATATAATAACAAAATCCTATCCGTTAAATAACTTCGTTCGCAATCTCGAGAGGATTTATAAATAAATTCCAATCTTTTAAAACTATATATATATAAGATAGGTATTTTTAAAGGATAATAGTTTTTTTTTAAATATGTTTAAGTAAATTTAAATATCAAAACATTTTAAACAACATCGATAACTCTTTTCCAAACCATTTTTAAATAACTAATTAATTTACGAAGCTGATTAATAAAATTAGAATATATTTCAGTAAATGTTTAATATTAAAATAACTAATCTTCTGGAATATTCTAATCTAAATAATAGTTTAAATTATATAGCATAGTAATTAAAATCCCATTTTTACAAACTTTTAACTTCTCAACAAAAACCTATTTTAAAATCAAATAATTCCAAATTCAGTTTATAACTCCTTCTCGATTCGTGTCATATCGATTATATCTTAATTTTTATCACCATTCTCATATTCAAAAATAGATTCCACTATTTCTTTCCCAACAATTTCCATAACTCGATATAAATTCACATCGTAAATCTATATTTCCAAATTATCAATTGACCATCATTTTCCTTATTTATAAACATCGTTTATAAATTTATAAACTCCTTTGAGTTTTACTTGTTTATAAAACAAATCTTATTTATAATATTCCATTATATAAATTGATTTCTTATAAATTTCATTTATACTTCCAATCTATTTTTAACATTGATTTTAACTCCTTTTCATATTTCAGAATACCATTTTCAAACTCCTTTAGAAAATAATTTTTTTAAAGTCTCTATTTAAACCCATTCACGAATGGTTACGTACATTCAAAAATTTATATATAATATTCCCCATTCAACTTTTCTTAAAAATAATTCAATTTCCAGTATAAATATTTTTATATCAAAAATTTCCTTAAATCCCTTAAATTTTAAAAATATATTTTATGGTATTTTAAATATTCAAAATTCAGGCTAATGCTACAATAACATCCAATAAATTTTCAATCACTACGATAATCTATACTAGATTATTCTGCACAAATCATATATCACTATATATGGGAAATAAACAATATATTTGAGGAATCCAATTGGATCCCTCCAACCTATTTCCCGGCATCCACTGATGTTAATGCAACATAAAAATACCAATCCCACTTCGAGGGAGATATCGTGGTATATAGGGTCATCCGCTATTATGCGGGGCACATAGGGTCTCATCCGCTATAATATGCGGGAATATCACTCCAACTACTAATATATATATATATATATAGTACTATATATATTATATCATTCAACAGATAATAATTATGAATTCAATAGGCATCCAAACTTAATTTCAACTATTTAAAAATTAAATTTTGGTAATCCAAATGAGTGAGAAATTTTCTCACCTTGATTTTTATTTGTAGACCATTCCAATCTCGACTTGTTTAATATATTTTTGGACGTCGTATAAATTTAATATTAATTAGCGATATTCCATATAAATTGATTGATAATTTAAATTTAAATTAAAAATTGGTTTTCGTCAAATTACCTTACTTTTTCTCGAGATGCCTACCATCACCAACCTAAGTCGTCATCCCTCCATTCGCGCACGCGCGGGTAACTCCACTCGACCCTAACTTCCTTCGTTCCTTCCCACCCACACGGAGAGCCACCTACAAGCCTTCGATGATCCTCTGCCGCCACTCCTCCTTCTCCAGCACTCGTAAGTTCCCTCTTTTTTTTATTTGCCAATCAAAATCAGCCTCACCAAAACTCTACTCGAGCCCCTTACATCGGCCTCATGACTCTCCTTAGCACCGCACTTCAACCGCCCTTCACCATCAACCATGCGTGCAGCCATAGTTCACAAAATGGAAGCCCTAGCTCCCCTCCTCGTACATGGCTCCACCGTCGATCGAACTTGCCTCCACTCTCCACCTTGGCCTACGCGACTACCCTCGCGAACTGCGGCGCCCCACGCGTGCGCCAAGCGACGCTATCCCTCTTTTTTTCATTTTGATTCGTGAATTGAATTTCTGAAGAAGATGGAGAATGAATTCATGATTTTCAAATAAGAAGTACAAAAATGGGATACGCGAATTTAAATTCCCTTTTCATTTTGCTCGGCCATTATCTCCCTTTTTTTCTTCAAATGTTAGTTCGAATTTTTGATTTGGAGGAGAGAAAATGGAACATGATTATGAATAGAAGGAAAAGAAGGTCACGTGTTTCTTTGGACTAGCGTGCTTGAATAGGTTAGGGTGAGCTAATGGTGATAGGGTTTTAACCTTGATTTGATTTCATATAAATTTTATTTTATTTTTAATTACTTCACAACACATACCGTGAAATCTCGGCCTCCTATTGAGGCATGTCCTAGGCGTTCCTAATGTTATACCCCTATTCCAAACTCAATGGAAAAGGTTTCGAGTGCTAATTCGATCGTATGGAGCAGACAGCTTTTTGGACCCAATTATTATATTGAATTTCAATATTAATTTCGACGTGTTTATATTCCGTGCGACCAAATGATAACTCAAAATGCTACAAAATTTTCAATCTGATAATAATACTCTATTATGGATCCAATGGAAGTGGTTTCGTTAAAATCCGAGACTGTGTCCCAGAAGGCTATTTGTATACGTTAATTTAAACGACATATTTTTAAAATTGAACAAACCACTTTTAAATTCAATTTAAAAGGTTTTATTATCTTCATTATTACTAATATAAATTTTACAAGCCTTTAAATTATTTTTATCAAGCTTAAAGCTCAAGATACAATAATTTAACCAATATTAAATTATTAAATTCAAAAATTAAATTATCCAATAAATCGTTACATTTAAATTCTTTATTTATTTTATAAATAAAAACCAAATTCTCATATTCAAAATCAATATATAATTAAAATTTAATATTTAAAACCATTCGAATATTCCAAATTAAACGATGAAAAATCCAGGTCGTTATAATCATAGTAATCATTTATTCTACAGTGTGCATTAATACAAATCGAAAATCAAATATTACAAATAAACCGTAAATCTACCACTGTGGAACTCGAATGAGAAACAACAATATCCTTCTCTGCAAACTCAACAAACAATGTAAATGCGGAATAAAATAGTAAGCAGGAAAGATACAACAATACACGATATTTGACAAACAATAAACAGAAAAATGTTATGTTATTATTGGGAGCTGCATCACTACCACTTGTGACTGCCTACGTACTCCTATCTAATTGGGTGCCCAATTAGATACAGGATCAAGCCTACGATGCACAAACAATATGCAATTTCCAAAACTACCCGCATAAGCTTAATCTTCAAATTTTAGATTTTTAAATCTAATTACTTTTACGGAAATTATCTCTTTGGAACTTATTCCCGAATTCTTATTTCAAAACTTTTGAAATACATATATCTTTTATATTCAAACTAGTCCTTTTACTTCGGGATCTGAAAACAAATCACTTTTTGAAACGATATCAATATACAAGCATACAAACTATATGCCACCTGATCGGGAGGTTTCTAGCCATAACAAGGCAACTGGGTCCCATCTTCCCGAAAATAAATATAGATATGTATATCCCTCTACAACGAGAGCGGACTATACTGAGTCTATAGAACTTCTACACCTCCCTTGTCCACTTTTTAGTTGTAGGTTACCCGAATCATCGGTAACATAACAAATCACTTTATATCTCGAAGTGGCAAAATCATTTACACTAATAATTACAAATACTTTCAAATCTATAATAATTTCCATTTCCAAATCCTTTCAAAAATCATCTTAAAACCATCGGGTTTAGTCCTCGAAATTCTTTCCGTTTTATAAAACATTTTTATAAAACCACTATACAAATTACTTTTATATAATATAACTTCAAAATATCCATTTCCAAATATTTCTATTTCTCTAAACATTGCATAAATTTTTATTTATGAAAACCAACTTTGAAAACAATTCCATTGACGTTAAATTATTATAACTAATTATAATAATTAATTGAACCAACATTATCGTTAAACACCTCTTAGGAAAATCATGAAATAAATCACAAGGTGTTAGCCAATAATTATTTTCTACCCAACCCATGCATATGGATAATTAATTTCTCATAAACTGGTTGAGCCTAATTCAAACAATCAATAAAATAAACACAACAATAAATGATAATCAATGCGTCATTCTATCAAATTTTTATAACAATTTTTATTTTACCTTGGATTAAAACGGTTTGATATTTATTCTAGAGCATCCGGGCTTTCCCTTTGATATGTTCCGTTCCTCGCCCAAGTCTCCTTGGATCTCACAGACGAAAGACGTGGACTAGTCATTTCCACATAACCCCATCAAGTATTTAACTTCTAAATTTTTAAATACTTAATTAACCATTCAAATAGTCAAACAAGGAAATAAAACCATGGTTTTAGCAAAAAAAGTAAACAAGCATTCAACAAGGGTTTTCAAACCACACTTAACACTTAAAGTTCCTTAAAGTTCCTTCAACTTAGCAAGGATTTTAATGAACTTAAAGGAAGGAATAACACACTTTGGATTCCACTTCGTCAAACTTTAAGGCAAGAAACTCCAAATCTAAAGCATACTTCCTACCAATTTTGCTAACTTTGTCACTATGGATTTTTTAACACTCTACGTTAAATTACAATTATATATGCAAAAAATTTAATTTAGTTATATACGTTTGAAATTTTAAAATAAAGAAACGTTTGTAAATGGGGCAACTAATTAATATTATTTGGAATACATATATGTTTGTGTAACAAATAAATTAGAGAGAGAAATTATATAAAATCAATTAATAGGGAAGATTAATTTACGGTGTTTGTTTAAAAGGGAAATTAATATTCAATTATTTAGTAGAGGTGATTAATTGACAGGAACTGACAAGAAAGGGAACATATATTGTAGCAATTAATTGATATGATTAGAAACATATATGTTAGTGCAAGAGAATAAAATGGAGGAACAGTAATTTATGCGAGTAATCAATTATCAATTAATTAACATGGAGACTTATGGTAACATATATAAATAAGATTGTGATTCAAAATTCAATTGTAGAATATATGCAAGCAATAATTATGGGAATAAAATGCATTAATACGCGTATATGTGACGAATTAATATGGTGTTGATTGGCATTTTAATTTGGTAAGAAATCACAGTGCAGGAAGTGATTAATTGGATAGTAAATTAATGCTAGGTATATGTGAAATCTATTAATTGGGTGATTAATAGGGGAATCTTATTTAAACTAAACGCCACATTTAAAAATAATGTTTCCATAGATAGCAAGAGAGAAGGGGAAAGTGATTAATGAAAAAATTGTTGGCGAATCAATTTGAAATAAAAACAAACGAAAAAGAAAACATATTAATTTAATGTCCATTGGCTGAGTGTACGCTTTAGATTTTAGGGTTTTATATCTATTGGTTAGCACTCATTTGAACCACTATAAATAAACGTGCAGAGCCTTATTTTTATTCTCATTATTTTTCTCTTGCGTATAAAAGCTCTGCCATTTTTCTATCTCTACACTTTCTTCATAACAAAATTTTAGATCTAATTCACATGAATTTAGATCTAAGTAGAAAGAGAATATAATTAATCAAGGAATTAGTAATTGGTTCAAATCGGAAGGCTATGTCAAAGGTAAAAACCTAGATCTGAGTTTTAATTGCTATTTCTAATCCAAATCTCTTCATTTTCTCTTTCAAATATTATAGATCTGTAAATATATCATTTGTAATTATAAATAAGGATTACAAGGGAGGTGAATATAGATGTTAGGGACAGATCTGAAATAAAAACAGGGAGATTTGGAAAGCTAGCAATGTGAATGGATTTAATTATACCTTTTACGTTTATGATATATTATCATTTAAATCCCATTAAAAAATTTATTCAGTATTTAAGTAATTAATTCTGTTAATTAGTTATGCTGAACTTTAAGAAATTTACAGTTATTTAATTTGAAGTTATAATTTAGCCTAAATGCTAATTTTTGTTTTTATTCTCTTTGTACGCGAATAATATAGTTAGAAAGAAAATTCGTGACTATGGATTAAAATGGAAAATACTAGATTAGATGTAAAATAAGAAAAGTTGGAATAAAGCTAGAAAAATGGAATTCTGCAATAAATTATGCTAAAACGCGAATAATAAATTAATCTAATAACTTGATTTGGAAGTAAGTAATAGATCAATTGGCTGGTTTAGAAAATATGATACATTTCTATAATTTAATATTTAAAAGATATCGATAAACGTAACTGCAAGAATAAAAGAAAGAAAAAGGAAACTAGTGTAAAATAGAGAAACCACTATATTTTACACTATTCCAAAATAATAAAAGAAATACCTTGTAGTTAAAAATTATTGTTTATAGTATTATTTAGTATTAAAATATGGAAATGGATTTTTAGTATAGTTTTCATACCTAACCAAATAAAATAGAATTACTTCCTAGAATAGAAAAAAATAAAGTAAAGTATGAAAGGAATTAAGTAAATTATTAGAAATGAATTTGAAGCTGTAAACGATATTGAATGTAGATATGCATTTATTGCACAGACTACATAATAAGAAGGTTAATATGATAAGTGAATTATATAATATAAGAGAACTAAAGAGAATTCTATATCATAAGTAAATTTTTGGGTTGTAGTAACAATGTTTTACGCAACATCTATTTTGACCCAAATGAGTTTTGAAGATAATTTCTAAAGTGGTTTGTATGTACACTTAATTATTGAAATAAGCATATGAAAATATTTTCTAGTTATAAAGAAGTTTTAAAAATGAGTTCTTTTGAAAAATAATGTACAATAAATTAATGAATTTAGTAGGAAATATCTTATATAAGTAAATATAGAGTAAACATACCTTAATCTATTGGAATGAAATGAATAATGATAAAATTTTCTCTGAATCACAAATAAAGATGTTTTGTGCAAGCTATATGGAATACGTGAAAGAGATGTACAAGGTATGGAAAGCACCATATTTTGTATAGCCTATTTCGATAAAATATAAAATAAATTCTTTATAATTTCACATAAACATGAAATCCTCCTTTAAAGGATTCATAGAAGGTTTTAGCGTTAATGGTTTCTCATAAGAGAAAGTAATTCCAATACATTAAGGTATAAAATCATTAAGTGTAGTAAATTAGTAACTCCTTCAGGCTAAGTAATTGGAAGAGTAGGAAAGTTAAGAGATTTTTCATAAAATAAATGTTCTTATTTACCCCAGTTTTAGTAAATTTGAAAATCTATAAAAAAAAGGATATTTTGAAAACATGTGAGGAAATTTGTTTTAAAAGTCAAGGAAAAAGAAAAATGTTTTAAGAACAAGCAAGACATGTTTAAAAAAAAGATGGTTTGGTGGAAAAGTAAATAAGTTTTTGAAAAGATAAAATTTAGAAGTTTTAATTTTTGAAGAAAATTTGATAAATACCAAACCAAATCAAACTTTTAAATATGGAGTAGATAGGAATCATTTCGTAGGTGTAACGGGAAAAGTATAAGGTTGTAGCAGTAATTACTCTTAGTAATAATAAAAGTTCCCGTAAGGTGTATAGGACACTAGTGAAAATCTAGAAATGTTTCTTCATGTGTGCAGACTATAGAAGAGTATTGAAATGATATCAGTAAGAAGAAATCCCCACCTACCTGCACCTAGATCGACAACCCCGGAGCCACCAAAGAAATCGCGACCTGCTCCTCAATTCGCTACCGCCCCTCCAAGTCGCGATCTCCAATTCCAGGCAATTCTTCACGAAACTTCGTCGACGGCTGCCTCTCACCTCCGCGAACTCGATTACAACCTAGAATTTCCACATCCACCTCACAATCAAGATAAATTTCCAACCCTAGTTGCTATTTGTTTGCAATGCTCACTGTCGAGCTTCAATAATCGAAATCGCACCCATCAAAACATATACCAGGTCAAAGCTCTTGACAAACTAGGATTTTTAAAACCTATTTCAGGAATTTTCATTTTGTAACCCAGGAGAAATCAAATTTTCAAGTTTCCTTTTTTTTATTTTTTTCGAACTACAGCCTACTGGATGAGAAAAATCGATAAGGACGAGCTAAAAAGAGGGAAACATGTTTGAATCAGCCTGGTACAGTGATTGAAGTGAAGGAAAGAAAAGTTGATAAGAAATATGGTCAATCAATTTAAGTAGTTATTTATTTAAAATTAAATCGTCTCGATTTCGCAACTCAAAATCTCGACTGTTAACATCACTTTTTCAACGACCTAGCACTCAGCGGTCTACGACTTACGACTTAACAACCTAAGCGACTTAAACAACTCAAAGCTTCTGTGACCCAACGATCTACAAGCTAACGACCTAACTCCAGAAAGCAACCTAGCGACCTAACGAGTTAGTGACCTAGCGATCTAACGAGTTAGCGACCTAACGATATAACGAGTTAGCGACCTAGCGATCTAACGAGTTAGCGACCTAGCGACCTAACGAGTTAGCGACCTAGCGACCTAACAAGTGAAGCGACCTAGCGACTCAGCAATTCAGGAGGAGGGAACGACTTAGCATGCTCCGGATCAAAGCCATACGACCTGCCTCTTCTATTAGGTCGCTCACGACCTAACCCGACCGAGATAACTTCTGTATTTACAACATTAGGTCACTCACACTCAGTACCACACCCAGAATGGCTCCACTAAGTCGCCAACGACTTAAGCTAACTTGGGATGACCTACGACCTACGACCTACCTCCAGATTTTTCCTATAAATACCCCGCCTACTCCACATTGAGAGAGGATTTTTCCAGACTTTGAAGCGCCAAAACTCTGCTGCATTCACGACATCTACAACAACTCTACTACCAAAAACATTCCAACATACCTAAAGAGAAGATCAACTACATTCAAGATGGATTCGAAAATCTCTTTTGTATTGGAGTGCTAATTACTTGTATCGATTGTCGAGTAATCGAAGGAATTCTTGTAAAGCTTGTAATCGAACTTGTGATAAAGAAGATAAAGTGGACGTAGGCTTGATTTTGAGCCGAACCACTATAAAACTGCTGTCTCTTTACTTTTCTGCTATTCTCTGCTTATTTTTAGTTCCCGTACCAACGGGTGGTGCTTTCACTTTACTAATACTCACACCGGGGTGTTAGCGTTCGATTTTTACGTTAACATTTTTAGTGCTTTCACTGAGAATTGAACTCAGGTGTGTTCTCACCATTGCTTCGCAAAGATTTGTTGAAAGAATCTCCTTAAAAACCAGAAGTCTATCTGAAATCATCGCTCCTGGAAGAAAGAGTAGATCTACGAGATCCGGAAGTGCTAATGACAAGGTTGCCTCTTCTCCAGCGCCAAATCAGGAGACTCCTACTGTTGGAGTCACAAGGGCCGAACTTGATGATGTGGTGTCTGGATTATACCAACAAATGGAAACTCAAAATGCTTTGATGATGGAAAGGTTAAACGATCTGCTTGGGGTTCATCAACAACCAGAAAATAATGAACCAACCTTTGCTGAAGATACTCATGATTCCCAAGACAAAAGCATTCCTCAAAGGGCAGCTGGCACCCCCGAAGGGGCACCTCCCCAAGCTGGAGGTTCAAGGCCGCAGCCGCCTCTTCGCGAACGTTTGTTCAAGCAAACTTCCAAAAAAGTGGGTGACGTCTACCCGGCAAGGCCTCTGAACAATGAGGAATACTTATCAGGAATGGTTCGTCAAATTATGAAAGAAATATGCAAAGGGATGAAGATGAAAATGACTGGGGATTTGCTCCAAGCAAGACTCTGTTTACCGAAAAAATTCTAAAAGCTGAATTTCCAAAGAAATTTGTTCCTCCTACTATCCCAGCTTATCGGGGAACAAGCGACCCAAATCAGTTCTTGTACAAATACGACTGGCATATGACAGGTGCCAGGGCAACAGATGAGATTAAATGCAGATATTTTCCTGTCTATTTGGAGGGGGTAGCTCAACTTTGGTTTACAAAACTTCCGATCCGATCTGTGGATCAATTCTCTGACTTAACTCGTAAATTTAAGGACCAATTCAGATTGTATGCTTCAAAAGCTAAGGACATAATGTCATTGTCCAGCCTTGAACAAGCTCCTGGGGAATCTATCAAATCTTTCTTGAACTGCTTCAACATAGCTTTGGCTGAAGTGGATAATGCTGAGCCTCGAATGATTCTAACTTACTTGATGCGAGCCATCGATAAATCTAGTGAATTCGGAAAATGGTTGAAGATGAAGGAACCAAATTCACTTGAGAAATTTTATAAGAAGGCTGACGAATTTATGCGTTTGGAGAATCTTCCTGCACCAGCAAAGGTGATTGTGGCTGAAGCTTCTAATAAGAAGAATCTGGTGGTCAGAAGAGGGAAAATAACAGTAGGAAAGGACAGAAAGATGTGAAGAAACCTCGTTACTTTAAGCCTTCGGACTTTACTCCTCTAACTGATACTCCAGAAAACATCTTCTTCGCAACCAAGGATGCCGTCGAGTTCCCTGAGCCACCTAAGATTAAGCTCGGGAAGAATTTTGTGCCTAATGGAAGGTTTTGTCGATTCCACAACCAACCTGGCCATGACACCAACGAATGTTGCCATCTAAAGAACTTGATTGAAGAACTGTTGAGAGAGAATAAACTGCAACAGTATGTTAAGAGAAACAGAGGTGATCCGGCCTCATCCACTCAGGGGCAGCAACTTCCTGCTCGTCAATCTGGCTCAGGAGAAAAGGCTGTGGTGAAGGAATTTGAAAGGCCTGTTATTAATGTAATCATAGGGGGTCCTCACCCAGCAGGCAGAAGTTGGGGAGAGATGGAGAGGTATGCTCATGCTTTGAGACATGCCCCGAAAGAAGAAACTGTTTTTGTTTTGGAAGATATTGTGCCTTCAAAACAGCAAAGAACTTGTCACGATGACATCATATTCAGAGTTAGAGATTATGTGGGAATTGAAGCTCCCACCATGGATCCTTTGGTAATAACTGCCGGTGTCGGACCAGCTATTGTGAGAAGAGTGCTTGTTGATTGCGGCGCTTCTTGTAATATCCTCTTCAAAAAGACCTATGATCAAATGAAAATTCCGATGGCTGATGTTCAAGCTTCTTCGCAAAAAATTATTGGGTTCACTGGGGAACCAAAACAGCCCATCGGAACTGTCGACTTATTTGTAGAACTTGGTGAAGGGGAAATAAAAGTGGTCCGTAAGAAAACTTTTGTTATTGTTGATGAATTTTCTGCTTATAACGCCTTCTTGGGACGACCAACTCTTGCTGCATTCAAAGCTATTCTCGCCCCGTGGTGCCTAACTATGAAATTCCCCACTGATAATGGCGTTGGTGTTTTGAAGGGGACCAAAATGTTGGGCGGGAATGTTATCTCACAGAGTTGCGAGAGGCGAAGAAGAGAGAGATGGGAAAAGGTGCGGCAGCTCTGCTCCGCATCAAAGAACCTACCTTGTAGCCAGTACGGGGTGGACCCTGCACTGGTGAGCATAGTGGTGCGCGAAAGGAAATTGATCCCAGAAAAACCAGTGCAGGGGAGAATTGAGTGGTGCCGGTAGAGGTAACAATGCCAATACCTGTTGACCAGAAAGATCCAAACAAGGTGCTTAATGTGGGTTCACAACTCGGTGTGAAAGTTTAGAATATGCTAATATCATTCTTAAAAGCAAACCTGGATGTATTCGCTTGGAGTCATGCTGACATGTGTGGAATATCTTCGGAAATCGCAGTACATGCTTTAAATATTGATCCAAATTCACACTCGTAAAGCAGAAAAGAAGAACCCAGGGTCCTGAAAGGTCAACAACATTGAAAGAAGAAGTAGATCGGCTCATGCAGAATGGCTTCATCAGAGAATCCACTTATCCAAATTAGGTTTCTAATCCGGTGTTGGTTAAAAAAGCAAATGGAAAGTGGAGAGTATGCATCGACTTTTCAGACTTGAACAAAGCATGCCCCAAAGACTGTTTCCCACTGCCCAGAATTGATCAGTTGGTGGATGGAACAACCGGGCATGAATTAATGTCTTTTATGGATGCTTACTCAGGATACAATCAAATCATGATGTGCACGTAAATGTGCATATATTTACATCCATATTTTATCTCTTTTTATTTAAATAAACATCATATTTAGGCATTTTTGAAGGCACGGTATCTTCCAAAACATCATATTTTCAATTATTTTCAATTATTTTCAAACCATCATATTTTCATCTTCATTCAGGGGCAAAATGGTCATTTGTGTGCATGTGTTAATTTAAGAATTTTTACTTGGACAATTTTTATGATTTTTATAGGATATTTTGATGCATTTGGAAGTGGGATTCATGATGATATATGCATGCACAAGGAAATACAAAGGAATGAAGAGGAAATAATTCAAGTTCAAGATCATGGAGGACCCCACCCACTTACCTAAATGTACAATTATGAGCTAATGGACAACTAAGTGGAGGTTAAAGCTTCATGCACAACAAATGATGGATTAATTAGTGGCTAATGGTTACTTGGTGGCCACACTTCCTAAAGGGCATTTTGGGAAGCACCCTAAAAATGGAATTAGGGTTTTTATGCATGTTTAAATAGCCCACTTGTGTACATGAAAAGATCATCTACTCTTTCATTTTACTTAGGAAATTAAGAGATCAAATTGTAAGCTCAATGTTCTATGAAATAAAAATGGCTTCCAAGCCTCTTTCTTCTCTCTTTTCTACATGCTTTTCTTTGTTTTATTGTTAATGTTTACTTCTATGTTCTCTTTCCTTTAATGTTCATAGCTTAGATTTACATTTATGCAAGTAGTGTAGCTTTAATTTTTATGCAATTAGTTACTAGTTAATCTCTCTTTCTTCCTTTGCTTAGTTTTCATTTCTTTGCTTTTTCATGTTGAAATTTACAAGTGTTGCTTCAATGCCGCAAATGAGTAGCTAAACCCTTCAATTTAGGGGTAATAAAGCTCTCAAATATTATGTAATTTCAACATTTCTATGATTTATGATCTCTTTGTCTATGCTTCATGAAAGTAAATTTTGATGCAAGTTTATACAAGTGGGTTTGATAGCTTATGTTGCTTTTGCAAATGAGCTATTCTTATTCAACATAAACACTAGTTGCATCATCATTTGCTAATCCATTTTTGATTTTGAAATGAAAGTAAAAATGAAATTTGATGATCTATATTGCTAGTTACAATAGTAAATAGATCATACTTAAAATAACTTTTGCTTTGACTTCATTTTCATGAGAATTATAAGTGGTATAATTGTTGTATTATAGTTTGATGGTTTGAGTTATGTTAATTAATAACATAAGCAAACCATACTTATGATAAATACAACACTTATTTCACTTAATATCAAAGTTAGAGATCATAAATTCTATGTTTTTTGATTTCCAAAAATATTAGAGTGGATTTGCCTCTAAATTGTTCTCTAGTTTAATAGTTTTTAAATCACGTTTTAGTTTTAGCTTCATTTTTAGCTTCATTTTTAGTTAACAATTCCTCCTCCATTTGGTCTAATTTGATTGAATAGATTTTTAATATCTCAAAATTCCCTACGGATCGACCCGTATTCGCCACGTACTACAAAGTGTACGCCATGCGCTTGCGGTTATTTTTAATTGAAATTCGTTCGACGGTTTTCTAAACCGATAGAATTTCCGTCGACGAACAAGTTTTTGGCGCCGTTGCCGGGGAATCGTTTTGATTTTAAATTTTTATTCTTCGAATTATTTTTCGTTTGATTTATTGTGTGTTTGTTTTGTGTGTTATCATGCATAAAAAAAATTGTGTGTTTGTGTGTGATTTTTGTTTGCATTGTGAATGTGTGCATTTCTTGTTTTCTAGTTCTATTTGGTTTTGCATTTCTAAAAAAAAAGAACCATACAATTTCAAAATAAACAATTTCATTTTCAATTTTATTAACAAATTCTACAATTTCACAATTGTTGTTACATTTACACTTTCACATTTACATTCAAAAAGAAAAAAAATTCTACTGTGCTCTCTGTTTTCCACTGTTCTACCATACTCTCCACTGCACAACCACATTTCAAGTGCCAAACTCCTTGCCAAACATCATCAAACCACTTCACCAACCCAACATCTTCACTACCCACCACCCCATCAGTCAACATATTTACAAACAACAGCCATCATCTCTGACATTCTTCCAACCTTCAACCCGCGACACATCTCTGACAACAGCAGTGCCCCCTTCCAACTCAACAATACAACAGTGCCACCCACTAAAGTCACTGCTGTTCATTTCGACCCTTCCTGTTCCAAACACTTCATACCCACATACAGACCAAACACTTCACATCACCTCCTTCACACCAGTGCAGTCACATCACCTGAAACACCCAATACAACAGTCCATCTACACTCCTACTGCCTTACCTCTACTTCTGACATTGCATAGCCTCTGCCCATCCTCACCATCAAAGACTTCACACCAGAACTGCAGTCACAACAGCAGCAACTTCATCCACCTTGAACCCCTCTGAACTTCCAAAACTTCTCATCATCATCATCAACAACAACACACATACCCAATATACATTAACCACTCATCTCCACAATTTCCTCTTGCTTTGCATCACAACACATCGCCTGACCACCCACTGCTTTGCAACCAAGCACACACATCACTGTCTTCATCATTCCCTTTCAAACCTTGAACATCAGACACAAAAACACCTCACTGTCACAAATACATTTCATTCCAGCCTCCAACATCAAATTCTTCATGCCTTCATCAACTTCCCTGTCATCTTATACCTGAACAACATCCCCTAACCACAGCATTTTGTACAAACAGTCGCCTGCTTCCAGCACCTCCTCATATACAACCAAACTCCCCTGTCATCTTCTTTCTTAGCCTGAACATCCATTCAACAACAACAAAAACCCAAAAAAAACGTAAAAAAAATAATAATAACTCCACTTCAATTTCATTGCCTGAACATTCCACTTCTGTCTCGATACAAACCACCTTCCACTTCGCCAATAATCGCAAACCCAAACACCTGAAAAAATCAAACAACTTCATCCTCCCACCACCATAAATCGATCAGAGCAGAGCCGCAATTCGAATACCCAAATCAACGGTAATCGCCAATCCTTCGAATACCCAAATCCATTTGCCAAAACCACCCGCACTTCATATACCTTCTGCCAGTGACAATCCACAAGCCGCAACCCACCTTCGACGCCTCAAAACCAAAATCGACCATCACATTCGAAAAACCACCAGAAAAAAACCAACACATGACCCAGTGCCCTCCACAAGCATACCCAGACCCAAACATTATTCCTCGATACCGCCAGCTCCCTCAATCGGAACCCACACAGCAGCCAACTTCGAATCAGCAACGCGACTTCCTTGACATCGAGCAACTCCCCCTCGAGCACAATCCGACCATACTTCAACCGAAATCAAACGACTGAACAACTCACGCACCTGCCTTCAAACCGTCGAACCAATCAAATCACCCCTACCCGCAAGCCATCACGCATACTCCACAAATCCCTAACCTTCAATTTCGATTTCGCGATCTCATATTGAAATATATTTTTTCCGCCTTCTTGACGATTGTGATTTTATTCAGAGTTTGAAGCAGTTTTTTTTGGTAACGAAAAAAAAAGTGTGGTGTATCGTTTATTATTAAAAACAAAGCAGCAAAATAAAAAAGGGATTTGAAGAAAATACTGTGTAGTGGGCTTGATTTCTATGTGGGCCAAATTTTTTTCTTTAGAACAAACTCATTTGCTTTTGTTTTAATTTCTAACGGGCTTGGTTTGTTTTCCTTGTAGGCTGTTAGTTCATTGGGCTTGTTTTGTTTCTTCTTAAAAAAAAAGAAAAACAAATAAACAAGTTGTTTCAAGAATTTTAGCCTCATTTGTTTTTTTTTTGAATTATGATGATTTAGGTTGGTCTAGTTTTTCATTTGTTTTAGCTTTTCTTTGATATAAAAAAAATCTGTATATATCTTGTTTTTAATTTTTAGGTTGCAGGCAATAAAAGGAAGAATTGCTTGCCTACTTGTTCATTTAAATTTTTTTTTCTTTTTTTAAGTAAAACTCTACTTTTGAGTTTCCTCTCCAAAAAGAAAAAAAAATTAAAAAAAAAAATCCGAAAAAAAATCAACTTTGTTTAATTTTCATTTTTCATTTGTTTTCACTTGTTTTGGTTTTCATTTATTTTATTTTCAATTGTTTTGTTTTTCGCTTATTTTGTTTTTCATCTTTGATAAACATACTAAATAATAATAATAATAATAATTGTTGAATATATCTTGTGTTTCATCTTAGGTTGCCAAAGCAGAAATTCAAAAGGAAGAAGTGCTTGCCCAAATAAACTGCTTTGCCTTGCTAAAAAAATTGTTGCTTAAAAAAATTGCTAATAATCTGCACGCACTGGTATTGTGCTTTCATATCTAGTGCATTGTTGGTTGCTTGCATTTGCATTTATATATATAAAAAAAATTCAAAATCCAAAAACAAAAACAAACTTCATTTTAGTTGCATTGTAAATTCACGTTTAATTTTTGTTTTGCATCCATCTCATCTTATTTTCTTTTCGAAGGGCAATACCCCAATTCACATAAGGTGAGGGATTTCATCACCCTTTCCTTAGCCCACAAACGCATTTCATCGTAGAATTTGACTAATAATAAAGGTTAGACATTCGACTTAAGGGTGTCGCGAGCTCGTCTAGGGCTTAATTGTATCTTCACAATTGTTTTCTTTGAACAATTTTATTTCTTGGTGTCTAGGCTATGGCAGAGTAATAACCAGTTATAAAAATTACGGTGATACGTAAATATTATACTGGTTGTTCCTCTGAAGGTACTTAAACCTTCGGCTGCATTGCTACGGTGATTCGTGGTGCATCGATAACCCCTGCCCGTTACCTGGCTGAGAAATATTTTGTTGATTTAAGACAAAGTGTGATTATACAATTTTGGGTTAGGAGCTACTAAGGACAGAAAACTATAATTAAGTCCTTTGCATTCATTTAGTTGCATTAGTTCATGCATATATAAAAAAAAATCAAAAATCCAAAATCCAAAATAAATTGTAAATTTTTCTTAACTTAGTTTTTAATTCCAAAAAAAATCAAAACCTTCTTAAAAACAAACAAAAAAAATTTGAAAATTCAAAAAAAAAAAAAAAAAAAAAATTTACAAAAGCAGAAAAAAAACAAAAAAAATTACAAAAACAAAAAAAATCAAACTTCTCTTTTGAAAATAAATTTCACTTGGTAAATATTTTTCTTCCTCTAAAAAAAAATTTTTCACTTCGATTTTCAAATCTTCTTTCATTCACTAAACTCGATTCTAACTTCTTTCACTTCTCGACTTTCACTTGTGCATGAGTACTTGGACTCGTGACACAACAACAAATCGTTGGACTCGCGACCCTTCTATAAACCGTTTAACTCGAACAGACGATCCTCCCGAAATGGCAAACGAAAACGCCCCTCGAACTCTTATGGATAGAATCTTTTCCGATAGAGTTTCTATTCCATCTTGCATCACGTTACCCGCCCCTACGGGTAACCATTTCGAAATTCACTCAAACCATATTGCCACTCTTCCGAAATTTGGCAATTTCGAACACGATGATCCATACATCTTCTTGACTAAATTCGAACAAGTTTGTGCAACCATTAAACTCCAACAACTTTCTGATGACGGAATCAAACTTCGATTAATCCCATTCGCTCTTACGGATTACGCTGAAAAATGGTTGTACAGCTTACCATCGAACTCGATTAAAACGTGGGAAGAATTTGTAAAAGCTTTCTTAAAAAAGTTCTACCTTTTGGAAAAAACGAGTAGAATCCGAAATGAAATCGTAAACTTTCATCAATTCAAGGGAGAACCATTCGGAAAATATTTTGAAAGATTCAAAGAGCTTTTGATAAAATGTCCACACCATAATTTCGAAAAATGGACGATTTGCCAAATTTTATACGATGGACTCGAAAATAGCTCACGTACCATGCTCGAATCAATGTGCCAAGGCAACTTTCTTGCCCAACATCACGACGATGCTTGGCAATTTCTTGAAAACCTCGCTGAAAAATCATCCCAATGGGAATGATCGAACGAAAAATCAGTTTACTCACGATCGAGTGCACACTCGATAGGATCCTCTATTGCTTTGGAAGCTAAGATCAACGCAATGATTAAAAAATTCGATAATGTTTTCTCATCGAATCAAATGAACCAAACTTCCCAACCGATGTGTTATAAATGCAACGATCCTAATCATATAGCCGATCAGTGTCCCAATTCTGTCGAACAAATCAATGCTTTCAATAAAGCCAAAAATGACCCGTTTTCTCCAACGTACAACCCTGGTTGGAGAAATCATCCTAATTTTGCATGGAACCAAAACAATCCCAACACAAATACGATTCGTCCCAATTTTCAAGCATTTCCGAATAATGCTTCGAATTCTCCTTTTCAGCCTAACAATTTTCAACCAAACCTTGCGGGTCCGTCGCATAATCAACCGCAACAAAATGCTGCTCATCCTCCCCAAGACGATAAACGTTTAACTTCACTTGAGAAAACTCTTAAAACGTTGGCTAAAGGAACCACTCAAAGCCTTCAATCAAATAGCAATTTGCAAAATTTATTGACTTCATATATGCAAAACACGAACCAATCAATTGCAAAACTCGAAATGCAAATGAGTCAATTAGCCACGTCTGTGAGCGAACGTGAACGAGGAACATTCCCAAGCCAACCCATTTCAAATCCCAGAAATCAAAATGAAAATTCAAATCAAGCTTATGTTGTTCAAGATAGCAACGTCACCCAATTGAATGTTATCACAACTCTTCGTTCCGGGAAACAAATCGATAATCAAGTCGTTAATCCAAACGATTTACCAGAAACTTCTCTCGATACTTCTAAAATAACAAATGAATCTGAACAGAACGTGGAGCCAAACGTTGAATCGAATGCCAGTCAAAACTCTTCTTCTTCTACTCGAGTAGACCTGCCTACCGAGTATCGTGTCCCATTTCCACATCGTCTTCGACCTAAGAAACACTCGGACCAAATGGAAAAGATGTTGGAAATTTTTAAACAAGTCAAAGTTAACATTCCGCTTCTTGACATCGTTCAGCAAGTTCCAACATACGTGAAATTCCTTAAGGACTTGTGTACCCAAAAGCGACACACTCAAGTGCCCAAAAAAGTCTTCTTAGCCGCTAGTTTGATAGAAGTCTTGTCCCAATCCATGCCCGTAAAATACAAAGATCCTGGCTGCCCTATGATTTCATGTACAATTGGAGACAAGATGATTAAAAAATGTATGATAGACTTAGGCGCGAGTGTCAATTTGATTCCATACTCTGCGTACGAATAATTAGGCTTAGGTGAGCTCAAACCTACAAAAGTCACGCTTCAATTTGCCGATCGCTCAATTAAGAAACTCGTGGGAGAAATCGAGGGCGTGCTCATTCGAGTAGGGCAATTCATATTCCCCGTTGATTTTATCGTTCTCGAAACACAACCCATGACGAATCCCTCGAGTCAAATTCAATTGATTTTAGGCCGGCCATTCTTAGCCACCTCAAATGCCTTAATCAATTGTCGTAACGGTTCGATGAAAATTTCTTTTGGAAACATGACTTTGGATCTCAACATTTTCAATCTTGAAAGCCAATCGAACGAACCTCATGACCAAACTTTGGAAGTTAGTGCCATTCACGAAAACCTCAAAAACGAGACAATTGACCTTAGCGACGAACGCGAAGCTGAATATGAAAAATTGTTTCATGAAATTCCCAGTGAAATTGAATACACTCTTCCCTTTGAATCGCTTCCACTAGAGTCCGAATCTCAACCCAATTCTTTGATCGAAAAACTCCCGAAGTTGGACCTCAAACCACTTCCCGATCACCTTAAGTACGCATACTTAGGTGATAACGAAACATTACCCGTCATAATTTCTACGACTCTCTCTCTTGACCAAGAAACCTCCTTACTTTCTATTCTTTCGAAAAACAAGGAAGCGATTGGATGGTCAATCTCTGATATAAAGAGGATTAGCCCTGCTATTGTTCAACATCGGATCCATTTAATCGACAACGCTAAGCCTGTTCGTGACGCGCAACGAAGGCTTAATCCAAAAATGAAAGATGCGGTGCGTGATGAAATTCTTAAACTTCTCGACAACGGAATCATTTACCCAATCTCCGATAGTTCGTGGGTTAGCCCAATTCACATTGTACGAAAAAAGTCTGGGCTAACCGTTGTCAAGAACGATTCAAACGAACTTATTCCAACTCGTACTCAAACGGGTTGGCATGTTTGCATTGACTACCGAAAACTAAATGCCGCAACACGAAAAGATCACTTCCCTCTTCCCTTCATCGACCAAATGCTCGAACGTTTAGCCGACCACGAATTCTACTGCTTCCTCGATGGTTATTCCGGCTATAACCAAATTCCCATCGCTCCCGAAGATCAAGAGAAAACGACTTTCACATGTCCATTCGGTACCTTTGCTTATCGACGTATGCCATTCGGACTTTGTAATGCTCCTGCAACTTTCCAACGATGCATGGTTGGAATCTTTTTCGACATGATTGAACGCTTTTTAGAAGTTTATATGGACGATTTCTCAATCTTTGGCGATTCTTTTTCCCAATGTTTACATCATCTCGAATTGGTTCTAAATCGATGTAAAGAAAAACATTTGACTTTGAATTGGGAAAAATGCCACTTTATGGTCAGACAAGGCATAGTCCTTGGACATATCATCTCAAATAAAGGCATTGAGGTAGATAAAGCGAAAATCGATGTGATTGCAAATCTACCCATTCCCAAAACTGTTAAGGACATTCGATCATTTCTTGGACACGCGGGCTTTTATCGACGCTTTGTGAAAGACTTTAGCAAAATTTCTCGTCCTTTGACGACTCTTCTTGGAAAATATGTTCCTTTCGATTTTAACTCTGATTGTATCTTTTCTTTTGAACGCCTTAAGAATGAACTCATTTCTGCTCCAATCATTTGTGCGTCCAATTGGGATCTTCCTTTCGAAATATTGTGTGATGCTTTGAACTTTGCCATTGGTGTTGTCTTAGGACAACGCATCAACAAGATCCTTCACGTCATTTACTACGCGAGTATGACTTTGAATGACGCTCAACTCAACTACACAACAACCGAAAAAGAGCTTCTAGTTGTCGTTTTTGCTCTCGAAAAATTCCGACAATACTTGATAGGGACACACATTACCGTGTACACGGACCACTCCGAACTTCGATATCTCTTCTCTAAAAAGGATGCCAAATCCCGCTTGATTCGTTGGATCCTTTTACTTCAAGAATTTGACCTTACAATCAAAGACAAAAAAGGATCCGATAATGTCATAGCCGATCACTTGTCTCGTCTTCCGAACGCACCATCTTCTTTGCCGATCAATGAAAACTTCCCCGATGAACAACTTCTTTCAATTTCTATCGACCCATGGTACGCCGATATAGTGAACTACTTAGTCACTAAAGAAACTCCCTCATCGTGGTCCAAACAGGACAAATACAAATTCATGTCCCAAGTGAAATATTTCTATTGGGACGATCCATACTTGTTCAAATATTGTCCCGACCAAATCATCCGCCGTTGCATTCCGGATAATGAGATAAGGAGTGTTCTTTCGTTTTGCCACGATCAAGCATGCGGTGGACATTTCGGTCCTCGAAAAACTGTGGAAAAGGTGCTTCAGTGTGGTTTCTATTGGCCTTCTCTCTTCAAAGACTCATTCGAATTTTGTAAAACTTGCGATCGATGTCAAATGCTTGGACGAATTTCTCGACGAGATATGATGCCTCTAAACCCCATTCTTACAATCGAAATCTTTGATGTATGGGGTATAGACTTTATGGGACCTTTTCCTAATTCTTTTGGAAACTTGTATATCCTTCTCGCTGTCGATTACGTTTCAAAATGGGTCGAAGCCATTCCTTGCAAAACCAACGACCATAAAATTGTTGTGAAATTTCTCAAAGAAAACATCTTTTCGAGGTTCGGCACACCTCGCACAATAATCAGTGATAACGGAACCCATTTTTGTAACCGTTCTTTTGAAACTTTAATAAAAAAATACTCGATCACCCACAAGTTATCCACTCCGTATCATCCTCAGACTTGTGGCCAAGTTGAAGTTTCAAATCGACAAATAAAACAAATCTTGGAAAAAACTGTGAATAAAAATCGAAAAGATTGGTCTCAGAAATTGACCGACGCACTTTGGGCTTACCGTACTGCTTTTAAAACTAACCTTGGGATGTCCCCATTTCGTTTAGTTTACGGTAAAGCCTGCCATTTACCCGTTGAAATCGAACACAAAGCGTTGTGGGCAATTAAGAACTTAAACTTTGATCTTAGGAAAGCTGGCGAAAACCGAAAACTACAACTCAACGAACTAGAAGAACTTAGGAACGACGCGTATGAAAACAAGAAAATTTACAAAGAAAAAACCAAAGTTTTTCATGACAAGTCAATCCTAAGGAAAACGTTTTCGCCTAACCAAAAAGTTCTTTTATATGACTCAAGACTTCATGTATTCCCTGGGAAACTTAAATCGAGATGGACCGGACCATTTGTGGTACAAACTGTTTTTCCACATGGTGCCATAGAAATAGAAAACCCCAGGGATGGATCGGTTTTCAAAGTCAACGGTCATCGTCTAAAACCTTTCTTGGAATTGCCAAATAACCAAGAGGAGGAGCTCATGATCCTTCATGAGCCAAGCTACGTCTAGTATGAATGTTAGCCCTCTTTTGTAAATATGTACATAGTTTTTCCCCGTTACACTCATTATATCATGCATTGACTATGGGGACACAGTCAAAATTAAGTGTAGGGGGAGTCTCATTTTCATTTTTTTAGGTTTCATGGCATTTTTGAATTTTCATTTTTTTTAAAGTAAAAAAACTACAAAATTTCAAAATCTCAAAAACATTTTCTTTTTTTTTGATTTATTTTTGAAGAAACACTATGGGATAAGTATAAGTTTTGGTTAATATATTGAAATTTTTGAAAAAATTTTTGTCTTAACAAAAATAAAAATGAAGTCTGATTACAAATAACAATGGTTTAACTAGTATATAGGAAGGTTCATCTATGTTAATTATGAAGTATGTTCTAATTGAAAGTCTTTGTTTAAAAAGTGGTAAATTTAAAGTAAAGGATATAACATTTTTGTCTTCTAAGTTAAATGGTGCTAAGATGATTTTGAAAAACTCTCTCTCTTAAATATATATATATATATATAATAATATTAACATCCAAAGTATTCACTCTCATTTAAAAGTCCTCACGGTTATGCATGGGTGAATTACTTGGAATCTTTGATTATGTGTTTTCATACTCATTTAAAAGTCCTCACGGTTATGCATGTGTGGAACACATGTAAATAAAAACAAAGAACAGACTTAATAAAAACCACCTACGGTCGATAGGTGTATGCATGAAAGTGTGTACACTCGCCATGCTATGTACTCCCCTCACATAAGCCCGAAAGGCAGTGCATGGGTGGTATATCTGGCCTCAGTTTACCTGAGCTAGGTGTGTAATTTTTTTTTCTTACAAATAATAAGAGAGCAAGCAATTGAAATCCTAGCACTATTTTTACTTATTTGATTTGAATTGTTATTGAAAAGAAATGAAAATACCACTTTAATAAACTTTGATAATCAACTAAGGATTTATTTCATAGTTACACTTTGTCATCAACCGAAACATCGAGTTAAACTATTGTCTATTTGCTATGATAACTTGATTTTTGTTGGAAGTTTTGATGAGTAAATGACTTAAATTTTCAAGATAATGACCAAGACTTATATTTAACTTCTTTGTGTCGATTTAAGAGTAAATCCGTCTTTTGTAAATATTTTCAAGAACTTGCATTCATCCCATTGTAAATAAATCTAGCATTTTGTAAATATTTTCACTTTGCATTTGGATTTTGTGGGTAGTATCCGCTGAAAACCCTCATGAGACAACACTCGTCCTACCAGGGACACCTAGAGGTTTAACGGCTTGTTGCATACGCTCAATCCAGTCGTGCTCCCTACGAAAACAGATTTATCATAGTTTTCCTTTATTCGAGGACGAATAAAAAGATAAGTGTGTGGGTATTTGATGTGCACGTAAATGTGCATATATTTACATCCATATTTTATATCTTTTTATTTAAATAAACATCATATTTGGGCATTTTTACATGTTAAAACCAAAATTCAATTATTTTCAAACCATCATATTTTCATCTTCATTCAGGGGCAAAATGGTCATTTGTGTGCATGTGTTAATTTAAGAATTTTTACTTGGACAATTTTTATGATTTTTATAGGATATTTTGATGCATTTGGAAGTGGGATTCATGATGATATATGCATGCACAAGGAAATACAAAGGAATGAAGAGGAAATAATTCAAGTTAAAGATCATGGAGGACCCCACCCACTTACCTAAATGTACAATTATGAGCTAATGGACAATTAAGTGGAGGTTAAAGCTTCATGCACAACAAATGATGGATTAATTAGTGGCTAATGGTTACTTGGTGGCCACACTTCCTAAAGGGCATTTTGGGAAGCACCCTAAAAATGCCCTTTAGAAAGTGTGGCCACCAAGTAACCATTAGCCACTAATTAATCCATCATTTGTTGTGCATGAAGCTTTAACCTCCACTTAGTTATCCATTAGCTCATAATTGTACATTTAGGTAAGTGGGTGGGGTCCTCCATGATCTTGAACTTGAATTATTTCCTCTTCATTCCTTTGTATTTCCTTGTGCATGCATATATCATCATGAATCCCACTTCCAAATGCATCAAAATATCCTATAAAAATCATAAAAATTGTCCAAGTAAAAATTCTTAAATTAACACATGCACACAAATGACCATTTTGCCTCTGAATGAAGATGAAAATATGATGGTTTGAAAATAATTGAATTTTGGTTTTAACATGTAAAAATGCCCAAATATGATGTTTATTTAAATAAAAAGAGATAAAATATGGATGTAAATATATGCACATTTACGTGCACATCAATGCTTACTCAGGATACAATCAAATCATGATGCATGAGCCAGATCAGGAGGACACGAGCTTCATCACTGACGTTGGTCTTTACTGCTATAAAGTCATGCCCTTCGGACTAAAGAACGCGGGGGCAACTTATCAGAGACTCGTTAATGCCATGTTCAAGCCTCAAATTGGCAAGACTATGGAAGTGTACGTTGATGATATGTTAGTAAAATCAAAGAAGGCAGTAGACTACATGGATCATCTGGTAGAAATGTTCACAATCCTCCAAAAGTATGGGATGAAGCTGAATCCTCTGAAATGTTCATTTGGGGTTGAGTCCGGAAAATTCTTAGGTTTCATTGTGAGTGCTAGGGGCATTGAAGCTAATCCTGCTCAGATCACTGCCTTAAGGGAAGTCAAACCCCCTAGAACAAAGAAGGAATTGCAAAGCCTCAATGGGAAAGTCGCTGCTTTAAGTCGATTTATTTCCAAAGCCACAGATAAATGCATTCCCTTCTTTGATGCTCTGAAGAAAGGAAAGAAGAATTTCGAATGGACTCTTGAGTGTCAAAAAGCTTTTGATGAGTTGATTCATCATATGGAAAAGCCTCCAGTACTTTCTAAGCCCAACAATGGTGAAGATCTATTCATATACTTAGCAGTTTCATCTCATGCTCTGAGTGCAGTGTTGGTACGAGAAGATGCAAAAGTTCAGCGTCCGGTTTATTACATCAGCAAAAGGTTCACTGGGGCAGAGATGAATTATTCGTAGTTAGAAAAGCTCGCTTATTGTCTATTGATCGCGTCCAGAAAGTTGAGGCCATACTTCCAGGCTCATCCGATTAAAGTCCTCACTGATCAACCTCTAAAGCAAGTCCTATTCCGCCCTAAAACTTCGGGTCGTCTTCTGAAATGGAATATTGAACTCAGTCAATACGATATCACCTATCATCCCCGAAGAGCAATCAATGGACAAGCTTTAGCAGATTTCATTGCAGAATGCACAGATAAAGGTGGCAGTGAGGAAGAGGTAACTGAAGACATTCCGATCCGATGGAAATTATATGTTGATGGTGCAAGAAATGATTACTGTTCCGGAGCTGGGTTTTTGCTTGAAACCCCCGAAGGGCGGTCATTGTGTTATGCATTAAGATTAGAATTTCCTTCGACAAATAATGATGCCGAATATGAAGCTCTTATTGCCGGTCTGAGAATTGCTAAACAACTGAGCATCAAAGTATTGCAAATCTTCAGTGATTCCCAACTTATTGTATGCCAAGTCAAGAAAGAGTTTAAAACTGAAGGAGGAAATCTGCCTGCTTACTTATAAAAAGCCTGTGAGCTTCTCGATGATTTTGATCATTATACAATAAACCATATCCCTCGGGAAGAGAACATGAAGGCAGATTCTCTCGCAAAATACTCAAGCTCTGGCGAAGCTCAATTATTGGGATTGGTCCCTGTAGAAGTCTTGACAGCTCCGAGTATTGATGAGATGGATATTGACTGGATCATGGATGTATCTCAAGAACAGGAGTCATGGATAAACCCTATCAAGGAATATCTACTTAACGGCTCCTTACCAGAGAACTCAAAAGAACGCCAAAAGCTGTCAATAAAAGCCCCGAGATATGTAATTCAAGGCGACCATTTGTACAGACAAGGATTCTCGATGCCATTACTCCGGTGTGTAACCAAAGAAGAGGCTAAGACAATTTTGGCTGAGGTGTACGGAGGAGAGTGTGGGGATCATTCAGGTGGTCAAACTCTTGCAAAGAAAATTCTCCGCTATGGGTATTTTTGGCCGGACATTAATCGAGATGCTGCTAGCTATTCCCGAAAGTGTGACAGATGTTAGAGATTTGCAAAAATCCCAAGAACACCTTCCATCGTGCTAACACAGATGGTCAGTCCATGGCCATTCGCCATTTGGGGAATAGATCTCATTGGGCCTATGCCGATTGCTAGATCCGTAATCAAATATGCCATTGTAGTTGTTGACTATTTCACTAAATGGGGTGAAGCTGAACCATTGGCTACTATTACCTCTAAAAGATGATAAATTTTGTGACTAAAAATATCATTTGCAGGTATGGAGTGCCTCAGAAGATAATAACAGACAATGGTACCCAATTCGAATGCGAAGAATTCCAGGAATTTTGCAAGCGATTCAAGATTCGAAAAAGCTTCTCAGTAGTGGCTCATCCGCAGGCAAACGGGCAAGTGGAAGCAGTGAACAAAATCATCAAATCAACCATCAAAAAGCAACTGGAAAAAGCAAAAGGTGGTTGGGTTGATAAGCTGCCACTAGCACTATGGGCATATAGGACTACCCACAAAACTGTGACTGGGCACACTCCATTCTCATTGGCATATGGATCAGAAGCAATGATTCCTGTGGAAATAGAGGTCCCCTCCCACAGGAGAATTCATTTCAACCAAGCTGAAAATGAAGAACTGCAACTTGAAGCACTTGACTTGCTTGATGAAAGAAGGAAAGAAGCTGAACTCAGGGTTACGGCTCAACAGCAAAGGATAGCCAGACATTTCAATTCTAAAGTTCGTAAACGCAGCTTTGAAATTGGGGAACTAGTCTTAAAAAGGATCATGACAGCAACATGAGTGTTTGGGCCAAACTGGGAAGGGTTGTATGTCATAGGCAAAAAACTTCTTGATGGCACTTTCAAACTCACAACTGTCGAAGGGGATCCAATCCCGAGAGCCTGGAACAGCAACCATTTGCGTCCATATTTTACTTAAAAAGCTATGCTAAAATTTGTAAAATAATGCGGGATGTATTATTCTTGTATTGTAAGCCATTGTAAAATCAGTGTGACTCAGCAATAAGAACTATAAAGTGGACGTAGGCCCAATTCTTGGCTGAACCACTATAAATCTTGTGTATTTTATTGCTATATAATGCTTGTCTCATTTCGATGTGCAAATATTTTAAGTACGTTGCTAAAATATCGATTTAATATTGCAGGCAATCAAAGCAAAGCTTACCTATTCAATACGTCACAAATCCAAGCGATTCCATAAATCACTCAACAAACAAATGTCAAGCCATAAAAAATTCCATATTCAATTCCTACATAAGAAGTACTTCTCACAAACAGTTGGAGATTCCACCGAAGGGGCACCTTCCCAAAGTGAAGGTTTCAGGCCCTTGCTAATTGATTGAGATCGTTTGTGCAAATAAACATCCGATTAAGTAGTTTGCATCTGCCCCATGGATCCACTTAACAAAGAAGTGCACTTCTCTGGAAGAATCAAACAACCTGCAAAAGGAAGGAACATGTATTCAAAAGTGATAACAAGGGATCGCTGAGGAACAGATCATGAAAAGATATTGGCAAGTAGATAGAAAACAGCCAAAACGGAATCTTGTCTCTCAACCAAAAAGGTTGGTGCAACCACCGGAGGGGCACCTTCCCAAAGTGAAGGCACCGGGCTCTTGTTGCTTAATTGTGATCGTTTGTGCAAACAAACATCCAGTTAGGTGGCTTGCGTCCGCCCCGTGGAACCACTTAACTGTGAGATGCAACCTTCCTGGCAAACAACTCAGAGCCCTCTCCGGAGGCACAATTTAAAGCCCTCCAACGAGGCACGCTGTAAAATGAAAGGTTTTTCTCAACCAATAAGGTTAATGGAACCACCGGAGGGGCACTTTCCCAAAGAAAGGCACTGGGCCCTTGCTAGTTAATTGTGATCGTTTGTGCACGAACATCCAATTAAGTAGCTTGCGTCCGTCCCGTGGATCCATTTGACTGTGAGAAATAACTTTCAGGCAAACAAATAAAGACCTCTTTAGAGGCACTCTTCTACTCTCATGGGAACGATCTTCCCCAAAAAAGTTGAAGTGCAAAATAAAGCCCTCCAATGAGGCACGCTGTAAAATGAAATGTTTTTCTCAACCAATAAGGTTAATGGAACCACCGGAGGGGCACCTTCCTAAAGTGAAGGCACCGGGCCCTTGCTACTTAATTATGATTGTCTGTGCAAACAAACATCCAATTAAGCGGCTTGCGTCCGCCCCGTGGATCCATTTAACTGTGAGAAATAACTTTCAGGCAAAACCAAAAGCCCTCTTCGGAGGCAAAAGACCTCTAACGAGGCAAAAGCCCTCTTGGGAGGCACAAGCCCTCTTCGGAGGCACAACTCTTCGGAGGAGTCCTCTTCGGAGGCAAAAGACCTTTAACGAGGCAAAATCCCTCTTCGGAGGCACAAGCCCTCTTCGGAGGCACAACTCTTCGGAGGAGTCCTCTTCAGAGGCAAAAGACCTCTAACGAGGCAAAAGCCCTCTTCGGAGGCACAAGCCCTCTTCGGAGGCACAAGTCTTTGGAGGAGTCCTCTTCGGAGGCAAAAGACCTCTAACGAGGCAAAAGCCCTCTTCGGAGGCACAAGCCCTCTTCGGAGGCACAACTCTTCAAAGGAGCCCTCTTCGGAGGCACAAGCCCTCTCCCGAGGCACAACAGAAAAGCCCTCTCCCGAGGCACAACAAAAAACCCCTCTTCGGAGGCACAAGCCCTCTTTAGAGGCACATTCCTACCCTTAACGGTGAAGTGCTAAACAAAGCCCTCTAAAGAGGCACGTCCAAAAAATAAAAGTTTTCTTCAGAAACCCACTTCACTACAAAGAGTAATCCACTTCTCAGAAAATAAAAGTGGCTATCTCCGAGGGTTGAAGTGTGTTAACTCTTTCTAAAAAGAAAA
Source organism: Allium fistulosum (assembly GCA_030737815.1). Taxonomy (NCBI): domain Eukaryota; kingdom Viridiplantae; phylum Streptophyta; class Magnoliopsida; order Asparagales; family Amaryllidaceae; genus Allium; species Allium fistulosum. The sequence goes on along the minus strand of CM060901.1, from coordinate 814,921,109 downwards.
GAAAAAAGAAGAAAACTTCTCCAATACAAGGCACACTTCACAAAAGCAGAATAATATTTCCTCAAAACGGAAGAATTATTCTCTAGAATAAGAGCAAAAGTCTTTTCAGAATATTGTAATGAGCCATGGTATGGGGGCATATAACTATATTAATAAAAATAACACTCAAACAGCATACCACGAGCTCACTGCAGTATCGTACAAAGAAAATAAAGTAACTTGTGCAAGAACAAGGAATAAATGCATTCACAGATACTGACAAGAAATTGTATAAGTAAAAAGAGTCATTTTCATTCCATACTATTAAATTTTTCAAACATATGCAGGTTTCAAAAGAGTGGGGGCCGGTACCCGCACAATCCCCGGTCGATACCAGTCTTTAGACAAAAAGACAAAATAGCAAAACAAGAAAGATAGAACCAAACTCATTTCCTCTTCCTCCCGCCTCCCTTGGAGCCTTCACCTGGTTTAATGACTAACTTCGCAGGCCGGCTTGGATGAGTCGCGGAAGAAGGAGAAAGAGGTGCAACTGGGTCTTCTTCTACTTCCTCATCATCAGCAGGAGCGTCTTTCTTTTTCTTTGAAATGCCGCGCTTCCCCTTCTTTTTTGAAGAAGATTCGCTGCCCGGAGTAATAAGTTCGGATAGCTTTGTGTCGTCAGCATAAGATTTCTCCGGGGACCTCTCGTCCTCCTCAAGATCTTCTGCCTTCTGCTCTTGCGAAGCGGTTAGATCATCCAAGTCTTGGAGAGCTTCTATTTTTCTTCTTGCGACCCCGATTGAGAAGTAGAAAGAGGAGTAACTTGAAGAGGTAGAGGAGCAGTAGTTGGAGGAGGCGAAGCTGGTCCAGCACTTGTTGTTTTTGCTACAGAAGAAGAAAAGTTAAAAACATCAGTATTTCCCGCAAAGAGAGGAGATGGTGGCGCATCAAGGCTTAAGTAATAGGCAAAAAGTTCATCAAGCTCAGGTGAAGAAAACGAGCAGTCTACTTGAGCCAGATCGGAATTGAAGTTACCTGGAAAGATTTGTTTGATCACTTCGATTTCATAATCCTGGGCTTCAGTGCTTTCTTGGGCCTCTTCTTCAGTGTGAGCAGTTTGAGTTTCAATCTCGGCTTTTGCAGGGGGTGGAGAATGAGAGCTAGAGCCAATGGTATTAGGGTCGACCGAAGCCGAAGGACGAGTGGGGTCAGCTAAAGGCGCCTTCTCCAGATGCTCTCCTCCTGCTGCTTCGGCTCGCTCCCTGGCAAGCTGTTCTTTCCCTCTAGCAAGGGCAGCACGACCCTTGTCGTCCAAATAACAAGCCTCCAGGTCCTCCTCCACATAGCCGGCATCTTTATACATTTCAGTTACTGCCTCCCACACTTCGGCCAGAGTAATTTCATATTTTGGGCCCAAGAAAGAGAGGCTGCCTTTCCCTAAGACACTGAGAACGTAAAACTCAAAAAGAGTGGAGTTGATGGTGGCCTTGGTTGTTTCGTGCGACTCTTCAGCAGCCACTCTTCCAGCAACGGCCTCATCACGCTCCATTTCGGCTTTTAAAAGTTGAGCTTTTAACATGGTAATCTCCAAGTCTTGGGAGCTGACTTTTTCCCGCAACTGGACGGTATCGTTGCGGTATTTTTCAACAACATGTTGTTCCGCCTCAAGTTTGATCTCGGCATCTCTCTGAGCAGCATGCGCATCTCTCTGAGCAGCATGCGCATCTCTCACTTGCTTTTAAAAAACCTCTTCTTTTTGAGAATAGGAAGCGGAAGAGGTAGCAAGGTCCTCCTTAAGTTTCTTAACTTCAGACTCAAGTCTCTCGTTCTCATCGGCGATGCTCTTCATTTCTGCATCGTGCTGGTCAAGAATTTTCTGCCATTCAGATTTATCGCTCTCCATAGTCAGCATGGCTTCAAGATTTAAGCGATTTATTCTTTGAAGTTCATCGACCAGTTTTTGCCAGCTGGACATTCTTTCCATATCAAGCTTCACAGCATCAAGATTTCGCAGCATGGCTTGTTTATCAATTGGAACTAAGTCCAAATCGAAGCGCACTCCTTTCAAACACCAGTTCGGAAATCGGCAATGAAGTGCAATCAGAGGCTTCTCGACCTAATAGGGAGGCCTATCAATTATTGTTTGAATATCAGTTCTCTGAAGAGCAGGAGAACTGGAGGGGATATCTAAAGAAACAGAAGAATCAGGCGCTTTAGGAACTTCACAAGAAGATTTCTCGCTAAGTCGGGCCCGCTTGGTTGGGTCCTCAACTATATGACCCTTCCCTTTATCGTTATAAGATTTTCTTTTATGGGAATCATCGTCTTTCTAGGAGAACTCATAGCGCTCATCTCTTCTCCCATGACGCTCCTCATGGGCCCTCCTTTCTTGAGCTTTTCTGGCTGCTCTTTCTTCGTCGGTCTCCCTAGGGGCAGGGAGATGGCGCCTGGGATCATAGTAGTAGTCATGCCTTCCGAAGCGCATAAAATCATCATAATACGAGCCACTTCGTCCCATTGGAGAATCTGAAAAAGAAAAAGAAATAGAATTTAGAAATCTCCAGGAAAAGGAAGTTAAGTTCAAGTAATTGCTAAAATCCTAAGTGTGTGTAGCATGCAAACTACGCGCGTCAAGCTACAAACCACTCTTCAGCTTAGGAGTGAAGTCGACTTTTACAATAGGGGTCAACTCTTGGGTTGACGGAAGTGATCGCAAAACGGATGTTGCTTCAACCAATGGAGAGACAAGCTTAGGAGCGGTGATATCATCTTTGAAAAGCTCTTGAGATGTCACCATAAAATCGCTTAACTCCCCGAAGATGTCGTCACCATCAAGCCCAACCAAGTGAGTCACATCAGCAGTCCCTTCTTCAGCATGTTCGACACTTTTTATGGCAGAACTTTCCTTCTCCGTCCCCTCATCAGCTTCCGTGGCGGTCTTCCCAAAACATTGTTGAAGTTCCTCTTCTTCGATAACCGGAAGAAGCTTAGACTTACCGGAAAACCCTGCACCCTCAGCAGAACCGGAGCATTTTATCAATGAAGCCTCTGCAACAAGTTCTTTCGATGCAAGTTCTTTTACGGGGGCTGGGGCATCAGATGTTTCCGATTGAGAAGCGGGGGCATCGCGAAGCTGAAGGGATCGGGAAGAATGTAAAAGACCAAATTGATGTAAAAATTCATCTTTCAAAAGATATTTGATACTCCTCTCTTCGGCGGCAACAACGCTTAGCCTTTCAAAAGTTGGCTTGTGGCTAGAGTCCTTAGAAAGAAGAGGAAGTGCTGTAAAAGTAAAGAATGAAGTTAGCACTTAACAACTCGGATTTTGAAAAGCTCAGGAACGGAAAGAACAGAGATAGACAAGCTTACTTCCTACTCTCCAAATAGCGTAGAATCCCGGGGGACAGCGGACAAAGAAAAATTGATTCAAAAACCCGTGGGCGCTTTCAGGAAGATCAGCAATTAGTTTACGGTTCCTGGCGCTCCTCACAAGTACAATAGAAGGATGATCTTTATTCTTCACAAATGTGCACAAATAGCAAATCTCTTCAAAGCTCGGAAGACGGTCAAGTGTCCTTCTAAACAGTACACACAGTCCCATAAAGATGGCGTAACCATTGGAATGCAACTGGAAAGGAGAGATAGTTAATCGGAGAAAGAGCTGTCGAAGGAAATCGTTAAAGGGAGGAATAGCTCCACTTGAGCACATCTAACGATTAAATGCGATAAAACCAAGAGGTGGCCTGTCAGCAGTATCGTTTACCCCCAGAAGCAAAGCATCCGCTTCAGCAATACCGAACTGAACACATAATTGACTGAACACCCGTTGATTCAGAGTGGTTGAAGTTCTTTCTGGGGGATTATCCAAGAGATCAGCTATTGGGAAGTCTTCTTCAATCTGTTCTACTGTTCCTTCTTGTGTTTGATGAGAAGTCATTCTACACAAGGAACTGGATGTTCAAATATGAAGGTGCACGTTTCCTAAAAGCTTGTGAAGTGTTGTGCGAAGCTAATAAAATAACAAGTGAATAAAAATAATAATACTGGTTGGCATACGTCAATTCAGAAATAATTCAAGACTTGGTTATTAAATGAAAACTGAAAGCGGTGTCAATGCAGATAACATTCAATAATAAGCAGTTCTAACTGTGAGAATTTTGTGTTGACACTTCATTCAAGGTAGTTAATTCACAGCATTTCACAGCCGATTGAATTCATTTTATTTTACTTAAGTAGAATATTGTCTCTTGATTTAATCCATCATTCGATGTGGGAAGTCAATGATGAGTATATTCGTCCCAGTTTTCTGCAAATGTGGAATTTAACAGGTTATTGGCAATCAAGTCAATACAATCTGTGAAAAAGTACAACAAAGTTCAAGCAGTTCAAATTGGCATTTCAGTCGAGTTCTGTGAAAATTCTGCAAGTGGCTAAGTCCTTAAGTCGCAGGAACGACTTAAGACTAGCTCGGGATTACTTAGGTCGTCCAAATCATATTCAACGACCTAACATAAGTCGATCTTCTGTTAGGTCGCTCTGCTCAAGTTATAAAGTTCATCAGTCATACGAGATAAAGTTATGCCGCGGGTTAAGTTAAGTCGCACAGATTCTTTAAGTCGTGTGCTTAGTTAAGTCGCGCAGATTCTTTAAGCTGTGTGCTTGCTTAAGTCGTATTGATTCTTTAAGTCGTTTGTTTGGTTAAGTCGTGCTAGTTCTTTAAACCGTTTGCTGAGTTATGTCGCGTGATTTGTGTTTAAGCCGTAAGTCGCTCCTCCTCAAATCCTTAACTCGCCTAATGCCTTATCCCATTCACTGCTTCCCAACACACCAATTCGCCAACTCCTTAACTCGCTCAATCTTCCTCGGGTTGCCTAACTCACAAACCCAATAACCCGCTAATCCATTGGCGCTTTCACAACAAAAAACCATCATCTCTCCAATACCACCAAATCACCCAAAAACCATCAACATCATCTCAGATTCGCCACAAATCCAATATCACTGTTTTATCATGAATCGCAACCACGGCATGGTCAACGGAGGTCACAAGTTGGCTGAAACATGATTCTTGACAAAATACAACAAAAGAAAACGAATTGAAGTCAGAAAATGGAAACCGGCGATTTGACGATGGGTGTAGGTGAATGATGGCTGGAATTACTTACGTAGTTGGACGGAGGGATGATCGATGACGAGAAGGTTGGAATTTGTCTTCGAAATCTTGGAGAAAACATCAATGGCGGTTTTAGATAATAGAGCAAGTGAGGAGAAGGAAGGAGAAGCTGAGCAACTTATAGGCGGGAAAGGAGGAATTCGAATCGGCCTAAAAACAACCTAACAACTCAAGCGGCTTACGAGCTAACAACTCGAGCGACTCACGACTTAGCAATTCAAATGGCACGAGTTCAAAGGTGTCAAAGCACACGACCTAGTCCCTAGGCGCATACTTCGAGGGGCAAGTGTTAACATCACTTTTTCAACGACCTAGCACTCAGCGGTCTACGACTTACGATTTAACAACCTAAGCGACTTAAACAACTCAAAGCTTCTGCGACCCAACGATCTACAAGCTAACGACCTAACTCCAGAAAGCAACCTAGCGACCTAACGAGTTAGCGACCTAGCGATCTAACGATTTAGCGACCTAGCGATCTAACGAGTTAGCGACCTAGCGACCTAACGAGTTAGCGACCTAGCAACCTAACAAGTTAAGCGACCTAGCGACTCAGCAATTCAGGAGAAGGGAACGACTTAGCATGCTCCGGATCAAAGCCATACGACCTGCCTCTTCTATTAGGTCGCTCATGACCTAACCCGACCGAGATAACTTCTGTATTTACAACATTAGGTTGCTCACACTCAGTACCTCACCCAGAATGGCTCCACTAAGTCGCCAATGACTTAAGCTAACTTGGGATGACCTACGACCTACAACCTACGACCTACAACCTACGACCTACCTCCAGATTTTTCCTATAAATACCCCGCCTACTCCACATTGAGAGAGGATTTTTCCAGACTTTGAAGCGCCAAAACTCTGCTGCATTCACGACTTCTACAACAACTCTACTACCAAAAACATTCCAACATACCTAAAGAGAAGATCAACTACATTCAAGATGGATTCGAAAATCTCTTTTGTATTGGAGTGCTAATTACTTGTATCGATTGTCGAGTAATCGAAGGAATTCTTGTAAAACTTGTAATCGAACTTGTGATAAAGAAGATAAAGTGGACATAGGCTTGATTTTGAGCCGAACCACTATAAAACTACTGTCTCTTTACTTTTCTGCTATTCTTTGCTTATTTTTAGTTCCCGTACCAATGGGTGGCGCTTTCACTTTACTAATACTCACACCGGGGTGTTAGCGTTCGATTTTTACGTTAACATCGACCTCCTTTCGAGGCGTGCCGCTAGGCGTTTATAATGTTATACCCCTATTTTGAATGCAATGGAAAAGGTTTCGAGTCTTAATTCGATCGTATGGAGAAGATAGCTTTTGGACCCAATTATTATATTAAATTTTCGATATAAATTTCAGCGCGATTATATCCCGTATGGCCAAACGATAACTCCAAATGCTACGAAATTTGAAACTCGATAACAATACACTATTACGGATCTAATGGAACTGGTTTCGTTGAAATCTAAAAATGTGTCCCGGAAGGTTATTTTTAAATGCTAATTCAAACGATATATTTTTAAAATTGTACATACCACTTTTAAATTCAATTTTAAAACTTTTATTATCTCCATTATTATCAATATAAATTTATAAGCCTTTAAATTATTTTTAACAAGCTTAAAACTCAAGATTCACTATTTTAACCAATATTCAATAATTAAATTCAATAATTAAATTATCAAATAAATGGTTATATTTGAAATTCAAGTTAAAAATTAACTTTTAAATATTTAAAATCAATTGAATAGTCCAATTTCAAATATCCAAAAATTCTGGGTCGTTACATTCCTCCCCCCTTATAAAAATTTTGTCCTCGAAATTGCTAGGTAAGAAGAATGGTCCAAAACCCGGTAATTATTTTCCCAAAACCAATCAGTTTAAACTACTTTCGAAATCAATTTATTGTAAACACAATATCAACTTTACTAATTTCCAAATTCATCCATAGATTACACCCAATATTATCCCCTCAATCATCCAAATTATAATTTAATACCAAATTATAAATTATCAAAAAAAATTTCTAACTCCTTTAATTTTCGAAAAATTTCACCAGCGTCTCCTTTGCGCGGCTAGATCCGAAAAACTACAAAATGCCTCTATGGCCCGAAATAATCAAAAGAAAAACAAAATCCAAGTGGCTCATTCAGAAAACCATCAATTTCATACAACAATTTAAACACATACCTCTTTGTCGGGCAATTTAAATTTTATTTCTGAAATCGAAGACAACAATTTAGTTTTTGCTTTTAATTATTTTAACCCTACTTACCAATAATATCCAATCATATAATTCAAAATCATTTACTTATTCCTTGTCAAAATTTTCAATATTTGCTTTACTTAAGCCCGTGCGATGTACATATATCATGCGTATGCAATATCAACTCTGATCGCTCACTCAATCACACAATTTCACTTCCGAACTAGTATCGTTCACACGACTCTCTAGTGCAGACTCAGATATGGTTCCTTGATTAGAAACCGTCATTCTCCTTACATAGCCATATACTATGATAGAGAATTCCAGGATCAACCAAAAATCCATATCCATGATTCGCCGTCGAAAATCAAGTGAAAAATCCTAACTCGGATAGGTATAACTATCTTGAAATTCTGTGCTCGACTCTGAATCAAATTGCTATGCAAATGAAATAATATACGTACAACTTGCATATTAATTCCTAATTGATTATTAGCTATATCCAATTCTTGTTATTCACATTTATTTTAATTTCCATTCACTTATTCACAATTATCCTTTTACACACTTTTATTTAATCTTCATTCAAATACTTACTCAGTATATTTCCCAATACCAACTTTACTTAAGAATTTCACCATCAATTTCTTAAGTCTATTATAAATATTTTATACTACTTCTTATATTTATTTATTTTTCCACTTAATCACTTTGGTTTATATCCATTTCTATTCAAATTAAATTTTTAATTCCATTTGAACTCAATTTACCTTCCATTTACTAATTTATTTCCAATCAAATTTAATATTGAATTTTATCAACCATATCTCAAACCATATTTAATTAACCAATTTCTTTAATTAGTTCCATTCACTAATTTATTTCATATCTCAATCAAATTTTATTTCCAAACTTTTATTTTATTTAGTCCACTCAAATTAGTTTTTTTCGATTTCACTTTATTCAACATAATTCAAATTAAACAATTAAACATCATTCCAATATTCAATTTCAATTTCATTTACTTACAAATCAAATTCATTTGTTCATCCACTAAATTATTCCTAACTTAATAAATTCTATTTCAATTCCGGCTAGTCTGCTTAGGCTAAATTTCCCAAAATTCACTCCTATTTAACTTAATTTAAGTTAAACTTCACTCCACAAAATCAAATTTCAAAATTTCTTAAGTTATCAAACTTACTAATATTCTTTTCACCAATTTCTTCCAACTTCACTTCATTTTGGTTTACTTTACTAATTTATTTCATTATCAAACTTACTTTTATTTAACTCTTCTTAAGTTAAATTTCATTCTAAACAAATTTCAAATTCTTATAAGTTTTTAAACTTATTTATATTCCATAAAACATTTTAGATCAAACTCCAAAGTTTAAACAATTACTTAAGTATTTCAAAATCATTTTTGATATCATATATACCCAAATCCTTTGGTATTACAAATCATCCCTTTGAATTTCAAAATCAAAACCAATTTTTCAAACAAACTCCAATTCAAATAATTGAGGTAGCAATTTCTCTCTTGAAAACTCGAAAATGAAAGTCGATGATGCTGTAGTCATCATCGAAATTATTTTCCAGCGATCGAAGTGAGTTTAGTGCTTTTTTTATCTTTTGAAAACCATTTTAAATATTTCGATTCACAAATATATCCCAAATAACATCACCATTATTTTCCAAGACTTCGAAAAACATTTCAAAACTAACGGGAATTAAATTTACCAAATTTCTAAATTTCCATTTTTAAATCCTTTATAAATCATTTTTATAAACCATATCATCTTTAGATATTCCTCTGGAATTTCCTTTTCATTTCAAATTTTAAATCACATTTATAAACTCATATTTACCAAATCACATTTTGTTATACGAATTAATTTCTTAACTTGTGGTTATAATATCAACTTTTTATTTAATCACCATAACAACAATGATAATAGTTTAATATTATCACTTCCTAACAACCAAGCAAACCCTATACAACCATAATAATTTCAAAAAAAATTATTTCTTTATATATAAAAATAATTTGGGTTATATTATTTCATTTACCCCATTTCAAAACAATACTTGTCGAATTGTTCTGTTCAAGTGTTTAGAGATCCCTATCAATAATGTTAATTACTGTATTGACCAGAATCCATAAGCCACACAACAAACCAATCAACACAATATAAAAAAAAATATTCACTAACAAATACACGATCATATCTATTAATAATCTTAAACTTATTCCAGGGTGCTACTGACCCTATCTCTAATGAGTTATCCCCACCAAAGCCAAGATTCTCGCTTAACCTTCAGCTCTGATACCAAGTGTCACGATTAAAATTTTCGACCTTCGAAAATCGACATTAATACGTTCACTATATTGCATGCCGAACAATCGAATGCTGGAAATACCAGATCGTTAGCGAAAAGAAACAAGAGGTAGAAGAAGAAAATAGAAACAACAACATAGAATCTCACAATCGCAGCGGAACAGTATATAATAGATAACAACTGGTCTTTACACAAAAAGAACTATAACTGTTATTTATACATTACATCATTAGAGTACAATGCATCGATAACACAATACAGGATAGTTATAATAACTTTTCCTCACAAATATACAACCTACAATACACAGCGGAATATGATCAGATACGTAAAATACGTCTTCACCATCCAGCTTGTCTCCTGAGCTTCACAGCATCCTATCCTATAATTGTAATACACGGTCTGACCCGAGAATTATAATAAAATAACACCCGAGTTAGTTTGGAAAACCAACGTGAGAAAAAACACTCAATTTGAATTATTAAAGTTATCAAAATCCTTTGAAAATCAAAGGTGTCTCGTAAGACCACGCCACACATAAACACGACGGGTTTTTACCTTATGATAACCAAAACATTTGATACCAAATTCTCTGATATTATAATAGTGTCTAAGTAGAAATACTTATTTAAATAGCTGAAATTGTTACATTAATTAAATCGTAAAGGCATGTATTGGAGAATGGATTCCATACGAATGACTAGGCACTGGGGTACCACCTGTCACAGTACACGTCTAGAAACAACGTACCGAGGACCACGCCGGGATCTCTTGCCACACAAGACGGGACTATCCCTAACCTGGATAAACCGGATATGCTATCACCCTGTGTGTTCCCACCCTCTTTCGAGCTCTTTCCATATACCATAGTGATAAATAATATCTGAGGTTATCGAGAAAGGTGATAAACATAACCTAATTGGGTGCGACCCACTAAGCCTTGCTGCATCTCCCTTGATTTTCAGTCATTCCCAGTTGATGAGGCTAGAGGCTACGATTAACTTTTTAAGGAATTTTCACTTTGAATGCTCATTGTCCTCCGATGACAATGTATTGATAGTATTCATCCGTACAAGTCCGTCTTGGGTCCGAATGGAACCGAAGGTGCTATTCCTACTAGATCCATTTCGGAATAATCCTCAGGATTAGTAGCGATTAGCCCTTGCACTTCACTGCTCCATCTTCGACTCCATGCTCTTGTTTTCACTGCGAAAACATACTCTTTGGATTGAATTGGGTTTCAGATAACTTGTCTGATCCTGGTCTCTTCGAAACAACGTTCGATATTTCTGGTAAACTCAATCCCGGTTCTTTAGGAAATAAATAGACGAAGGTAAGATCAGAGATCACCTCCTAACCGTTAGTGGATGGATTTTCTTATCATTGTCCTAGAAGAATGAAACAAGTTTATACGTACAGTATAGCACCTCGAATGGTAACTGTACAATATAATTCCCATATTTCTCCTAGATATTCCCAAAGTTATAATTTGGGTCCAGATTTGATAGTCAGTTATTTAACTATCAAATAAACAATCATTCAACCAAATATTCCATTTTCCACTGAATAACTCCAAATCACTTTTTAATTTAATTTTAATAAATTAAATCTCTTTTTCCAAAATATATGTACTTATCTTATCGAATTTAGTAAATTCACAAACTATCTTTTCAAAAAAAGAATACTTGAAAACCCTTTTTTAAACAATATGGAAGTACCACTCCGGTATCAAACCATGGATTCATAGCTCAATGGTTACGTCTCTGTCCCGGAGAAATCCAAAACTTAACTGCAGGCACTCACTGCCTACGATTTCGCCATATGGGTATACCATTACTTCCCGAAAACTTTATTTAAAAATTTTCGCAATAATACTTATGAAATTTCTATAATAATTTTCCAAGTAAAATTTAGGCAAATACTCTTTAAAATAAAAGTTATTATAAAATAATATTAATATAGAATAGTCTATCTCTTAAAATAATAATACTGATTAATTCTTAAAATAATAATTAACTTAATATCAACCATTTATAAAACTACTTAATTAATGCTTAAATAAACTTTAAACAATTTTAAACAACTAAATAATTTATTTTCTTAAATATTCTTAAACACTTTTAAATTTTCCAATTAATACTTAAAAATCCTCCCTTTTTAAAATAAACTTAACTTTTCAGGAAAAATATATTTTCAACCCCAATATAGCCAGTCTAATTATTTATAAATCCCTCTCGATTTATTTCCAGCTTGATTTATGTTCCAATTCCGTAAATTCCCTTTCTATATTTCTAAAAATAAATCTACCATTTATTTTTAAACTGATTTACCCATCTCCTTATAAATCCTTGTCGTGAATTTATAACTTCAATTTATCCACTGATAATCACTTTACTTTATTTATAAACTTCGTTTATAAATTCCATAGACTCATTTCCCATTTATAACGGTTTTACAATACATAATCGATTTAAATCGATTTCTAAATTAAATTCAATTTTTAAATTAATTTCTTAAATAAACCAAATATATTCCAGAGCCCAACTAATTCCGATTCCACTCCCATTTCATAAATTTTAAATCTTATTTAAAATCTAGTATAACAATTCCATATTTTATTTTCAAATTTCCCCCTTTTTATTCTCCCAACAATTTAAATCTCGAATTTAAGAATAAATCCTTTTATGCTTAAAACAATATCGTTTTAAGTTCTATTATTTAAATACTTTTATTCAAATATTCCAAAATCTCTATTTTTCCCATATTCAGAAATTATCAAGTACAATTTTAAAATCAAACTATTTATTTTACCCAAGGTTCATTTCTTTTAATTTATCCAAATTTCACTATAAATATTTTTACTTCAAATTTTCCTTTTTAATTCCTTTCTAAATTTTAAACATTTATCATTGATATTAAAAAAATACCAAAATCTAACCAGTAATTCCATAGCATCCAAAAATTCAATTTCCACTATAATCTATCGCAGATTATTCAAACAACTCATATCACTGAATATATATATATATATATATATATATATATATATATATATATATATATGAAAATTAAATTCGACATCTTTGAGGAATCCAATTAGATCCCTCCAACATGTTTCCCTACATCCACAAATGTTAATACAATATAAAAATACCAATCCCACTTCGAGGGGGATATCACGGTATATAGGGTCATCCGCTATTATGCGAGGTGCATAGGGTCTCATCCGCTATATATATGTGGGAATATCAATCACTCTAATACATATACTACTATATATAATATCACATCCAACTGATAATAATTTATCAATTCTATCAATCAATCAACAATTAATTTTAACTATTTAAAATTAATTACGGTAATCTAAAATTGAGTGAGATTAACTCACCTTGATTTTTATTTTGTTGTCGATTCCGCATTCCGTTCTGATTAATCCGAACGCGTTTGAATTTTTCTTAAAATTCAACAAGCTCTACTTTCAACCAAACTGACTCCATAGCCAAGATCACGCCTATAGGAACCCAACGCGACAGACCGCGTTGGATTCCGGTCTAAAACGAACGAGATATTATATTTACAAGTTAACAATTTTATTTTAAACAATAACTTATATAACTTTTTTTTAAATAAGCAAAGCTCATACCACACAAACCTGACCTGCAAACCTTCATCTTCCCCAAATTCTTTCCCCTGATACTTGTGCACACCATCAACGTGCACGGCCCTCCCCTGACACCACTTTCTCAGCCTCGAATCCTCATTCCAATCGTGCCATCCTTCTTCTTTTCGAAATCCCCACCTATCTACACCCAAATAAACAATCCCGGAGCCACCAGAGAAATCGTGACCTGCTCCTCAACACGCTGCTGCCCCTCCAAGTCGTGATCTCCAATTCCAGGTCGTTCTTCACGAAACTTCATCGACGGCTGCCTCTCACCTCCGCGAACTCGATTCCAACCTCGAATTTCCACATCGACCTTACAACCAAGATAAATTTCCAACCCTATAAGCTATTTGTTTGCAATGCTCACTGTCGAGCTTCGACAATCGAAACCGCACCCATCAAAACATATACCAGGTCGAAGCTCTTGACGAACTATTATTTTTAAAACCTATTTCATGAATTTTCATTTTGTAACCCATGAGAAATCAAATTTTCAAGTTTCCATTTTTTTCTTTTTTTCAAACTACAGCCTACTGGATGAAAAAAATGGATAAGGATGAGATAAAAAGAGGGAAACATGTTTGAACCAGCCTGGTACAGTGATTGAAGTGAAGGAAAGAAAAGTTGATAAGAAATATGGTCAATCAATTTAAATAGTTATTTATTTAAAATTAAATCGTCTCGATTTTGCAACTTAAAATCTCGACCTCCTAACGAGGCATGCCACTAGGTGTTTATAATGTTATACCCCTATTTCGAACGTAGTGGAAAAGGTTTCGAGTACCAATTCGATCGTTTGGAGAAGATAGCTTTTTAGACCCAATTATTATATTAAATTTTCGATATAAATTTTAGTGCGTTTATATCCCGTATGGCAAAACGTTAACTCCAAATGCTACGAAATTTGAAATTCAATAATAATACACTATTCGGATCTAATAGAATTGGTTTCGTCGAAATCCGAAACTATGCCCCAGAAGGCTACTTTTAAATGCTACTTCAAATGATATATTTTTAAAACTGAATAAACCACTTTTTAATTCAATTTTAAAACTAGTATAATCTCCATTATTATCAATATAAATTTTATAAGCCTTTAAATTATTTTTAACAAGCTTAAAACTCAAGATTCACTATTTTAACCAATCTTCAATTATTAAATTCAATAATTAAATTATCAAATAAATGGTTATATTTATAATTCAAGTTAAAAATTAACTATTAAATATTTAAAATCAATTAAATATTCCAATTTCAAATATCCAAAAATTCTAGGTTGTTACAATATGTTTAAATATTTACTTAAGGAAATAAGGTAAGTTTAATTTTCTTTTTAAAATTTAATATTAAAAAAGAGCAAAAAGGAAATGCCACATAACATGGAAACTCATCCAAGTACATACAAAAAGTGGTGAAGTGGTGGACAAGAGGGGGAGGTGGAGGTTGTGTGTGCTAGGAGTAAGGGAGGAGGTGATGTTGCATAAAAATGTAGAGGGTAAATGGGTTAAGAGTAAATAGATAATTTTCATATTTCATTTTATATATACACATAATTCTATTTTTTCAATTCTCATTTTCATTTCATTCATTCATTTTCAAAATTTTATTTCCTCCATTCCAGGCTCCCATTTATATTTCCTTGGCTTCCAAAAATTTTCTAAGTTAAAAATTCCTTCCTTTTCCTTTTAATCATTTATAAAACTATTTAAAAACCTTTATTTCCCTCCCTACACCTTCTCCTTTTCAAAACCCAAACAAAAACATCCCCTCAAGGCCATGGCTTTCCCTACATTACCTAGGCCAAACACTTTTGGCCACTTTAGGCTTCCAAAAATCAATTTTTTACAAAGAAATCCAAGTCCAGGTGTTGGTGCAAAGTGGTAGTGATTTTGACTTGATTTCGTGTTGATTTTGGTGATTAAATCTCACCTTTAAAAACAAAGTTTTTAACTTTATTATTGTTGATAATAATTGTTGGTGGTTGTTTGGTTTGAAAAGTTATGTTACTTGTGTTTTACATATATGTGTTTATATGTAATGTTTTTGTTAAGGACTTGAAACTGAAGTCGAAATGTTAAGTGAGGGTTTGCAAGTGATGATCTTTGATTTGCATATGTATGTTATTGCATTGTATATATATCTGTGCTTTCGTACATGGTTATTGTATGTTAAAAGAAAAGTTAGCACTTGGACTTGTTTATGTGGTGGCATTGAGATCCCATGTGTTTTAAACTTGTTTACTTATTTATTTTCTAGGAATGTTTTATAAAATTTTCAAAAACTCTACTTTTTGTTTCCAAACATTTATACAAAATTTATAAAGTAATTTAAATATAAAAGTTAAAGGTTTAAAGCTATTTGATTTATAAAACAAGTTTAAAGGTTATGGTATCCATAGCGATAGTCAGTATGGATGCAGTTCATATAACGATATTTTTTGCTTAAACTAAAATGGATTTTCACTTTAGATATTTTTGAAGAGACTTTAAAAATACATTATAAGTAAAAAAAGGTTTAATTATTATTTAATTAATTATGTAAGGAGTTAATGATTAATTAATTAAGTAAGTAAATCTAATTAGTACTCAATTATTAATTTAGTAAAGGTTAATTATTTATTAATTATATATTATTTAATAATTAAGTAAATGATATAATTATTTAAATTAATTATTAATTAAATGAGGTTTAATTATTAATAAGGCAAGTTTAATTGTTACTTAATAATTAATTAAGTTAAGATTTAATTTTTATTGAATAAAAGGGTAAACTTATTATTAATTAATTACATAAAGGTTTTTAATTTTTAATCGCTTTATTTCCAAGGATCGGTTTGTTTACAAAGCAACTTTCTTATACAAAAGATGGGTTTTAAATACAAGGCATTTCTTTGTTTGTGCCAGTAGTTAGCCAAACAAATATGCATAAGTTATGCTACAAATAGTGACATGTTTTATTGAAAGTAAGTCATTTAATATTTAGCAATAAAAGCCGATGAGTAGACTTACCTCCATCTGTGAGATTTAGAACTTGATTTTCTAGGCAAGATATAGAGAAGTCAAAATGGTAGAAACGTGATAAAATAAGCGAGTTAATTTCGATAAATGGGTCATGATAAATTAAGTATAAAGAAAATATTTTATTGTATACTTAACTTCAAATTCTGAGGTGTGGAAACTTGTCTCTATCCCAAGAAGTAAGAATGTTCGTCGAGTCAAGGTTAGTGGACTAACTTTTCCGACTACAGTCTTAATCAAGAGATAGAGGTATTTGAAATCGGAAAGTGGGAATAAGTATATGATGCCTTATTTTTCATTTGCAAATCAATACTCACACCCAATAGTGGATTTGTCCACTATCGATAACTTGACCAGTTTTAGAAATTATTGAATGTTGGTTCGCTGAGACTGGGATCGGGTAATATAAGTTACGAAAACCACTTTGAACCAACGTAAGCGTTTAATTTGGAAAACATCTTAAAGAAGATGGAATCGAAAATAGAGATCTTTGAAGTGCAAGGGCTACTTGCTGCTAATCCTAAGGGTGATTCCAAAATGGATGTTGTAGAAGTAGTGTCTTCGGTTTGTCCATATCAATACTCACACCCGATATAGTGTAAATTCCATTGTTTCCGAGAAGCCCGAACAAAGTGAAAGTGAAACAGAAGAGAAGGCAGAATCAGATAGATTATTATCTTTAAAAGAGTTCGTCAATAAAATGAAAGCTAGGGATGAATTATCAATGTTGATTGAATCTGGGAAAAATTCTGATTTTGAGACACCAGAAGAGTTTGAAGTCTTTGAAGAATTGGAGGATGAGATTTCTGAGGAACTGTCTGAAGAAACTAGTATTGTATTTTTGGAAGGGTCTGTCGAAAAGGTGAAAAATCGCATTGAATTGTTTGTATTGACCGAGCAAGGAACGAGTAAAGACCTTGAGGTTTTCGAGGAAGTTGGATCAGAATTCGATGAATCTGAAGACGAATATCCTGAGGAATTAACCGAAGAGTTACCATCACTACAGGACATTCAGCATCAAACTGAACTAGTACCAGATGTTATTTTACTGCAGGGATCGTATGATCTGGTGAATCTGAAAGAACAGGAAGAGTTGAAAAGACAGGATGAAGAGAATGATTGTCAGTTGGAATTGCCTGATCATGTCCGCACGGCTGACGTTATCAACATCAATTGCTTGGAATCGTTTCGTGAAAATAAACATGTTGAAGGAGAAGCGAGCGGGAATTCATTTCAGTCAGGGGAAATTGATGCAACACATCAAGGGAAGATTCTAAATGAGGACACGCCTGAACGAGATAAGGAAAGACGAGAGTCTGAGCATGAGTCCTCACACTTTTTCGGTCGTGATTTCCTAAGTCGTTCCGTGATTTTAAACTTCCTTATATCGTCTCACATATTCGACACGTTTTGGTTCTATATCACATCTTCCTATTGGTACAAGCAATATGGTATACGACACTATTTTTATGAAGTTCTGTGCTACATGAATTGGATATGGCACCTAGTGCTTAGTTCATTCCACACTTTTTCATATGTCATCTCCCTCAGATCACTTTCTTATGCCGCCTGCCTAATGCCACGTCTGTTTTATGCAATGCATTCCTTATGTCGAGCCGCATCATCAAAGAGTCAAGACAAGATTAATCACAAGAGTGGTTATCACCAGAGCCGCATCAAACTAGATAATGAATGGAAGACAGCGTCTCGAAGAAGAAAAGAAAATGAATTCGGGACAAATTCATTTCAATCAGAGGTCGATGATACCGCGCAATCTCGCTCAAAGGACCTAGGTCGTTCACGACCAAACGAGAAGGATGATGAATTGCGCCTGCGACCTAAAGCGTTGGGGTTCAGAATGTTCAAACATTTGATTCCGTACCATGAACACAAACTTTTCAAAGAAGAAGAACTTATAAATTCGAGGACGAATTCTTTCCAACCCCGGGAGGATGATGCAGGCCAGCCTAATGAATTTTTAGGTCGCCAACGACCTAACAAGATGTTAAGTCGCACAAGCGACCTAACGAGTCATGCATGCGAGTTATGTCCACAAGGGATGCCTACGTACGAGCTGCGACCTACTGGGATTCGACCTAAAGTGGAATGACCTAACGACCTAAGCCAATATGATAAGTCGTTGGGACGACCTAACGACCTAAGTCTATATGATAAGTCGTTGGAACGACCTAGCGAGTTAAAGCAAACCTCATATCACCCAAGATCCTTAGGTCGCTCAAACAAGCTAACGACCTATGATAAGTCGCGAGCGACCTAACGAGTTAGCTCACTTAGTATGCTGTACTTTTCTTTTGATATTCAAGGTCGCGTAAAGATTAGGTCGCAAGGTTTCTTAGGTCGCTCAAATCTTAGGTCACTGCCTCATTCTGCTCTAAGCCGTTGTTTTCTTAAGTCGCATGAAGGAAGTATGTCGCTAAAGCCTACCAGAGTTAGGTCACTCAAGCCATAGGTTGCAAGACCTTAGGTCGCCGAGATACCTTAAGTCGCTGGAGGAAGTTTTCTTATGCTGCCGAGAAGTTAGGTCGCCGCCAAGTTCTATTAGGTCGCATGAGATGCTCAAGCTTAGATCGCGTGAAGAGTTCCTGAAGCTACGACCTAATTAGGTCGCGTGAAGGGTTCCTAAAGCTGGATTACATTATGCCGCATTATTTTCTTAGGTCGTAAGTCATTCTTGTATGTTGTTGTTGTCAATATGTGTTGTAACCTGTACTTGTGTTGTAACTAGTGTCGCTGTGTTGTAATAAGTGTTAGGTCGTTCATGACCTAAGTGTTGTCTGTGTTAGGTCGTTCACAACCTAAGTGTTGTCTGTGTTAGGTCGTTGCCGACCTATGTGTTGTACTGTGTTGTGTCGTGCAAGTGTGTTGAGTTGTAAGCCTATAAATAGGCGGGTAGTGTCATTTGTAATAGTTAGTTGATTTTGAATAAAAACTTGTTTGTGTGCTTTGTGCCACTTCTCAAATTGGTAGTTGAGTGTGATCTCCTATCTCCACTTTCGGTATTCGAGTGCACTCGAATCAACGACTGCTGAAGCCGATTCATGGAATCTAGTGCGGTAGATCAACGTATGAAGAATCGTAGATCTTCTTTTACGGCATCGTGCGTGATCAACGTGACGAAGATAGCTAGAATTCGGCATCTTTGAGATCAACGAATTTTGGCGTTTGGTATCTTCAACTCACCGATTGCTACTTTCACCGATTTATCCATTTATGTTATCCGCTGCTGCATCATTTGGTATCAGAGCTAGACTTAGCCAATCATAGCTATGCCGAGTCTCGGAGCCAATTCTTATTGAAGTATTAGAGCCGAGCCAAGTTGAAGTGTTGAAGTTCACTTTTGCAAGTCAAGGCCGAGAGTTTAAGTATTGGGGCTAGAAGCGAGCATGTTCAAGTTTGTGCGAGATTTGTTCAAGTCGTGAGCTAGGATACGAACCTATCCAAAGTTCGTTGGGCATCAATTTTGAGATTTGAAGTTTTAGAGTTCGAATTAAATTGTTTGTTTATTTGGTGTGTACTTGAGATTTCAAACAAGTGGGGTAGTTTGATTCGAAATTTTTTTGGGATCAAAGTGTAGTTTGTATTTGGATCTATTGAAGATTTGATCATGCCTCCGAGAAGTGTTAACCATTATCATAATGTTGCAAATTTGTATGGGAGTGACGACCCTGAACAGATGAAACAACGTATCGATGAAAGATTCAATAAAGATTTCGAAAGAATGGAGAGAATGAAGTCTGATATGAATCGAAATCAAAGGAGAGTGTCACCACGTTATGATAGAGAAAGAAGAGAATCATCTTTGTTGATAAATCAAGATCGTGGAGTTCGAGACAATCATGATTATCAGAATGAAGAAAGAAGAGCTTATCGTGGTTACGAGCATGGGCCATATTGTGATTACGAAAGAAGAAGTAGAGAGGACATGCATCATCATAGAAGAGTCAATGTTCAGAATCGACATCGAAGCTCATCTAATTTTGAAGAAGATAGTTATGGTGAAAGTATTCACTTTCGATATCCAGGTCAAGGGCAAAATCGATGTAGGAATGTTGAAGAGAATGGTCATACACGGGAATCAAGGAAGGATATGGAAATTCCAGAATTCCGAGGTGGTCTACAAGCAGAGGAATTCCTGGATTGGTTATCAAAGGTTGAAAATATTCTTGAACTCAACAACGTACCTGAGGATCGTCAAGTTAAGTTAGTTGCTACAAGACTGAGAGGAAGAGCTATGGATTGGTGGCAACAAACTAAATCAACCAAAGAGAGAATGAGGAAATCCAAAGTTGTCACTTGGGATAAGATGAAAATGATGATGAAGGAAAATTTCTTACCTTACAATTATCAAGCTCATGTGAACCAACAATTGCAGAAGTTGAGTCAAGGGATTCGAGGAAAGGGTGTGGTTACAAACCCGAGCAATCAGAATAAATGCGTTAATTGCAGTATAAATGTTTCTAAGAGAGTCAACAAACCAATTGTACATGAAATCACGAAGACAAATGTTGATGACCGAATTAAGCGCTATCATTATCAGGAGTCTGGCCATAGAAGTATTGAATGTGTGGAGCCCAAGATGAAAGCATTAGTTGTCGAAGAATGTGAAAACGAGGATGTGGATGATTCTTCTGAAAGTGAGCTAGAAAAAGAAGAGGAACCAACTAGTCCATTATCTTTCAACGAAGGTGTTGAAGAGGCAGAAGGTAGTGCTGAATCATTCGTTAGGTATGAGGCAAGTAAAGAGCTTAAAACTCCTGAGGAGATTAAACCAATGTTAGAAGAGTTTGAAGAGGTCGGTCCTACAACATCGTTCGAAGAATTACTACCTAAATTTGACAATGATGAAGAAGTTTTGCCAGGAGATGAAGGATATTACTTGTTGAGGAGGACTGTTGAATTTGACTTTTATCAACCGCCGAAATTTGATGATGATGAAGAAATTGAGTCAAAGTATGGGGATGTAGAAGTTGATTACTCTTCACCACCAAAGATTGATGTCGATAGTATGGAAGAAGAAATTGTGTTCGGAGTTGAGGAAAATAACTTGATGATGGAAGATTCTTGTTTAATGCCTGAGCTTATGGACGAGAGCCAGCTAAGTGTAAATTCCATTGTTTCCGAGAAGCCCGAACAAAGTGAAAGTGAAACAGAAGAGAAGGCAGAATCAGATAGCTTATTATCTTTAAAAGAGTTCATCAATAAAACGAAAGCTAGGGATGAATTATCAATGTTGATTGAATCTGGGAAAAATTCTGATTTTGAGACACCTGAAGAGTTTGAAGTCTTTGAAGAATTGGAGGATGAGATTTCCGAGGAACTGTCTGAAGAAACTAGTATTGTATTTTTGGAAGGATCTGTCGAAAAGGTTAAAAATCGCAATGAATTGTTTGTATTGACCGAGCAAGGAACGAGTAAAGACCTTGAGGTTTTCGAGGAAGTTGGATCAGAATTCGATGAATCTGAAGACGAATATCCTAAGGAATTAACCGAAGAGTTACCATCACTACAGGACATTCAGCATCAAACTGAACTAGTACTAGATGTTATTTTACTGCAGGGATCGTATGATCTGGTGAATCTGAAAGAACATGAAGAGTTGAGAAGAAAGGATGAAGAGAATGATTGTCAGTTGGAATTGCCTGATCATGTCCGCACGGCTGATGTTATCAACGTCAATTGCTTGGAATCGTTTCATGAAAATAAACATGTTGAAGGAGAAGCGAGTGGGAATTCATTTCAGTCAGGGGAAATTAATGCAACACATAAAGGGAAGATTCTAAATGAGGACACGCCTGAATGAGATAAGGAAAGACGAGAGTCTGAGCATGAGTCCTCACACTTTTTTGGTCGTGATTTCCTAAGTCGTTCCGTGATTTTAAACTTCCTTATATCGTCTCACATTTTCGACACATTTTGGTTCTATATCACATCTTCCTATTGGTACAAGCAATATGGTATACGACACTATTTTTATGAAGTTCTGTGCTACATGAATTGGATATGGCACCTAGTGCTTAGTTCATTCCACACTTTTTCATATGTCATCTCCCTCAGATCACTTTCTTATGCCGCCTGTCTAATGCCACGTCGGTTTTATCCAATGCGTTCCTTATGTCAAGCCGCATCATCAAAGAGTCAAGACAAGATTAATCACAAGAGTGGTTATCACCAGAGCCGCATCAAACCAGATAATGAATGGAAGACAGTGTCTCGAAGAAGAAAAGAAAATGAGTTTGGGACAAATTCATTTCGATCAGAGGTCGATGATACCGCGCAATCTCGCTCAAAGGACATAGGTCGTTCACGACCTAACGAGAAGGATGATGAATTGCGCCTGTGACCTAAAGCGTTGGGGTTTAGAACGTTCAAACATTTGATTTCGTACCATGAACACAAACTTTTCAAAGAAGAAGAACTTATAAATTCGAAGACGAATTCTTTGCAACCCCGGAAGGATGATGCAGGCCAGCCTAATGAAAGTTTAGGTCGCCAAAGACCTAACAAGATGTTAAGTCACGCAAGCGACCTAACGAGTCATGCATGCGAGTTATGTCCACAAGGGATGCCTGCGTACGAGCTGCGACCTACTGGGATTCGACCTAAAGTGGAACGACCTAACGACCTAAGCCAATATGGTAAGTCGTTGGGACGACCTAACGACCTAAGTCCATATGATAAGTCGCTGGAACGACCTAGCGAGTTAGAGCAAACCTCATATCACCCAAGTTCCTTAGGTCGCTCAAACAAGCTAACGACCTATGATAAGTCGCGAGCAATCTAACGAGTTAGCTCACTCAGTATGTTGTACTTTTCTTCTGATATTCAAGGTCGCGTAAAGATTAGGTCGCTAGGTTTCTTAGGTCGCTCAAATCTTAGGTCGCTGCCGCATTCTGCTCTAAGCCGTTGTTTTCTTAAGTCGCATGAAGGAAGTATTTCGCTAAAGCCTACCAGAGTTAGGTCGCTCAAGCCATAGGTCGCGAGACCTTAGGTCGCTGAGATACCTTAAGTCGCTGGAGGAAGTTTTCTTATGCCGCTGAGAAGTTAGGTCGCTGCCGAGTTCTATTAGGTCGCATGAGATGCTCAAGCTTAGTTCGCGTGAAGAGTTCCTGATGCTACGACCTAATTAGGTCACGTGAAGGGTTCCTAAAGCTGGATTAAATTATGCCGCATTATTTTCTTAGGTCGTAAGTCGTTCTTGTATGTTGTTGTTGTCAATATGTGTTGTAACCTGTACTTGTGTTGTAACTAGTGTTGCTATGTTGTAATAAGTGTTAGGTCGTTCACGACCTAGGTGTTGTCTGTGTTAGGTCGTTCACGACCTAAGTGTTGTCTGTGTTAGGTCATTGCCGACCTATGTGTTATACTGTGTTGTGTCGTGCAAGTTGTTGAGTTGTAAGCCTATAAATAGGCGGGTAGTGTCATTTGTAATAGTTAGTTGATTTTGAATAAAAACTTGTTTGTGTGCTTTGTGCCACTTCTCAAATTGGTAGTTGAGTGTGATCTTCTATCTCCACTTTCGGTATTCGAGTGCGCTCGAATCAACGACTGCTGAAGTCGATTCACGGAATCTAGTGCGCTAGATCAACGTATGAAGAATCGTAGATCTTCTTTTACGGCATCGTGCGCGATCTATGTGACGAAGATAGCTAGAATTCGGCATCTTTGAGATCAACGAATTTGGGCGTTTGGTATCTTCAACTCATCGATTGCTACTTTCACCGATTCATCCATTTATGTTATCCGCTGCTGCATCATTTGGTATCAAAGCTAGACTTAGCCAATCATAGCTAAGCCTAGTCTTGGAGCCAATTCTTATTGAAGTATTAGAGCCGAGCCATGTTGAAGTGTTGAAGTTCACTTTTGCAAGTCAAGGCCGAGAGTTTAAGTATTGGGGCTAGAAGCAAGCTTGTTCAAGTTTGTGCGAGATTTGTTCAAGTCGTGAGCTAGGAGACGAACCTATCCAAAGTTCGTTGGGCATCAATTTTGAGATTTGAAGTTTTGGAGTTCGAATTAAATTGTTTGTTTATTTAGGGTGTTCTTGAGATTTCAAACAAGTGGGAGAGTTTGATTCGGAAATTTTTTTGGATCAAAGTGAAGTTTGTATTTGGATCTATTGAAGATTTGATCATGCCTCCAAGAAGTGTTAACCATTATCATAATGTTGCAAATTTGTATGGGAGTGACGACCCTGAACAGATGAAACAACGTATCAATGAAAGATTCAATAAAGATTTCGAAAGAATGGAGAGAATGAAGTCTGATATGAATCGAAATCAAAGGAGAGTGTCTCCACGTTATGATAGAGAAAGAAGAGAATCATCTTTGTCGATAAATCGAGATCGTCGAGTTCGAGACAATCATGATTATCAGAATGAAGAAAGAAGAGCTTATCGTGGTTACGAGCATGAGCCATATTGTGATTATGAAAGAAGAAGTAGAGAGGACGTGCATGGTCATAGAAGAGTCAATGTTCAGAATCGACATCGAAGCTCATCTAATTTGGAAGAAGATAGTTATGGTGAAAGTATTCACTTTCGATATCCAGGTCAAGGGCAAAATCGATGTAGGAATGTTGAAGAGAATGGTCATACACGGGAATCAAGGAAGGATACGAAAATTCCAGAATTCCGAGGTGGTCTACAAGCAGAGGAATTCCTGGGTTGGTTATCAAAGGTTGAAAATATTCTTGAACTCAACAACGTACCTGAGGATCGTCAAGTTAAGTTAGTTGCTACAAGGCTGAGAGGAAGCGCTATGGATTGGTGGCAAAAAACTAAATCAACCAGAGAGGGAATGAGGAAATCCAAAGTTGTCACTTGGGATAAGATGAAAAGGATGATGAAGGCAAATTTCTTACCCTACAATTATCAAGCTCGAGTGAACCAACAATTGCAGAAGTTGAGTCAAGGGAGTCGAGGAAAGGGTGTGGTTACAAACCCCAGCAATCAGAATAAAGGCGTTAATTGCAGTATAAATGTTTCTAAGAGAGTCAACAAACCAATTGTACATGAAATCACGAAGACAAATGTTGATGACCGAATTAAGCGCTATCATTATCAGGATTCTGGCCATAGAAGTATTGAATGTGCGAATCCCAAGATGAAAGCATTAGTTGTCGAAGAATGTGAAAACGAGGATGTGGATGATTCTTCTGAAAGCGAGCCAAAAAAAGAAGAGGAGCCGACTAGTCCATTATCTTTCAACGAAGGTGTTGAACAGGCAGAAGGTAGTGCTGAATCATTGGTTAGGTATGAGGCAAGTAAAGAGCTTAAAACTCCTGAGGAGATTAAACCAATGTTAGAAGAGTTTGAAGAGGTCGGTCCTACGGCATCGTTCGAAGAATTACTACCTAAATTTGACAACGATGAAGAAGTTTTGCCAGGAGATGAAGGATGTAACTTGTTGAGGAGGACTGTTGAATTTGACTTTTATCAACCGCCGAAATTTGATGATGATGAAGAAATTGAGTCAAAGTATGGGGATGTAGAAGTTGATTACTCTTCGCCACCAAAGATTGATGTCGATAGTATGGAAGAAGAAATTGTGTTCGGAGTTGAGGAAAATAACTTGATGATGGAAGATTCTTGTTTAACGCCTGAGCTTATAGACGAGAGCCAGCTAAGTGTAAATTCCATTATTTCCGAGAAGCCCGAACAAAGTGAAAGTGAAACAAAAGAGAAGGCAGAATCAGATAGCTTATTATCTTTAAAAGAGTTCGTCAATAAAATGAAAGCTAGGGATGAATTATCAATGTTGATTGAATCTGGGAAAAATTCTGATTTTGAGACACCTGAAGAGTTTGAAGTCTTTGAAGAAATGGAGGATGAGATTTATGAGGAACTGTCTGAAGAAACTAGTATTGTATTTTTGGAAGGGTCTATCGAAAAGGTGAAAAATTGCAATGAATTGTTTGTATTGACCGAGCAAGGAACGAGTAAAGACCTTGAGGTTTTCGAGGAAGTTGGATCAGAATTCGATGAATCTGAAGACGAATATCCTGAGGAATTAACCGAAGAGTTACCATCACTACAGGACATTCAGCATCAAACTGAACTAGCACCAGATGTTATTTTACTGCAGGGATCGTATGATCTGGTGAATCTGAAAGAACAGGAAGAGTTGAAAAGACAGGATGAAGAGAATGATTGTCAGTTGGAATTACCTGATCATGTCCGCACGGCTGACGTTATCAACGTCAATTGCTTGGAATCGTTTCATGAAAATAAACATGTTGAAGGAGAAGCGAGTGGGAATTCATTTCAGTCAGGGGAAATTGATGCAACACATCAAGGGAAGATTCTAAATGAGGACACACCTGAACGAGATAAGGAAAGACTAGAGTCTGAGCATGAGTCCTCACACTTTTTCGGTCGTGATTTCCTAAGTCGTTCCGTGATTTTAAACTTCCTTATATCGTCTCACATTTTTGACACGTTTTGGTTCTATATCACATCTTCCTGTTGGTACAAGCAATATGGTATACGACACTATTTTTATGAAGTTCTGTGCTACATGAATTGGATATGGCACCTAGTGCTTAGTTCATTCCACACTTTTTCATATGTCATCTCCCTCAGATCACTTTCTTATGCCGCTTGTCTAATGCCACGTCTGTTTTATGCAATGCGTTCCTTATGTCGAGCCACATCATCAAAGAGTCAAGACAAGATTAATCACAAGAGTGGTTATCACCAGAGCCGCATCAAACCATATAATGAATGGAAGACAACGTCTCGAAGAAGAAAAGAAAATGAGTTCGGGACAAATTCATTTCAATCCGAGGTCGATGATACCGCGCAATCTCGCTCAAAGGACCTAGGTCGTTCACGACCTAATGAGAAGGATGATGAATTGCGCCTGCGACCTAAAGCATTGGGGTTTAGAACATTCAAACATTTGATTCCGTACCATGAACACAAACTTTTCAAAGAAGAAGAACTTATAAATTCGAGGACGAATTCTTTCCAACCCCGGGAGGATGATGCAGGCCAGCCTAATGAAAGTTTAGGTCGCCAAAGACCTAACAAGATGTTAAGTCGCGCAAGCGACCTAATGAGTCATGCATGCGAGTTATGTCCACAAGGGATGCCTGCGTATGAGCTGCGACCTACTGGGATTCGACCTAAAGTGGAACGACCTAACGACCTAAGCCAATATGATAAGTCGTTGGGACGACCTAACGACCTAAGTCTATATGATAAGTCGCTGGAACGACCTAGCGAGTTAGAGCAAACCTCATATCACCCAAGTTCCTTAGGTCGCTCAAACAAGCTAACGACCTATGATAAGTCGCGAGCGACCTAACGAGTTAGCTCACTCAGTATGCTGTACTTTTCTTCTGATATTCAAGGTCGCGTACAGATTAGGTCGCTAGGTTTCTTAGGTCGCTCAAATCTTAGGTCGCTGCCGCATTCTGCTCTAAGCCGTTGTTTTCTTAAGTCGCATGAAGGAAGTATTTCGCTAAAGCCTACCAGAGTTAGTTCGCTCAAGCCATAGGTCGCGAGACCTTAGGTCGCTGAGATACCTTAAGTCGCTGGAGGAAGTTTTCTTATGCCGCTGAGAAGTTAGGTCGCTGCCGAGTTCTATTAGGTCGCATGAGATGCTCAAGCTTAGTTCGCGTGAAGAGTTCCTGAAGCTACGACCTAATTAGGTCACGTGAAGGGTTCCTAAAGCTAGATCAAATTATGCCGCATTATTTTCTTAGGTCGTAAGTCGTTCTTGTATGTTGTTGTTGTCAATATGTGTTGTAACCTGTACTTGTGTTGTAACTAATGTCGCTGTGTTGTAATAAGTGTTAGGTCGTTCACGACCTAAGTTTTGTCTGTGTTAGGTCGTTCACGACCTAAGTGTTGTCCGTGTTAGGTCGTTGCCGACCTATGTGTTGTACTGTGTTGTGTCGTGCAAGTGTGTTGAGTTGTAAGCCTATAAATAGGCGGGTAGTGTCATTTGTAATAGTTAGTCGATTTTGAATAAAAACTTGTTTGTGTGCTTTGTGCCACTTCTCAAATTGGTAGTTGAGTGTGATCTCCTATCTCCACTTTCGGTATTCGAGTGCGCTCGAATCAACGACTGCTGAAGTCGATTCACGGAATCTAGTGCGCTAGATCAACGTACGAAGAATCGTAGATCTTCTTTCACGGCATCGTGCGCGATCAACGTGACGAAGATAGCTAGAATTCGGCATCTTTGAGATCAACGAATTTGGGCGTTTGGTATCTTCAACTCATCGATTGCTACTTTCACCGATTTATCCATTTATGTTATCCGCTGCAGCATCATTTGGTATCAGAGCTAGACTTAGCCAATCATAGCTAAGCCGAGTCTTGGAGCCAATACTTATTGAAGTATTAGAGCCGAGCCATGTTGAAGTGTTGAAGTTCACTTTTTCAAGTCAAGGCCGAGAGTTTAAGTATTGGGGCTAGAAGCAAGCTTGTTCAAGTTTATGCGAGATTTATTCAAGTCATGAGCTAGGAGACGAACCTATCCAAAGTTCGTTGGGCATCAATTTTGAGATTTGAAGTTTTGGAGTTAGAATTAAATTATTTGTTTATTTGGGGTGTTCTTGAGATTTCAAACAAGTGGGGGAGTTTGATTCGGAATTTTTTTTGGATCAAAGTGAAGTTTGTATTTGGATCTATTGAAGATTTGATCATGCCTCCGAGAAGTGTTAACCATTATCATAATGTTGCAAATTTGTATGGGAGTGACGACCCTGAACAGATGAAACAACGTATCGATGAAAGATTCAATAAAGATTTCGAAAGAATGGAGAGAATGAAGTCTGATATGAATCGAAATCAAAGGAGAGTGTCGCCACGTTATGATAGAGAAAGAAGAGAATCATCTTTGTCGATAAATCGAGATCGTCGAGTTCGAGACAATCATGATTATCAGAATGAAGAAAGAAGAGCTTATCGTGGTTACGAGCATGAGCCATATTGTGATTATGAAAGAAGTAGAGAGGACGTGCATGGTCATAGAAGAGTCAATGTTCAGAATCGACATCGAAGCTCATCTAATTTTGAAGAAGATAGTTATGGTGAAAGTATTCACTTTCGATATCCAGGTCAAGGGCAAAATCGATGTAGGAATGTTGAAGAGAATGGTCATACACGGGAATCAAGGAAGGATACGAAAATTCCAGAATTCCGAGGTGGTCTACAAGCAGAGTAATTCCTGGATTGGTTATCAAAGGTTGAAAATATTCTTGAACTCAACAACGTACCTGAGGATCGTCAAGTTAAGTTAGTTGCTACAAGGCTGAGAGGAAGCGCTATGGATTGGTGGCAACAAACTAAATCAACCAGAGAGGGAATGAGGAAATCCAAAGTTGTCACTTGGGATAAGATGAAAAGGATGATGAAGGCAAATTTCTTACCCTACAATTATCAAGCTCGTGCGAACCAACAATTGCAGAAGTTGAGTCAAGGGAGTCGAGGAAAGGGTGTGGTTACAAACCCCAACAATCAGAATAAAGGCGTTAATTGCAGTATAAATGTTTCTAAGAGAGTCAACAAACCAATTGTACATGAAATCACGAAGACAAATGTTGATAACCGAATTAAGCGCTATCATTATCAGGAGTCTGGCCATAGAAGTATTGAATGTGCGGATCCCAAGATGAAAGCATTAGTTGTCGAAGAATGTGAAAACGAGGATGTGGATGATTCTTCTGAAAGCGATCCAAAAAAAGAAGAGGAGCCGACTAGTCCATTATCTTTCAACGAAGGTGTTGAAGAGGCAGAAGGTAGTGCTGAATCATTGGTTAGGTATGAGGCAAGTAAAGAGCTTAAAACTCCTGAGGAGATTAAACCAATGTTAGAAGAGTTTGAAGAGGTCGGTCCTACAGCATCGTTCGAAGAATTACTACCTAAATTTGACAACGATGAAGAAGTTTTCCCAGATGATGAAGGATGTAACTTGTTGAGGAGGACTGTTGAATTTGACTTTTATCAACCGCCGAAATTTGATGATGATGAAGAAATTGAGTCAAAGTATGGGGATGT
This sequence comes from Allium fistulosum, assembly GCA_030737815.1. Classification (NCBI taxonomy): domain Eukaryota; kingdom Viridiplantae; phylum Streptophyta; class Magnoliopsida; order Asparagales; family Amaryllidaceae; genus Allium; species Allium fistulosum. Next base: position 814,890,687 of record CM060901.1, on the reverse strand, counting down.
AGAAGTTGATTACTCTTCGCCACCAAAGATTGATGTCGATAGTATGGAAGAAGAAATTGTGTTCGGAGTTGAGGAAAATAACTTGATGATGGAAGATTCTTGTTTAACGCCTAAGCTTATAGACGAGAGCCAGCTAAGTGTAAATTCCATTATTTCCGAGAAGCCCGAACAAAGTGAAAGTGAAACAGAAGAGAAGGCAGAATCAGATAGCTTATTATCTTTAAAAGAGTTCGTCAATAAAATGAAAGCTAGGGATCAATTATCAATGTTGATTGAATCTGGGAAAAATTCTGATTTTGAGACACCTGAAGAGTTTGAAGTCTTTGAAGAATTGGAGGATGAGATTTATGAGGAACTGTCTGAAGAAACTAGTATTGTATTTTTGGATGGGTCTGTCGAAAAGGTGAAAAATCGCAATGAATTGTTTGTATTGACCGAGCAAGGAACGAGTAAAGACCTTGAGGTTTTCGAGGAAGTTGGATCAGAATTCGATGAATCTGAAGAAGAATATTCTGAGGAATTAACCGAAGAGTTACCATCACTACAGGACATTCAGTATCAAACTGAACTAGTACCAGATGTTATTTTACTGCAGGGATCGTATGATCTGGTGAATCTGAAAGAACAGGAAGAGTTGAAAAGACAGGATGAAGAGAATGATTGTCGGTTGGAATTGCCTGATCATGTCCGCACGGCTGACGTTATCAATGTCAATTGCTTGGAATCATTTCATGAAAATAAACATGTTGAAGGAGAAGCGAGTGGGAATTCATTTCAGTCAGGGGAAATTGATGCAACACATCAAGGGAAGATTCTAAATGAGGACACGCCTGAACGAGATAAGGAAAGACGAGAGTCTGAGCATGAGTCCTCACACTTTTTCGGTCGTGATTTCCTAAGTCGTTCCGTGATTTTAAACTTCCATATATCGTCTCACATTTTTGACACGTTTTGGTTCTATATCACATCTTCCTATTGGTACAAGCAATATGGTATACGACACTATTTTTATGAAGTTCTGTGCTACATGAATTGGATATGGCACCTAGTGCTTAGTTCATTCCACACTTTTTCATATGTCATCTCCCTCAGATCACTTTCTTATGCCGCCTGTCTAATGCCACATCTGTTTTATGCAATGCATTCCTTATGTCGAGCCGCATCATCAAAGAGTCAAGACAAGATTAATCACAAGAGTGGTTATCACTAGAGCCGCATCAAACCAGATAATGAATGGAAGACAGCGTCTCGAAGAAGAAAAGAAAATGAGTTCGGGACAAATTCATTTCAATCCGAGGTCGATGATACCGCGCAATCTCGCTTAAAGGACCTAGGTCGTTCACGACCTAACGAGAAGGATGATGAATTGCGCCTGCGACCTAAAGCGTTGGGGTTTAGAACATTCAAACATTTGATTCCGTACCATGAACACAAACTTTTCAAAGAAGGAGAACTTATTAATTCGAGGACGAATTCTTTCCAACCCCGGGAGGATGATGCAGGCCAGCCTAATGAAATTTTAGGTCGCCAACGACCTAAGAAGATGTTAAGTCGCGCAAGCGACCTAACGAGTCATGCATGCGAGTTATGTCCACAAGGGATGCCTATGTACGAGCTGCGACCTACTGGGATTCGACCTAAAGTGGAATGACCTAACGACCTAAGCCAATATGATATGTCGTTGGGATGACCTAACGACCTAAGTCCATATGATAAGTCGTTGGAACGACCTAGCGAGTTAAAGCAAACCTCATATCACCCAAGTTCCTTAGGTCGCTCAAACAAGCTAACGACCTATGATAAGTCGCGAGCGACCTAACGAGTTAGCTCACTCAGTATGCTTTACTTTTCTTCCGATATTCAAGGTCGTGTAAAGATTAGGTCATAAGGTTTCTTAGGTCGCTCAAATCTTAGGTCGCTGCCGCATTCTGCTCTAAGCCGTTGTTTTCTTAAGTCGCATGAAGGAAGTATGTCGCTAAAGCTTACCAGAGTTAGGTCGCTCAAGTCATAGGTCGCGAGACCTTAGGTTGCTGAGATACCTTAAGTCGCTGGAGGAAGTTTTCTTATGCCGCTGAGAAGTTAGGTCGCTGCCGAGTTCTATTAGGTCGCATGAGATACTCAAGCTTAGGTCGCATGAAGAGTTCCTGAAGCTACGACCTAATTAGGTCGCGTGAAGGTTTCCTAAAGCTGGATTAAATTATGTCGCATTATTTTCTTAGGTCGTAAGTCGTTCTTGTATGTTGCTGTTGTCAGTATGTGTTGTAACCTGTACTTGTGTTGTAACTAGTGTCGTTGTGTTGTAATAAGTGTTAGGTCGTTCACGACCTAAGTGTTGTCTGTGTTAGGTCGTTCACGACCTAAGTGTTGTCTGTGTTAGGTCGTTGCCGACCTATGTGTTGTACTGTGTTGTGTCATGGAAGTGTGTTGAGTTGTAAGCCTATAAATAGGCGGGTAGTGTCATTTGTAATAGTTAGTTGATTTTGAATAAAACTTGTTTGTATGCGTTGTGCCACTTCTTAAATTGGTAGTTGAATGTGATCTCTTATCTCCACTTTCGGTATTCGAGTGCGCTCGAATCAACGACTGCTGAAGTCGATTCACGAAATCTAGTGCGCTAGATCAACGTACGAAAAATCGTAGATCTTCTTTCATGGCATCGTGCGCGATCAACGTGACGAAGATAGCTAGAATTCGGCATCTTTGAGATCAACGAATTTGGGCGTTTGGTATCTTCAACTCACCGATTGCTACTTTCACCGATTTATCCATTTATGTTATCCGCTGCTGCATCACTAAAACATGAGATATAGAGTAGGGCTATGTGGATTGCACCCATTAGGATATGGTCATCACCTAATCTAGGTCTATATTTCCAAATTATGTATGCCATTGACCCAGGTATGGTTATTTATCATAATCGAGGTGGTGACATATTCGATACTATCTAGTAAGGGGTAGGCCGGTCTTGTATTGGCGGGGGTCCATGTGAGGCCATAGGTGCATTTTATCTAGAGGTATACTATGGCAGGCGGTACCCTAGTAGCTTTGTCATTGATGTAATCCATTCTAAAATAAGTGTCTTTACAGACTTAGTTTTATTCCTATTATGCTAGAATGTAATTAATGTAACCATTTCGGCTATGTTTAATATTTACTATAAACCATAGACATTATTATAATATCACTTGGTTTTCTATAGAAATGTTTTGGTTATCGTAAGGTAAAAACCTATCTGTGCTAATGTGCAACGTGGTCATATGAGTTACCTTTATTTTTAAAAGAGTTTATAAGTATAATAATTCAGTTGTTTGAAGTTTACTCACAGCAGACCCATGTCTGACCCGGAATTTTTCTTTCTTCTCCCTAAATGTAACGACCCGTATTTTTGGGTCATCAAATTTGAATATTTAATTTATTTAAATATTCGGATTTGAATTAAATTATAATAAAATATACGTTACAAATTTAGATGAGATTTTTGATGACGTCATTTTAATTTAATTTATAGAATTTTTTAATAATTTTTAATTTGAGAAATAAAAATATTTTGGGTTGACGCTTTTTGCGGCAAATGTCGGTACTTTAGAAACTTCACAGAATTTAATAACTTGTCTATTTTATTACTGTTTTTTGATCGTTTTACGTTGTTGAGCGCGATCATATTTTTATTTTGGTCATTCGCGGTCCATACGTGGATGTGACGTTGTATAACGTCGTACCCCAAACTCTAAATTTTAAACATAATAAACAACGTAAAAATCACTGCTGCTTTTCCTATGCGAGATGTAACTTTGCAATCTTGTATTACAGCTGGCATTAAATGCTAACATTAAATTATTGATGGGGCTGCATTAAATATTGGTACTTATTGTTTCCTTAGGCATGAAGGAGCCGCTAATATATATATACATGCGTACATCTTACATCTCTTTCTCCTATTCTTTTTCATTTAGACATGAAACAAAGCATCCATATTTTTCTATTCACCTGAGACAATGTGCATTTTTCTATTTCACTTTTATATATCCATGCATTCATCAAAATAGAAAAAAATAAAGATATCTTTCTCCTCTTCGTCAATGGAAACACTTCTTTTCTTTGGCACCCGCATCCCACCATCAGCCGCAACCTAAACCCTATAACCACGCTCTGAGGTCTGGCGAAACACCAGCCTTCTATTTTCTAAGAGAAATCGTTGTAGGCTTAGTAGAAGCTATGTTCTTCGTTGTTTGTAAATTGATCGGGAAGGAGAAGATAAGCATGAGCAAATAAGCGGCGTTGGTGCTGCCCTTGAAGAGTTCTGGGTTCCAGGTTTCGATTTGGGCAAGGTGGTCGATTTCTGGTAGGGGTGGATGGAGGTCAAGGCGAAGGGGCAGTGCATCGAGGTGGCATCAGATTGTTCGCCGGTGATCTCAGGTGGGTAGCCGATGGCGTGGGGGTGTGTGTACACATGCACGCGTGCACCTGCGTGCACGTTTTCTTCGTTCCAGAAGAAAAAAAAGAAAAATCACCGTTCCGCTAATTAAATTAATTGGATCCTATTTAGTAGAATAAATCACCGTTCTGCTATTATTAATTGGTTAAGTTAATTTGGCATTTATTTAGCAGAAATAAACCTCTAACTGCAATTATATTAGTGTGGACACTTAATTACATTTCTATCGATAAGTATTGAAGAAATGTTGTATTAACAGTTAATTGTTAATGGTGGGTTTTAATTTACATATTTAATGCTATGCAAATTCTGGGATTATAACTTAGATAGTTATTAGAATTAATGGTGACCTTATACAGTACCATTGGAGTTACTTAGCCTCTATCCAAATTTCGAATTGATTTTTGAATCAAAGTTGTGCAAAGGATAATTATTATTTATTAATAAGGTTTTAAAGATAATTAATAATTATTTAATAATGATTTAAGTTAATTATTAATAATGATTTAAAGTTAATTTTTGTATGATTCTTAAAAGTTATTATTAATATTTAATTATTGCTTTGAGGTTATTTATTTATATAAAAATGTTTTTTTAATTTATTTTAATTATTAATTAAATTTATTCCCCATTTTGGTGGTACGGAATTATTCCCCATTTAACACCGAAGGATTTTAACTCGAGAAATATCTAGGGGAAATGCGAGAATTATATGGTACAGTTACCATCGAGTAGCTATATTGTATGTATAAACTTGTGGATCTTCTAGGATGAATGATAAGGAGATCCGTCCACTTATACGGTTAGAGGGTGATCCTCGATCTTATGTATTGTCTGATTATTTCCTAAAGAACCGGTCTTGAGCATTCTTGAAATCGATGAATGGTTTATGGAGCACCCAGGAAATGGATAGTGTACTCATAAGAGATAACTTGGAACCCATGACCTACTACGAAAACCATATACGGTTAAATGGAGGAGATGCGTTATATTTTTGTGATATCTTGGAATTTTTGGCAATATCAATTTAATAATCTGCATTAAAAATTAAATTGATTTGATAATATTTGTTAATAAGATTTGAATTGATTTAATAATCGTCTTTTAAATAAATATTTAACTGATAATTTATCTTTTAAAAGTTAATAAATTGTTTTCTATTTATAATGTATATATATTTGTATATATTGTAAATATATAAGCTTTGTTTTAAATTTAATAAATAAAGGCATGTTTTCTAATTTTAATATTTTTGGTAAATTGGAAATTTTATTTAATTTAATATTAAATAAGTAACCATATGATTTTAAAATACTCAAGATAAAAGTTTATTTGTTTAAAATGATTTTAGCCTAAGTTTAAATTTAAACAAGAAAGTTTGTTTTGTTCTTTTAAATATAGCTTGATAAAATAAGTAATTTATTAATAGAGAGATAACTCCTTCTATAAATTATTTCAATTTAATAATGATTTATTTTTAAACAATATTAATAATGTAATATTTTTACAAATAGAATTTTAATATAAATAGAATTGTTATATATATATTTTGAAGAAACTATGATTTGTGTTGTGTGCATTTCTACAACCGAACCAAAAAGCAAGAACCATTTCCCATTCGGTCTTCCACCGAACCATTTCCCATTCGGTCTTCCACCGAACCATTTCCCATTCGGTCTTCCACCGAACCATTTCCCATTCGGACTTCCACCGAACCATTTCCCATTCGGTCTTCCACCGAACCATTTCCCATTCGGTCTTCCACCGAACCATTTCCCATTCGGACTTCCACCGAACCATTTCCCATTCGGTCTTCCACCAAACCATCTCCCATCCGGTCTTCCACCAAACCATCTCCCATCCGGTCTTCCACCGAATGAAGTACAAATCTCTTCCACCTCATGACCAGACCAAGAAGATGCCGAACCAGGCTGCCAGGCCAGATCACTTCAGCCCAGGCCCACCAGCAGCTGAATATATCCAAGACCCCTGCCCCCAACCTCACTCTATAAATAGAGAGGCAGGGGTACAACAATGGGGACAAGTTGGAGAGCTCAAGCACGGAAGGAACTTTCAAACAACTTTCTTTACTTGTATCAAAGCTTTGTACTTGTAATCACAACAAAAGAAGAGAAATAACATATAAAGTGGACGTAGGCACATTCTGGCTGAACCACTATAAATCTGCGTGTCTTTTTACAGTTTAGCCCCTGTTTTTCATATATTTGCATAAACCTCCAAAATCACTAAGAACAACATAAGATCTACTAAATCATACAACTTTGAGGTGTTTGTCCATTTTTTGTGCAAACATTTTTGGTGCTTTCACTGAGAACTAGAAGCTCGAAGCTTCAGCTTCATCCGCTTAACAAGTTTTCCTAACAGCATCGTCCGCCACTTGGAAAACATGCCTCCCAAACAGAGAAAAGATGTTAACAAAGGAAAAAACATCGCATCCAGTAGCCTTCCTGATCCAGCTGCCGCGAATCAAGTGAATCGTCCTCCTCCAGCAACGGCAACAAATGAAGGACAGGCTAACCCAGCCACTCCTGCCACAGAACAGCCTGCAGCAATTACTAGGGCAGATTTGGACAGAGTTGTTGTTGAAGTAACTAACCGCTTCACGTCCCAGCAGGAAGCCTTGGTGGACCATCTCATGTCACGCTTGAGGGACGCTGAAGAATCCAACCGCAACACTGAATCATGGGGCGAGTCCCAATCTGGAGGATCTCAGAGACAGCAAAGATCTTCCTTCTTCGAAGGAGCTAACGGCAGGAGTAGCCGTGGTAGGAGCCGAGACCGAGCTCAGCCCGAAGTTAGGCCTGAGGAAACGTTTGGTGCCGAACCCAACGGGGAAGGTACCGGGCGGAGGTCAACTGCAGCTGAGCCTGTCATGCTGCCTAACCACAGAAACACCAGTGAACGGGGCCGAGCTAGAGTTCAGCCCGAAGTTGGACCCGAGGAAGTGCTTAGACCAGAACCCAACAGGGGAAGATCAAGGCAAGGGCCAACTGTAGCTGATCCAAGCATGCTCCCAGAAGATCAAAGGCAGCCACTGGAAAATATGAGGAATGATAGACGATACCATCCCTACAGGTTGTCTAGTCGGAATCAACCCCACAGAACGGAACCAAACTCATTTCTGTCCGCTCCAAATTCTGATGAAAGGATGGCACGCTTATTCAGAGAGTGTGTCCAACGGGAGCAAAGAGATCGAGGGATAGGCGCTAGGGTAACCAGCCCTTTCGCCCGCAATATCGAAATTGCTATCACCCCCCGAGAATGGAAGATGCCAACAATGGAACCCTACAAAGGAACCTCCGATCCCGTTGTACACTTACAGAGGTACACGCAGCATATGCTCATGAGTGGAGCAACAGAGGGAGTGCTGTGCAAATGCTTCCCGCTCTTCTTAGCAGATCTTGCTACCTCCTGGTTCTGTCATCTACCCCAAGGATCTATCAGCTCATGGGAAATGTTGAAAGAAAGGTTCATCAGTCAGTTCCGCATTCATGTGGAGCAACCTAAGGACGCTTATTCCTTATCCAGCGTCAAACAGAAACCTGGAGAAAAGCTGCAGCAATACCTAACCAGATTCAACGCCGCAGCAGCCGCAGTTCAAGATGCCGATGAGAAGCTTATCCTAATGGCCCTCTGCAGTGGGGCGCATCCAGACACTAAATTTGCTAGAAGATTGACAAAAGAAAAACCAGCTACTTTACCCGATTTCTTCCATGAAGCCGGGAAATACATGAGGCTTGAGGATGCTGCCATTGAGGGGCAGTCAGGACAGCAAAGTAAGACGACCCATGGCAACGCCCCTGCTGTGGCAAGGGACGTTCGAAGAAATGATTCCAGAGACAATGCTGGGGGCAAGAAAGTAGAGAAACGCCTATATCGGCCAGGACCAAGATTCGACTCTTACACCCCTTTGAACGAGACCGTCGAAAACATCTTCCTTGCCACCCAAGGCGAAGTTAGATACAAACGCCCACCATACAAGAAGGAATCGGATAGCGCACAGAAATCTGGAAAATTCTGCCGCTTCCACGAATCCCACGGACATGATACCAACGAATGCCATCATCTCCGAGATCTGATTGAGGAACACATCAGAAGAAAGAAACTGGAGCGCTATGTAAAAAGTCAAGACAGGACTCCAGCTCCTGCCAATGAAAACCCAAGGCTACCCTCACCAGGGACCGGCAGAGGCGACCGCAACGCTAGCAGCTCTAGTCAAGAGAAGATAGTGGTCCATACCATCTCAGGAGGTCCACACATCGCAGACAGAAGTTGGAAAGAGATGGAAAGATATGGGAAGTCGCTCAAAGATAATAGAGACTGTGTCAATACGGTTATAGAAGAGCGCCACCCAAAGCGGAAAGAAAGTGATGACATCACATTCAGTAAACGCGACCTAGAAGGAAGACAGTACCCTCACATGGATCCCATGGTTATCTCTGCCCGACTCGGTCCCGCCGAAGTTTACCGAATCCTGGTAGACACTGGAAGCTCTGTAAATATCCTGTTCAAACACGCATTCGACAAAATGAGGTTGTCAATGAAGGACGTATCTCCCTGCGATAAACCGCTACACGGTTTCACTGGAGATGCGAAAATGCCCATCGGACAGCTAGACCTCTTCGTCGAAATTGGAAGCTATCCCCGCTCCGTTGTAAGGAAACAGACGTTTGTGCTGATAGAAAACCATTCGGCCTACAACGCCTTCCTAGGAAGACCAGCCCTATCTGACTTCCAGATTGTCCTAGCCCCGTGGTGCCTGAAAATGAAATTTCCAACAGACAATGGGGTAGGGGAAGTGGAAGGAGACCAAGATATTGCACGAGACTGCTATGTAACCGAACTTCGCAACAACTACAGGAGAGATAAAGGGAAAGGTGTAGAGATTTCCCTCTGCGCAAAAAGCCTTGAAGCATAGCAACTAAAGAGAGCCCCTCCTCTTCGATACACCAGCGACCCTTTCAATGAATTAGACCCTAGGGACAAAGAGGAGGAGGCCACCGCCGAGCCTGCAGAGGCTATGGAGTTTATATCTGTAGACAAGCACGACTCAAGTAGGCTACTGAAAATTGGGTCGCAGCTGAAAGCTGAATTGAAGGAACAACTCATTGATTTTCTCCGCCACAACTTGGATGTATTCGCTTGGTCACACGCTGACATGACCGGAATCTCCCCCGACATAGCGTGCCACGCACTAAACATTGATCCTACCAAGGCGCCTGTAAAACAAAAAAAGAGAAGTATGGGGGCAGAGCGATCAGCAGCCCTCGATGAAGAAGTAAAGAATCTACTCGCCAATGACTTCATACGAGAAGCTATTTACCCAGAATGGATCGCCAACCCGGTACTAGTAAAAAAGGCTAATGGGAAGTGGCGGACCTGCATTGACTTCTCCAACCTAAATGACGCCTGCCCAAAGGATTGCTTCCCGCTTCCCAGAATCGACCAACTTGTAGACAGCACAGCCGGGCACGAACTCCTGTCTTTTATGGATGCATACTCAGGATATAACCAAATTCCTATGCATGCTCCCGACCAAGACCACACTAGTTTCATCACCGACCGGGGTTTGTACTGCTACAAAGTGATGCCCTTCGGACTTAAAAATGCAGGAGCCACCTACCAGCGCCTCGTCAACAAGATGTTCGCAGGGCTAATAGGACGAACAATGGAAGTATATGTAGACGACATGCTGGTAAAATCATGGAAAGCCAAAGATCACGTAAGCCACCTGGGCGAAATGTTCCAGGTACTTCGACAGTATGGAATGAAGTTGAATCCACTAAAGTGCTCCTTCGGAGTGTCATCAGGAAAATTCTTAGGATTCATCGTCCATGCCCGAGGGATAGAAGCAAACCCTGAACAAGTCCGAGCATTAAGGGACATCAAGATACCTTCCACCCGAAAGGAAATGCAAAGCCTAAATGGAAAAGTGGCTGCCCTAAGCCGATTCATCTCCAAAGCAACGGACAAGTGCGTCCCCTTTTTCGAAGCTCTAAAGAAAGATAAAGGAAAGTTCGAATGGACGGACGAATGCTTGACCGCTTTCCTTAACCTAATCGAACACCTCCAGAAACCACCGGTACTCTCGACCCCAAGCGAAGGCGAAGAATTATACCTATACCTTGCTGTGTCATCTCACGCTCTAAGCGCTGCCTTGGTAAGGGAAGATAACCACACTCAACGACCAGTTTACTTTGTCAGTAAAAGGTTTACTGGGGCAGAAGTCAGATATCCTAAGCTTGAAAAGTTAGCATACTGTTTACTAATCACTTCACGAAAGCTACGTCATTACTTCCAATCCCATTCCATCAAGGTTCTAACCGATCAACCACTAAGGCAGGTACTCCATCGTCCCGACACTTCCGGGCGACTACTTAAATGGTGTATTGAGCTGAGTCAATATGATATCACCTATCACCCTCGCACCGCCATCAAGGGACAAGCCATGGCTGATTTCATTGCAGAATTCACTACCAACGAGGATAAGGAGCAGCTGGAAATAACAGAAGATATCAAGTGGAATCTCTTTGTGGACGGTGCATCTAACGAACAGGGCTCGGGGGCAGGTGTGGTAATAATCACTCCCAGGGGAAATAAATTGCACTATGCTATAAGGTTGGAGTTCGCTGCCACCAACAACGATGCAGAATACGAAGCAGTAATAGCCGGATTAGAAATTGCTATCGAGATCGGAGCCAATTCTTTGTGTCTTCACAGCGATTCTCAGCTTATTGTTAATCAAATACTAGGGGAATTCCAAGCTCGAGAAGAACGACTCATAGCATATCTAAAGAAGACCAAGTTACTTCTCAGCCGATTGGACCACTACTTAGTCAAACACATCCCTCGGGAAGAGAACCAAGAGGCCGACGAATTGGCAAAGCAAGCAAGTATGAGAGACGTCGCCATCTTCGGGGCAGTAACTGTCTCAAAGCAAATGATCCCAAGTTTTGAGCAAGTGAATCTGATAGCTGCAACCGAAGAAGCAACTTGGATAACTCCCATCCGAGACTACCTACAAAATGGCACACTACCCGACGGGCGTAACGAAGTCAAGAAAATCTTGAGGAAAGCATCCCGCTACACAATACAAGGAGACATCCTCTATCGGCGCGGGTTCTCTAACCCATTATTAAGGTGTGTCGCCGGAAGGGAAGCCAAGGAAATCTTATCCAACATTCATCAAGGAAGCTGCGGAGATCACACCGGAGGGCAAACGTTAGCAAAAAAGATACTCCGATACAGATATTTCTGGCCCACCCTAAGCAAGGACGCCTTAGATTTCGTCAAGAAGTGTGACAGATGCCAAAAATTTGCTAAGATCCCTCGGCTACCAACAACCGAGATTACTCAGATGACCAGCCCTTGGCCCTTTGCAGTATGGGGAATTGACTTAATCGGTGAACTGCCAATGGGTCGAGGCGGCGCCAAATATGCTATAGTAGCAGTCGACTATTTCACCAAATGGGTGGAAGCAGAACCTCTAAATAAAGTATCTTCAGCGAAAGTTATCAACTTCTTAATCAAAAATGTTCTGTGCAGGTACGGAGTCCCACTAAAAATCATATCAGACAATGGACTTCAGTTTGACAGCGAGGAATTCGCCAACTGGTGCCAAGAGCACGGAATTCACAAAAGCTTCTCATCCGTAGCATATCCACAAGCAAACGGACAAGTCGAAGCAGTCAACAAAATTCTGAAAACTCTGATCAAAAAGAAGCTCGAAAAGTCAAAGGGCGCTTGGGTGGATGAACTCCCTACGGCACTATGGGCCTACCGCACATCTTTCAGAACATCAACAGGGCACACTCCTTTCTCTTTGGCATACGGATCGGAGGCTATGCTCCCAGTTGAAACCATTGTGCCTTCCCACCGTAGGATCCACTATAACCCAGAAGAAAACGAAGAGCTCCTCAACATGTCTTTGGATCTAGTCGAGGAGAGAAGGAATGATGCCGTCCTAAAAACAGCAGCCCACAAGCAAAAGGTGGCAGCACAATACAACTCCAAAGTCAAGCATCGTACCTTACGAGAAGGGGAGCTTGTCCTCAAGCGAATCTTCCCTCGCCCCGGAGCACTAGACCCAATCTGGGATGGACCATATGTAATTCATAAAGATCTCCACAACGGAGCCTATATTTTGTCAACAGTGGACGGAGAGGTGTTCCAGAGGGCATGGAACATCCAACACCTCCGTCAATACTTTTCTTAACTTGTATTGCCCATATGAAGTGAATTAACAAAGAGAATCAGTGGACGTAGGCATTTTTTCGTGCCTAACCACTTTAAAAAAGCCTTGTCTCTTTTTTAACTTGTTCCTTTGTATCTTGGCTGCTTGTTAACTTTATCCTTTTCTGTTGAACAAAATCCTGAGCATATAGCATTTCTATTCAAAGCACTCCACAATGCAACTTTACGTGGACAAGCCCCAACAGGTACTATGCGAATCTATGCCCTCGCCAATGAGACACTTTTGCTCCAGCACCCCTCTGCTGCGGGTTAACTCATTGCTCGCGACGGCCCTTAAAGCCAACTGTAATGAGCCGATTATAAGCCACCGAGAAGGCCGACTATAGCCGAGGCAGCTCATTACGGCGTTAGGCTCGCCGGCGACTGTGAACCGATTATAAGCCCCAACATAAGGTGTGGCCAGCCAGGGGCAGTTCACAGTTGACGATCGGCACCCACGCTAGCCGGCCACAGTAAGTCGAATAATACCCATGAGTACGGGCCATAATGGCCCGGGTAGTTACTGTGCGCGATCTCGGCTCCGGTGTGTCTTAAGTGCGGCTGTGGTAAAAAAGAATTAACTCCCCGCGGAGGCGTAAGATGGGTGACAAATGTCTCCAAGACCCACAGCTAGGGAAAGTGACTACAAAACCCGTTTGCCACGAACTTAAGCACATCGAAGGCCTTCCGTGACTGGAAGTTTTACTATTTCACATATTTCAATTTTACTTAAAAAACTTTCCTCCTATCCTCTATAACAAACCATAAAGTACAGGATGCAGGGTAAGAGATACCCGCCAATGGATGCAGAGATTCACAATCAGATGGCAGGGCAGTCAATTGCTTTCCACGCTTGGTCATACAAGGTATTCGAAACTGCCGTTTACAAACAGAACATGAAAGGCGGTATTTTCTTCCTTTATGTACAAATGCATGACTATAATTTGATTTTTTCACACCACACGCTAACATTGCAAGTCATGAGATTATGATTTAAAACCAGAATCTGACATCAAACGCAATTTAATTACAAAAATACACATGGCTACATTTCTCGTACGATATGTCGAAATAGCAACAAATATTCAAGAAATGACAAAATCAACTTGAGCTAAAAAAAAAAAAAAAAAAAAAGGTACACGTCAAGAATAATGTTATTACAAGTAGCAAGAATTACAACTTAGAGGTTACTCTACTGTCTTAAGACTAACAGATACAACAATGCCAAGCCTACAAAAAGAATTTTTCAGGTTCAGTCATGGAGCTGGTTGCGTCGAAGTCTTGTCCTTGTTCTTTCGCCCGCCTGTCCGGTCATAAAAAGGATTCATTAGTGATGAGTAACCAAGTTAACAGAAAGACTAGAAAGGAAGACTTACCAGTACTAGCTTCTTGACCATCCTGGTCGTCATCCTCTACCTGCACACCCGCCTCTTCAGCAGCAAGCAGCCGCATACCCTCCTTTACCGCCACTTTCTCCTCCTTGGTGAATTGGGCAGTGACCACATCCATACTGAAGGCCGTTCCACCCTCTTTATCTGCATCAGCCTTAGCCTCCTCCAAAGCCCGAAGATATGTCTTGGCCATGACTCTGGGATAATCATCCATCCAAGAGAGGTTACCCTGCTTCCAAGTCCGGAAATACATGTCCTGGAGCATGTCATCCATCATTCCTTCGTTCTCCTCAAACTCCCTCATCCGGGCATCGGAGGCCGACAACCTTTCCACGGCAGCATCTCTCTCCAGTCTGTATCTCGAGCAATCAGCTTGAAGGGACCTCCGCATCACCTCCATCTCTTCCCTCAACTTAGCTTGAGCAAGTTCTGCAGCCTCAAGCTTCTCGGACAATTCCTCCACCTGCTCGAGATCCGCTCTCCGAACCTCATCCACCGTGGTAATAGCCATGTCAATCCGCTCTTTGCAAGCAGCTTCCATTTTCCGCAATTCGGCCCGACTGGCCTCTTCCATGGTTCTCCTCAATCGCCCAGTAGCAGCCTCATGCTGAGAAATCTGGATAGCCTGATCCGCAAGCTGCTTGGCCTGATCCGAGACCACCAATCGAAGTCGGATATTGGCGCTCCCTATCTCCTCTCCGGCCTTAACCAGCCGAGCGTGATGCCCCATCAGCTTCTTGGCCTCCTCTGCCACCCGATCAATATTAGCTTTGGCCTCGTCTCCCATAGTGACTATACGAGTGGTGAGTAGATCGAGGTCTAAGGACTTGGCTTCGTCAAGTACTCGTACCATGGGGTTACGGGGGAGAAGGTGTTCACCAGTAGCTTCGTCAAAAGTAATATCCTGAGAACCTGGATCCAGATCAGGATGACCCGCGAAGGGATTACGGGCCAAGTCGGGACGGTCGATATGAATAACAGAAGGGTTTCCGGACGGGTGTGGAGAGGGTACAAACTCGCTACCCTCCTCGGTATTGTCATGAATAGGCTGAGCCGGAGGCTGAGGACCGAGCAAAGTTTCGGATAAAGGGTGACTCCTCTTCCTCTGCTGAATACCCTCTTCGATGACCCCAAGAAGAGGACGGTACCCGACTACATCCCCGGAGCGTTGGGCTGAGGGCTTCGGCTTAGCAGAAATTTTGGAAAGTTTATATTGCTCGAGCCTGTGTCGAAGGTCTGAAGCTTTGGGCGTCTTGCCTGCTCCTGATATAAAGAACAAGTGTCATAATCTTACATTACTATATGATTCAAGAAACGCGGTAGGTTACAAGTTAGAAAAGGAAAAGAAACACAGCTGTGGTTGTACAAACCCTGGGGAGGAGTGGGATACTGCAATAAGTCCCGGATTTCATTCCAGGACGGGAGCGGGTCATAAAATATTCCTAAGTCCCTATCATTAGTGAAGCATGCAGGGGTCAAGAGTTCACCTTGAGTTGTCAGAGCCACCTTGGCCGGAATAGTCGGAGAAGACTCACTTGCACCAGTCCCGGTTTTGTCTGCCTCCCCGGTCTTCTCTACCAAAGCCGGATCATCACCCAACCCCTCAAAAGCTTGACGGAGAGCATCATCCGTCCACTCTTGCATCTCGCCTACTTGCCCAGAAGACAGAGCCCTGGAACCATCACCACCCTGTCCATCGCCACCCTCGTCACCAAGACGCTCAACGTCACTTCCGCCCTCCGCCTCACCTCTTTCCTCCTCCGCGTCTATCTCCTCCTGAGTAAGTGGACAATTGCTGGGAGAAGGACCGTCTGACCTCTTAAGTTTCTTACCTCCAACGGCTGGAGGTTTCGTGAATGGTTTTCTCTTTCCACCCTCTGCCGCAACGCCTCCCTTGGCCTGAGCAGCCGCCCTCTCTTCCGCCGTTTCCCTCAACTTAACTACAGACTGCTGCGGAAGGATCAAGTTGTATTCTAGAAGGATCGCATTTCTAATCAAGTAAGCAGATGATCTGTATTTCCCAAGAATGCCTTCTATCTCCGCCGCCGTCTGAACCAGGCGGTCAGTCTCCACAACAGGAAAGCCACCTGTCGCTAGCAAAAATGAGAAAGTATGAGAAGAAGCATCACAATCAGGATAGAAATTATAAGTAAAAGCATCAACTTACATCCAGAGGTAAAGCGCCGAATAGAGACGGAGTCGTCCCTAACAAAGAACCACTCTTTCTTGAACATGCTGAATTTGGAATAAAGGTCCAGGACCGGCTTGAAGGTCACAGCAGATTCCAAGTTAATATATGGGGACCCCTTCTTGTAGCCCCTTAAATTGTACAAGTACCGGATCTCCCGGTTGGAGGGAGCGCGACCATACTTCCTCCGAAAAATAACGAAAAGGCTCACCAGTATGGCGTAAGAGTTGGGCTGAAGCTGAAATGGGGCCACCTTCAGGTACGTGAGGAAGCTGACTATCCAAGCATTGAGAGGCGGGATAGCACCACACATGCAATGGTACCTGCTATAAGCAAAGTATCCTTCGGGAGGACTGTATGGCATGACTCCTGGACCCGGCAGCAGCATGAGGGCTCTATCAATCCCAAAGGAACGAGATATAACATCGAGTTGCTCCTCTTTGAGAAAGCTAGGAAAGCAGTCAGGCGGGGAATCCAGCAACTCCTGGGGACCATATCCATCCACTAATGACCTCGGGGCGGGCCCGTGACGCTCCGATCCTGATTGAGCTGGGGGCACGGCCGGGGACTCTCCTTCACCCCCGGATCTCCTCTTATCTGATCGGGTTTCAACTTTTCGAGACATTTTATCTGCAAACAGGGGAAAGGTATATCGTTAGAATATACAAGCAGCGTAAACTGGAATTTCACTTAAAAATTCAAAGTATGAAACACATGTTCACTCGATACAACATTTCATTCGGCACTCAACTTAAAGGTTCATTCGGCACTTAACTCGTAATTTCATTCGGCACTTAACTCGTAATTTCATTCGGCACTTAACTCGTAATTTCATTCGGCACTTAACTCGTAATTTCATTCGGCACTTAACTCGTAATTTCATTCGGCAAAAGAACCTCACCTTGATTCGGCTAAGCAACGTGATTCGGCAAAGAAGGGATCTGGTTCGGTTGTTGCACTTGGTAGGGAATAACGGTTGCACGTGGCCTCTACTTATAGGCGAAGGTGGACTGCCGGACCGGTTGGTTCGATAATGAAAACCGGAAGAAAGCTCCTCCAAACTTAAAGCAAAGCACGCCATGCGCACGCACATACCCTACTTTGGGGGGCAAGTGTTGTGTGCATTTCTACAACCGAACCAAAAAGCAAGAACCATTTCCCATTCGGTCTTCCACCGAACCATTTCCCATTCGGTCTTCCACCGAACCATTTCCCATTCGGTCTTCCACCGAACCATTTCCCATTCGGACTACCACCGAACCATTTCCCATTCGGTCTTCCACCGAACCATTTCCCATTCGGTCTTCCACCGAACCATTTCCCATTCGGACTTCCACCGAACCATTTCCCATTCGGTCTTCCACCAAACCATCTCCCATCCGGTCTTCCACCAAACCATCTCCCATCCGGTCTTCCACCGAATGAAGTACAAATCTCTTCCACCTCATGACCAGACCAAGAAGATGCCGAACCAGGCTGCCAGGCCAGATCACTTCAGCCCAGGCCCACCAGCAGCTGAATATATCCAAGACCCCTGCCCCCAACCTCACTCTATAAATAGAGAGGCAGGGGTACAACAATGGGGACAAGTTGGAGAGCTCAAGCACGGAAGGAACTTTCAAACAACTTTCTTTACTTGTATCAAAGCTTTGTACTTGTAATCACAACAAAAGAAGAGAAATAACATATAAAGTGGACGTAGGCACATTCTGGCTGAACCACTATAAATCTGCGTGTCTTTTTACAGTTTAGCCCCTGTTTTTCATATATTTGCATAAACCTCCAAAATCACTAAGAACAACATAAGATCTACTAAATCATACAACTTTGAGGTGTTTGTCCATTTTTTGTGCAAACAATTTGTAAATTTGAAATGAAGTCTTTCAAAAATGTTTTAATTTAAAATAAACCTTATGAATATTAAGCATAAGTATAAAAATAAATAATAAGTAATTAAATATTTGATAGTTTAAGTTAAAATAAAAAGAGAGAATAAAATAAGTACATGTCTTAGGATTAGAACTAAAGTACCTAAGTTAAAATCTATAGCCTATGATTAAAACCAAAAGTATATGTACATAGGATAAAGCATACCCAGGCAAGTGAAAAATATTTGTATGTTGCCTGTAAAGTTTTGAAATGTAAAGCTAGTAGGCAAGAATATAAAATAATAAGCAAAAATATCTATGAAGATGAAAAGATAAAATAAGCTAAGTAGGACACAAAGTACTCAAACATTTAATGCAAGCAACATTTTAGTCAATTCAAATTGTTTTTAAATCATCTCAGCCATCTTGCTAAAGAAAAATCTCTGAACAAAGCTTGTACCAGTCTAATAATATAACCTGTATACTTTGTTCTATTTATCAAACCCTCCTCATTTCTTTTTGTTTACAAAGAAAACTTAGCCTTTCCAGTTTTTAAAGTTTCAAACAAGATCTGTAAAATCATGTTCAAAAACCAAAGCCTGCATTTTTCTTCAACCTGAGATTTAATCAAGCAGTCCATCTCTGATTTAAATCTGAGTCATCTTCAACAAAGTTTCAAGAATCAAGAAGCACTTTCAACATTCAAGTTTTTAAGATCAGAAAGCATTTATTTTTCAACACTCAAGTTTTCAAAGCTTGTTTCAAAATAAAAGGCTCTGTTCTTCATCTTCTTTCAAGTGAGTAACTTTTAAAAAACTTAAGTAAATTTGGTTGCATGTTAATCTCTTTGATAAGTATGTATAAGTGAAAAATCTGCTGTGAATATATATGATTATATAGTGTGCATGCTGTTGTATATATGTATACACTGTTCTTGTTTTGTTTCCAGGTTCTAGATCTAATCATAAATCAATTTCTCTTGACCCAATCTTTATTAGTACTTAAGTATAGAACAAAATATGTTTGTTATATCATAGATTCTAGATTAAAAACTTGTTTAAGTTAAAATAATTTGTATTGCCTTTGGAAATAAGAAAACAACTGTGCAAACTTAAATAAGTTAAAGTTTAATTATCATGATTTATGGATTCAGGTATATGAATCAAATACATAAACTAAAACATGATTTTTAACACTAGAATCATAATTTTTAGTTTTGGTTTGAACGAGCAGTTCTGGGTTGAACTGAAATGGGTATTTTGGTGTTTTCTGGTGATCTCGATGGACTGGAAGGTCGGGGTTTCTTCTGGTGATAGTAGGATGATCGGTGAGTGGAGGAAAAATAATGGATAGGTGTATAGATGACCATGGCGATAGTGGTTGATCGGGGAAGTTTCTAAACCTAGTTTGGCTGAGTTAAGAATTTTCGATCATCTCAACTTCTCTGGTTGATCGAGTGTTATGAGTTTTTGGGGAATGGTAGTTGGGTTATAGACGAAGTTGAGGCCAGAGTTGCAGACCTTCAGGTGGTCGGAGCGGCGAGAATGAAGTGATAACAGGTTCGAGGTGGAGGTCCTCTTCTTGTTTTCCAGGTTTAGATTTTCAACTCGAATTCGATTTCGAGTTGAGGTGGAGTAAGTCTGATGATCGTATTTAGGTTAGGGAATGCTTGTCGAAGTGGGATGATCATCATCGATGATCGGAATCACTCCCAATCTCCATGCATGTGCACGGTGGTTGTTTTAGTGATGGTAGTTTGGGATGTTGTAGGATTTAGGGACTCGAGAAACTCTCGAGTAATTCGAGTCTTAGACTCGAAGTAACTGGGTATTGGACTCGAAGCATTTTGGTGTGTTCTCGGGTTGATGGCTAGCTATAGGTTTTTACTGAAACCTGTTACACAGTTTTTTTTTTAAATTTAAAAAATATATATATATAAATAAATTAAAATATAGAAGCTCAGTTTAAATAAATAGCAGAGTTTTAAATTGAAGTTTAAATCTGATTCAAGTTAGATTGAATCTCAGTTAAAATAAAAATAAAAAAAGTTTTTATTCAAATTGTGATTGACTACTTTAAAATGTTTAAGTAGTTGGAATTTTAAAGTGAAGTTTCAATTGTAAGTGAAGTTTGAAATCAAAGGTTTAAATCCGAATTTAAATATAAATTTGATCTTAGTTTTTAAATAAAAGAAGTTTTTTTTAAATTAAAATTGTTATAGTTAATTTTAATGATTAAGTGTATTTTTAAATTGATTTAAATTTAAAAATGAAATTTGAAATAAATTGAAAGTAAATTGTTTTAAATGCTTTTGATAATGATAATTTGATCATTAATAAGAATAATGTTTATCTTAAAGTAAATTTAGATTTTATGATTTGGATTCATTAAATTATTAAGATAATTAATTAATTTAATTAATTAATGATATGGATGATTAAATTAGTAATTATGAGTTTTAAACTAATTAATTAAGTTTTAAGTTAATTAATTAGGAATAATTAATTTGTAATTTAGGGATCATTAATTGAATAAAGATTAGATGTTAATTAATGATTAGGGATTAATTAATCAAGTAATTAAAGATTAATTAAGTTATAGTTGAAAACTTAAATTAATTAAATAATTAGTGGTTAATTAATTGGTTATTAAGGATAAATTAATTTGTAATTAATATTGATTAATCTAAGTTTAATTTCTTAATGGAAGAAATTAAGAATTGTAAATAGTTAATGAAGGTCATTAACTTAAGATTATTTAATAATTAATAAATGTGATTAGTTTTAATAAATAATTAGATTGATTTATTAAAGATAATCAATTATGAAGATGTTTAAGTATAATTACTTAATGTAACTAATTAAGGAATTAATTACTCAATGTAATTAATTGAGTTAAATGTGCTTAGTTTTAGTTAATTAATTAAGTTTAATTAATTTAAGATAATCATTGGATGATTTGATAAGAAATTACTTAAATGTAATTAATGAAGTGTAATTACTTAATGAAGTACTTAATGGTAATTACTATATGTAATTAATTGAAGATGATTTGTAACGACCCGTATTTTCACGGATCGGAAAGTTCGTCAAATCTGGAGTTTTAGCATTTTTTTGAGCCATTTCAGATTTTAGGCAAATTTTGCCTAAGTCCTAAGTCGTTCACGACTTAGCATAAGTCGTGAGTCGTATACGACTTAGGAGATAGGAGTAACCCAGGGTTTGGCGACCTAAGGACATAAGTCGTAGCTGGGCTAAGTTAGAAGGTTGAAGTTAACTCGGCAAGTGTTAAGTCGTAGGTTGTAAGTCGTTGCCGAGTTAAGGGATAGACAACCTAAGGAAGTGACCGACTTATGTTATTGTAGACGACTTAAGGTTTTGAGTTAAGTGTTAAGTCGGCTGACGAGTTAAGGTAGTGGTCGACTTAAGACCTGGACGACTTAGGAGTTGAGTCTTATCCTGATAGATCGGCAAAGCTGCTATGTTAAGTCGTGACCGAGTTAGAAGTTAGACAAGTGAGTTTTTGAGTTGGCAGTTGTTTAAGTCGTATGGGGTTAAGTCGTAACCCAGTTAAATGTTAAGTCGTAAGTTTGTTAGGTCGCTGGGTTAGGCCAAAGTGTTAGGTCGCAGATGACTTAAAGAGTTAAGTCGTAAGTCGTACTCCTTCGTAAGTCGTAGGTCGGAGACCCAGTTAGGTCATAACCTGGTTGAGTCGTGGCCGAGTTAAGGAGATAGCGTTGTCTTAAGTCGTAGGGACTTGATCTGTTAAGTCGTATGCCGGCTGAGTGTTGAGTCGAGGATAGGGATAAGTCGGAGACGACTTATGGAGTTAGCCGAGTTACGACTTAGCGAATTTTCTGCCTATAAATAGAAGGGGGTTGGCTTCATTTTTTTTTGAGATCCGGATTTTGAAGCGACGAAGTGCTGCCATTTTGAGAGCTCGACTTCTACACTTCTTCACTTCTTTTCTCCACTCTAATCTAGTGCTTCAATCCATCCAAGTTGAAGATCAAATTGAAGATTCAAGAGTTTAGATTGAAGATCTTCATCTTTTCAAGAGAGATTTCTTCGTTTGGAGCGGATTCGTGATAGATCAAGATTGATTCTTTGCTGTCCAGATCTGAAGCGTGTTGATTTGAGGTTGTTTAGGTGATTTGGTGAGTGGTGATTATCTCTCACACGGATCCAAAGGAGTATATCGGATTGTTGGCTCGATTTGGTGTTAAAATAGAGATTTCCATGCATTTTCTTCATCCTAAGTGTAGATCCATATAGATCCATTGTTCATGATGATGTTACATCCATTTTATCATATGTTAACCTATGCAAGTTCATTCATCAAGTTTGTAGAGATATAATCCATGTTTTCATGCTTATTGGACTTTCAACTCTTTAATTACGAAAATGCCATTATTGTTATAATTGTCTACTTAGATCATTTTTGAATGCTTGATTGCTTGGATTGATGTTTGATTTGATTGATTGTTATGAACTAGATGATTGATGACTAGATTTAGATCGAAGATGATTCAAAAGCTAAGGGAAAGGCTCTTGAATTGGGAAAGCTGCTCGTGGCATATGTAGCGGGATGATGAAGCTCTTATGCATAGATTTGATGATGTAATGTTGAGATGAGGCTTTGTGAGGATGTGATGAAGCGAGGCAATCATGTGATGAAGACTTGGTCTAATCCAGACGGGATCATTCCAAGCATGTTGATAACTCGGTGATATGATTCGAGTTGAGGATAACGAATGGATATGAGAATAGTCGTCGAGGAGGATGACTAGGAGGTTTGGATAGCATCGTTGTTGAAGGTTCTAGCATGCTCTAAGCAAGAGTACGTTTGGGTAGATTCGATAGTCCCAACGACTAACTGTTGATGGTCGAGTACTCTGGGCAGATTCGATAGTCCTAGGCACGGGTTGCGACGACGTGCGGGAGCTATGTCTAGAACCGGGGTTTCCATTAGCCCTTGACGGACGGCTGAAAGAATGTGCCGGTCATTCAATTAACGGTGATATCGAGGCAATGATAACAGTGATAGCCAGAGTCATGGATGTTTGGTTGTATCGTCATTCAGACTCAAGAGCGGTATTTTCTGGGTGCTTATCTGATTTAGGCCTTGGTACTTGGAAAACATCGTCCTTGACTCGAGTGATAGTAGCTTTACTTTAAATTGTATGCTCTCCTATGTTTGCTTCTGCTTAGTGTGTGTTTGGGGGCTATCACTGTAGAATGAGGTTGGAGTGGGAGGGTTGTATTCCTATTCCTTTTCCTTTATGCTCTTTTGGTATGTTGTTAGTTAATTTACTGCTCACTAAGACTGTTGTCTGACTCAAGGCTTTATGTTTTAATTCTTATTGTCTTGGGCTGTTCGTCCATTTTGGGACGGGCAGACTAGGTAGCAGGTGGCAGGTGCTGTTCTCTTCTCACGATGCTGATATCGAAGACGAGCTAGAGGGTTGCATATTATCTCCTTATATGTACTGGATATTCCGCTGTTTTGTATTCTCTGAGAGATATGTAGTGAGGCTTGATGTATTGACTATTTGGATGCTTGTATTCAACTATTATGGAATTTTATATGATGTCATTTTGTTCTGAAAAGCTTCACTATACATATGTTCTATTGTATTTTGTCCATGCGCTGTGAGTAATACGATAGATTCTGTTGTTTTAATCTACCCTGACAATCGTCCATGGTTGCCTGGCACACTTTACAGCGCACTATCTCTAGATTCGGTGCAGGGGTCATGGGCGGTCGTCACATTTGGTATCAGAGCATTGGTTAATCGATTTTACCCAACGCTCGCTCTCGTAACTACGTATGAGAGACGTAATTGTATTTTGATGGATGAATACTATCTATAATATAGTAGCTTAGTAGAGTTTGAGTCCTTTATGCAGTTGTTTCTCTAGATGTTCTGATCATTCCTTTTTATAGATATTGAGAATGAGTCGAAGAGGGAGACCAGCTGCTAGGGAAGGCCGTGCTACTGAAGAGACTGCTGATTATGCAGCCATGTTCGAAGCTATGATGACTTCGATCATGAGAAGGATACCAGTTCCGGGGGCAGCAGTTGATGTTGGAGTTCAAGTCCAAACTCCGAAACCAGTGGATTTTGCTAAGTTGTGCAAGGATTATACTGCTCTTGGAGGGAAGGTTTTCTTGGGAACAGAATCAACTATCGAAGTCCAGAGATGGATAGATGCTTGTAGAAGGATCTTTGGTGATTTGGGAATTGATGATGCTACTAAGAGGAAGTTGGCATCAAGGCAGCTTTAGGGGAGAGCCTTTGATTGGTGGAACTCTATTACCATCGATACTCCAGAGGAAGAGATTACTTGGGAGCAATTCCAAGTCAGATTTGAAGCTAAGTTCATTTCTACAGCTCAGAAGTCTGTTCTGTTCAAGAGGTTTGTGGAGCTCAAGCAGGGTGGAAGATCTGTTCTTGAGTATGTTTCTGAGTTCGAAGCTTTGTCCAAGTATGCTCGGCCGTATATTGAGTCTGCTTATCAGAAGAATGAGAAGTTTGTGACAGGCTTGGACAGTTATCTTGGGAGACAGTTGGTGGATCATTTGGACGATTCATTTGAGAAGCTTGTGGAGAAAGCTCTTAGGCATGAGAGTCTGTTTCCTAAGGAAAGTCCTGTTGTTGCTGTTACCTGGGGAGAGTCTAAACCACAGCAGGGTGGAAACCAGAAGAGGAAGCAGCGGCAGCAGAATGGTAAGGATGGCCAGAAGAAGCCGAAAGGCGAGGTGACTTGCTACAATTGTCAGCAGAAGGGCCATTTCTCTAAGGATTGTAAGAATCCGAAGGCACCGATGAAGTGTCACAACTGTGACAAGCCAGGGCACATCAGGAAGAATTGTCCAGAACCGAGGAAGGACAGGCAGATTGTGCAAGCCTATGCTTTAGGAGCTGTTCCGTTGTCTTCGAAAGCTTCTACTGCGGAAGAGAAAGGAAAGAGTGTGGTTGTTCAAGGTACTCTTTTCCTATGTGGTGTTCCAGTTAGAGTTTTGTTTGATACTGGGGCGTCGCATTCGTTTGTTTGTAATGAACTCGTAGGCCGGTTAGGTTTGGAACTGGATATTGTTGATAGGCCATTGGTTGTGACTAATCCAGTTGGGGGTTCGTCTTGTTTGTGTATGTTATGCCGTGGTCTGATTGTGTCGAGTCATGGTTGCTCTTTTGTTTGTGATTGTTTTGTTCTGAACTTTGCGGGGTTCGGAATTATTTTGGGTATGGACTGGCTTAGGAAGTATGCGGCAAAGGTTGATTGCGAAAGGTTGGAAGTGACAGTTGAGAATGTGGAGGGGCGAAAGGTTGTGATACGATGTAAGCATGAAGAAGGCGTCTTCATGAGCTTCATGTATTCGCTAGTTGTTCCACGGGATGGACTGTCATCAGTGCCGATCGCTAATAGATTCGAGGATGTCTTTGACGAAGTCAAAGGGTTGCCGCCGCATAGAGAGATCGAGTTTCGAATAGATCTAGTTGAAGGAGCCAGACCTGTTGTGATGCCTCTTAGGCGGATGGCGCCTAGGGAACAGCAGGAGTTAAGGGTGCAAGTTGATGACCTTTTACAGAAGGGATTCATTCGGCGTAGTGTGTCCGAGTGGGGTGCACCAGTTGTGTTTGCAACCAAGGCAGATGGGTCGTTGAGATTGTGTGTTGATTATCGGGAGCTGAATAAGGTGACTAAGAAGAACAAGTATCCATTGCCGAGAATAGATGACTTGTTTGATCAGCTTCACGAAGCCAAGGTGTTTTCTCAGATGGATTTGGCAACGGGATTTCACCAGTTGAGAGTGGCTAAGGATAGTGTGCCGAAGACTGCTTTTCAGACACCATCTGGTTTCTTTGAATGGCTGGGAATGCCGTTTGGATTGACTAACGCGCCAGCATATTTTGTGGATCTTATGAATAGAGTGTTCAGAGATCAGTTGAACAAGTTCGTACTTGTGTTCGTGGATGATATTTTGATTTATTCCAGAACGGAAGAAGAGCACAAGACGCACTTGCGTATTGTTTTGGAAATCTTGCGGAAACATCAGCTGAAGGCTAAGTTTTCGAAGTGTCACTTCTGGAAGAGTGAAGTGAGGTTCTTAGGCCATGTGATTTCTGGAAGTGGAATAACAGTTGACCCCGCTAAGGTGGCAGCAATCCAGGATTGGGTTAGACCTAAGAATGCATCTGATGTGAGAAGTTTTCTTGGATTAGCAGGATATTATCGACGGTTTATCAAAGACTTCTCCAAGGTAGCTGCACCGTTAACAGGATTGACGAAAAAGAACCAAGTGTTCAGTTGGGATGCTAAGTGTGAGCAAGCTTTCGGAATCCTGAAAGAGAGATTGACGAGTGCTCCTGTTTTGACTATTCCAAGTGGGAATGACGAGATGGTGGTTTACACCGACGCATGTGGTACTGGACTTGGAGCAGTGCTGATGCAGAGGGATAAAGTTGTTGCGTATGCCAGTCGACAACTGAAGCCGCATGAAAGGAATTACCCAACTCATGATTTGGAGTTAGCGGCGATTGTTTTTGCTCTGAAGATGTGGAGACATTATCTATTGGGAGTTCGATTCGAGTTGTTTACAGATCACAAGTCATTGAAGTATCTTTTCTCCCAAAAGGATTTGAATCTTCGGCAGCAACGATGGCTAGAGTTTTTGGCATCGTATGATTTTGGTATAGCTTATACTCCGGGAAAAGGTAACGCAGTGGCAGATGCGTTAAGTCGAAGACATGCAGGATTGGGAGCCATGTTTTCAGAATGGAAGAGTCTCGAGTATTTAGCTGGATTTGACTTCAGGCCTAGATGTGAATTGGAACCTGAGATGTTGGCAAATTTATCGATAAGACCTTCTCTAGTGGAAAGGATTGGCGAGAGCCAAAAGCGAGACGATAAGCTTGTCAGGATTATCCGTGATTTGGAATCTGGATTGGATCCAGAAAAGGATAAAGGATTCGAGGTCGATCGAGAGGGTTGGCTTCGAAAGCAAGGACGACTGGTTGTTCCCGATACTGATGGATTGAGAGATGAAGTTCTGAAGGAAAGTCATCACTCGAAGTTGACAATTCATCCAGGTGGAAATAAGATGTATCGGGATATGAAGAGAACCTACTACTGGGAAGGTATGAAGAAGGATGTTGGAAATTTTATTTCCAAGTGTATGAACTGCCAGTTGGTAAAGGCTGAACAGAAGAAGCCAAGTGGATTGCTTCAGCCATTAGAAGTTCCTACATGGAAGTGGGAACAAGTGTCGATGGATTTTATCGATGGACTGCCTACAACCAGAACGGGAAATGAAGGGATTTGAGTCATTGTAGATCGTTTGACCAAGAGTGCAAGATTTATTCCTGTTCGATCGACTAGGACTGCATCAAAGTTGGCTGAGTTGTATGTGAAGTGGATAGTTCGATTCCATGGTATTCCGAAGAGTATAGTGAGCGATCGAGACCCATTGTTCACTAGTGGATTTTGGAAGAGCTTCCAAGAAGTTTTGGGAACCGAGTTGTGTTTGAGTACAGCTTATCACCCTCAAACGGATGGTCAGACCGAGAGAGTCAACCGAGTTTTGGAAGATCTTCTTAGAGCATGTGTTTTGGACTTCGGAGGATCATGGGAAGATCACCTTCATTTGGTGGAGTTTGCATACAACAACAGTTACCAGTCAAGCATTGGTATGGCACCGTATGAGGCATTGTATGGAAGACCGTGTAACTCTCCGACATGTTGGTTGGAAACTGGAGAAAAGCTGATACTTGGGCCAGAGATGATTCGGCAGACCTCAGATTGTATAGAGATCATTCGGCAACGAATGAAGGCAGCCCAAAACCGTCAGAAGAGTTATGCTGATAAGCGTCGTAAGGATTTGGAGTTCGACGTAGGTGAAATGGTTTTTGTGAAGATTTCTCCACTGAAGAATGTTATCCGATTCGGGAAGAAAGGAAAATTGACTCCGAGATTTGTTGGACCATTCCCGATCATCGAGCGAATTGGAAAGCTCGCCTATAGATTGGAATTACCGGAGAAGATGTCGGGTGTGCACAATGTTTTTCACGTATCGTATCTACGGAAGTATGTGCACGACTCGAATACAGTAGTTTCTGCTGATAGCTGTGAAGATTTCGAAGTTGATCCAGTTGATAGAAGACCTCGTAAGCCGCTTCGTGTTGTTGAAACCGACACGAAACAGCTTAGGAGGAAGGTAGTTAAGTTGCTCAAGATACAATGGAGTGATGATGATAACGACTGTACGTGGGAGGTGGAAGAGAGGATGAAGGCAGCTCATCCTGAACTCTTCAAGGTATGGCCCTAAGGTGTCGTGTCATCTCGCGACATTGTAACTTGTTCTAGTTTTAGAATTCTGTATGCTAAGCTAGAATTGGATGCATGGTTTCTTGATTGCTATGGATGGTAGGCGTACAGAATAGTTTTTGATTGCTATGAATGTTTGGAATTTCGGGGGCGAAATTCCTAAGGGGGAGAGAATGTAACGACCCGTATTTTCACGGATCGGAAAGTTCGTCAAATCTGGAGTTTTAGCATTTTTTTGAGCCATTTCAGATTTTAGGCAAATTTTGCCTAAGTCCTAAGTCGTTCACGACTTAGCATAAGTCGTGAGTCGTATACGACTTAGGAGATAGGAGTAACCCAGGGTTTGGCGACCTAAGGACATAAGTCGTAGCTGGGCTAAGTTAGAAGGTTGAAGTTAACTCGGCAAGTGTTAAGTCGTAGGTTGTAAGTCGTTGCCGAGTTAAGGGATAGACAACCTAAGGAAGTGACCGACTTATGTTATTGTAGACGACTTAAGGTTTTGAGTTAAGTGTTAAGTCGACTGACGAGTTAAGGTAGTGGTCGACTTAAGACCTGGATGACTTAGGAGTTGAGTCTTATCCTGATAGATCGGCAAAGCTGCTATGTTAAGTCGTGACCGAGTTAGAAGTTAGACAAGTGAGTTTTTGAGTCGGCAGTTGTTTAAGTCGTATGGGGTTAAGTCGTAACCCAGAAGTTTGTTAGGTCGCTGGGTTAGGCCAAAGTGTTAGGTCGCAGATGACTTAAAGAGTTAAGTCGTAAGTCGTAGGTCGGAGACCCAGTTAGGTCATAACCTGGTTGAGTCGTGGCCGAGTTAAGGAGATAGCGTTGTCTTAAGTCGTAGGGACTTGATCTGTTAAGTCGTATGTCGGCTGAGTGTTGAGTCGAGGATAGGGATAAGTCGGAGACGACTTATGGAGTTAGCCGAGTTACGACTTAGCGAATTTTCTGCCTATAAATAGAAGGGGGTTGGCTTCATTTTTTTTGAGATCCGGATTTTGAAGCGACGAAGTGCTGCCATTTTGAGAGCTCGACTTCTACACTTCTTCACTTATTTTCTCCACTCTAATCTAGTGCTTCAATCCATCCAAGTTGAAGATCAAATTGAAGATTCAAGAGTTTAGATTGAAGATCTTCATCTTTTCAAGAGAGATTTCTTCGTTTGGAGCGGATTCGTGATAGATCAAGATTGATCCTTTGCTGTCCAGATCTGACGCGTGTTGATTTGAGGTTGTTTAGGTGATTTGGTGAGTGGTGATTATCTCTCATACGGATCCAAAGGAGTATATCGGATTGTTGGCTCGATTTGGTGTTAAAATAGAGATTTCCATGCATTTTCTTCATCTTAAGTGTAGATCCATATAGATCCATTGTTCATGATGATGTTACATCCATTTTATCATATGTTAACCTATGCAAGTTCATTCATCAAGTTTGTAGAGATATAATCCATGTTTTCATGCTTATTGGACTTTCAACTCTTTAATTACGAAAATGCCATTATTGTTATAATTGTCTACTTAGATCATTTTTGAATGCTTGATTGCTTGGATTGATGTTTGATTTGATTGATTGTTATGAACTAGATGATTGATGACTAGATTTAGATCGAAGATGATTCAAAAGCTAAGGGAAAGGCTCTTGAATTGGGAAAGCTGCTCGTGGCATATGTAGCGGGATGATGAAGCTCTTATGCATAGATTTGATGATGTAATGTTGAGATGAGGCTTTGTGAGGATGTGATGAAGCGAGGCAATCATGTGATGAAGACTTGGTCTAATCCTGACGGGATCATTCCAAGCATGTTGATAACTCGGTGATATGATTCGAGTTGAGGATAACGAATGGATATGAGAATAGTCGTCGAGGAGGATGACTAGGAGGTTTGGATAGCATCGTTGTTGAAGGTTCTAGCATGCTCTAAGCAAGAGTACGTTTGGGCAGATTCGATAGTCCCAACGACTAACTGTTGATGGTCGAGTACTCTGGGCAGATTCGATAGTCCTAGGCACGGGTTGCGATGACGTGCGGGAGCTATGTCTAGAACCGGGGTTTCCATTAGCCCTTGACGGACGGCTGAAAGAATGTGCCGGTCATTCAATTAACGGTGATATCGAGGCAATGATAACAGTGATAGCCAGAGTCATGGATGTTTGGTTGTATCGTCATTCAGACTCAAGAGCGGTATTTTCTGGGTGCTTATCTGATTTAGGCCTTGGTACTTGGAAAACATCGTCCTTGACTCGAGTGATAGTAGCTTTACTTTAAATTGTATGCTCTGCTATGTTTGCTTCTGCTTAGTGTGTGTTTGGGGGCTATCACTGTAGAATGAGGTTGGAGTGGGAGGGTTGTATTCCTATTCCTTTTCCTTTATGCTCTTTTGGTATGTTGTTAGTTAATTTACTGCTCACTAAGACTGTTGTCTGACTCAAGGCTTTATGTTTTAATTCTTATTGTCTTGGGCTGTTCGTCCATTTTGGGACGGGCAGACTAGGTAGCAGGTGGCAGGTGCTATTCTCTTCTCACGATGCTGATATCGAAGACGAGCTAGAGGGTTGCATATTATCTCCTTATATGTACTGGATATTCCGCTGTTTTGTATTCTCTGAGAGATATGTAGTGAGGCTTGATGTATTGACTATTTGGATGCTTGTATTCAACTATTATGGAATTTTATATGATGTCATTTTGTTCTGAAAAGCTTCACTATACATATGTTCTATTGTATTTTGTCCATGCGCTGTGAGTAATACGATAGATTCTGTTGTTTTAATCTACCCTGACAATCGTCCATGGTCGCCTGGCACACTTTACAGCGCACTATCTCTAGATTCGGTGTAGGGGTCATGGGCGGTCGTCACATGATTTAAATATGAAAGTAATTTGGATTAAATTACTTTGTGAAATTAATCAAGGGATTAATTAAGATAATTAATTAAGGAGTAATTAATTTATTAAATGAAGTAATTAAGGGTAGTTAATTACTGAATGGGATTAATCAAGAGTGATTAATAACTATGGTTTAAGTAAAGATTTATTTACTTAATGTAGTTAATTTAAATAGAATAATTAATTAAAATGTAATTAGGGATCATTAAATTTATATAATTAATGATGTAATTAAGGGTTGATTCATTAAGAGTAATTAAAGGTTAATTACTGTATTTGGTTAAGAATAATTAATTGGTGAAATAAATTAAAGGATAATTACTTGAATGTAATAAAAGGATAATTAATCAAGGATGATTAATTAAGATGGAAATTTGAGAATGATTAATTAATTGATTTGTAATTAATTTATTGTTATGTAAGAAAGATTTATAATGATGAAGTAATTGATTTAATTTACTTTAAATTAATTAGAGATAAGGTAATTAATTTAATTCATTTTAAATTAATTATAAATGGTGTGATTATTAATCCTTGTTTATATCTGAATTGGATGATATCTATTGGATGATATGTTGTGATATTCTGTGATGTGATATTGGATATATCTGTGATAAATGTGTGATATTTACGTGTTAAATGCTGTGTGAATTCAAAGTATTGAATTACATTGGAACGAATTGTTTTAACTTTAAAACAACTTGGCCTTAAAAGATACGTTTTGGATTTCGATGAGACCGGGATCGGGTTTCCAGATTTGGATATCCGAAAACCACATCGATCCAAATTAATGTTAGGTCGTGAATCTCAAGTGAAGATGAAGATTCAGAGTGCAAGGGTTATTGTCGTTAACTCTGAGGATGATTCCAAAATGAGTGTAACGAGATAATGCCTTCGGTTTCGGTCGAACTCGGAACGAACTTGTATGGATTGAATGCTTTCAGAACATCGTCAGGTGGACGATGAGCATTCTAAGTGATGTGTTCTGATGTGGTAATCGTAGCCTCAAGCCTCATCAACCGGGAATGGCTAAAACAGGGGAGGTGCAGCAAGGCTTCGTGGGTAGCACCCACTTGAGAGCGAGATTTCCCCTTGTCTAGATGTCCCTTTATATTCGGCTGTGTGGGCAGTTGTTGGCCACAACTGCGGGGTTGTTTCGTTCGGGACTGTCCAGTAAGGGATGGTTCCGGCCTTGTGTTGTAGGGGATTGGGAGTAATCCTCGGTACGCTGATCTATGCCAGGTACTGTGATGGGCGGTACCCCAGTAGCCCTGCCATTGTATGGAATCCAAAATCCAATAAGCGCCATCAGATTTGATTGAAGAATTAGTATGTAGGAATTTAATCATGTAACAATTTCAGCTATTTCTTATTTACTTGAAAACCCTAGACCTATTATAATATCATAGAATTTCCTATCAAATGTTTGGTTAGCGTAAGGTAAAAACTTTTCCATGTTTATGTGTGGAAAGTCTTACGTGATACCTTTTGTTTTCAAAGGTTTTTCAAAGTTAAGCAACTTTAACCTGTTACTCATACCAGACCCATGTCTTACCCGGAGTTTATTTTCTGTTTTCTTAAACTCTCGGGTACTCAAATTTTTACGAGTAGCCAAGGGATTCAGATTAGCTTTGACGATTTATGGAGGAGCAATGGAGCAGGAGGCTTCAACGTTATAGATATGTATAGTGTTCCGTTGTGTTGGTATCTCTATGTTGTATCACTGTATTGTATTGAGTTGTATTAACTAGACAGGTGTTATAACTGTCTAGTATGTAATGTATTATCTGTGTAACTCTGATTGATGTTGTATATTATGTAATATTTATGTGATTAATATAATTTATTCGTTCCGCTGTTGAGATTCTGATGTTGTTTCTTCTTTCTTCTTTATCTTTTCTCTTTTCTACCCCTTTCTTTCTTAAAGATGATGCAACTTTCTGGTGATAGAAAGTTGGGTCGTTACAGTGGTATTAGAGCATAGGTTGAGCGAATACCTAAGCTCTGGAGTGGTATCTTTCTTGAGAGAGCGTATTTGTAATTTTGATATATATATATATATATATATATATATATTTCTACCTATCTATTGGGTTACCTATTCAGGTTTTCCAATATAAGTTATAAAGGTAGATAGGGTAGTGGTGTGTGTAACACAACTACCAATGGTTAGAGTTTGTTGAGGTTGGAAGTGTATCTGTCGAGACTGTAGACCTAATACCGTCTCGAGTGAATTTTTGTTGTGGTGTAAGGATTTCACCAATCTCTGAAGGAAACTTGTTAAGGTTCGGAGTCCATTTTTGAAGTGCAAGTTTGGATGAGTATAATTTGGATTCTGATAGTTGAGCAGAAGCTAGTGATGGTATCTTAATACCTCAGGAATTAGTAGCTGTGTGATGAGATGAAGTGACTATGGATGTCTCCGAAGATGTTTCTTTGGAACGAGTTTAAGGAAGTGTGTCTGCGTCGGTGTTGAGACTGAGTTCAGCTGGGTGTGTGTGTGTTTGGCTTTGAGGCCTGATTTTCTCAAGGAGTTTGGATTAGGAAATCTTTGTCGTCTGTGGCAGCGTCGTAGTTCTGATTGTTCTGTGTGCAGGCAAGGAGGTCATCTGTCAGCAGTTTTCTAGAGGTGAAGTTCAGAAGAAGCATTGTGGACCCATTTCTTCGATGGATTGGCTAGATAAGCTTAAGCTGTTCTGATTGGTAAAGAGAGGACAGTTTTCTTTGGATATTAGATTGGGTTGATCGCAAAAGTGACTTGCGATAGTTGAGTGTTCTCTTGGTTTGTCAGAGATCTTTCGGGATTTCTGAGTTTTCTCTTTATGGATTTGTTGAACTATATTTCTGGGATGTGTTGTCCAGTTTGTGCTCGTGTGTATCACCAGCATTTTCATCTACTCAGATCAGAGTTGTGCAGCGGAAGCGTTTGGGAGTGCATCCGTTTTATCTTTTCGGATAGGCAAAGAAGTTCAGTCTTCTGATGTTTGAGGAGTAGAGTTTGTGTTCTTGGATTGATTGTGAGTGGATCATTTTGATGAGTTTTTTTGAGGCATCAGCGAAGGTTGATCTGATCTGTAAGGATGAAGACAGCCCAGGATCGTCAGATGAGTTTTGTGGATAAGAGACGGAGAAATTTGGATTTCGAAGTCGGGAATTTGGTTCTGAGTAAGTTTTCTCAGATCGAAGGAGCTTTAAGTTTGGTAAGACTGGGAAGTCAGCTCCGAGGTATCTTGGATCTTTTCTGTGTTTGTAAGGATAAGTGTTTGGTCTTCTGGAGTAAATTGTCAGTTTGGATTATTGGAATTCGATGTGTTTCACGTATCTCTGAGGGAGTACGTGTATGATTCATCTCTGGTTTTGGTACCAGCAGTTCTAGAGGTTTGGTTATTGAGTCGGACTTGTCTATAGTTTGATATCCTGTCTAGTTTTGTAGATCTAGAGGAGTAGGAGCTCTGTAGCTTAGTCGTATTGATTGTTTGGATTTTGTAGAGCGAGTATCCTGGTATTTATACTTGGGAAACTCGAGAGAATTCTATCCAGAATTTTATCTGGATAGTTAGATTTGTTTGATTGGATGAGTTGGTTACTATGGTTGTTAGCATATGATTAATATATGCTTGTGTTTTAAAATTAAATCATTAATGAGATTATCAAATTACCTTTGTTTTAAATTTCGGGGACGAAATTCTTTTAAGGGGGGAGGAATGTGATATCCCAGAATTTTTGGCAATATCAATTTAATAATCTGCATTAAAAATTAAATTGATTTGATAATATTTGTTAATAAGATTTGAATTGATTTAATAATCTTCTTTTAAATAAATATTTAACTGATAATTTATCTTTTAAAAGCTAATAAATTGTTTTCTATTTATAATGTATATATATTTGTATATATTGTAAATAGATAAGCTTTGTTTTAAATTTAATAAATAAAGGCATGTTTTCTAATTTTAATATTTTTGGTAAATTGGAAATTTGATTTAATTTAATATTAAATAAGTAACCATATGGTTTTAAAATACTCAAGATAAAAGTTTATTAGTTTAAAATGATTTTAGCCTAAGTTTAAATTTAAACAAGAAAGTTTGTTTTGTTCTTTTAAATATAGCTTGATAAAATAAGTAATTTATTAATAGAGAGATAACTCCTTCTACAAATTATTTCAATTTAATAATGAGTTATTTTTAAACAATATTAATAATGTAATATTTTTACAAATAGATTTTCAATATGAATAGAATTGTTATATATATATTTTGGAAGAAACTATGATTTGTAAATTTGAAATGAAGTCTTTAAAAATGTTTTAATTTAAAATAAACCTTATGAATATTAAGCATAAGTATAAAAATAAATAATAAGTAAGTAAATATTAGATAGTTTAAGTTAAAATAAAAAGAGAGAATAAAATAAGTACATGTGTTAGGATTAGAACTAAAGTACCTAAGTTAAAATCTATAGCCTATGATTAAAACCAAAAGTATATGTACATAGGATAAAGCATACACAGGCAAGTGAAAAATATTTGTATGTTTCCTGTAAAGTTTCTAAATGCAAAGCTAGTAGGCAAGTATATAAAATAATAAGCAAAAATATCTATGAACATGAAAAGATAAAATAAGCTAATTAGGACACAAAGTACTCAAACATTTAATGCAAGCAACATTTTAGTCAATTCAAATTGTTTTTAAATCATCTCAGCCATCTTGCTAAAGAAAAATCTCTGAACAAAGCTTGTATCAGTCTAATAATATAACATGTATACTTTATTCTTTTTATAAAACCTTCCTCATTTCTTTTCGTTTACAAAGAAAACTTAGCCTTTCCAGTTTTTAAAGTTTCAAACAAGATCTGTAAAATCATGTTCAAAAACCATAGCCTGCATTTTTCTTCAACCTGAGATTTAATCAAGCAGTCCATCTCTGATTTAAATCTGAGTCATCTTCAACAAAGTTTCAAGAATCAAGAAGCACTTTCAACATTCAAGTTTTTAAGATCAAAAAGCATTTATTTTTCAACACTCAAGTTTTCAAAGCTTGTTTCAAAATAAAAGGCTCTGTTCTTCATCTTCTTTCAGGTGAGTAACTTTTAAAAAACTTAAGTAAATTTGGTTGCATGTTAATCTCTGTGATAAGTATGTATAAGTGAAAAATCTGCTGTGAATATATATGATTATATAGTGTGCATGCTGTTGTATATATGTATACACTGTTCTTGTTTTGTTTCCAGGTTCTAGATCTAATCATAAATCAATTTCTCTTGACCCAATCTTTATTAATACTTAAGTCTAGAACAAAATATGTTTGTTATATCATAGATTTTAGATTAAAAACTTGTTTAAGTTAAAATAATTTGTATTGCCTCTGGAAATAAGAAAACAACTGTGCAAACTTAAATAAGTTAAATTTTAATTATCATGATTTATGGATTCAGGTATATGAATCAAATACATAAACTAAAACATGATTTTTAACACTAGAATCATAATTTTTAGTTTGGGTTTGAACGAGCAGTTCTGGGTTGAACTGAAATGGGTATTTTTGTGTTTTCTGGTGATCTCGATGGACTGGAAGGTCGGGGTTTCTTTTGGTGATAGTAGGATGATAGGTGAGTGGAGGAAAAATAATGGATAGGTGTATAGATGACCGTGGCGATGGTGGTTGATCGGGGAAGTTTCTAAACCTAGTTTGGCTGAGTTAAGAATTTTTGATCATCTCAACTTCTTTGGTTGATCGAGTGTTATGAGTTTTTGGGGAATGGTAGTTGGGTCATAGATGAAGTCGAGGCCAGAGTTGCAGACCTTCCGGTGGTCGAAGCAGCGAGAACGAAGTGATGACAGGTTTGAGGTGGAGGTCCTCTTGTTGTTTTCCATGTTTGGATTTTCAACTCGAATTCGATTTCGAGTTGAGGTGGAGTAAGTCTGATGATCGTATTTAGGTTAGGGAATGCTTGTCGAAGTGGGATGATCATCATCGATGATCGGAATCACTCCCAGTCTCCGTGCATGTGCACGGTGGTTGTTTTAGTGATGGTAGTTTGGGATGTTGTAGGATTTAGGGACTCGAGAAACTCTCGAGTAATTCGAGTCTTAGACTCGAAGTAACTGGGTACTGGGTATTGGACTCGAAGCATTTTGGTGTGTTCTCGGATTGATGGCTAGCTATAGGTTTTTACTGAAACCTGTTACACAGTTTTTTTTAAATTTAAAAAAAATATAAAAAAATAAATTAAAATATAAAAGCTCAGTTTAAATGAATAGTAGAGTTTTAAATTGAAGTTTAAATCTAATTCAAGTTAGATTGAATCTCAGTTAAAAAATAAATAAATAAAGTTTTTATTCAAATTGTGATTGACTACTTTAAAATGTTTAAGTAGTTGGAATTTTAAAGTGAAGTTTCAATTGTAAGTGAAGTTTGAAATCAAAGGTTTAAATCTGAATTTAAATATAAATTTGAATCTTATTTTTTAAATAAAAGAAGTTTTTTTAAATTAAAATTGTTATAGTTAATTTGAATGATTAAGTGTATTTTTAAATTGATTTAAATTTAAAAATGAAATTTGAAATAAATTGAAAGTAAATTGTTTTAAATGCTTTTGATAATGATAATTTGATCATTAATAAGAATAATGTTTATCTTAAAGTAAATTCAGATTTTATGATTTGGATTCATTAAATTATTAAGATAATTAATTAATTTAAGTAATTAATGATATGGATGATTAAATTAGTAATTATGAGTTTTAAACTAATTAATTAAGTTTTAAGTTAATTAATTAGGAATAATTAATTTGTAATTTAGGGATAATTAATCAAGTAATTAAAGATTAATTAAGTTATAGTTGAAAACTTAAATTAATTAAATAATTAGTGGTTAATTAATTGGTTATTAAGGATAAATTAATTTGTAATTAATATTGATTAATCTAATTTTAATTTCTTAATGGAATAAATTAAGAATTGTAAATAGTTAATGAAGGTCATTAACTTAAGATTATTTAATAATTAATAAATGTGCTTAGTTTTAATAAATAATTAGATTGATTTATTAAAGATAATCAATTATGAAGATGTTTAAGTATAATTACTTAATGTAACTAATTAAGGAATTAATTACTCAATGTAATTAATTGAGTTAAATGTGCTTAGTTTTAGTTAATTAATTAAGTTTAATTAATTTAAGATAATCATTGGATGATTTGATAAGAAATTACTTAAATGTAATTAATGAAGTGTAATCACTTAATGAAATAATTAATGGTAATTACTATATGTAATTAATTGAAGATGATTTAAATATGAAAGTAATTTGGATTAAATTACTTTGTGAAATTAATCAAGGGATTAATTAAGATAATTAATTAAGGAGTAATTAATTTATTAAATGAAGTAATTAAGGGTAGTTAATTACTGAATGGGATTAATCAAGAGTGATTAATAACTATGGTTTAAGTAAAGATTTATTTACTTAATGTAGTTAATTTAAATAGAATAATTAATTAAAATGTAATTAGGGATCATTAAATATATATAATTAATGATGTAATTAAGGGTTGATTCATTAAGAGTAATTAAAGGTTAATTACTGTATTTGGTTAAGGATAATTAATTGGTGAAATAAATTAAAGGATAATTACTTGAATGTAATAAAAGGATAATTAATCAAGGATGAATAATTAAGATGGAAATTTGAGAATGATTAATTAATTGATTTGTAATTAATTTATGGTTATGTAAGCAAAATTTATAATGATGAAGTAATTGATTTAATTTACTTTAAATTAATTAGAGATAAGGTAATTAATTTAATTCATTTTAAATTAATTATAAATGGCGTGATTATTAATCCTTGTTTATATCTGAATTGGATGATATCTATTGGATGATATGTTGTGATATTCTGTGATGTGATATTGGATATATCTGTGATAAATGTGTGATATTTATGTGTTAAATGCTGTGTGAATTCAAAGTATTGAATTGAATTGAAACGAATTGTTTTAACTTTAAAACAAATTGGACTTAAAAGATACGTTTTGGATTTCGATGAGACCGGGATCGGGTTTCCAGATTTGGATATCCGAAAACCACATCGATCCAAATTAACGTTAGGTCATGAATCTCAAGTGAAGATGAAGCTTCAGAGTGCAAGGGTTATTGTCGTTAACTCTGAGGATGATTCCAAAATGAGTGTAACGAGATAATGCCTTCGGTTTCGGTCGAACTCGGAACGAACTTGTATGGATTGAATGCTTTCAGAACATCGTCAGGTGGACGATAAGCATTCTAAGTGATGTGTTCTGATGAGGTAATCGTAGCCTCAAGCCTCATCAACTGGGAATGGCTAAAACAGGGGAGGTGCAGCAAGGCTTCGTGAGTAGCACCCACTTGAGAGCGAGATTTTCCCCTGTCTAGATGTCCCTTTATATTCGGCTGTGTGGGCAGTTGTTGGCCACAACTGCGGGGTTGTTTCGTTCGGGACTGTCCAATAAGGGATGGTTCCGGCCTTGTGTTGTAGGGGATTGGGAGTAATCCTCGGTACGCTGATCTATGCTAGGTACTGTGACGGGCGTTACCCCAGTAGCCCTGCCATTGTATGGAATCCAAAATCCAATAAGCGCCATCGGATTTGATTGAAGACTTAGTATGTAGGAATTTAATCATGTAACAATTTCAGCTATTTCTTATTTACTTGAAAACCCTAGACCTATTATAATATCATAGAATTTCCTATCAAATGTTTGGTTAGCGTAAGGTAAAAACTTTTCCATGTTTATGTGTGGAAAGTCTACGTGATACCTTTTGTTTTCAAAGGTTTTTCAAAGTTAAGCAACTTTAACCTGTTACTCATACCAGACCCATGTCTTACCCGGAGTTTATTTTCTGTTTTCTTAAACTCTCGGGTACTCAAATTTTTACGAGTAGCCAAGGGATTTAGGTTAGCTTTGACGATTTATGGAGGAGCAATGGAGCAGGAGGCTTCAGCGTTATAGATATGTATAGTGTTCCGCTGTGTTGGTATCTCTGTGTTGTATCTCTGTATCGTATTGAGTTGTATTAACTAGACAGGTGTTATAACTGTCTAGTATGTAATGTATTATATGTGTAACTCTGATTGATGTTGTATATTATGTAATATTTATGTGATTAATATAATTTATTCGTTCCGCTATTGAGATTCTGATGTTGTTTCTTCTTTCTTATTTATCTTTTCTCCTTTCTATCCCTTTCTTTCTTAAAGATGATGCAACTTTCTAGTGATAGAAAGTTCGGTCGTTATAATTTTGAAATGTTGAAATCCATATGTGGTTCCGTGACTTGTTGAAGTGTGGGAATTTATGTGAGATTCCATGATCTATTGGGATGTGGAATTCAGGTATGATTCCGTGACCTATTAAGGTGTGGGAGTCCATGTGGGATTCCATAATTTATTTGGAGATGGTGCATGAGCTGGAACACCAGACGTGGCCTCATCAACGGAGATGACTAAAACCAGAGATAATATGCATAGCTAAGGAGCCTAGATAACCCATGAGGATGTAGTCATCTCTCTTTCTAGCAAATCCCTATGGATTATTTTATGCATGCTGGGAACGATGCACTCAGCCTTGGTGGCCAGTTATGTATTTCCTATAGTACCCCGGCTAGACGGGTATGATGCTTCGGAAGGATAACTCTGATCCTTGTGCAGGAGGACCGTTCTCGAAGTACTGGGGGCACCTACATGAAAATCCTACACAATTAGTGAACGAGCTTTACCGGATTTGATTTTATGACTAGTATTGTTGTGATGTACACAGCACATGCATTATAGCTATTTGCTATTATTACTTTGGGTATTAGACACTATTATACTATCAAATGATTTTCTATAAAAGAGATTTGGTTATCATAAGGTAAAAATCCGTCCGTGTTTATATGCAGTAAGGTCTTACGAGATACCTTTGTTTTGAAAAGGTTATTAAACTTTAAGAATCAAATTGATTGTGTTTCTCATGCTGGTTTTACAAAACTGACCCGGGCGTGGTTTTTCCTATATGCTCGGGGTCAGACTGAGCATATTTTCCAGGTTTAGATGGATATCTTGGAGCTTTAAGAGAGGAGCTGGAGGCCTAGAGACGTATTCACGTAGATGATTATATTTTCCGTAGCTTTCATTGTTTTATATTATTCAGCAATTGTGAGGACAGGTTGTTATAACTGTCCATGTTGAGATAGGTTAGTGTACTCCGATAGATGTCTGTATATACTTATATTACCGACTTGTTTTATGTAAAAATTATATATATATTATAGATTATTCGTTCCGCTGTGAGATTCTATGTTGTTTAGTTTTCTTTCTATCTTCTTTCTACCATCTTTCTACTTTCTTTTCTTAACTATCTGCCTTCCTGTGCAATTTGGGCTGGACAAGTGTGGTAAATTATCAGTTTAAACTGTATGGAAAAGTGGGTCGTGACATTGTGGTATCCGAGCTGAAGTTTAAGCGAGAACCTTGGCTTTGGTAGGGTAGAACTCATTATTGATAGGGTTAGTGATGCCCTAGAATGAGTAACTCATTAGAGATAGGGTAAGTGGCACCCTAGAATGAGTTTGAGTGAGAGTGTATGTGTGTGTATATATATATATATATGAGAGCGCGTATTTGTTACTGATATAAAAATATTATGTATTGTGTTGTTTGATCGGTTGAGTGGCTTAAGAATTCTGGTCGGTGCGTTTGGCAAACGTTGTTGATAGGGATTTCCTAAACACTCGAACAAGACCAATTGACACAATATTGTTTTAAAATGGGTAAATGGAATAATTTTACCTGAAAATATATTTTTATATAAAAAGGATAATTTTTTATCATTATCCTGATTGTGCTTGGTTGATAGGAAATGATAACATTCCATCATTATCATCTAGGATTTGATTAGTCATGCTCGACCATTTCTAAGCATTGGCTATTATCCATAAGATTATCTTGAATCTTCCTTAGGAAATCTAGACTGGGTAATAGGAATTTTGGAAACAATGAAATGAGTACCTTGTGAATTAATTTTCACCATTTGAATATAAGTCGCTCATTGATAATGTTGAGTTAAAAATTAATTTCTAAAGGTTGTTTATCTAAAAGAAAATTGAACATTTTAGAAACGATTTTATATAAAGGATTTATTTGATAAAATTAAGTTTTAATAAATGTTATTTTATTAAAAGAAAATTTGGGATATTTTGAAATAATATTAGGAAATGGTTGAATATAAAAGTTGGTTGTATTAAATTAGGTTTAATAAAAGAAGTCATTAAAAGAAAAACTTAAATATTTCTGAAATAAATACTTGAAAAAACGATTTATATAAGAAAGCTTGGATATTTTTGCAATAAAAATATTGGGAATGGTTTCCTTTAAATGGAAATGACTTTTAAATTTGATTTATTATAATGTGCCTAGTAAATAAAAGAAATTTAAATCCAGATGATTTTGGCAAAATGGTTATCGTGGTTTAAAGGGTTTTTGGTGTATCAATGTTATGGAAATAGTTGTTTTGAAATATATTTGAGTATAAGTATCTCTGAAAAGGAATTTTGGGAAAAATGGGCATTTCTTTGGATTGGTTCTGGAGATGAGTCCCGATTTGTTTTGTAATGATCGGAATAATCTTCTAAGTAACGATCGGATGTTTGCTTAGGCAAATGGTATTGTGCACTTAGTAAATTATTCTCGTTATCATTGTACGATTGGGATGAGTTTGAACCCGAACGAATCCAAAGCAAATTGGAATTGGATATTTCGTTGAAATATTTTGCTAGAAATATATTTATGATATTGTTTCAAAATGGGTTAGTAGGAAAGAGGTGATTTTTAGTTTACTAGTTCGAGTGACTCAAAATAAGTAAAATGGGTAAGAGAAACATTCGAATGGTAAACGTTCCCTTGAGTATTGTCTTTTTTGTAAGGAATATATGATACTGTTTGGTAGTACCCAGTTCCTTTGTATAATCTGAGATTGCTTGGGCTAACTATATATATATTTCTATGGATTAAATATATAATATTATTTCAAAAAGTGTTTTGAACAAAAACAGGGTGTTTATAATTCTTAAGTGAATTCAAAATAAAATTTTGAATTATGGTTTTGTATGATCTTAGAGGATGATAGGGAATTTTATAAGTTAAGCTATGTATTATAAAAATGCTTTCATAAATAATTTAGTGGTAATATAATTGGTATTAGGGATAACCAATTAAATAAGCGTGTGAGGTGGACAAAGATCATTTCTTCTTTCCATATAGTTTGATCTAATATTCGAGTGCAAGGCTCTGTGGTATTTCACACCATTTCGAATAAGGATCTACTACTCGATTTTGACGGCAAGCATTTGATGATGGTTCTTGATACGGAACCAAGATTTTCTATCATAGCTACAGCTATGCAAGGAGAGCAAAGGTTCCCAATCAAGGAGCCTGATCAAGGTCCGCACTAGGAAATTGGGTGAGTGATACTGGTTTGGAAGTGAAGTCGTGTATTTGAGTAGTGATCGAATTCGATTCGTATATGTATGATCTATGGACATCCTGCGGGCTTATGAATAGTATTGAGTGTTCTTGTGCAGGAATTTCGGGGATGAAATTCTTTTTAAGAGGGGAAGAGTGTAATGACCCGTATTTTTAGGTCATCAAATTTGAATATTTAATTTATTTAAATATTCAGATTTGA
This sequence comes from Allium fistulosum, assembly GCA_030737815.1. NCBI lineage: Eukaryota > Viridiplantae > Streptophyta > Magnoliopsida > Asparagales > Amaryllidaceae > Allium > Allium fistulosum. The sequence continues at coordinate 814,846,630 of CM060901.1, read as the reverse complement.
ATTAAATTATAATAAAATATACTTTCCAAATTTAAACCTAATTTTTGATGACGTCATTTTAATTTAATTTATAGAATTTTTCCATAATTTTTAATTTGAGAAATAAAAATATTTTGGGTTGACGCTTTTTGCGGCAAATGTCGGTACTTTTGAAACTTCACGGAATTTAATAACTTGTCTATTTTACAACTGGCATTAATTGCTAACAATAAACTGTTGATGGGGCTGCATTAAATATTGGTACTTATTCTTTCCTTAGGCATGAAGGAGCTGCTTGAAAGGGACGCGGAAGATGATCTTAAGGCTATTTAACACTAGAGGGGGGGTGAATAGTGTTTTAAGAATTTCTTTAAAACTTCTTTGATTTAAATTGAATTAACTAACTTAATGCAAATACACAATCACAGATCAAATCATAGAATCACAAACAAATGCAAATATAAATAAAAAGCAAGTAAAGGAAAGAACACACGAGGAATTTTATACTGGTTCGGTGTTACCCTACATCCAGTCCCGCACAACCCGTACGGCTTTCTATTCAACAATAATCTAGATTACAATCCCTCGATTCCAAGGCAACGAGGTACACCCTCCAGATTCTCAGGTCTCTGGGTAGAACCACTTGATTCACAGGACACAAGTTCACCCGATCGATTTCCAAGGACACGATCACACCTTTATAACCCCACACAAGTTTCTTTGAGTACAAATGTATCTATAACTCTGATAAGCACTGAGATTCTTTGGAGAGAGTGGCAAAGAATCAAACTAGAGATATTCTGGTTTGATTCACTTAAGATTTCGGCAAAATATGGATAGGATGATTAGAAAATAAGATAAGAGAGTAAAGAGGAGAGAAAATAAAGAAAGTAGTTACTGGAAAACGTCCATAACAGTCTCTATTTATAGAGAATGAATGGATGTGTCCATTCGAAGAGGTTTAAACGAATAGACACTTCTTTTGAAATCAACCTTTGCTGTAACGGGAAGCATGTCGACATGACAGGTAAATAGGATGTCGACATGGTCTAGTAAAAAGTGATGATTTGCTTTACTTTGAAAATGATGATTTAAAACATATGCAACTTTATTCAAATGGACTCTATGTATTTGTAGAAGGTATTTAGAAGTAGAAATACTTATGAATGTACATATGTATATATACTAAAATATATTTAAAATCAAAGTAAATAAACTAAAGTAAATATAATATTAAAATAGATTTTGAGGCTAAAATATCAAGGACAATTTTGAAATCAAAATAGAACAAAATGATAAATATGATTTTGAGGCTAAAACATTTTTGGAAATGTGAACGAAGGTTTTTCTTTTGAAAAGGAATATTTGAAAATCATTTTATAAAACAAGAGATAATTTTGAAAATCATTTTGAATCAAAATTAGTGGATAACAAAATAGGGCTACTATCTGTTCCACTAGATATTTCGTGAGTTCCATCTCACTAGGGTTCCATCCCTTTAACAAGAACGAAGTGGATTCCATTCCACGAGTAAATTGGATAAAAAAGAATGATAGTGCTTTCAAGGAGTTTTAACAAATATCTAACCTAACTATATTATTTGTCTTGAACTCTTGAATATCTTGAATCTCATGAGTCTTCAATCTTGAACTCTTGATCTTTGTCTTCATCAATTTTGTTTTCTTTACTGTACACTCTTCTTTTGTTGATACCTGCATATAGATTTCCTGCACATATATATTTTATAACACTTCTATAGTTGTTGTCATCAAAACCACTATCCTATGGACTAACATTCTCCCCCTTTTTGATGATGACAACCTTTGTTTATAAAATATTTATATTCTCCTTATAACTCCCCCTAAATCTAATAACTCCCCTTAATCTATGCCTAACTAACCTATTTTATACTTCTCCCCTTTGTCATCAACAAAAAATGACACTAACTCCCCCTAAATCTATGATATTAATGATAGTGTTATCATTAATAATACTGAAACTAGATATAACAATGCACTAAACATCGTATACTTAGAATGTTATATATGAGCAATATAAGAATAAGAATAATAAGTGTAACCACAGATTATTTTATTCATTTCAATATTACTATATACATGACTATTTAAACTTATAAACACATAAATAACTAAAACAAGAAAATAAACAACTCAACGGTTGTTTTTGATGATGGGAGACTTGTGGACAGGACAATTTGGGTAATGGAAACAGAAATTTCCATGTTGTTCCACAATGTTCCCATAAGCATCAAAACAAACTTCCCCTACACATACTGCTTCATCATCAGTTTCTTCCTCCATTGATTCTTCCTCTTCTTCTTCGTCTTCGTCTTCTTCTCCTTCTTCATTTGCTTCTATGTTAGAAGAATCTTCAATTACAATTGGATTGGCATGATTATCCATGAGGAATTTTTGAAGATTCCTCAGAATTTTCCCTTGTTTCTCTTGCTCTCTTGTCATTCTCAATTGTTGAACTTGCATTTCAGTTAACATCTGCAGCGAATCATTAACTTTCTCCTCTATTTTGATGACACGAGCGAGTATGGATTTTTGGAAAGGGCCATGTGAAGGAGAAGGGAAAGAAACCGGTGATATTTGATTAGGATTGGATGTGGAAGCCATGGATTTAATGTTTCTAGAAAGTAGAATGAAGAAATAATGATTGGAGGGAAGAGAAACTCGGAATGGGTGAGTTAAATAACCACCCATTCAAAAATTAGAGGGAAAAACGAACAGTCATTTTTACCATTGCATGTCGACATGACGCATGAATACCATGTCGACATGGTGTTGTAAAATGCTATGGTTAAGAAAACATTCATATATACCCTATGTATACTACTATACTATATACTATATTTCAGAAAGAGAACATATACCTAATTCTCTTCTTAACTTGGTGAAGACAGGTTCTCCTAAAGGTTTGGTTAAAATATCAGCTATTTGATTTTCAGAATTAACGAAATCAAGAGAAATTTTCTCTTTATTTACGTTATCTCTTAGAAAATGGTGTCTAATGTCAATATGTTTAGTTCGGGCATGGAGAGTTGGGTTTTTGGACAAACTAATGGCACTAGTGTTATCACAGAAAATTGGAGATTTCGTGATAGATATACCAAAATCATTCAAGGTTTGTTGCATATACAAAACTTGAGAACAAGCTAAAGCAGCAGAAACATACTCTGCTTCAGTTGTTGATAGGGAAACAGTATTCTGCTTTTTACTGAACCAGGAAATTAAGGAATGACCTAGAAAGTGACAAGTTCCACTTGTAGTCTTTCGGTCTGACTTACACCCAGCATAGTCAGCATCACAGTAGGAAACTAATTCAAATGAATCATTCTTAGGGTAGAACAATCCATAATCAAAGGTGTGTTTAACATATCGAATGATACGTTTCACAGCTTTTAGATGAGTTTCCTTGGGTTGAGATTGATATCTTGCACAAAGACAGACACTGTTCATGATATCTGGTCTACTAGCAGTTATATAGAGAAGTGATCCAATCATTCCTCTATACAAGGTTTGATCTACGTCTTTGGATAGATCATCCTTACTTAACGCTATATTGGTTGCCATGGGAGTTGGTTTTCCACTCACATTGGTCAAGCCAAACTTACTAACTAACTCTCTCGCATACTTCTCTTGACTGATAAAGATACCATTATCTAATTGTTTGATTTGTAATCCTAAGAAAAAGTTAAGTTCACCCATATGACTCATCTCAAACTCTTTTGTCATAATGTCAGAAAATTCTTTGTTCATGTCAGAATTGGTTGATCCAAAAATAATATCATCTACGTACACTTGTACAAGTTGAATATCATTTTTGTTTCTTTTAATAAAAAGTGTGTTATCTACTTTACCTATTTCAAAATTAGATTGCAAAAGATAAGACCTAAGTCTATCATACCAAGCTCTAGGAGCTTGTTTTAGACCATACAGGGCTTTCTTTAATTTAAAAACATGATTTGGAAATTTTGTATCTTCAAAGAGTGGAGGTTGTTCAACATAAACTTCCTCTTTTACAAAACCATTTAGAAAGGCACTCTTGACATCCATTTGAAAAAGTTTGAAATTATTGAAATTAGCGAAAGCAAGCAGAATTCTAATAGCTTCTAATCTTGCTATGGGTGCAAAGGTTTCATCATAATCTATACCTTCTTCTTGACAATAACCTTGTGCAACGAGTCGAGCCTTATTTCTAACGACCTCACCTAATTCATTTAATTTATTTTTATATACCCATTTAGTGCCTATAATGGATTTATCCTCAGGTCTAGGAACAAGTTCCCAAACATCATTTCTGGTGAATTGATTCAATTCTTCTTGCATAGCAAGAATCCATGAATCATCAGTTGATGCTTCCTTTGGATTTTAAGGTTCTATTGAGGATATAAAAGCAACATGACTCATACTGTTTAATTGATTCCTAGTTTTAACAACAGATTGCATATCTCCTAGAATATTTTCTACAGGGTGATCTTTTAAAAGCCTAATCTTTTTATTTGGATGAAAAGTTTCATTTGTAGCATCTACAGATTCATGATTAGAAATAACTAAGTCATCCTCATCATTAGTCTGATCAACTTCTTTGAAATTTTCATCAAAGGAAACATGTAAAGTTTCTTCAATAGTGTTTGTTCTTAGATTAAAAACTCTATAAGCTTTACTCCTGTTAGAATATCCGATAAAGATTCCTTTGTCGGATTTAGGATCAAACTTATCTAAATTATCTTTTGTATTTAAGATAAAACATTTACTTCCAAAAATTCTGAAATAAGATACCTTAGGTTTCTTATTGAAAAGAAGTTCATAAGGTGTTTTATTGGTTAGAGGTCTAATTAAAATCCTATTCAAAATATAACAGGCTGTTGCAACTGCTTCAGCCCAAAAATGTTTTGGTAATTTACTATCAGAAAGTAGAGTTCTAGAACACTCTTGAATCGTCCTATTCTTACGCTCAACTACTCCGTTTTGTTGTGGAGTTCTTGGAAACGAAAAATTGTGAGTAATTCCCTTCTGATTACAGAATTCCTCAAACTTCTCATTTTCAAATTCACCACCGTGATCACTACGAATAGTGATGATCTTGGAAGAAAGTTGGTTTTGAACTCTTTTTGAAAAACTTTTAAAATAATCAAAAGTATCACTTTTATGTTTCAGAAAGATTGTCCATGTATATCTGGAATAATCATCCACAATTACAAAGACATATTTACTATGGTTGATTGATTGAATCTGAGATGGACCAAATAAATCTAGGTGAAATAACTCAAGAGGTTTTGAAGTAGAGATCATATCTTTAAGTTTAAAGGAACTTTTTCTAAGTTTTCCTAATTGACATGCATCACATATACTATCTACTTTAAATTGCATCTTAGGGAGGCCTCTTACTAGATCAAGTTTGGATAGTCTAGATAAGAGTTTAAAATTCAAATGTCCAAATCTCTTATGCCAAGTCCAAGGGTCACTTGTATTGGCCAAAAGACATAGATTATCATTTGAAATTTTCATACTAAGAATATAGATATTCTTTTTACTAACTCCCTCAAAGATAATATTAGATTTATTATCTTCGATGTGACACTTGTCTTTTTCAATTTTAATCCTATATCCTTTATCACATAACTGACTAATACTAAGTAGATTATGTTGTAGATTTTTAACTAACAAAACATTTGAAATAATAGGAGTTTCAGAATTACCAACATTGCCGATGCCAACCACATAACCTTTTGAATTATCCCCAAAATTAACCAATCCTCTATCCTTGTAAATAATGTCATTGAGTATCTCTGGATTTCCTGTCATATGTCTTGAACATCCACTATCAAGTATCCACTTGTTTTTCCTTATTTGCACAGCTTGTCCATTGTGAATAGATTCATTTGTCGCCATGAAGCAAGATTCCTGCACAGTGAGCAACTTTTGTAGACTACCTGATTCTGTATAACTATCATGCATCAATTTATGAGACCACAATGATTTGATCATTAAAGAAATATTTTTAGGAAACATTTCAAACTTAGCCATGAACTTTTCAAAAATCAGATTATGAATACTTTGAAAAACTTGCTCTGATACCAAATGAATGGGACGCGGAAGATGATCTTAAGGCTATTTAACACTAGAGGGGGGGTGAATAGTGTTTTAAGAATTTCTTTAAAACTTCTTTGATTTAAATTGAATTAACTAACTTAATGCAAATACACAATCACAGATCAAATCACAGAATCACAAACAAATGCAAATATAAATAAAAAGCAAGTAAAGGAAAGAACACACCAGGAATTTTATACTGGTTCGGTGTTACCCTACATCCAGTCCCGCATAACCCGTACGGCTTTCTATTCAACAATAATCTAGATTACAATCCCTCGATTCCAAGGCAACGAGGTACACCCTCCAGATTCTCAGGTCTCTAGGTAGAACCACTTGATTCACAGGACACAAGTTCACCCGATCGATTTCCAAGGACACGATCACACCTTTATAACCCCACACAAGTTTCTTTGAGTACAAATGTATCTATAACTCTGATAAGCACTGAGATTCTTTGGAGAGAGTGGCAGAGAATCAAACTAGAGATATTCTGGTTTGATTCACTTAAGATTTCGGCAAAATATGGATAGGATGATTAGAAAATAAGATAAGAGAGTAAAGAGGAGAGAAAATAAAGAAAGTAGTTACTGGAAAACGTCCATAACAGTCTCTATTTATAGAGAATGAATGGATGTGTCCATTCGAAGAGGTTTAAACGAATAGACACTTCTTTTGAAATCAACCTTTGCTGTAACGGGAAGCATGTCGACATGACAGGTAAATAGGATGTCGACATGGTCTAGTAAAAAGTGATGATTTGCTTTACTTTGAAAATGATGATTTAAAACATATGCAACTTTATTCAAATGGACTCTATGTATTTGTAGAAGGTATTTAGAAGTAGAAATACTTATGAATGTACATATATATATATATATATACTAAAATATATTTAAAATCAAAGTAAATAAACTAAAGTAAATATAATATTAAAATAGATTTTGAGGCTAAAATATCAAGGACAATTTTGAAATCAAAATATAACAAAATGATAAATATGATTTTGAGGCTAAAACATTTTTGGAAATGTGAACGAAGGTTTTTCTTTTGAAAAGGAATATTTGAAAATCATTTTATAAAACAAGAGATAATTTTGAAAATCATTTTGAATCAAAATTAGTGGATAACAAAATAGGGCTACTATCCGTTCCACTAGATATTTCGTGAGTTCCATCTCACTAGGGTTCCATCCCTTTAACAAGAACGAAGTGGATTCCATTCCACGAGTAAATTGGATAAAAAAGAATGATAGTGCTTTCAAGGAGTTTTAACAAATATCTCACCTAACTATATTATTTGTCTTGAACTCTTGAATATATTGAATCTCATGAGTCTTCAATCTTGAACTCTTGATCTTTGTCTTCATCAATTTTGTTTTCTTTACTGTACAGTCTTCTTTTGTTGATACCTGCATATAGATTTCCTGCACATATATATTTTATAACACTTCTATAGTTGTTGTCATCAAAACCACTATCCTATGGACTAACACTGCTAATATATATACATGTGTACACCTTACATCTCTTTCTCCTATTCTTTTTCATTTAGACATGAAATAGAGCATCCATATTTTTCTAATCACCTGAGACAATGTGCAATTTTCTATTTCACTTTTATATATCCATGCATTCATCAAAATAGAAAAAAATAAAGATATCTTTCCCCTCTTCGCCAATGGAAACACTTCTTTTCTTTGGCACCCGCATCCTACCTACAGCCGCAACCAAGGCACATGGTGAAGGATTGCCCGCTAATAAAGAAAGGTCAGCTAGTCAAGGTTTATGCCATCAAGGATGAACCATTGACCTCAAAGGATGTGAAAGTGAAATGAGTTCTTGAAGGTACTTTAATTTTTAATGGCATTTTTTTAGTATTGTTTAATATCGGGGCTTCCAATAGTTTCATTTCTATTTGTGTGTCCATCCTATAGGAGGTGTAACTAATCTATGCATGGTTTGTGAGAATGTGCAAATTACTTATCTTACCTACCATTTTTCTAACGACCCATTTGTTCTAGATTTTAAGGGATTTGACATTATACCCGGCATGGATTGGTTGTCGGAGAACAAAGCTATCTTAGATTATGTCGGAAGAACGATATCTTTAAAAATCAAATTGAGAAACTTTGTGGAAGTGCTATGTGATGATCCAGACAAGTGAATGAGTAGATACTTGTATGCACTTGATTCATCCCAGGAAGAGTTAGGATCGATAGAAATTGTTAAGGATTTCCCTAATGTTTTTGAAGAAGTTAACAGTCTATCTCCACATCGGCGGATTAAGTTTCGTATTGACTTAATTCCCAATTAGATGCCTGTTATTTAACCTATTCGTTAAATGGTCTCGAGAGAGAAGGAGTTAGGGGATCAGGCTGATGATTTGTTGAGAAGAGGACTGATTAGACCAAGTCATTTGAGTTGGGTAGCAATGGTAGTTTTTATGGTGAAATCAGATAGATCTTTAAGACTTTGTGTGGATTATAGGGAGTTAAACAAGCAGACCCTTTAGAATAAGTATCCCTTATCCCATATAGATGACATGTCTGACCAACTCCATGGTGCTTGAGTATTCTTCCAAATGGACCATGCTATAGGATTTCACTAGTTAAGGGCAGTGGAGGATAGTATACCCTTAACGGCATTTAAAGGACCTTATTCTTTCTTCGAGTGGTTGGTAATGCCTTTTGAGCTAAACAATGCACATGCTTATTTTGTAGATTCGATGAACCGAGTTTTTAGAGATGTGTTGAATAAGTTTATGTTAGTCTTTATAGATGATATCCTTATTTACTCTAAGACTGGGGAACACAAACACCATTTGAAAGTGGTGCTAGAGACATTAAGGAAGCATGTTTTAAAAGCTAAATTTTCTATGTGTAATTTTTGGCGGTCAGAAGTAAGGTTCCTCAGACATGTTGTGTCGATGAATGGTATTTTGGTTGATCCAGCAAAAGCGATGGCTATTCAAGATTGGAAGACACTACAGACTTCGACAGAGGTCACAAGCTTCTTAAGCTTGGTTGGGTATTATAGAAGGTTCATGTAAGATTTCTCTAAAATGCCTCATACCTAACCAAGTTGGTGGAGAAAGATGAGAAGTTTGTTTGGACTTCAAAGTGTGAGGAAGCGTTCGTTGAGTTGAAGATGAGGTTGACCGGTGCCATAGTTCTAGCTATTCCAGACTAAGGTGGAGGATTGACTATGTATACAAATGCCTATGGCTTGGATTTTGTGCAATTCTAATGCAATATGGTAGAGTTGTTGCTTATGCTAGCTGGCATCTGAAGCCTCATGAGAAGAATTATGCAACATAAGATTTGAAGTTGTTAGCTATAGTGTTTGCATTGAAGATGTAGAGGCATTACTTGTTGAATGAAATGTTTGAGCTCTTCATTGTGTATGAGTCCTTGAAGTATTTTTTCACGCAAAGGATTTGAATATATGGTAGGAGCGGTGGTTGAAATTTCTAGCGGCATATGACTTGGATATGTTATATACGTCGGGAAAGGAAAATGTGGTAGCGGATTTTCTTAGCAGGAATGCAGCCTTGGCTCTTTTAGAAGTTATTATGAATCTTCTAGAGAGGATTGCTAGTAAATAAAGGAAAGATAAGCACTTGATAGAAATCATCTAGGATATAGAGGAAGGGCATGGTTCAAGTTTTGAGACAGACCATCGCGGTATATTGTGGATGAATGGGAGGATATGTATTCCTAATGTTAATGGTCTTAGGTAGGAAGTTTTAACAAAGTTTCATTGATCCAAGTTGAGTGTACATCCTGGTATTTTGAAAATGCATAGGGATATGAAGAGGGTGCTTTGGTGGAAAGGGATAAAGAGGGATATCTCAATCTATGTCAGCCGATGTGCGAACTGCCAGCAAATCAAAGGAGACCACCAAAGGACCGCTCGGTTACTACAACCATTAGAGATTCCAAATTGAAAATGGAAGCAAATATTATTGAATTTTCTATAGAAATGTTTTGGTTATAGTAAGGTAAAAACTCATTCGTGTTTATGTGCAGTGTGGTCTTACGAGATACCTTTATTTTTAAAAGAGTTTATGGTACAATAGTTCAGTTGTTTGGAGTTTACTGACACCAGACCCATGTCTGACCTGGAGTTTTTTTTTCCTTTTCCCTAAAATTCTTGGATATTCAAATTTGTATGAGTAGCTAAGTATTCTTGTTTCTTACAAATGCATTATGGTGAAGCATGGAATATGGGGCTTCGACGTTAGCTAGTTATCTATTTTATTTCCATTGTGTATGTTTATTTTGTATCAGCATTGTGGCAGCTGGCATTTATAATTGTCCTTGGCTGAAGCTGGTACCTTTTGTGATTCTAATGTTTCATTTTGAAAGTGAACATATTTACTATTTTATGTTTTATTATATATGATTGCCTTGTGCTGTGAGATTCTGTGTTTCTTTCTTTTTTGTCTTTTCTTTTCTTTTTACCCTAATAGCTTTTCTTTCGGACAACTAGATGATCGGTTCATGAATACCATGGATTTATTAAGTATTGTCTTTATGAGTAGGAAAGATGAATCGTTACACATACGTACGTACGTATGTATACATACACATGCAAATATACACTTAACATCCTCATAATAATCATTGCAAATGGTATAAGTGAAGAACTTAGATTGGTTGTGAAACTTTAAATTTTGGCATTATTTCCTCCATTATCCAAGGGTTAATGGATATTATTATAATTATAGTATAAAATGGAAACATAAATAAAATATTTTGTGCCATCTTGAAGGAACAGTGAAAGAATATACTAGAAATGACATTGCTGAAATTGCATCTGCTCTTAAGGTAACTGGCCTTTTCTTTTGTCTTGATCTTAGTATAAATTAGTATATGCTAAAGAATTGCAGTTTATAAAAATTTCCAATCGGCCCTTTAGTAGCATTGCAATTAACTAAAGATGAAGATAGTATAGATACTTTTAAGCCAGTGAAAGGCAAGATAGGAAACAAAACCAAACCAGTTGAGACCAACCACCTTTAATACGTCATGCAATCATATAATAGGACTTTGACTTCTCACAAATTAAAATATTGCTTTTATGTTAATCTATAATGGCCCGGAATTTCGGACACTTCGTGTTTAAATTCAATTATTTTAATATTCGAATCTTGGATTTAATGTGATTAAACTGATATAATAACCTTGTTAACCCCCAATTACTTAATAACTAATGATCAGAGATTTGTTTAGAAAAATGTTTACAAAAATAAATAGGTTCGAAGGAATATCGATAATGTGACAAAAAACTATTTTATCGACAAATGACCTCAAAACACGTGAAATTATCACATGAGATACTATCTTGGATTTTGAAAAAACTAGTTCCATCGAAACTGGAATAATGAGCTGATGTACACGGATGAGTTTCGTAACGATCCGACGTCCCATATGATCGTACGAGCTTGAAACATGTTGTGATTTTTAAAGAGAAATTTAAACATAATATATATTATTATGTAAACACCATTACCACCACATTCACTTCTAACTCTCCTCACTTTTATGTCTTTCTTCATTTCTTGTAAAGAAAATACACAGCCGCCTCCTTTGAATTGTTTCAAGAGCTACATACCATTTCGGAGGGTGAGACTAGATCTGTTGGACTCGTATGGAAGAGAGCTTCAAATCTATGGTGAGATTGTGGCATGTGACACTACATGGCCAAGGTCAACATCCCTTGACTTTAACTAGGGTTCGACATTGGAGGAGACTAAGGTGGAGTTTGGCCAAGGCAACTGTGGTGTTGAGCCTTTCATGCGGAGGCGAGTTAGTGGTGATAGTTTAGAGGGATGCGACACTGTGTACGAAGGTTTTGTAATTTGATTTAGTAGGTCAACCTTCAAGTGGTGGTGATCAAGGTGGAGAGTACGCACCATATGACACTTAGGAATCGACGGTGCATGATTTCATCGACCAAAGAGGGAGATAGAGAGGAGGAAAGGAAGTGGTTTGGGTTCTTATGCATGTTTCTATGTACAGTGCATGACCTGTGCAGGCTAATTTAGGGAAGAAGGTTAAATTGGGTAATCAATTGGTTAATTAAAATATTAATTAAATTATATAACTCGGATACTTATAAATTCAATATTTTTTTCATACGAGGTCCAATCGAGAAGCGGTTTTCACCGTTGCAGTCGTAGTGAGATTATATATATATCCTGGTTTAGCTTGGTTTTAGGTGAGTTTACTCACCATTTAACTCGTATATGTTGTATGTGTATTTATTGTTGCAAAAATATAAGTAAAATAGATAGCGATGTAAGCTATTACTTTTGGGCCCCACCTTGCTTTGGAAAGCAAGTGACCAGATATATATGTGCTATAATCTCTTTTAGAACCCTCTAAAATATGTAACATGGTCAAGACTTATTGTTTACATGTTTGATATTGTTGTGTGAAACGTTGAAGTGTGTTATGAATGTTTGAAGCGAAATAGTCGCTATAAACTTATTTTAAAATCTCTTGTATTAAACATATGTTAAATTGGTTAAATGTGAATATAGTGTGAAAGTGTATATTTGGTTTTTCTCTAAACATTATTTGGCATATGACAAGGAATTGGTTAGGAAAGTTATAGAAATTGTGAACGAAGTTGTGAAAATTAGAAGCAAAATGGTCACTATTTATGCACTTTGAAAATGCCTTGTGTTTGGTGATTTTTAAAGTTAACATTAAAGACATCCTAGAGGCTTCTTTGCATTTTTAATAAGTACTATAAGTGTACTTATTACAAGAAAAATGTCAAAGTTTAAATATATTTTCTTATAAATATGAATTTTAAAGTAAAGGGTTTTAAATTATAAAACAAGCTTTGTACGGTTTGTGAATAATTATAGAATAAGTATTTTTAAGTGATATTTAAAATAAATGTTTTAAACCATTGTGAAAATATGTGAATACTAAATATGTAAATAGTAAAATATAACTATATATATATATATATCTTTATAAAGGGATAAATCTCTATACAAGTTTAAGTGAGTTAAGTTTTAAATAATAAGTGAATTTTTAATTAATAAAAAAGTTTAATTAATAAGTGAAGTTTTAATTGATGAAGGATTTTAATGGAATAAGGAAGTTTTAATAAATGAAAGAAGTTTTATTAGATAAAAGAGTGTTACTAATAAAAGAGCTTTTGATTAATAAAGGAATAATTAAATAAAAAACGGATTAAAAGTTATTTGTGTGACTTGATCATGCTTGTGTGTGTTGATTGTGCTTTGTATGTTTACTTGTTTATTGAAAGTATTTAGTCGTATGCTTAGCACTAAAGCCGACAAAATAGACTTGTTTCTATCTGTGAGAGTTAAGAATGATGATTCGAGTAGGGTGTAGAAGAAATAGTGCTCCAAACTACCGGGCTTCACTCTTAACCAAGGGATAGTGCAAGTTGAGAAGTTTGGAAACGTGATAAGTATACGAGACTTTGTTTCCACATGTGATCATTTTCATTGTTGTTGAATATGGTCAAATTAACTTGGAAAGTATCTAGAAGAAACACAGAAATTATACTTTGCAGTTATTCACTCGGTGATGATATGACCTACATATAAACCCATCTTGTTTTTCTAGGGAAAATGATAATGAAATCCATCCGAATAAGAGATGATCTGCATCCTTATGTATTGTCTATTTATTTTTGAAAGAACCGGGGTTGAGTTAACCATAAATCTATTGATTGGTTTTGGAGCGCCCGGTAAGCGGTGGAGTGTACTTGTATGAGTTGACTCAAAACCATAACCACTTCAAAACTATATACGTGATCTATGCTTTGGAAAAGGTTTGTGATCTATTCGAGATGCTAGAATCCATTTGAGGATTCGTGATGTATTCGTGTTGTGCCTTATGTGTTAGGATGTTGAATGTGACTTCACTATGGTTATATGACTAAAGACAGTGTAAGATGCACAATCTGAGGGTTTAGCTTACCCATGAGGATACATCAACTATAGTATCTAAGGTATGCGTATCGAAGTTGCACGTGGGAGTTGATGATATTTGGTTCAGGTGTTAGGGCGTGGGTCGGTTGGGTTTACCTTCTGGTATAGTCTGTCTAGAGATATGCAATGCTTGGAAGGTATTTATTGATCTGTGTCATAGAGATTGGTCTTGGTTTACTGGGGATGTCTCCGTGGAAAATCCATATGCGAACATGCCTTAGTGATTTTGATTGTGTGCTTATCCAATATTGTTATGTCGTGAGATGCAAGTGAAACAACTTATTTATGATTTATATTCTTCACTCTAGACAATATCTATTATATCGCGATCTTTACTTATTAAACGATTGGCTCTTTTGAGAGGATAACCGTTAAGATGGTCTCAAGAGGTGATTTTATATGACACACATATTTCTTGAGTTTTGTCCGATCCATGGTTTTTTTCCTTATTTCCATGGATGATCTTCCAAGCAGTCTGAGAAAGGCAGTTTTTTGTCGATGTTCATTAGGCTCTTGGAGAGGAGCTGGATGTTTACCTACCGTAGTATTCTTATTTCTGCTGCATTACTTTATATATATATATATCTATATCTATGTATGTATGTATGTATATCAGCAGTTGTAAGGACGTGCCGTTATAACTGTTCAGGCTGATGATAGTACTCTTATTAGTAACTTTAAAATGCTATGTATATTAGAGTAGCTCCATGTATTACCTTTTGATATTATATGTTATCATTCCGCATATGAGATTCTGATGATTTTTGTTCTCCTTTTTCTGGTTCATTTTCTTTTCTTCTTTTTCTTTACCCTAACATTCTATCTTTTTGGCACTTGGGTGCTCGACATGTGAATAGTGTGGATGTGTTAGTATCAATATTTGGGGGTCGAAAAGTCGTTCGTTAAAGCTGGTATCGGAGCCATGTTTCGATCCTGGAACCTACGGGTTATGGGGTAATCACGATATTAATCTTTCAATATCCACCCTCATTATCATCAGATCATAAAATTATTAAATTCTAATGAACAATAGTATATTTTCGTAGATTTATACGCAACCCCGATCTTAGAGTTTACCCACCCACTATATATTAATATTTTACATATTTTAAGTGTGCTTTTATCAGAAGATGCCTCATGTTGTTGTTATTTCATAGATACATTCCAGATGCAACAAGGGTAGTAATGAGAGGATACTACTGAATCAACCTTCATGGAAAATCTTGCTCAACATATTGAACTAGTAATTATCAAACCCTTTTCCATCATGTTATAAACATGGAATTTATTCATTTTTCAATGATATCACTAAAACTAGTTATATGCTATGAATAATGGTAAGTTTCTGTTCGGACGGCTAAATTCTCTATCGAGATAGAAAACGACCGAACGAATTTATAATAAAATTAACCGCAAGCGCACGACGTACAATTATAGTACGTGGCGAGTACGGGTCGATCCATAGGGAATTGTTAGATTTTAAAATTCTATTCAATCAAATTAAACCAAAGTTTGAGAGTATGATTAGCTAAGAAAAATGCAAATAAACTAGAAACTAAAAAAGCTAAAAGCAAGATAAAAATATGAGTGTAGAAGGCAATTTAGAGATAAATCCACTCTTTAGATCACATAAATCAACACGACATGAAATTATGATCTCTCTTTTTTGGTCATTAATTAGTTTAATTGGTATGTTTATCATAAGCATGGCATATTTGTGCTATTAATTAGCCCAATATAAGCTATCAAACTTTAACATACCCCTTAAACCACTTCTTAACTCTCATGAAAATGACAATAAAGTTGAAAGTAAAAGCTATTTTAAGCATGACCTTTTAACTATTGATTAGAAATATAGACCATCAAATTTTGATTTAAAAATTCAGTTAATTACCATAATCATATGTAGATGAAGAGGTAATTTGTGTTTGTGTTTATTTAAGCATAGCCTATTGGGTGTCAACAATATAGACTATCAAATTCAAAGCTAAAACAACAAGTTAAACCAATTCAAACATTTCATTTAAGCATAAAAAGAGATAATAGATTATCAAATTATGTTGAATCTACATAATTTGAGAGCTTCATTACCCTTAAATTGAAGGGATTTAGCCTCTCATATTTGTTATCATATCAATTATTGTAACATTCAACATAAAACAAAAACAAGAGGAAAAAGAGAACAAAGTAAATAGTGAGCTAATTGAAAGAAAATGAAAGCTATTCTACTTGCGTAAAAAATGAAACTACACTACTTGCATGAAAGGAAATAAACCAGAGAAGAAAAGAGCTTGTATTAAAATTGCATAAAAAAGAAATTACATGAAATAAGAAATAGCTAAGTAGCCATGAAAAGAAAGAGAGCTTCTAATTTATTTTTGAGCCTAAACTAAACTAAAGAGGCTTAGAGAAGAGAGAGCCTAAGAGAAGAGAGGGGTTACATGAACATATGGGGTATTTATACATGTATGGAACCCTAATCCATATTTTTGAGGAATACCCAAACTACCCCTCTAGGAAGTGTGGTGGCCAAGTAATCATTAGCATGTGTTAATCCTCATTTAAATGTGCATGAAGCTTTAATGGCCATTATCATGTGCATTAGCTTCTAATTTATATATTAAGGTAGGTGGGTAGGTGGGGTCCTCCAAGATCATGAGTTTGAATTATTTTCATCTTCATTCATTTGTATTCTTTTGTGCATGCATATTTTCCATGAAACTCTCTTCCATTTGAAGCCAAATTCCTACAAAATAATATAGAAATTTCCAAGTAAATTTTCCCAAATTAATATATGCACAAAAAAGACCATTGTGCATCTATATGAAGATGAATATAAGATGATTTGAAAATAATTTGAATTTTGGTTTAAACATGTTAAAATGCACTATATGATCATTTATTTAATTAAATTCGATAAAATATGAAAGTCAAAATATGCATATTTACATGCACATCAAATTCCTTCACACTTATCTTTTTATTCGTCCTCGAATAAACTAAAACTAAGATAAATCCGTTTTCGTAGGGAACATGAATGCAATGAGCGTATGCAACAAGCCGTTAAACCTCTAGGTCTCCCTAGTAGGACGATTGTTGTCTCGTGAGGGTTTTCAATGGATACTACCCACAAAATCCAAATGCAAAGTGAATTTTTTTATAAAATGAAATATCCCTAAATGCAAGATTTATTTATAAAGATATGAATGCAAGTTTTTTTTGAAAATATTTACAAATGAAAGAATTACTTTTAAATTGACACAAATAAGTTAAAGAGGGAATTAGGGAAAAGGACAAACTTTGAAAAAAAAATAGGCTGAAGGACGCCAAGTTTCATTTTTAGGTGAAGGATAAATGCTAGTTATAATTAGCATTATATTCAACTTTTACACTATACAAAATGCTAGTTATATCTAGCATTATATTCAGTTTTACACTATACAAAATGCAAGTTATAATTAACATTGTCCTTCCGCCTAAAAAACAAAATTGTTGTCCTTCAGCCTAATTTTTTTTCTAAGTTTGTCCTTGTGCCTATTTTCCTGTAAGTTAAATATATGTTTTGGTTATTATCAAGAAATTTAAGTTCTTTTACTTGTCAGAATTTCCAACAAAAATCAAGTTATCATAACAAATAGACTATACACTATGCCACAAAGTGAATCAGACAACAGCGATCACACAACATAAAGTAGATTTGTTGGTATTCCAATATTTACCACTGTTTCACACAACACATGGAAAAACCATCTATTGTTTTTCATAGCCTAATGAAATCTTTGTTCTATTGAGATTTCATCCGTGTCATTCAGACAACATTTTATTTGTTGTCTGTTAACCCTCTTTTGGTTCGCGACCTAACGACTTACGAAGATAGCGACCTAATGGCTCAAGCATTCCGCGACCTAGCTACAGAAAGGACTAAACGACCTAAGGAGGCTAACGACCTAACTACAGAAAGGACTACACGACCTAAGGAGGCTAACGACCTAACTACAGAGACGACTTAACAACCTAAGGAGGCTAACGACCTAACTACAGAGACGACTTAACAACCTAAAGAGGCTAACGACCTAACTATAGTGACAACTTAACAACCTAAGGGGTTAACGACCTAGTGGCTCCAGACCTCAGCGACCTAAAGCATATGCGACCTAAGATATGCTACGACCCACCGACCTAAAAAGCTAACGACTTAAGGAGTTCACAATCCAACGTCCTAACAATGTAATGACCTAGCGAGCTAAAGCAGAGAAAAGTTTCACAACCTATCTTAGGTCGCTCACGACCTATCTTAGGTCGCTCACGACCTATCATAGGTTTCTCACGACCTACTGACTCGTTCAGACAAAACTCAGTATAGTTCAGACAAGACCCATGACCTATCTTAGGTCATCCACGACCTAAGACTTGGAGATAGAATCTTGCCCAGAATCTCCCCTATAAATACGGCCTTAACTCCAACGGCAAGGGGACTTTTGGCAGATCTTCTGAAGGACCATTACTCTGCAGAATTCTTAACTCATCCAACACTTGAAGAACTCCAAACATTCAAGACACTACAACAAGCTTCGATAGAGATCTTGCCCATTGAACATGGATTCAAAGAGCCTTAACACATCGAAGTTTGAGCTACTAGTTTGAAGTGTTTAGGAATTGAAGAGTATTGTATTTTGAAGTGCATTGCATCAATTTGTAACCAAAATTAGCAATAAAGGAATTCAAAGTGGACGTAGACTCGATCTTAAGCCGAACCACTATAAAATCGTTGTCTTTTACTGTTTTCTGCTACTTTTCTGCTTGTTTCTTATTCCCGTATCACGGGTGGTGCTTTCACGTTACTACTACACACACCAGGGTGTTAGCGTTCAATTTTCAGCGTTAACATTTTGGTGCTTTCACTGAGAAGCCAACTCAGGAATATTGTCATCATTGCTTCCCGAGAGTTTGTGGAAAAAGTTTCTTTGAAAACCAGAAGTTTGTCGGAAATAATGGCTCCCGGAAGAAAGCGCAAGTCTACCAGATCCATCAATACTCACGATAACACTGCTACTTCTCCTTCTTCAAGTCAAGCAGCTCCAAGCATTGGAGTGACACGAGTGGAGTTAGTTGCTGCTGTATCTGGGCTATATCAGCAAATTGAAACCCAAAACACCTTAATGCTAGAAAGGTTGAATGCTATGCTCGGAGCTAACCGTCAACCAGCGAATAATGAGGAAAATTTTGCTAATGCTGTTCACAACTCTGAAGGGAGGAACATTCCTCAAAGGGCAGCTAACACTGCCGAAAGGGCACCTCCCCAAGCCGGAGTGACAAGGCCACAATCAACTCTCCACGAACGTTTGTTTAAGCAAACTTCTAAGAAAATGGCTGATGACTGCCCCGCAGAGCCTCTGAACAACGAGGAATACCTTTTGGAAATGATACGGCTGATCATGAAAGAGAGCATGCAAAGAAATGAAGATGAGAATGACTGGGGGTTCGCCCCAAGTAAGACTCCATTCACTGAAAAAATTCTAAAAGCTGAATTTCCAAGAAAGTTTGTTCCTCCTACCATTCCAGCTTACCGAGGAACAAGCGACCCCAATCATTTTCTGTACAAATACGACTGGCACATGACGGGTGCCAGGGCGACGGATGAAATTAAATGCCGGTACTTTTCGGTATACTTGGAAGGGGTGGCACTACTCTGGTTTACAAAGCTGCCGGCCCGATCTATAGACCAGTTCTCTGATTTAACTCGAAAGTTTAAAGAGCAATTCAGACTGTACGCTTCAAAGGCGAAAGACATAATGTCATTATCTAGTCTTGAGCAGAATCCGGGAGAGTCTATTCAGTCCTTCTTGAATTGTTTCAACATAGCTCTAGCTAAAGTCGACAACGCGGAGCCATGGATGGTTTTGACTTATCTAATGTGAGCTATCGATAAGTCAAGTGAATTTGGGAAATGGCTGAAAATGAAGGAGCCAAATTCACTCGAGAAATTTTACAAGAAAGCTGACGAGTTCATGCGCTTGGAAAATCTTCCTGCTCCAGTGAAAGTGGTGGCGACAAGAATGGAGAATAACATTGCTGCTTCAACTAAGAAAGATTCCGGAAGTTAGAAGAGGGAGAATAATGATGGGAAGAAACAAAAGGACATAAAGAAACCTCGCTTCTTTAAACCCTCAGATTTCACCCCTTAACCGACACTCCGGAAAATATCTTCTTCGCCACCAAAGATGCCATGGAGTATCCTAAACCAGCTGAGATAAAACCTGGAAAGAGTGCCATGCGAAATGGAAAATTTTGTCGATTTCATAACCAACCCGGCCATGATACCAATGAATGTCGTCATTTGAAGAGCCTGATTGAAGAATTGCTAAGACAAAACAAACTGCAACAATATGTTAAGAAGAACATGAATGACCCAACTTCGTATACTCAGGGGCAGCAACCCTCTACTCACCCATCTGGCTCGGGTGAGGGCACTACCGCACATGAATCTGAAAGGCCTGTTATCAATGTAATTACAGGAGGTCCACACCCAGTGGGCAGAAGCTGGGGTGAGATGGAAAGATATGCTCGTGCTTTGAAATATACCCCAGCGGAGGAAGATGTTCTTGTTTTAGAAGACGCTGCGCCCCTCAAACAGCAAAGAACTTCTAATAATGACATTGTGTTTAAAGCTAGGGATTCTATGGGTATTGAAGCTCCAACCGTGGATCCCTTGGTCATTTCTGCAGGAATTGGGCCAGCTACTGTAAGACGGGTGCTTGTTGATTGCGGCGCCTCTTGCATTATACTCTTCAAGAAGACGTTTGATCAAATGAAGATTCCAATGACTGACGTTCAGGCTTCATCACAAAAGATTGTTGGGTTTACTAGGGAACCGCAGCAACCAATTGGAACTGTCGACTTGTTTCTGGAACTCGGAGATGGAAAGAAAAGGGTGGTTCGCAAACAGACTTTTGTAATTGTTGATGGATTTTCTGCCTATAATGCCTTCCTAGGCCGGCCAACTCTAGCTGCATTCAAAGCCGTTCTCGCCCCGTGGTGCCTAACTATGAAATTTCCCACAGATAATGGTGTTGGCGTCATCAAAGGGGACCAAAGGCTGGGCGTGAATGTTATCTTATAGAGCTTCGGGAGGCAAGAAAGAGAGAAAGGGGAAAAGATGCGGCAACCTCGCTCCGTATCAAAAAGCCAACCTTGTAGCAAATACAGGGTGGCCCCTGCACTGGCGAGCATAGTGGTGCAAGGAGAGAAATGGATCCCAGAAAGGCCAGTGCAGGGGAAAATAGAGTGGTGCCAATGGAAGTAATGGTACCAGTACCCGTTGATCTTAAAGACCCAAACAAAGTGCTAAATGTGGGTTCGCAACTCAGTGTGGCAGTTCAAAATATGCTGATATCATTTTTGAAAGCAAATCTGGACGTATTCGCTTGGAGTCATGCCGATATGTGTGGAATATCTCTAGAGATTGCTGTACATACTATGAATATTGATCCGAAATTCACACCTGTGAAACAGAAAAGGAGAACCCAGGGTCCAGAAAGGTCAGCAGCGCTAAAAGAAGAAGTGGATCGGCTCATGGAGAATCATTTCATCAGAGAGTCCACATATCCAAATTGGGTTTCAAATCCGGTACTGGTTAAAAAAGCAAATGGAAAATGGAGAGTGTGCATCGATTTCTCAGATTTAAACAAAGCTTGTCCCAAAGACTGTTTCCCGTTGCCAAGGATTGATCAGCTGGTAGATGGAACAGCCGGGTACGAATTCTTGTCTTTTATGGATGCTTACTCCGGGTATAACCAGATTATGATGCATGAGTCGGACCAGGAGGATACGAGCTTCGTCACAGATGTTGGCTTTTACTGCTACAAAGTCATGCCCTTCGGACTGAAGAATGCAGGGTCAACATATCAAAGGCTTGTTAATGCAATGTTCAAATCATAGCTTGGGAAAACTATGGAAGTCTATGTCGATGATATGTTGGTGAAATCAAAGAAAGAAATTGACCATATGGAGCACTTGGCAGAAATGTTTGCAATCCTCCGAAAATATGGATTGAAGCTCAACCCTTTGAAATGTTCATTCGGAGTAGAGTCCGGGAAATTCTTGGGATTTATCGTAAGCGCTAAGGGCATTGAAGCTAATCCTGCTCAAATTACTGCTCTAAAAGAAGTCAAAGCCCCTAGGACAAAGAAGGAACTGCAGAGCCTCAATGGGAAAGTTGCTGCTTTAAGTCGGTTCATTTCCAAGGCCACTGATAAATGCATCCCCTTCGTCGACGCTTTAAAGAAAGGAAGGAAAAATTTCGAATGGACTCCTGAATGCCAGAAAGCTTTTAATGAACTGATCCATCACATGGAAGCCCCTCCAATACTTTCCAATCCCAACAATGGCGAAGACCTTTTCATATACTTGGCAGTTTCATCTCATGCCCTGAGTGCAGCATTAGTGCGAGAGGATGCAAAAGTTCAGCGCCGGGTCTACTATGTCAGCAAAAGATTCACTGGGGCAGAGATGAATTATTCAAAGCTAGAAAAACTCGCCTATTGTTTACTGATTGCTTCCAGAAAGTTGAGGCCATATTTTCAAGCTCACCCTATCAAAGTTCTCACTGATCAGCCCCTAAAGCAAGTCCTCTTTCGACCTGAAACTTCGAGCTGTCTTCTGAAGTGGAATATCAAACTTAGCCAATATGATATCGCTTATCATCCCCGAAGAGCAATCAACGGACAAGCTTTAGCAGATTTCATTACAGAGTACACAAACAAGGGAAACATTGAGGAAGAGGTTACAGTGGACATCCCAACCAGATGGAAGTTATATGTTGATGGTTCAAGAAATGATTACTATTCCAGAGCTGGGGTTGTGCTTGAAACCCCCGAAGGGCGATCATTATGTTATGCATTAAGATTGGAATTTCCTTCTACAAACAATGAAGCAGAATATGAAGCTCTAATTGCTGGATTAAAGATTGCAAAGGAGCTAAACATCAAAGCACTGCAGATCTTCAGTGATTCTCAACTTATTGTATGTCAAGTCAAGAAGGAGTTTCAAGCTAAAGGAGGAAATATGCCTGCTTACTTGTCAAAGGCTTGCGAGCTTCTCGAGGATTTTGATCACTACTCGATAAGCCACATACCTCGAGAGGAAAATATGAAAGCAGATTCCCTCGCAAAGTATTCAAGTTTCGGAGAAGCTCAATTATTGGGATTGGTTCCTATGGAGGTCTTGTCAGCCCCAAGCACTGATGAGATGGATATCGACTGGATCATGGCTGTATCTCAAGAAGAAGAGTCATGGATGACCCCGATCAAAGAATATCTACTCAACGGATCCCTACCAGAAAATTCTAAAGAACGCCGAAAGCTGTTAAGAAAAGCATCGAGATATGTAATTCAAGACGGCCAGTTATACAGGCGGGGATTCTCAATGCCATTACTCCAATGTGTAACCAAGGAAGAAGCCAAGACAATTTTAGCAGAGGTGCACGGAGGAGAATGTGGGGATCATTCAGGTGGCCAAACTCTTGCCAAGAAAGTTCTCCGGTATGGGTATTTCTGGCCAGATATTAATCGAGATGCTGCTATCTACTCCAGAAAATGTGACAAATGCCAGAGATTTGCAAAAATCCCAAGAGCACCTTCAATCGAACTAACACAGATGGTCAGTCCATGGTCGTTCGCCATTTGGGGGATAGATCTAATCGGACCTTTGCCAATTGCCAAGTCAGGAATCAAATATGCTATTGTTGTTGTTGATTATTTCACTAAATGGGCTGAAGCAGAACCTTTGGCTACTATTACCTCTAAAAAGATGATAAATTTTGTGACTAAAAATATCATTTGCAGGTATGGTGTGCCGTAGAAGATAATCATAGACAATGGTACTCAATTTGAAAGCGAAGAGTTCCAGGACTTTTGCAAGCAATTAAAAATCCAAAAAAGCTTCTCAGTAGTGGCTCATCCGCAGGCAAATGGGCAAGTGGAGGCAGTAAACAAAATTATCAAGTCAACCATCAAAAAGCAGCTTGAAAAACCAAAATTGGATGGGTTGATAAGCTACCACTAGCACTATGGGCATACAGAACAACCCATAAAACTACGACTGGGCACACTCCATTCTCATTGGCATACGGATCAGAAGCAATGATTCCAGTAGAACTAGAAGTCCCTTCACACAGGAGAATTCATTTCAACCAGGCTGAAAACAAAAATTGCAACTCGAAGCACTTGACTTCCTTGATGAAAGAAGGGAAGAAGCTAGGTTCAGATTTGCGGCCCATCAACAAAGGATAGCAAGGCACTTCAACTCTAAAGTCTGTCAACGAAGCTTTGAAATTGGGGAATTAGTCTTGAAGAGGATCATCACAGCAACTGTAGTGTTTGGACCAAATTGGGAAGGACCATATGTTATAGGCAATAAATGTTTTGATGGCACCTTCAAACTCACAACTGTCGAAGGAGATCCAATCCCGAGAGCCTGGAATGACAACCATTTGCGTACATATTTTACTTAAAAAGCACTGCTTGGAATTGTAAAAATGATAATGGATGTATCAGTTGTATTGTAAACCATTGTAAAATCAGTGATAATCAATAAAAGATCTATAAAGTGGATGTAGGCCCAATTCTTGGCCGAACCACTATAAATTCTGTGTTCTTTATTATTATAAAATGTCTGTTTCATTTCGACGAATAAATACTCTAAATGTATTGCTAAAATGTCGATTTAATACTGCAGGACATTAAAACAAAGCTTATCCATCACAAGGCTAAGCGAGCCCCGTAAATCACTCTATAAACGAATTTCAAGCCACAAAAGGTTCCAGACTTAAATCCAACATAAGATGAACTTCACGCAAAAAAGTTAACGATTCTGCCAAAGGGGTACCCTTCCAAAGAAAAGGAACCAGACACTTGTTAACTAATTATGATTGTCTGTACAAACATACATCTGATTAGATAGCTCGCGCCTGCCTCATGGAATCACTTAACAGTGAAGTGCACTTCTTCGGATGGAGCAAACTACTCGCAAAAGAAAGGAACACGGGCTCGGAGACGATAATAGGGGACCGCTAATGAGCAAACAACGAAGAGACGTGGGCAATCCAGTCAACAAAAGCCCTCTTCGGAGGCGCAACTCTTCGGAGGATAAAGACCTCTACGGAGGCACAAGCCCTCTTCGGAGGAACGCCAAAAAATGGAAGTTCTCTTCTCAACAAAGAGGTTGGTGGAACCAGAAGGCGCATGATCTTTGTTAACTAGTTGCGATTGTTTGTGCAAACGAACATCCAATTAAGTAACTTGTGTCCACCCCATGGATCCATTTAACTATGAGAAAGTAACTTCCAGGAAATCAAATAAAGACCTCTTCGGAGGCACAAGACTTCTCCGAAAGCACAAGACCTCTTCGGAGGCACAAGACCTCTCCGGAGGCATAAGACCTCTCCCGAGGCACCACAAGCCCTCTTCAGAGGCACAAGCCTTCACCAAAGGCACATGCTGCCCTCTTCGGAGGCATAAGACCTTCCCCAAGGCACACAAGACCTCTCTGGAGGCACAAGACTTCTCCGGAAGCACAAGACTTCTTTCGAAGCACAATACTTCTCCGGAAGCACAAGACTTCTTCGGAAGCAAAAGACTTCTCCGGAAGCACAAAACTTCTCCGGAAGCACAAGACCTCTTCGGGGGCACAATGCTACTCCTCAGAAATGCCAAAAAGACCTATTCAGAGGCACCTTTCACCAAAGTTGAAGTGCAAAAATCTCTCTTCAGAGACCCACTTCACCAGAGTTGAAATGTCAAAACATTCTATCGAAGCTTGCTTCACTGCGCAGGAGAATCTACTTTTCAACAAATAAAAGTGATCATCCTCGAAAGTTCAAGTGTTCTAAAAGAAGAGAAAAGAAAACTTCTCCGATACAAAGCGTATTCTATTTAAAAGCAGAATAATATTTCCTCAAAAACGGAAGAATTATTCTCTAAAAATAAGAGTACAAGTCTTTTCAGAATATTGCTGTAAGCCGTGGTATGGGGGCATATAACTATATTAGTAAAAACAACGCTCAAACATCATACCATGAGTTTACTGCAGTATCAAGTAAATAAAGAAACTTGTGCAAAAACAAGGAATAAATGCATTCACACATATACTAACAAGAAATTGTACAAGTAAAAAGAACCATTTTATTCCATACTATAAAGTTTTTATACATATGCAAGTTTCAAGCGGAGGCCGGTATCCGCACATTCTCCGGTCAATACATGCAAAAAGCAAAAAGCAAAACCAGAAGCCTAAAGTCCAGCTTATCATTCCTTCTTCCTGCCACCCTTAGAGCTCTTTCCCGGCTTGATAACTAGTTTTGGAAGCCGTTGTGGATGGGTCGGGGAAGAAGGAGAAAGAGGAGTAGTCAGATCTTCTTCTACTTTATCTTCTCCAGCTGAAGTGCTTTTCTTCTTCTTCCTCATTGCACGCTTCCCTTTCCTCTTTGAAGAAGATTCACTTCCCGGAGTAACCAACGCAGAAAGTTTTGTATCATCATCATAAGACTGCTCCGGGGTCTTCTCACTGTCCTCAAATTCTTCCGCCTTCTGCTCTTGCGAAGCGGGTGGATCCTCCAAGCCTTGAAGGGCTCCTATTTGCTCTGCCTGCGAACCCGACTGAGAAACAGGAGTGATTTGAAGGGAAGGAGGAGGAACGACTGGGAGAGGAGAGGTGTGCGCAACATTCAGTGTTTCCGCTACAGAAGAAAAGAAGTTAAAATCAGTATTCTCCGAAAAAAGAGAAGATATTGGTTCATCGAGACTTAAGTAATCAGCGAGAAATTCATCAAGGTCAAGTGAAGAAGGCAAGTAATCCGCTCGGCTTGAATCAACATTGAAGTTACCTGGAGAAGCCGGCTTAATCACATCAATTTCAAACTTTTCAACTTCAGCGTCATCCTGGGACTTCTCCTCGATTTGGGTAGTAGGAGGCTCAGTAGTTGCGATTTTGACTTCGGTTTCTGCAGGAGGTGAAGAATAGGAACTAGAGCCAATGTTATCGGGGTCGACCGAAGCCAGAGGACGAGCGGGGTCAGTTATAGTCACTTTCTCTAAACATTCTCCCCCTGCTGCTTCGGCTCGCTCCTTAGCAAGCTGCTCTTTTCCCCTAGCAAGGGCGGTACGCGCTTCATCATCCAGATAAGTCGCCTCAAGATCCGCCTCTGCATAGCCAACACCCCCGAACATGTCAATTATCGCTTCCCACACTTCGGCCAAAGTCACTTCATATGTCGGTCCCAGAAATGAGAGGCTTCCGCGCCCTAAGACGCTATGGATATAAAAATCAAATAAAGTTGAGCTAATAGTGGCCTTCGTCGCTTCGTGCGATGCTCAGCTGCTTCCTTTCCCGAGATGGCCTCATCGCACTCTTTTTCAGTTTTCAATAACTAAGCTTGCAGCCTTGCAATTTCCAAATCTTGAGAGCTGACATTTTCTCGCAGCTGGACGATGTCATTACGGTATTTTTCAACAACATGCTGCTCCGCTTCAAGTTTGGCTTCAGCATCTCGCTGAGCAGCATGAGCATCTCGAACTTGCTTCTGGAGCATTTCTTCCTTTTGTGTATAGGAAGTAGTAGAAGTGGAAAGCTCATTCTTTAGATTCTCAACTTTGGCCTCAAGTCTCCCGTAGTCATCGGCAATGCTCTTCATTTCAGCGTCGTGCTGTTCAAGAATTTTTTGCCATTCAGACTTGTCGGTTTCCATAGTCAGCATAGCTTCGATGGTTGCACGATTTACTCTTTGAAGTTCATCAACAAGCTTTTGCCATCCCGACATTCTCTCGATATCAAGTTTAACGGCATCAAGATTTCGTAACATAGCTTGTTTATCAATGGGAACCAAATAGAGATCAAAACGAACTCCCTTTAAACACCAGTGCGGAAACCGGCCTTGGAGAGTTGCAAGGCCTTGTTCAACCTGATATCGGGGCCTGCTAATGATTGTCTGAATATCAGCTTTCTTGAGAGCAGGAGAATCAGATGGAATTTCTACAGAGATAGGAGCATTGGTCTTTTCAGAAATTGCAGACGCTGATTGATCGCTAGGTTTAACCCGTTTGCTCGGATCGTCAGCAATGTGGCCCTTCCCCTTATCATCATGGGATTTCCTCTTATGAGAATCATCGCTTTTGTGAGAAGAGTCGTGTCGATCATCCCTTCTTCTTTGCCACTCCTCATAAGTTCATCTTTCATGAGCTTTTCTGGCAGCTCTTGCTTCATCTGTTTCCCTCAGGGCAGTGATATAGCGCCTAAAATCATAAGTGTTGTGGCTTCCATGGCGCTGAAAATTGTCATAATATGAACCACTGCATCCCATCGGAGAATCTGAAAATGAAAAAGAGAGACAAGTCTTAAAAATCTTCAAAGTGAAGAAGCTAAGTACGTATAAGTGCCAAAGATCCTAAGTGTGTGTGATGTGCAAGCTACGCGCGTCAAACTACAAACCACTCTTTGGTGTGGGAATGGTGACGACTTGTATAGCAGGCGTTGTAATTTGTTGTAAAGAGGAAGTTGCCTCGGCAGCAGAAGAGATAGCTTTTGAAGTGTCATCTTTGAATAGCTCATATTAGGTTATCATCAAATCACTCAACCCCTCAAAGATATCATCGCCATTGTGACCGACGGAACCTTCCCTTTCAATTCCCATATCAGCCGCCTTTCCGGAATGCTGAAAAGGCTCCTCTTCTTCGATGATTGGGGAAAGTGTTAGCTTGCTTGACGACCCCGCAATGTCAATAGAAGTAGAACACTTCACCAGTAAAGCCTCGGTGGTAGGTTCTTTCGGTGTAAGTTCTTCAGCAAGAGCTGGGGCATCCGATGTCTTTTCTGGAGAATCAGAGACTTCATGAGGCTGAGTAGAACGGGAAGAATGTAGAAGTCCGAATTGGTGTAAGAACTCGTCTGTCAATAGAAATTGGATGCTCCTCTCCTCAACTGGCACGGCCAAGAGCCTCTCAAAAGTTGGTTTGTGACAAGGATCCCTAGAAGGAGGAGGAAGCGCTGAAAAGAAAAGAGCGAAGTTAACACTTGACAACTCAGGCTTCGAAAAGTTCAGAAAACATAAGGAAAGAAAAAAGGATAAGTGATCATACTTCCCACTCTTCAGATAGCATAAAATCCCGGAGGACAACGAACGTAGAAAAACTGACTCAGAAACCCGTGAACACTGTCAGGAAGACCAATGATCAGTTTGCGGTTCCTAGCACTACTCACAAGTGTGATGGAAGGACGGTCTTTATTTTTGGCAAACGAGCACAAATAAAAAACTTTGTCAAAGCTCGGAAGACGATCCAGCATCCTCCTAAATAGCACACATAGTCCCATCAGGATGGCGTAGCCATTGGGTTGTAACTGAAAGGGAGAGATAGACAGTCGAAGAAGAAGCTGCTGAAGGAAATCGTTAAAAGGTGGAATGGCTCCGTTCATGCACATTTGGCGATTAATGGCAACGAAACCGTGGGATGGTATG
Organism: Allium fistulosum; assembly: GCA_030737815.1. Classification (NCBI taxonomy): domain Eukaryota; kingdom Viridiplantae; phylum Streptophyta; class Magnoliopsida; order Asparagales; family Amaryllidaceae; genus Allium; species Allium fistulosum. The sequence goes on along the minus strand of CM060901.1, from coordinate 814,817,038 downwards.
TCAGAAGTATCGTTTTTCTCAGGAAGTATGGCATCTGCTTCAACAATCCCGAACTGGGTGCACAGTTGGCGGAAAGCTTTATATGATAGTGTGGTCGAGATTCTTTCTGGAGGATTAGCTAATGGAGCAGGAATAGGAACAGCCTCTCCAACTTGAACTGTTACTTCTTCTTGTTGAGAAGTCATTCTACACAATCAACTGGATGTTCAAATGTGAAGGTGCACGTTTCCTAAAAAGTGTGAAGTGTTGTGTACAACTAATAAAAATAACAAGCAAACATAACTGGAATTAAACTAGTTGACAATTGGTCGATTACGAGATTTCAGAACTTGTTAATTTAAAACTCAAGTGTAGTGTTAATACAAACAAATCAACTTTAGTTGATTATTTTAGCTTTGCCTTAATGCTTCACTTGATTTTGTTGTTTCACAGCAATTCATTCACAAAGTTCATTTAAGTTGATTATCCTTTAACAACTAATTTGTCATTCGATGTGGGCAGTCAATGACAGTATATTTGCCCTAGTTTTCTGCAAATGTTGTATTTAACAGGTTGTCAGCTTTAAAGGTTAGTATAATCTGTAAAGAAGTCCAATCAAGTTCAACAAAGTCCAGGTAGTTCAAAGTTCAAAGTTCAATCAAGTCCAAATAGTTCAAGTCCTAGGTCGCTCACGACCTAGTATAGGTCGGAAATTCCTCAGGTTGCGCTGTGTGGATTAAAAGGTTCCAAGTGTTAGCTCGGCCGCGACCTAAAGCCTATGCCGCTAAAAAGTTAAGTCGCAGAGGGTTGTTCGGTTTTACTTAGGTCGCAGGAATTTTTAGGTCGGCCAGGTTTCCTAGGTCGTAAGTCTTAGGTCGCGAGAATCCCAACATGACCTAATTTTTGGGTCGCCCAGATCTGTTAGGTCGCTGACTTCCTCTCCACGCAAACCATCTCGGCAAACTGAAACCCAATAACCCATTATTAAATACACATAGAAATCCATTGTCTTCTCCATGAAATTCTCCATCCCTTCATACCACCAAATCATCCCAGGAATAATTCAAAACGTCCCTAATCCATCCTAGATCCAACACATCACCGTGCCTTCATAAACCAGTCAAACAGCGATCCAAAGTCGATTGCAAACAATCACTCGAAATGAAGCACGACACATGGAATTGGACATAGGTCGGAAAATGGGGATTCATAAGTCAACATTGATTAATGGTGGGATGAAGATCAAATTCACTTACAGAATATGATGATGAGGATGATTAATGGCCAAGTAATTTGGAATTGCCTTCGAGAGCTCGGAAACTTGTTAATGGCAGGATGGAATGATAGAGCAGGTGAAGAAAAGAAGGAACGACCTAAGCTATTTATACTATGGGGCAGTGAGATGCGAATTGACACACATGACCTACGACCTAATTAAGTCACTCACGACCTAACGAACTCAACAAAGAGCGAGTTAAAGAAATCGAAGCACACGACCTATGACCTAGGCATGTACTTCGAGGGGCAAATGTTAACCCTCTTTTGGTTCGCGACCTAACGACTTACGAAGATAGCGACCTAATGGCTCAAGCATTCCGCGACCTAGCTACAGAAAGGACTAAACGACCTAAGGAGGCTAACGACCTAACTACAGAAAGGACTAAACGACCTAAGGAGGCTAACGACCTAACTACAGAGACGACTTAACAACCTAAGGAGGCTAACGACCTAACTACATAGACGACTTAACAACCTAAGGAGGCTAACGACCTAACTACAGTGACGACTTAACAACCTAAGGGGTTAACGACCTAGTGGCTCCAGTCCTCAGCGACCTAAAGCATATGCGACCTAAGATACGCTACGACCCACCGACCTAAGAAGCTAACGACTTAAGGAGTTCACAACCCAATGTCCTAACAATGTAACGACCTAGCGAGCTAAAGCAGAGAAAAGTTTCACAACCTATCTTAGGTCGCTCATGACCTATCTTAGGTCGCTCACGACCTATCTTAGGTCGCTCACGACCTACTGACTCGTTCAGACAAAACTCAATATAGTTCAGACAAGACCCACGACCTATCTTAGGTCGCTCGCGACCTACGACCTAACTTAGGTCGTCCACGACCTAAGACTTGGAGATACAATCTTGCCCAGAATCTCCCCTATAAATACGGCCTTAACTCCAACGGCAAGGGGACTTTTGGCTGATCTTTTGAAGGACCATTACTCTGCAGAATTCTTAACTCATCCAATACTTGAAGAACTCCAAACATTCAAGACACTACAACAAGCTTCGATAGAGATCTTGCCCATTGAACATGGAATCAAAGAGCCTTAACACATCGAAGTTTGAGCTACTAGTCTGAAGTGTTTAGAAATTGAAGTGTATTGTATTTTGAAGTGCATTGCATCAATTTGTAACCAAAATCAGCAATAAAAGAATTCAAAGTGGACGTAGGCTCGATCTTAAGCCGAACCACTATAAAATCGTTGTCTTTTACTGTTTTCTGCTACTTTTCTGCTTGTTTCTTATTCCCGTATCATGGGTGGTGCTTTCACGTTACTACTACACACACCTGGGTGATAGCGTTCAATTTTCAGCGTTAACATTGTCTGATTAAAATTATGAATTTTTTTATTTTGGCTCCTTACTAAAATTTTGGTTTCCTCTCACTGTTGCTAAGATCATTTCTTGGCTGCGTTCTATCAATTATTTTCCCCTCTTTCTTTCATTTCCAGAGAAAAAAATGGTGCTCGTTCTTAAATTATTCCTTCCCTTCTCGTCTAAATCTAGGATTCTCTCCTTATTATGCCTCCTTCATCCTTTGATACTCTTCTAAATCTAGGGTTCCTAAATTAGAATCAATCCTGAATCTAATCTCCGAGGATCCCGACTCTCGACTGCGGGACCCTAATATCGATGGTGAAATCCTAATCGTTCATTGGTCGACTTGTTCGATGCTATACTATTCCGGTACGCATATCAATTTCTCCTCTTTGCATTTTTATTTGGACTCGACCACTTTTAATGCCGATGATGATACGAGTATATATAGGAACGATTTCCTATATTTTTGAATTGAAATGTTCAAACTTGATTTTTAATTTTTACACTACGGCTGTTGATTTCTAGTTGAATGGAATGCTTTCTAACTTGTTCTCTGGTTGATTTATGTTTGATATATTTGAATATACTTTGACTATGGCAGAAATTCTGATTTAGATTTTGAACAGTTCATTATGATGGACTCGGTAGTTACTTTCTAGTTTTTTTGACAGTTCATTATGATGGATTTGCTAAACTTGTTCCAATTGGAAAATTCGATTGATATATTGTATGATTTCTGCCCCTTTTGCTAGACTTTTGATTTTGCTCAAACTTGAATGATTATCAGCCGATGATGATAATGGGTTATTTATATAGGAATTGATTTCCTATATTTTTGAATATATGCTTCGATTTGCTTTGATTTCTATTTTCTTTGATTGTTCTTTGCTTTGCTTTGGTTTGATGGTGCTTTGCTTTGATTTCTATTTGCTAATTCGATTGTGTTTCATCTGTAATCGTGGTTGTTCAAGGCTTGTCAAGGCAGTGCCAATGCTAACTTGTAACTAGTGCCTGATATAACATGAATTGATTTATGTCTTTTGATGCATTGACTAAATTTTTGATCCCTATGTATATGTATACATATAAACATATATATGTATATATGTACATGCTCACTTTGATGATATATACTTGTTGCCTATAACATTCTAGTTATCCCTTGATGCCTATGTACATGTTCATTTGTTGAGCCATCTTCTTTTGCTGACTGCACTTATTCATGTTTGCACTTGTATGCATTGATGTGTTGGTGCTCGACTTTGTGTAAACATTTTGTTTGTTTAGTGATGAGAATCATATAATTATTTATACAATTCCATGTTTGTTTGATTTGTTCAGTTTTGTTCAATTTGTGACAAGGCAGTGCACTGCCTTGACAAGGCAGTGCACAAGCCCTGCCTTGTCAAGGTAGTGCACACTAGTGGTGCCTTGTTTGTGCATTTTGATGGCTCAAATCTCATGGTTGCACTTTGGGCTCAAACTTGAACTGCCTGGACTTGAATTGCCGGGACTTCTATTATGTAATGATGGTCCATGTTGCTTTTGCAATGTGATTTCTTATTACGTTGTCTTAGTTCATCCATACATGCCGTTGGATGTGCAAGTGTGCATTTTCATGTATATACATACATATGTATATGTATATATGTGTTAATGTTCTTATACTTGCTTCAGCACTCGTCTTTACACTTGAGTTTGAATTTTCTGATAAATTATGAAATGCTTTTCTTGTTCTTTCTTTGCACTTGCAATTGAATTTGTGTGTTCTCTGCACTTGCACTTCATTGTTTTGTTAGGTGCCGCTTGCTTTTTTGTTGCCCCTTGCTCGTTTGGGTGCCATGCTTGGTGTTTTGCTAGTTGAAGCATCTTTCTAGCTTTTCATGTATATATATACACATGTGTTCAGTTCTTATATCTCTTAACCAGATTTTGAATTACTTTGAGCTGCTTTTGAATTGTTCATGTGTTCATGTATGTACATACATATATGCTTTGAGCTGACTTTGAATACATGTACATACATATGTTGTATATATACAAGTATACATGTATATACATGTAAAATCTCTGAACCATATTTTGAATTTTTTTCACTTGTATCATGAATATACCTATACATGTATACGCCTATGCATGTATATGCCTATCCATGTATATGCCTATACATGTATATGCCTTGTTCAAGGCAGTGCAAACTGCCGTGTTCATGTGGCCTTATTCATCGCCTAATTACCTTTCAGATTCTTGAATTTCTAAATGTTTTGAACTTCCATGCATATACATACATATATATGTATGTATATATGTGTGTGAATGTTTGTGGTTGATGATTCTTTTGGATGTTGGAGTGATATATGTCATGTGCTTGAACCATTTTGAGTATGTACATATATACATATATATATATATATATACATATGTGTATATATGTATATTACTTGAGCTTTGAAGCTTGTTATTTGGTTTGCTTGTGCTTGTACCAATGCATTGTTGGCTAAAAATCATATTGTTTTTCACGTGAATGTGCCTTGAGTCTGTATATTCACATGTACTTGTTCTGGTGCACTTCACCCTTGTTGCCTTTTATTGTGTATCCATTCTTGACCTTGTGTGGTGTTAGTGTTGAGATCTGCATATGTACATGAAGCTTTGTGCATGTCTTGCATTTTGTGAAATGGTTTTGACTTTTGTTGTTGTGCTTCTTGTCTTTGTTTTGCTGCCTGAATCATGTTGAACTCAGTTTTCTGATCCCTTATGCATGTTCATTGCTGCTTGTACACAATGGTTGTGCTACTTTCCATGTATATACATACATATGTATGTATACATGTGTGATATGTTGGCATTTGTCAGTGAATGGTTCTGTGCATTGTTGGAGGACCTGAGTGACATTGGTTACATTATGTGCACTAGTAACTCAGGCTTGAGTGTGCATTTTCCTGGCTGCACTTGTATATTTCTGGTTGGAGACCTGAGTGTGTGCCTAAGTTTGATTGTCTGGTTTGATTTTCCAGTTTGTATATTTCTGGTTTGATTTTCAGGTTTGAGTTGCATTTCTTGTGCACCTGAGTTGAGCCTGATGAGGCTTGGGCTTGACCTTGTGCACATTTGCACTATGTTGAGCCATCGGGCTTAACCTTTGCAATAGTCCATGATATTTAATCGATCTCCAGCCTTGTGATAATCATAGTGATAAATTGTGCATTTCATAAGTTGTCCGTGCACAAATATATAAATTTTTGGCCATGTCTAAAACATGAAGAGAAAACAAACCCATAATCTGAGGCAATATTAATATTCAAATTTAATTTAATTTTTGCAATTTAGGTTAGTTTCCTTTTCCATTTTACTGCATTGTTTATTTGACAGGTATAAGAGATGGCTGGACACAAGCTGGAGCAAGCAAATGAAGATCAATATCAAAAATAAACTTGAGTGAGTGTAAATGAGTGCTAGTAAAAAAAATGTTATATATGAGAGTGTAGAGAAAAGTTGTATATATGGAAGTGATAGTGAAATTTGTATCGTATTTGAAAATGTAAGAATAGTGAAAGTTGTATTGTATTTGAAAATATAAGTATGGTTTAAGTTGTATTATATTTGAATTTGATTTGAAATAAAATATTTGTTTAAATAAAATTGTGATTCATTATTTCATTTTGTAAATATAACATAAGTGTAAATGATATGCATATCAGTCAATATTTATACGTTGTCTAATAGAAAATTTTAGAAATGATACTATAACATCAAACAACATATGGTTTTTTTTCTTCAGACCACAGTGCATATCTGTCGTCCGATATGTAATGAGACAACACAGAAATAGACGACAGATAGGTATTCATTCAAACAACGGAGCATATCTGTCGTTTGATTCGTTTTTTCTCATAGTGATAGTTTAACTCGTTGTTTTGGTTGATAACACAGTGTAGCTATGAAATGAATCCTTAGTTGATTATCAAATTTTTTAAAGTGGTATTTTCATTTCTTTTCAATAACAAATCAAATCAAACAAGTCAAAATAATGCTTGGATTTCAATTGCTTACCCTCTCTTATTTGCAAATTTTATTAATATTAACAATATTTACATATGCCTAACTCAGAAAACTGAGGCCGGCTATATTACCCATGCACTGCCTTTTGGGCTTACGTGAGTGGAATACAGAGCGTGGCAAGTGAACACACAAGTGTGAACACCAATCGACTATAGGCGTTATCAATAAAAGAATATATATATATATATACACACACACACCTAACTCAGATAACTGAGGCCAGATATACCAATTGTGCACTGCCTTTCGGGCTTATGTAAGAAGGGTACAGAGCATGGCGAGTGAACACACGAGTATGAATGTATGACTCTAGGTGTTTATTAATATATATATATACATATAAAATCTTTTTTTTGTGTGTTTTTTTGTTGTTTTTTTAAGAGAGAGTTTTGCCAAATCATCTTAGCACCATTTAACTTAAAAGATAAGAAATGTTATATCCTTTAATTTAAATCCACTACTTTTTTTTAAAACAAAGATTTTCAATTAGGATATACTTCATAATTATCATCAATGAATCTTCCTATATACTAGTTAAACCATTGTTGTCTGTAATCAAACTTTATTTTTATTTTTGTTGAGACAAATAAATTTTCAAAAATAACAATTTACTAACCAAAACCATATATTTATCCTATAGTGTTTGTTCAAAAATAAATCCAAATGCAAAAAATTGTTTTAGGATTATTTTTTGTTTTTTTTTGAAATTTTTTTTAGGTTTTGGAAATAAAATGTAAAAAAAAAACCATGAAAAATAAAAAAATTGAAGATGAAACCACCCACGCACACTTGATTTTGACTGTGTCCCCACAATCAACCAAGTGAAAGAAGAAAAAATAAAAACAAAAATATGACCTATATTTACATGAAAAGATTATTATCTACAAGAAATCAGAAAATATACAATTAAAGAGTAAATGAAACAGTCTTCCAAAGACCGATTCAATTGTCTCGTCAAATATGCGAGACACGGCTTAAGCTTGGAACACCAAACCATAAAAAATTTCAAAGTTGAAAGTTGATTTGGAAAAACAAATGTCGTTTTATTAAAAATTATATGAGTTGTTTTATTTTCGATGATTTTTGGGGTCGATAGAATAAATGGTTGAAGTTCAAGTTTATTTTCACCAATTTCAAATTGAAGCTCATCATTAAAAAATTCTTTAGAATTATTGATTTCAAAATCAAAATGGTGATTTAAATCTACCCCCTCAGAATTCGACAACTCATCTTTGAAAAGTCCAAAAAATTCGTGTTCATTAAATTTGTCTTCCTTTATTGGATTATCAACAACTTCATTGCGTATATCATTTTCAAAATCCAAAGTTGTTATATTCAGATTTTCAAAATCGGAAAAAGGAAGATTGAAATTTAAATTGAGTTTCTCACCCTCAAGAGAATTAAAATCCAAATCAATTACCGTACTTTCAACAACGTCATTAAGATTATCATTTACAATTTCAAAGTTGTTATTTGAAAATTATCAATTTCGGTAGAAGATGGATTATCATTTAACTCTTCACAAGTTGAGATTTGCTTTTGTTGCTTACACATTTTTTCCAATGTTTTAATCAACAAATCCGTGCGATCCTTTTCCATTTGTTCAACAAAGTCAAATTTATAATTATTGATGTGAGAATTTTCAATTTGAACTTGTTGAGAACAAAAATTGTCGATTCCACAAATTGTCGATTATTATTTGATTTTTCACAAATTGGGATTTGATCTGTTGCTCACGAATTTTTTCCAATGTTTTAATCAACAAATCCATGTGATCTTTTTCCATTAGCTCAACTAACTCAAATGCATGATTATTAATTTCATAGTTTTCAATTTGAATTTGTTGAGAGCAAAAATTGTCAATTGCACCAAAATTGAAATTATTCCCATTGCCAAAATCAGTTGAAAAGTGATTCACATTTCTATTGTGATTTTGAAATTCATTTTGGAGTTCGAAGTTGAATTGGCATAGGTTATAATAAAAATTATTTGAATTTGGAAGTAAATTAAAATTTTGATTATTTTGAAAACTTTGACTTGAATTGTTGCATAGATATAATTTACACAAATCATTAAATTGATTTGTTGTTCAATTAAAGATCAATTTTTTTCAATACACCTTTCAAATGTTGAGGGTTGACCATTATTTTGAAACTTTTGTGGTGCGAAATTCGAATAGTTTGTACAATAGTCGTTATTAAAATATCCATAAGAATTTTGAGTGAAATTATATGGATTATATTAATTTTGACAACTATTGTAAAATTCGTAAAAGTAGGGAAAGTTCGACATTTAAAAAAAAATTGGATTTTTATTTATAAAGGAAAACTATTTAACAAAGGGAATTTATTTTTCAAAAGGGGAATTTTATTTTTGTTTTGTTTTTGGATTTTCAAAAAAAAAAATTTTTTTTAAAGGTTTTATATTTTTTTGTATTTTTTGCTTTTCGAAAAAAATCTAACTTAAATCTTTTTTTTTGAATTTTTGATTTTGATTGAAAATCTTCAAAAGAAAGGATTTAAAAACTAAGTTAAGAAATATTTACAATTTTTTTAGTTTTGGATTTTGAAATTTTTTTTTTGAAATATGCATGAACTAATGCAACTAAATGAATGCAAGGATTTAATTACAAATTTTCTATCCTAAGTAGCACCTAACCCAAAATTGTATAATCACACTTTGTCGTAATCCAACAAGATGTCTTAGCCAGGTAGTGGGCAGGGTTTATCGATGCACCACGAATCACCATAGCAATGCAACCGAAGGTTTAAGTACCTCCAGAGAAACAACCGCTATAATATTTACGAATCACCGTAATATTTAGAAATGGTTATTGCTCTATCGTAGCCTAGACACCAAGAAATTAAATTATCGAAAGAGGACAACTTGTCAATATACAATTAAGAGTTATCGATGTCTAACCGTTATTATTAATCAAAATTCTAGGATGAAATGCAAAACAAAAATTAAACGTGTATTAACAATGCAACTATGAATGAAATTTGTTTTTGTTTATGAATTTTTTTTAAATGCAAGCAACCAACAATGCAAGGCAAATAAAAACAAGGGATAAGGGCACGATACCAAAGCGTGCAGAATTATTAGCAATTTATTTTAAAAGCAGCAAATTATTATTTTATATATAAGCAAGCAAGCAATTTATTTTTAGCAAGCTAAGCAAAGTAAGCAACTCTTCTTATCTGCTTTAGCAACCTGAAAATAAAAACAAGATATACATATAGTTTATTTTTTTTCTTTTTCCTTTTTAACATATAAAGATTGAACTTAAAACAAATCAAAACAAAAAAAACAAATTTAAAATTAATTTTTTTTAGGGATAAAGCAAAACAAAACTCTCTATAGAAAAGAAAGCCAAACAAACTATTTTTTTAGGGATGGACTAAAAAAAATTAAAACAAAAAAATAAAAACAAAAGAAAGAAAAATAAAAAAAATTACAAGCCTACAAACTAAATGCTACCCATCCCGTTTTGACACAAATGCCCACAGCCTAATCCTCAATCTAAAAAGAACTTCTGTAAAACAAAAGGAATTGCTTCCTTCTTTTCTAAAAATAAATTTAGATGAACACAAAATTTGGTTCGACTGCTTTAACTTGGAAGTTGTGGCTTGGAAATTCGAGAGGTTTAGGATGATGTGAAGGTGGTTCTCGATTGAATTTTGGATTAATTTGAGGGGAGTGCAATTGAAGTTTGGGGCTCGAATTGGAGATCACGCCAATTACTTAAGGTGGATGAATTCGATGGCGGGCGATTGGAGGATTGTATCATGGTCGCGGGTTCGAGAGGATTTGGCGAAGGTGGTTGATGGTGGAAGGAGGCAGTTGATGATGGATATGTTGAAGTCAGCAAAGGAGTGTTACGGGGTGATGGTGTTTCGATTGGAGTTGTTCGATGTTCACAGTGGAAGGGGAATGCATGTTCACAGTGTCAAGTGACCTTTTTTCGACAATGGCTGTTTTTCAATGTTGCAAGTAGATGGTGGCAGTCGAAGTTTGATTTGTTGATGGTCATCGGCACAGTTGCGATTTGGATTCTGGTGAGCAGTTTCTATCTTCTTTTGTTTTTGCGAGATGATTGTTGGACAGTGGTGATAAGAAGAGGATGGTGATGTTGTGGTGGGATGGTGAATATATGAAGTAATGGCGGAGGAACTGAATTGCAGTGTGGTCTGGTAGCAGTGGACAGTGGATGATTAAGCATATGGTTGAAGGTGGTGATTCTGGTGAGGGTTTGTTATGGTAGTTGAAAATGGTTTTGGAATTTGAAGTGGATGTCTATGGATGAAGGACACTGGTGGCCGATGTGGTGAAAGGCTTGTATTGGCAGAAAAGGGGTGATGGCTTCAGCAAGTGTTTATGCTATTGTGGGTTAATGTTTTAGTTGAATGGTTGGTTATGGAGTGTGTTGTAGAGAGGCAGTTAGATGGTGGAAGTGAGGCTATGTTTGGAGTTGTAGCAGTTGGATGTTCAAGTTTGTTGCTGTGGAGTTGATGTTGGGGAAGATTCTGTTGTAGCTGGCTGTATGCAGATGGTTGATATGGTGGTATGGTTGATGTAGAGTGTATGTGGTTGATGCAGAGTGTAAATGAGAAAGGAATGCTGAAAAGGATGTGATGGCAGAGGGTGGATAGGAATGTGTAATGTTTGTGGTAGGAGTATTGGTTAAAGTGGTGAAAGCAGGCAGCAGGGAGATGATGTAAATGTATGAACTTGCAAGAAGTACGGTGATCACTTGACAGTTATGTAGTGAAGTGTTGAAATGTTGGGATGTTCAAATGTTGAAATGTAGGCGATTGGTTGGTTGCGATGGCTAGGAAGTGTATGTAGTTTTGTTTTTGTATGGTGGACAATAGTTGATGTGGTAAGAATAATGTTGTGTATCAATGTGGAAATTTGTTGATGGTCATGAATGAGTCGATGGTGTTTGGTATGATTAGTGGAAGGGGAAGTTGTGTAATGGTTGTACACTGTGAAGGCAGTAGTATTTATATTAGACTTAAGTGTTGAATATGATACCTGAATTCAAGAAACGAAACCTTAGCTCCAAAATTTTGCCGAATGGAGGAAGAAGAAGTCATGGAGCTTAAAACCTAGCTGGAGCAAGAGCGACATGAAAATGAGAAAAGGAAGCTTCATTGGGCGATTTGGAGCGGAGAGAAAAGAATGCTTTGTTCGGCAATTTGGAGCGGCGAGAAAAGGAAGCTTCGTTCGGTAGCTAGGGTTTTCATTCGGTAAAGCGGAAGCGCTGAATGAATTTTTTCATCCAGTAATTATGGAGCAGCAATTAGGCATGCCAAATGAAATATTTCGTTCGGTAATTGAGCATGCCGCTCCAATAGGGGAAATGCCGGTCTAAATTTTCGCTCGGCATTTTGTCGAACCAAACCAAATGCATGCCGAACCAAACCCCAGGGCTGCTATATAGCAGCTACCCCTCCTCATTTCTTCACTCTATAAATAATGGAGCTTCTAGACAACAATGGCAGCCAAAAGTAAGAGCTAATTTCAGCCACTTTTAGAGCCATCATAGAGAGCTGAAACTCTGCAGAATTTTGTCTGTATTGTTAATTCTTCTTTTGTATGGCCTCCAAAAGTGAATCAATCTTGTAACTCTAATCTTTCAGTTATTAATAAAATCTCCTCTCCCCAAGTGGACGTACACTGCCTCGCGGTAGTTGAACCACTATAAATACTGGTGTTATTTATTTTTCTGCATTGCATTGATCTATGACTGTCTGTTCTGGTGTTTATCTCTATTTGTTCCGTCTCACTACAATCATGATCCAATTCGTTGTTTTCTGCTGCATTGGGTTTTTATTCCCTTAGACTAATCATCTGAAGGGATTTTCCCCCAACTGTCTGGTATCAGAGCTGCACGGTTGATTGAGGAGTGTTAGACGCTATGGCAGGAGATGAAGCAACTACAGTTGTTACAAGACCCTATACTAGAGGGATGCAGATCGCGTCAGGATCATAGTTGGCAATTGAGAAATGGAATGGGGATAAAGACTTCGAGAAGTGGCAATGGAGGATGAAGGGAGTTCTAATGAGCAATGAAGTCCATCCAGTAGTGTTTGCCTCTGAGGAGTTGACGATTGACATCTCAGTCGCGGAAAGGAAGGAGATGGAGAAATGGGCGTTTACTACTTTACAACTAGCTATGGGTGAGATGTTATCATAGATATTAGTAGTGAGACCACAGCTAGGGGCGTTTGGACCAAGCTAGAAAATCTCTACTTGAAGAAATCTTTGACTAACTGTCTGATATTGCTGAAGACATTTTTCACCATGCGGATGAGAGAGTGTACTTTAGTGAAGGAACATCTTAATTTCTTTGATGATCTCGTGATGAAGATGAAGACTGTTGACATAAAGATGGATGAGGAGCAAATGATTCTTTTGTGTTTTCTTCTGTAGCGATACACAGGTTTTGCTAACAGCCTTATCTACGCTAGAGATACAGTGATAGTAGAAGATGTGAAGTCGGGTCTTCTATCTGAGGCTTGAGAGATCAGATAAAGGAGATAAGTGAAGGGAGTAAAGGTGGAAGTAGTAGCCATGGTCTGTTTGTTGAAAGAGGTAGAGAAGATAAAAAGAATTGGCACTCTAGAGGGCGTTCTAAATCCAAGAAGTCCGGTAATGGCAAGAGAGGAAAGTCTAAGGATGGGAAGTGCTTTATCTGCAAGAAACTTGGTCATTGGAAAAAGGATTGTTCAGATTTGAAGAAGAAGGAAGAAGACGGATCTTCATCATTTGCGGTGGAGAAGTCTGTATCTGACCATGTGTTGTCTGCAGCAGTATCGAATGTCTCAGACCATTGGGTGCTGGACTCAGGGACGTCTTTCCATATAACGCCTAATAAGGATTACTTCAGTTCTTTCGTTGGATGAGAGAGAAGCTCTATTCTTATGGGTAATGATGCTAGCTGTAGAGCAATGGGTGAAGGTACAGTGAGGATCATGATGTTTGATGGAGTGATACGCACTTTGACAGGTGTCCGGTATGGTCCAGGTCTTTGAAAGTCCTTAATTTCTTTAGGACAACTAGCATCTTTGGGATGCAAGTTAACTATCGAGAAGGATAGTCCGAAGGTTTCAAGAGGTGCACTAGTACTTTTGAAAGAAGATGTGTTTCGAAATATGTATTTGCTGAACGGAACCACAGTTCTTGGAGAGTCGTGTGTTGGAGAAGATAGTTCGCGTGCATTGAATGACATAAGGCTTTGGCATCTCAGGTTGGGTCATATTTTAGAGAAGGGCTTAGAGTTTCTTCGAAGACGGAAGTTGGTCAAAGGAGAAAGCTTCAACAAGATGGAATTTTGCCAGGAGTGTGTTTTGGGAAAGCAAACTAAAGTATCTTTTGGAGTTGGACTCCATAGATCGAGGCGAGTACTTGATTACATGCATACAGATGTTTGGGGACCGGTTGCTACTCATTCTCTTGGAGGAGCAAAGTATTTTATCTCTTTCATTGATGACTCTTCTCGGATAGTATGGGTGTATGTGATGAAGGCCAAATTGGAGAGTTTTGAGAAGTTCAAAGATTGGAAAGTGCTTGTTGAGAACCAATATGGTTCTAGGTTGAAGGTGTTGAGATATGATAATGGCAGTGAATTTGTCTCCAGTGAGTTCCTTGACTTTTGTAGACAACATGGCATTCAGAGACATTTCACAACACCTGGAGATCCGCAATCTAATGGGGTTGCAGAAAGGATGAACAGAACTCTACTAGAGAAGGCTTGTTGCTTGAGATTGACGGCGGGCTTGTCTAAAGGCTTTTGGGCTGAGGCATTATCAATTGCGACAAATATCATAAGTCGAATTCCGTGCTAAGCCATAGATCACAAGATTCTAGAAGAAAAGTGGAGATGTAAAGCACTGTATCTTGGTTACTTTCGAATTTTTGGTTGTCCTATGTACGTTCACCATACAAGTGATGACAAGTTGGAGGCTAGAGCATACAAGGGCATACTAATGGATACACTGATGGTATCAAAGGGTATCAAATTTGGAACCCTGTTGATCAGAAGATTGTTCATTCCAGACATGTTACTTTTGATGAGTCTGCTATGTTCAATCCCAAGGAGAATCTATCTACCACATCAAAAGACTCTGATAGGCCTAAGGAGAAGGAAGAAGTTCTCATGTTCCAACCAAGGAGCAGAGTTGTTGTTAATACTGTCAAGGAAAACACAGTTGATGAAACATCATAGGATAGTCCACAAGTACCTTCTAGTAGTGCTGGTGATGTGCATGAATATAGAGGAATTTCAGTTCAAGGTGGAGCTGAAAGGAGTTTAGGCAAAGTAGCACCTACCCGGGTCAGTCTTAGGACTATTAGACCGCCCGAAAGGTATGGTGATTGGCAGTTTACGAACCTTAGCCTTGGTGATTAGTTTGACTATGCCCTACATGTGGTTCTTGAGGAGCCGCTTGACCTTGATGAAGCTTTGAAGTCATGTGACAGTTCAGAGTGGATGTGCGCTATGGAAGAGGAGTTAGAGTCATTGAAGAAGAACAAGACTTAGGATTTGGTACCACCTCCTCAAGGAAGCCGAGAGATAGGTTGCAAATGGGTGTTCAAGGTGAAAGATGATAGGAGATACAAGGCTAGATTAGTTGCTAAAGGGTTTTCACAAAGAAAGGAATTGGAGTATGATGAGATATTCTCTCCAGTAGCGAGGCATACGTCCATCCGCATTTTTCTCACTATCGTCACAGCTCATGATTTAGAGTTGGAGAAAGTGGATGTGGAAACCGATTTCTTGCACGGAGACTTGGATGAGACCTTCTACTTGAAGTAGCCAGAAGAATTTGTTGTATATGGGAAAGAAAATTGGGTTTGCAATTTGAAGAAGTCATTGTATGGACTTAAGCAATCGCCTAGACAATGGTACAAGAGGTTTGACTCTTTTATGCTTTCACTTAGTTTTGATCGTACCATCAAAGACGCTTGTGTGTACTTCAAGCATTTAAAGAATGGTAAATGGGTGTACCTACTCTTGTACGTGGATGATATGTTGATTACTTCCAAGGATAAGGTTGAAATCGATAGTTTAAAGCGAAAGCTAAAAGCGGAATTCGAAATGAAGGACCTTGGAGAAGTAAAGAAAATTTTAGGTATGGAAATCCAAAGGGATAAAAAACTAGGACTTTTGAGCCTCACTTAAAAGGAATACATTCGAAAGGTGCTTGCTTGGTTTAGCATGGAAGGGGCAAAGACAATCAGCACACCAATGCCTTTGCACATACAACTTTCTAGTAAAGGCTCTTCGATCTCGGAAAAGGAAAAGACTTATATGATGAAGGTCCCATATCAAGTGCAGCTGGCAGCTTGATGTATGCCATGGTCTGCACTAGGCCTAACATTGCACAAGCTGTTGGATTGGTGAGTAGGTTCATGGAAAATCTACGAAAGACGCATTGGGAAGCAGTGAATTGCATCTTCAGATACCTTAGAGGAACTCCAAACCATGGACTTGTCTTTTGCGGTAGAGGTAGAGATTTCAGCTTGGTTGGATTCTACGTTTACGACTATGCCAGTGATAGAGATCGAAGGAAGTCAACCTCTGAATATGTGTTCACCATTGGTGGGACAGCGATCAGTTGGAGAGCGAGGTTGCAGACGATTGTGGCTTTATCTACTACAGAGGCATGGCTCATATCTGCGGTTGAAGCAGCTAAGGATGCACTTTATTTGAGGCGATTGTTGTGTGATTTGGGCTTCGTGTACGAAGGAGTGAATGTGTACTGTGATAGTCAGAGTGCAATTCACTTAGCTAAACATCTGACATTCAGCTCGAGGAAGCATATTGAGGTGAGAGATTCGTTCCTTGTCTCAATGAGTGAAGAGAAGCTAGTTCATCTTCAGAAAGTTCACACAAAGGAGAATGCAGAGAACATGTTTACCAAGTCGTTGCCTATTTCTAAGTTCGAGCATTGTTCCAACTTGATTCACTTAATGAAGTGCTAGGTGCCATAGGGTAGCACGGGGGGGGGGAGTTGAGATGGTTCATGGAGACATTTGTTGACGGGCGGTGGCCTTGCCGGAGTTCATTGACATAGTGTAATGGGTGATGGCATTGCCGAAGCTCATTGGGTAAGTATCCATTGCTTGGAGCATGAAGGTGTAGATGAAGTTGGAAGGCTTGCTTGGAATTCGGTATCAAGGTGGAGATTGTTGAATATGATACCTGAATTCAAGAAACGAAACCCTAGCTCCAAAATTTTGCTGAAGGGAGGAAGAAGAAGTCACGGAGCTTAAAACCTAGCTGGAGTAAGAGCGACATGAAAATGAGAAAAGGAAGCTTCGTTCGGCAATTTGGAGCGGAGAGAAAAGAAAGCTTCGTTCGGCAATTTGGAGCGACGAGAAAAGGAAGCTTCGTTCGGTAGCTAGGGTTTTCATTCGGTAAATTGGAAGTGCTGAACGAATTCTTTCGTCCGGTAATTATGGAGTATCAATTGGGTATAACGAATGAAATATTTCGTTCAGTATTTGAGCATGCCGCTCCAATAGGAGAAATGTCGGTCCAAATTTTTGCTCGGCGTTTTGTCGAACCAAACAAGATGCATGCCGAACCAAACCAAAAGGTTGCTATATAGTAGCTATCCCTCATCATTTCTTCACTCTATAAATAGTGGAGCTTCTGGACAACAATGACAGCCGAAATTGAGAGCTAATTTCAGCCAATTTCTAAGTCATCATATAGAGTTGAAACTCTGCAGAATTTTGTCTGTATTGTTAATTCTTCTTTTGTATGGCCTCCAAAAGTGAATCAATTTTGTAACTCTAATCTTTCAATGATTAATAAAATCACCTCTCCCCAAGTGGACGTACACTGCCTCGCGGTAGTGGAACCACTATAAATGCTGGTGTTATTTATTTTTCTGCATTGCATTGATCTATGACTGTCTGTTCTGGTGTTTATCTCTGTTTGTTCCGTTTCACTACAATCACGATCCAGTTCGTTGGTTTTTTCCACTGCGTTGGGTTTTTGTTATTCCCTTAGACTAATCATCTAAAGTGATTTTCCCCAACATTAAGAAGAGGGTGGTTGATGATATGAGGGGATGTTGAGGCGGTGATAGGTAGGGGAGGAACGATATATGTTTGAAGTTGATGGGGTGATAGTGTTGGCTAGTTGCACAGTGAGATATGGTGAAGGAGTTTTATGGTTTGCAGTTTATGGTCAATGTGATAGGGTGGTATGCCTGTTGGTTGGAGGCAAGTTTGGATAGAGGTAATGTGTGATGAGTAGTGTTAATGAATAGAAATGTGAGGAGCAGTCGTAACTGATGTGGGTGATTGGTAGGCAGAAGCTTTTGGTTGATGGTGGATGAAAGGGGGGAAGATAGTAGATTTATATGTTTTAATGTGATGTATGTAGATGGCACAGTGGGATGATCTTGTATAGTAGATGATGGCATAGATATATGACAGTGGGAATGTATTATGATAGAGGGTATAGACAATATGTTGTAACTGTGGCAAAGGGGTATGTGTAAATATGTAAATATATAAGAGAAAAAGAAAGTGAATGTTAAATGTGAATGTAAAAGCAAAAGCAAGTAATAAAATATTTTTGTTTTTTCAAATTGTGTTTGTCTTTTTTTTTAAATGAAGAGATGCAAATGCAAAAATGACTAGAAATGCAATTTGATTGCTTCAAGCTTGTAAATGGAGATGTATGTGCTCAATCTAGAAATGTAAATGCAAATGTGTTAGAAAATGAAATGGAACATTCAATTTTTTTCTAAAATGCAAACAAACACACAAAAATTAAACAACAAATAATTCGAAGAATAGAAATTAAAAACCAAATTAATTCCCCGGCAACGGCAGCAAAAGCTTGTTTGGATGGCCAAATTCTCTATCGAGTTAGAAGATGGGTGAACGAATTTATAATAAAATTAACCGCAAGCGCATGGCGTACAATTATAGTACGTGGCGAGAACGAGTCGATCCGTAGGGAATGTTAGAATTTAAAATTCTATTCAATCAAATTAAGCCAAAGTTTGAGAGTGTGATTAGCTAAGAAAAATGTAAATAAACTAGAAACTAACAAAAGCTAAAAGCAAGATAAAAAAAATGAGAGTAGAAGGCAATTTAGAAATAAATCCACTCTCTAGATCACATAAATCAACACAACATGAAATTATGATCTCTCTTTTTTGGTCATTAGAGTTTAATTGATATGTTTATCATAAGCATGGCATTTTTGTGCTATTAATTAGCCCAATATAAGCCATCAAACTTTAACATACCCCTTAAACCACTTCTTAACTCTCATGAAAACGACAATAAAGTTGAAAGTAAAATATATTTTAAGCATGACCAATTAACTATTGATTAGAAATATAGACCATTAAATTTTGATTTAAACATTCACTTACCATAATCATATGTAGATGAAGAGATAATTTGTGTTTTCTTAAGCATAGCTTATTTAGTGTCAACAATAAAGACTATCAAATTCAAAGCTAAAACAACAAGTTAAACCACTTCAAACATTTGATTTAAGCATAAAAAGAGATCATAGATATCAAATTATGTTGAATCTACGTAATTAGAGAGCTTCATTACCCCTAAATTGAAGGGATTTAGCCTCTCATGTTTATTATCATATCAACAATTGTAGCATTCAACATAAAACAAAAACAAGAGGAAAAAGAGAACAAAGTAAATAGAGAGCTAATTAAAAGAAAATGAAAGTTATTCTACTTGCGCAAAAAATGAAACTACACTACTTGCATGAAAGGAAATAAACAAGAAAAGAAAAGAGCTTGTATTAAAATTGCATAAAAAAGAAATTACATGAAATAAGAAATAGCTAAGTAGCCATGAAAAGAAAGAGAGCTTCTAATTTATTTTTGAGCCTAAACCAAACTAAAGAGGCTTAGAGAAGAGAGTGCCTAATAGAAGAGAGGGGTTACATGAACATATGGGGTATTTATACATGTATGAAATCCTAATCCATTTTTTTGGGGAATGCCCAAACTACCCCTCTAGGAAGTGTGGTGGCCAATGAATCATTAGCATGTGTTAATTCTCATTTAAATGTGCATAAAGCTTTAACGGCCATTAGCATGTGCTTTAGCTTCTAATTTGTACATTAAGGTAGGTGGGTAGGTGGGGTTCTCCATGATCATGAGTTTGATTTATTTCCATCTTCATTCCTTTATATTCTTTTGTGCATGCATATTTTTCATGAAACCCTCTTCCATTTGTAGCCAAATTCCTACAAAATAATATAGAAATTTCTGAATTAATTTTCACAAATTAATATATGCACAAAAATGACCATTTTGCCCCTACATGAAGATGAATATATGAAGGTTTGAAAATAATTTGAATTTTGGTTTAAACATGTTAAAACACCATATATGATCATTTATTTAATTAAATTTGATAAAATATGAAAGTAAAAATATGCATATTTACGTGCACATCGGTTTCCTAATTAATAACCGTATATAAGGGTACACTTTGTGCAAATAACTTGCATATAAAACACACGCATACTTTCTATGCATATAAACTGATGTTTATTATTATTGAACAAGCAAGGAAGTTAAAAATTAACGTTAGAAAATAAGTATGTGCAATAGAAGTCTTCTTTTAAGTTGCTGCTTATGATTGAACAAAAGATATATGATGTAGATTCATATCCTTTTTCATTCCCGCACTTTGAAATAATTTCCCCATTTCTTCATAACATAGAACTTACAATCAAAGGTAATTCATTTTGGGAAATTATGTACTTATAATTATAATAAGTGAAATTATGTACTTATAATTATAATCAGTTCGAATTAATTTATAGCATGATTTTGAAACTGTTATACTGACTAATTAATTTGAACTTATAGACACAAATGACATGGGTAGTATCTATTAAGAAATGTTTTCCTTGAAATCACACAGGAATAATAGAAAAAGTCTCTCTGAACTTAATATAGAGTTTTATTTGGATTTGGTTGTAATTGATAGAATTAAATCAAAATAAAGGTACAACCATTCAAGAGAGTATTTGTTAAAGAGGGCTTATGCTAGTAATTGGTCACAAAACACTATTATGAAACTCACATGTAAATGAAGTATCTTCCAAATTTTAATTAAATTTTTATGTTTTATTTCATAGATTTACTGATTATCAATTTACTTATTGACCCATTTTTATTTAGAATTTTATTTCTATGAAAAATGCAAAAACATTCTAAAATTTTTGAGTATAAATAATACAAGCACAAGCATGAGTATCATATACCGCTGAATTGGGTTAACTAATGGGACATAGTGCATCTTCAGCTCCATGTAGTAGCTTCATTTGGGAACATGAGAACGGAAATTAGTATTAAGGTTGAAGGTTGATGTAATGTAAATGTACAAAGTAAAAAGCTACATGAATTTTATCAAACACATTGTTGAATTTGATACCCGAATAAGAAGAAGGAGTCGGGAGAAGGAAGAAACCCTAACCCTAACCCTTAGAAGAGAAGCGGAGGAAGATCAAATAGAGTTGGGTGAAGAGGCAGATGCCGCTCTAAATTGCCGAGCGATGGAGGAGGACTGAACGAGATTTATCGTTCGGTGGTGAGTTCGTTCGGAGGTGCTTCAATTTGAAGCGGTGAAGAAAATTATGCCGAACGAAGAAGAAGCTTTGGGCAGTGGAAAGTTTGCCAAACGAAACAAAGTTTAGAGCGGTGAAAAAGAATTGCCGAACGAAATATTTCGTTCGGTGTTTTGCCGAATGAAATTT